>OZ038454.1:5068142-5489891 GCA_964036195.1 Sphaerolaimus hirsutus | reverse complement strand
AAAAGTGGGTGAAAAATTGCCAAAAGTGGGTGAAAATGGTAAAAAAGTATATAAGTGCACATGGCAATGAGCCATGAATTCCATGTAAAGCCATGTAAATGAAGAGTTGCAGCCATATTGCATGTGGAAATGGAAGAGTTTCAAATCAGTCAAAACAATGTTGTCAAATTTGCGCGCTTGCGCGCAAAAAATTTGCAGAACACCACATTTTAAAATAAATTTTAAGGTGCATTTTTAAAGTCAATCTGAGTAAAATTTACCGCATTTTCCGCGGTAAATGAGTGCGGTACGCGGTACGGTACGGTAAATTTTGGAAAATGCGGTACGCTGTACGGTACGGCAAATTTCTAAAAGTGCAGTAAACGGTACGGTACGGTACGGTAATTTTTCCAAAAATGCGGTACGTTACGGTACGGTATGGTAAATTCTGCCACCCTAATTGCCACATCATTCTGAGCATTTTAAGTGCTCAACCATCAAAATCGGTTGAAAATTGATGGAAATATGCACTTCCAAAGGTGAGACCACTGAGAAACTGCCCGATATTTACTTCAGAAATTCCAGCCCGGTGCGGTGCCTTTCGGTGCTAGCACCGGCAACCCGCCGGTGCCCTTCGGTGCCGGTGCCATTTTTTTCAAAAAGCACCGGTGCTGGTGCGGTGCGGTGCCATTTTCTGGCCGGTGCCCCAGGGTGCCAGGTGCCCTTTTCATGCGTTGGCAAAGGTGACGGTGCGGTGCCATGTTTCCTGGTGCCTTTAACATCACTACTGTTGACATTTCAAATGTTTAAGAGCACCCCATTACACAATTATTTCAACTGCAAAAGGACACTATTACATACTATTTATTAAATTATTAACAATGTTGCACCATTAATATAAAAATCTGCCTAACACGCTGGAGTGACAATAACAACCATTGATGTGCACACTTGGTGCCAGTCCCACGCACTTTCAAGTGACAAGTGACAGACAAATATCCCATACTTATCTCTGCTTGGGTAGGTTTCGAATTGACTGCCTAATCTTGGGTAAACAGGGGTCTCCGATGGGGGATAACCGCAAGCCACCCAGCTATCTATCTAGCCAGAGGCAAATTTTTAGCTACTAACCCCCCCCCCCCAAATTGGCTAGCTGTAGTGATTTTCGTAAAATTAAACCCTTAATTTTGCTGAAAATCGATAAATTGCACACCGTTTTATACATTTTCACCCCAAAATCACTAGTTTCGTTTTAGACTATTTTCAGTTATCGTTAGTATTTACTATAGGTTCTTGTAAACACCTTTCGGTCACGTCCAGCAGCCATTTTTTGATTTTACTTCTTATATCCTATCCCCAGTTTTAGGGCGCCCCAGAGGCTGAAACTTGGGGGAGATATTGGCGCAACCCCCCTCTACTTCGCATGAATTGGGGGGGTTGCGGCGACCCCTCTCAGGGTGGGTCGCCCTAAGTGCAATTTTTTTTGTGGCTTTTTTGGTGTCCCACAGCAGGTCCGGCACCCGCTGATTTCTGAGCTGTGGGAGGGGTATAAATCTAAAATTTTGGGGATGTGTTACCAACACCACTCCCCTACTATACACTATCCAATAATGTGAGATAAATGTGAAAAATTTCTCAAAAATTCGCTTATTCTCTAAAAAAACACCACTCCCCAATAGATGGATGACAAAAAATCACTTTTTGGAACTTTTATTAGACACTTGAAGAACTGGTTTAAGATACTTTACAGGGAAGGGTTTAATGTTTAAAGTTATGTAAAGAACCAAGTAAATTTTGCAATGCAGGCATTTTAGAGGTATGGTTCTTTACAAGGACGTATCCAGGGGGGGGGGGGGGGGCTGCAGCCCCCCCCCTTCCCGGGGTGAGACCCAAAAAGTCACGGAAAATGGATATTTTCCTATATATTTTCCGATGTTTCTTAAAAAATTTTGCGCGCAAGCGCGCAATTTCTTCCCCATGCATTGTATTTTCAATGGATCGGCCCCTGCGAACCAATATCCTCGGAAATAAACACATTTTTGCGAATTTCGCTGCATATGTATGCATTTTTACATACATATAAAGCGGCTCCTGGCGCTGGCGCCAACGCCAATAGCGCCGTGGCGTAGCGCCTTTCTATGGCGCTAGCGCCAAAACGCCTTTTCCGTCCCTATACAGGGAAAAAATTTAGGGGGGGGGGCTGAGCCCCCCCCCCCCCCGTTCGCCGGCCCGTAAACAAGCAGCCCCCCCCCCCCCCCGCTCAAAAATCCTGGATACGTTCCTGTAGAGAATAAGCGAATTTTTGAGAAATTTTTCACATTAATCTCACATTATTGAATAGTGTATAGTAGGGGACCTGCTGTGGAAGCTCAGAAATCAGCGGGTGCCGGACCTGCTGTGGGACACAAAAAAGCCACAAAAAAATTTGCAATTAGGGCGACCCACCCTGAGAGGGGTCGTCGCGACCCCCCCAATTCATGCGAAGTAGAGGGGGGTTGCGCCAATATCTCCCCCAAGTTTCAGCCTCATGGGTGCCGTAGAACTGGGGATAGGATATAAGAAGTAAAATTAAAAAATGGCTGCCGGACGTGACCGGGAAGGTGTTTATAACTATTTTGACCATTTTTACACCTAGTTTTAGCGATTTTCCCCCCTTTTCTTCTTTCTACACCTTGAAAAAGCCTGTATATCCAACCCCTGCAACACACCCTAATCCACTGCAAAAAAAACAACAATTTGTCGGCTATCTAACTATCTCTGAGGGCGCTCTGCTATCTATCCAACGCGGAGGGTCAAAATCTTGGATACCCCTGCACGAAACCTTCAGATGTTTGCGCTGCGAGTGTGAAAACTTGTCTGAAGTTTTCACTTGACAACCTTTGAGACTGGCCCCTGGTGTGGCAAAAAGTACCCATTGACTAACTCATCGCAGCCTTTGATTGAAAAAAAACACCTGTAGAATTACGAGTATTATAAGATAATTACGCTAGCACTGATACATTCTTTTTAAATGGTGATAACTTTGATAAAAGATAACCAAATTAAACAGTCTAAATGTTTATATGATTAAATGAATCTCGAAATGTAGTAGCAAATTTCAATTTGTGTCACAGCACAGTATGCAAATTTGAGTTACTAGAGTTCAAACGGGATCCACTTTTCAGGGTCAGGATTGTAGTCCTGGGATCGGGATTGATTTCCCGAATTGTGGGATTTGGTTGGGGATTTTGGACAGAGTTTTTTTAGGGTTTTTTAGAAAAAAAGTTGAAAAAGCACTTGGATGCGAGAGAAGTGGCGCAAAATGCACACAAGAACATATGGCAACTTTGGCAACTTTTTCCAGTATGGAAAAATGGAAATAGCAACTTTTGGGCTATGGAAAATTTATCAGTATCAGGATTGGCTTTTCAAAATTGTGGGATTGGGGCTTTGGGATTGGTATTGGAACCACAAAATATAAAAAAAATCATTATACTCAGGATTGAGATACTGTTTTAACCCTAGTGGGTACTGTACATTTTTGAAAAATATAAATACTCTACATGTTATATACCTGATGTGATATTTGTACATATTTTCAAATCTGTGGTTGACAGTGGTAAAAATCTTGACAAAAAACTCTCCTCTTCCCAGTAAGAAAAGTAAGATAGGAAAATATAATGACTGTACACTTGGGCATATTTGAGATGGCATATTTCTATGCTCTAAGCTAGATAAATCTGTACATAAATGATTTTGACAATAAGTTGTTACAGTTACTGTGAGCATACCCGATACAGTAATTCCAGTGTATGTAATATATATATATATATACCCTATTTCCTTGATTATCCCTCATGAGTATCACCTTCCCTCCAATGACTTTCATGTTTGAACGAACTGTCTAACAAAAGCTAAAAAAAGATGTAACACCCATGGGGGGTTTCTTTAGGGAGATATGGTAATTAATTGAGCACTAGGAACACATAAAATCACAAAATGGTAAAACTCTTCACTCAAATATCTACACACCCAAACATTCTCATAATTTCCACCCTGAAATTACTATTCATAGCGCAACAAAGTACAAAATTCACGCTGCTATATAGCACAGTGAGCACCTCAAACACATCTAAAAGTGGTGAATAGTACACTGTCAAAAAATCTGGGCCCAATAGGCCAGTTGCCAGCTGCAGCATACACTGGGGGGCTTCAATTAAAAGAAATAGTGCTGCCACTGCCAGAACCATGCTGTGGGGGGGGGGGGGAAATAAATGCTCATTTTGTAAGTTGATGGGCATCCTTGTAGGGTTGGCAAAATGCCAGTTTTAGAGCACACTGGCATAAAATATCTTTTTACATAAACTTCTTGATGAAGATTTTGATATTGTAAAATTGTGGCAAATCTGTCAGGGACAAGGCTTGCGCATATCACGAAATGTGAAAAAGGAATTTTGATGCCAGACACAACATGGCAATCCATTAAAGATTTAATTAATTAATGCCCAGCATGTCCGCCCATGTTGCATGTGCCTTCAAAATTAAGTTTGTTTTTAATCAGAATTAATGTATCAATATTTATGTGTCCAAATATTTAAATTAATTCTGAGCAAAAACACCTTAGTAACTATTCTTGGGGAATACACACCTGTTGGTTCTGCCATACCTCTGCCTTGTGCTGCTTGCACCTGACTTTTTTCTTGCATATGTGCTGAGTGGAACTCCAAGTGACCCCCTGCCATATTGTGTCTGCAGAGGGGGGGGGGGGGTTGAAATAAGTAAAGACTTCCAAGTTACACACCTAGGTCATAATCTTGTGCATTATTGATTACATTTTTGTGAGGACAATGTTAATAGTACAACTTGTTAGATGACAGATTGCTTCTGCTTTGCTTTTGTAACTGTAACGTAACTTTGTAACTGTAACTTTTGTTTGCATTCGTTTTGTCAGTTTAAATTCAAATTGTTTTTTTTGCATTAAAACAGGTACATTTCATGAACAAAATCACTTCCAGTGATACCAATATGCATACATCGCACTTGTGCCACGAAAAAGCTAAGGCCAGGGTCTTCTAGGAGTTGGGGGCTGGGGGGAGCTGCCCGCTCAGTTAAATACCTATCTATCCCGGAGGCAAATTTTTGGCTATCTATCCCCCAAATCGGCCAACTATCTACCTATCTGGAGCGATTTTTGAGAAATTTTGCCCCAATTTTCGTACCTTTTATACTTTTTCACCTTCTAAATCGCGGCTTTTTCCTATACACATGTTTATATATCTATTTTGAGCCATTTTTTGCCTGTTTGAGCTACTTTTCACCTGTTTTTAGCGATTTTGCCCCTTTCTGCCTTCTATGCATTGAAAAAGCCTATTTATTTTACCCCCAAGCCCCCCCCCCCCCAGAAAATTTTTCAGCTATCTATCCCTCCGGAGGAGCGATTTGCTATCTATCCAGCCCCCACGAGGGCCAAAATCTTGGAGACCCCTGGCTCAGGCCAAGTGGTAATGTTTACTGTCTGTAGACTTAACATTGAAATTTACCATATTCAATCAGAATGATGAAACTCAAATTGCACATAATGCATTGCTTTCGCTATGCCAAAGTTTGGCCAGAATATATTGTACTAAATACTTTATTCATCAAATTATGGCAGCATTCTGTGCAAAGCAAGCAGTTCAGTCAATCTGCCAACTAAATATGTTATATGATATACTAAATATGTTATATACATTTACTAAATATGTTATATCCATCTATTTAATATGTTATATCCATTTACATACCTCTGAGTCCCTGTAAATGCTAGATGCATCCATGGCACTCATGCACCTTTGTATTTGTGAACGCGGTTCAGACATTGTGTTGATCACCTCTGTGACTGGCTGGAAAAGACAACATTGGGTTAGGTACTTTTTTGCAATTAGTACTACCAATGGTTATGATGCTTAGTGATGGAAAATGCTAATGTGAATTACTGGTATTTATTTACTCAGATCAATGTGACAGTGGTGTGCAAATGATATAAACTGGCTAAGAAATTGATTATGTTAATGCAGAAAATTGGCACTGCAAGCAATGGTGCATTGGCACCGAGCAGAAAATGCATTCATCCATCACTAGTGGGGCACTGTGTAGACATTCAAATCACGATTTTCACAAGACTATTGGGCAGTAGTCAGCATTGATTATTAAAAACTTGGGTACCAATTATAAATGTGCTTTGCTATTTAAATGTGTGATGTGGTAGTGGTTAGCGTTCCAAAAATCCTGGGGGATTTATATCTTTCAATAAAAGTAAATATAGAAAAATCATTTATTTATTTATATTTTATCCATGGGGTTTTTCTAGAGAGATTTAATAATATCCATTTTATGAGAGGAAAGTATAAAAGACTGTCTCATTTTTATTTAATTACTTTTTTTGGAGAGATTTTCTAAGATTATATATAATTATATTTTTCTGAAAAAGGCACATTTTTGGAACGGTAGACGTGGGGGTCATGCATATTCTATGTATGTGGTGTGTGTGAGCTAAAGTGTTTGTCAAGTATTAAAATATTTAATCATTCATTCAGTCCATGAAACTTTTTGAGACCATACAAAAGAGATAAGACCGTGCTACCCATGCAGTGTGCACCAAAGTTCAAATATTGGAATTCCTCGGGTCAGCAAGCATTCAAAAACATAGGGGAATGTAATGTACAAAGTGAAAAGACAATGTGAGTAAAAAAACCCATGACAAGCTATTATGGGTTGCTACTATTAGTCTCTCAAAACTCACTGGCAACACTTCAGGTGTATTGATATATGGTGTGTTGTTATTCAAGCAGATTTCAGGTGCCTAAATTGCACATTTCAGCTATAATCTGCAAAAAAAATTGAAAATGCCAAATAGTGCACACTAACCCTCTGTGTGGTGCTTTGGCTTTTTCTCAGCACCACTGCAGTGCTGGCTTGCAGCAACCTCTTTCTCATGGTTTGCTTCACCCTCTTGCCAATGTCTGTTGATGACATATTGCCCATATTTCTTCTCATTATTATACCCTTGGAGGTTCTTTTGCAAGAATTTAAACTTGGTGTGTCAATTTTGATCTTCCCATTGGCTGGGCTGTGAGGGGGATTGGAATACTCAATTATTTCCTGTTGAGTGATTTTTTGAGTACAAAACATTCAGATGTTGCTACAATCAAAATGGAATGCCAGACTAGTTGTAAACATTGTTACTTGCCAGTACTGAAAAATGAATAAAATAGTGCATCTGTTTGTTTGTTATGCAGAATGAAACTGATGCTGTTAGCAACATGTATGTGGTTTTGTTGCATGTAAACTTTTTTATCTGTTGGTTCCCACAAGCTTAGGGAGGATACCAACATATTTGCAATACTTCTATCCCCTCACAGACACTTTGTCTACTCAATGAAGCAGTGTAAACCCTGACCAATCCTGTGAATTGATGGATACTTATGAACAAAACTTTTCACAAAATCTAACCACAAGCATGCTATTTCCTGTTGCAGCAATGGTCTCGCACTCGGAGTGACCTCATGGCCATTTGCCAACAATGTTGCATTGATATTGCTCTCAGAAATGCTGTTTTCTACACTGGTTATGAGATTAGCATCATTGTGCATTTTTTGTTCTGGGGACATGCTGAGGTCCACTGACCTGTTGCTGTACGCACGCGATTCAGCCTGTGTTTGTCAGTGTGGTGTCATTGTGATCCACCATAAGACTGGTTATTTACTTAAACTCATTTTGGGTTGTCCAAAATACTGCATGAATTGTGTGTTGTTCTAAAAATAGAATGCACATGTGGCCTTCACATGCATGCACTTAAAAGCTGTTCATGATGTGAGGCATTTACCATTGTATTGGCTCTAACACAGGCACTGGTGTCCTAACACACACATGCCTCTCAGAACTTCAAATGTCATGAAAATCATGCATGAGATGTGTTTTAGCAAATGTGTCAATGCATCATGCTGATGGATCAGTTAAAGGGATAATTTTGTAATCATTTAACGTTTTTGAAATGAACCCAATCATTTTATGAGATTGTTTTCCGGGTTGTTCAGACATTTTAAAGGATTTTCTGCTGAGAAAGTTTTGAATGTGCCAAATATCAGTCAGTGAAGCAGCACATGATAGGCCTTTCTCCATTCTGAAAGCCTCGCACCACTGCAACTATTTTTTTAAGGACTTTCTGAGAAGCCAATTCCAATTGTATCCAGCCCAATAAGTATGCCAAAACTTTAAATAAACATGATCAACATTTAGACATAAAAAACTCACATCATCCACCCATGGCAATCTAGACAATTCACAGTTTGCTCCATTGACATCATTGTTACTAAATTGAGTTGACATTTTCTGGTGACAATCTGATTTCGAGACTGAACTGTCAACACTGTGTCTCATTTTGCCATTGCCAACTGTCAGGTTCTGTTCAAATTGCTTGCTAATTTGTTCATTGCTGTCAACTCTGGTCGGCTCGCAGGCGCTGGGCAGCGTGTGGAAAGCCGTTTTTTGGGCTGTCTCTATTCTGAAATGTTTTTTGTTATTACTTTTTATCTGGTGCCATTAACATGGATTGTCAGGTGTAACGCACTCCCGAGAAATTTTATGGGCCCATTTTATGTAACCCCCGAATTTGCAAAAATATAAGTATTTAAGTAGTAGTGGTGGAATGCCGCATTGGCGCTGCGCCAAAGCGCTTTTTTCTGACCCCTTCCTAATTATTCCCCCTTCACATTTTGCTTGCAAAGGAACAAACCTGGATCTAGTGATAGCTGCCTCTCTGAGCACCTTATGCAAACTGATCGATGTGTATGTGACCAAAATGCACGGTGCAAGTTTTGTTAGTATTGCCATGTACCAGAACACCGTACCGAAGTAAGCTGTCCGCTGCCCTGAAATAGAAATTCGAGTTGTCTGGCGGGTTTTCTAGGTATCACATTACAGGATACTTATTGTAAGTTTACAACAATAAGCCTCAAAAAACATGCATTGAATTCCCTCCCCCCCCTCAAATTCTGTTGGCGAAATAATAAACCCCCCTAGGGGTAGTTCAGGGAATTTTCTCCCTTTTCTGCCTTCGACGCCTCTAAACAGCCTATATATGTAAATCCGTATGTCCAATTTTTTATTTTCGACAGGTACCGTTACCAAAATAAATTTACTACTATTTTATTACTACTATTACGTACTATTTTCTCGAAATACCCCCAGGGTGTTTATTTTTTCAGAGTGGAAATTTTGAGGGGGTATTTCGAGGGGGGGGGGTATTATTCTGTCAGAAATTTTCGGTAAAGTCATACTAAAGAATACGCTTTTACATACCCCAAACTGGTAATAAACGTGACCAAATAGGGTATATAGGGACATGACAGGGACAAACCAGCGTCAACGTATAACTGCGATGCAAAATGGGCGCAATAAGTACATCATGTCCCTAGCATACATGATGTGCCGTATTTGGAGGGGGGTTATTTTTTTCTCAGCTCGAAAACACCTGGGGGTATTTCGAGGGGGGGGGGGTTATTCAAGGGGGGGGGGGTATTTCGAGGAAACACGTTAATTGGAACCAAAAAGTTTGTCAAATCTACAACCAACCAAATTGACTCAGATTGATCATAAAAAACTTTCTCTCCTCAAAATCCTTTGTGAAAATTTCGCATCCAAACGGCGCATTTCCATTAGTCGCTTCGCTGACAGTATTTAATAGATATGATGGGGAACAGAGAACTGGCACTATCATCCAGCATACCATCAGCATGTACTTCACATTTCTGGATTCCATTATATTCTGCGTGGGTTTTGGGGGACTTTTTTAGGTAGATGGTGAATAGTGATGGAATGGCGCCATAGCGCTGGCGCCATTTAATGGTGGCAAAGGGCGCTAGCGCCATGGTGGCATTCACGCTTGGCGAACTTTTCTGTGGCGCCTGGCGCCATTATTGTGAATATGGCGCTATGACCAACGATGGGGAAGTTCTCCAAAACAATACACTTTCTGTGTTTTGAGTTTTTCAAAAATGAATACCTGTGTTTTGAGTTTTTTCTCGAAAAAAAAACTTGAGTAACTCTTTTTATTTCTGTGTTTTTTTGTAAAAATTCGATTTTTTGAATTTTTTTTCTAAAAAACTCGAGTTTTTTCCTAAAAATTTGAGTTTTCCCCCCAAAATTTTCTATTTACAGCATTTCAATCTGGAAACAGTGGTTTTCTTATAAAATATTCGTTTTACACATGTTTTAACCCCACATCATCTGTGTATTCATTAAAGTGTCAAAAAGTCCATAAAAATGTCCACAAGGAGGACATCAACATCACAACACCAGCAACAAAATGCCCAGAAACGACAATTGACGCAGTACTCCAAAATTCTTCAATGGATGTGCATTGTATGGAAGACTACGGAATCGATTTGAACTACAACTACCATTTACCTTGAAATACCCCCATGGGGGTTTATTATTTCATCAAAAAGTTTTGTAAGGATCATCGAAAATAGTAGGCATTTACGTAACCAAAACAGGGTTTAAATGCGTACAAGCAGGATATATCTCCACCTATACAATTTCGAGAGAACTGCACGCTAAGGATGCTTCAATGCAAAAGATAGGAGGCACAATCGCAGGCCTCATTGTGCCCAATTCGTGTGTGTTTTTGCACACAATGCAGTCACTATTTATTAGTACAAATGCCCTTTACAAACACGATCCACAATCTTGACAAACAGGGTTAGTAGATGGCAAAGTTGCTTCCCAAGAATGCAATTGCACATGTATAGGGGGTTGACTTGAGTTTTTAGGGGCTGAGTTTACAATTCAGGGTTGAGTTGATGGGTGTTTATAAATTAGGGTTGAGTTGACAGAAGTTTAAAAATAAGGGGCTGTTGACACAAGTTCACAAATTAGAGGCCGAGTTTATGGGAGTTGAGTTGATGGGTGTTTGCCAAATTAGGGGCTGAGTTTATGGGAGTTAACAATAACATTACCATAATCCTTAAGTGAGGCACCCGGGGCTAAAAAATATAAATTGTGATATAATGCATTTGTGGGTTACTGATTACAATGATTTGAAATATGCACTCCATTCTGACAGTACATTACAATAACCCTGAAATTGAACCCAAAATGGGGCCAAAACTTTCAAATTGTGAAATGATGCATTGTGGGTTTCTAATTGCACTGATTTGATATATAATGCACTCCATTTTGACACTACATTACCATAACCCTGAAAATGAACCACTGGGGCCAAAATCTTTCAATTTGTGAAATGATGCAATTTTGGGTTTCTGATTGCACTGATTTCAAATTTAGGTTTCTGATTGCACTGATTTGATATATGCACTCCATTGACACTACATTACCATAACCCGTTAATGAACCCATGGGGCCAAATACTTTCAATTTGAGAAATGATGCATTTTCAGGTTTCTGATTGCACTCATTTGAAATATGCACTTCATTTTGACACTACATTACCATAACCCTGAAAATGAACCACTGGGGCCAAAAACTTTCAATTTGTGAAATGATGCATTTTTGGGTTTCTGATTGCACTGATTTCAAATTTGGGTTTCTGATTGCACTGATTTGATACATGCACTCCATTTTGACACTACATTACCATAACCCTCAAAATGGACCCATGGGGTTAAATACTTTCAATTTGAGAAATGATGCATTTTCAGGTTTCTGATTGCACTCATTTGAAATATGCACTTCATTTTGACACTACATTACCATAACCCTAAAATGAACCCCCTGGGCCAAAAACTTTCAAACCATAAAATGATGGATTTGTGGGTTTCTGAGTGTAGCGATTTCAAATATGCCCAGGGCTTAAAAAATTAGAAATTGTGAAATGATTCAATGTGGGTTTCTAATTGCACTGATTTGAAATATGCACTCTGTTTTGACACTACATAACCCTGAAAACTACATAACCATAACCCTGAAAATGAACCTCTGGAGCCAAAAACTTTCAATTTGTGAAATCATTCATTTTTGGGTTTCTGATTGCACTGATTTCAAATTTGGGTCTCTGATTGCACCAATTTGATATATGCACTCCATTTTGACACTACATTACCATAACCCTAAAAATGAACCCATGGGGCCAAATACTTTCAATTTGAGAAATGATGCATTTTCGGGTTTCTGATAGCACTCATTTGAAATATGCACTTCATTTTGACACTACATTACCATAACCCTAAAATGAACCCCCTGGGCCAAAAACTTTCAAACCATAAAATGATGGATTTGTGGGTTTCTGAGTGTAGCAATTTCAAATATGCCCAGGGCTTAAAAAATTAGAAATTGTGAAATGATCCAATGTGGGTTTCTAATTGCACTGATTTGAAATATGCACTCTGTTTTGACACTACATAACCCTGAAAACTACATAACCATAACCCTGAAAATGAACCTCTGGAGCCAAAAAATTTCAATTTGTGAAATCATTCATTTTTGGGTTTCTGATTGCACTGATTTCAAATTTGGGTCTCTGATTGCACCAATTTGATATATGCACTCCATTTTGACACTACATTACCATAACCCTAAAAATGAACCCATGGGGCCAAATACTTTCAATTTGAGAAATGATGCATTTTTGGGTTTCTGATAGCACTCATTTGAAATATGCACTTCATTTTGAAACTACATTACCATAACCCTAAAAATGAACCCCCTGGGCCAAAAACTTTCAAACCATAAAATGATGGATTTGTGGGTTTCTGAGTGTAGCAATTTCAAATATGCCCAGGGCTTAAAAAATTAGAAATTGTGAAATGATTTGATGTGGGTTTCTAATTTCACTGATTTGAAATATGCAATCCATTTTGACACTACATAACCCTGAAAACTACATAACCATAACCCTGAAAATGAACCTCTGGAGCCAAAAACTTTCAATTTGTGAAATCATAAATTTTCAGGTTTCTGATTTCACTCATTTGAAATATGCACTTCATTTTGACACTACATTACCATAACCATAAAAATGAACCCCCTAAGCCAAAAACTTTCAAATCATAAAATGATGCATTTGTGGGTTTCTGATTGTAGTGATTTCAAATATGCACTCCATTTTGACACTACATTACTAAAACCCTGAAATTGAACCCCTAGACCCAAAAATTTCTTATTGTGAAATGATGCATTTTGCAGGTTTCTAATTGCACTGATTTGAAATGACTCAATTTCAACTCTACATTACTGTAAGCCTTAAATTGAACCCATGGGGCTAATAAATTAGAAATTGTGAAATGATGCATTTGTGGCTTTTTGATTGCCTTGATTTGAAATATGCACTTCATTTTGACACTACATTACCATAACCCTGAAAATGAACCCCCAGGGCCAAAAATTTTCAAATCATGAAATGATGTGTTTGTGGGTTTCTGATTGTAGCGATTTCAAATATGCACTCCATTTTGACACCACATTACTAAAACCCTGATAATGAACCCCTGGGCACAAAAACTTTCAATTTGTGAAATGATGCATTTGTGGGTTTTTTATTGCAGTGATTTGAAATGTGCACTCCATTTCTACTCTACATTACCATAACTTTTTAAGTCTAACCCCTGGGGCTAAAAAATTGAAAATTGTGAATTGATGCATTTGTGGATTGATGATAGTGATTTTTTGAAATATTCATACCATTTTCCAAATTAGGGGCTGAGTTTACAGGAGTTTCCAAACTAGGGGCTGTGTTTACAGGATTTAGAGGGGGTCCCCATGGGGTGCTATTTTTGGGGGGTCTCCAGGGGGTGCCATTTTCTGGAGGTACATATGGGGGTGCCATTTCAAGGGGGTCCACATGGGATGCCATTTTTTGGGTGGTCCCCAGGGGTGCCATTTTTTGGTGGTCCTCGGGGGGTGCTATATTTTTTTTTGCGGGGGGGTCCATAGGGGGTGCCATTTTGGGGGGGGGTCCCCAGGGGGGTGCCATTTTTGGAGAGTCCCCAGGGGGAGCCAACTTTGGGTGGGTCCCCAGGGGGTGCCATTTTTGTGGGGGTTCCTAGGGGGTGCCATGTTTGGGGGGTCCCCAGGGGGTGCTATTTTTGGGGGGTCCCAAGGGGGTGCCATTTTTGGGGGGTCCCTAAGGGGTGCCATTTTTTGGTGGTCCTCAGGGGGTGCCATATTTCTGGGGCCCTAGGGGGTCCCATTTTTGGGCGGTTCCCAGGGGGTGCCACTTTTGGGGGGTTCCCCGGGGGGTGCCATTTGAAGGGGGGTCCCCATTGGGGTGTCAGTTTTTGCAAGCCTCTGAGAAGTGGGTACCTATAGCAGGATTCTCTCCAACCTTCAGTTGGGTTTTGTAGAGTCCCCAGGGGGAGCCAACTTTGGGTGGGTCCCCAGGGGGTGCCATTTTTGTGGGGGTTCCTAGGGGGTGCCATGTTTGGGGGGTCCCCAGGGGGTGCTATTTTTGGGGGGTCCCAAGGGGGTGCCATTTTTGGGGGGTCCCTAAGGGGTGCCATTTTTTGGTGGTCCTCAGGGGGTGCCATATTTGTGGGGCCCTAGGGGGTCCCATTTTTGGGCGGTTCCCAGGGGGTGCCACTTTTGGGAGGTTCCCCAGGGGGTGCCATTTGGAGGGGGGTCCCCATTGGGGTGTCAGTTTTTGCAAGCCTCTGAGTAGTGGGTACCTATAGCAGGATTCTCTCCAACCTTCAGTTGGGTTTTGTGGTTCTCTACAATTTATACCACAAGGATTTACAAACACAAAAAGAACAGCAAAGCACAAATGTAACCAATTGAAGATTACAACAAAGTTTGACACCTTGCAAAAACCACACTATCATATCACAAAACCTATACCACACAGAATGCACACTGCACACCATCATACCAAATCGCAAACTGTCTACATTTTACTACCGAGTTTCATGCCCAACCATTTTACAGAAGTTTACAAAAATCCATTCCAAAACATTGCATCTTTGGTATTGGTCTTGTTATTGTTGGTAGATTACATACCGCATTTCAAAACACATGCCTAGCATGTGGGCAAACTTAACTAAAGTATCATATTTTCTCCAATGGTATTAATTGTAGAGAACCACAAAACCCGACCGAAGGTCGGAGAGAATCCTGCTAGTTTGAAACAAACATGTAGATAGCTACACAACCTAGCACAGTCTATGTGTAGCTGCGATGCAAATTAGCAGTAATGAATACATCATGTACATTGGATACATGATGTACATCATCCCGGAGGGGGCTATTTCGAGGGGGGGGGCTTATTATTTCACCAGTCCATTTTGAGGGGGGTTAATTCGAGGTAATAAGGTATACCTCAATGTTGAAACTTAAATTGTCAAATCCACCATGAGATGTGCATGCCATCTTGAATTTCTATTTTGTACCATTATAAAATTTGAATACATTATGTACATATTTACATACCGTATTTCCTCGAAATACCCCCCCTCGAAATACCCCCCCCCCCCTCGTTTGACCCCCCCCCCTCTCGAGACCACTATGAAACAATCACCCCCCCTCGAAATACCCCCCCCCCCCAAATTGAGTGTAAAGAGAACGTACATGACAAATACGGCAGTTTGTGTTCTACGTAGTGCAGAACACACGTTAAAACAACGTCGGAATCACGTTAGAACAGTGTACATACCATCTACATACTAATATTAGTCTACAGAACCTTATAAATGGCGGTTTTTGTTGCATATTTCGACGTCTGCGTACGTTTCAGACGACAATTTCGTACTTGGTTTTCAAAATTTTTCTTGTGAAATAATAACCCCCCCCCTCGAAATACCCCCCTCGTTTAACCCCCCCCCTCTCGGGACCTCTATGAAACAATCACCCCCGGGGGGTATTTCGAGGAAATACGGTACTATACATGCTTATCTTAACTTGTTTAGTATAACTGAATTAATGTGCATTCAACCGCTTCGCTGAAAAAAAACACAAAAACTCAAAAAAAAACTTTTTTGTGTTTCCGTGTTTCCGTGTTTCTGTGTTCTCCATAAAAAACTCATTTGAGTTTTGAGTTTTTCAAAATTTATGAGTTTCCGTGTTTCTGTGTAAAACAAAAACACAGAAACTCAGTGAGTTTCTGTGTTCAATTTCTGTGTTTTTTTCCATCGTTGCCTATGACGCCCTTGGCGCTTGGTGCCATTTTGGGACACGCTGCATGCAATGAGGGATAATATTTTCCGCTTTCCAGTGCTTTGAAATCAAAAAATTGGTAGAACGATTCCCACGCATCTTTGTTTTTAAGTGAAATACACCAAAATTACTGAATTTTTTTGCCAGAAATTAAGAAGAACTCACTGTATTCCTGCGTCTCAAGGCTACACATCTGCTTGTTGATAGGGCAACAATATGCGCCACTGCTGTCGCGTGCGCGACAATGTTCACATTTACGGTCACTGTGATATTGTAAAAAAATATAATTTAATTATTTTAATTGATTTCCACTGAGATTTAGTTACCCTATTTCGATTAAATACCCCAGGGAATTTATTATTTTGCCAGAATTTGTGTAGGTGTGTAATTGCAAGGGGCTTATTTGAGGAGTGAATTTTTTATTCCCCCAGAAGTATTGTGAAGGATCGTAGTAAAGAATAGGCTTTTATTTACCGAAAATTAGTAATAAATGTGACCAAATGAGATATTTGAGGACATATCATATCAACATTCATCGCTAGACAAACTTGACTATGCGTAACTGTGCTTGTAAATTGAGCCCAATAAGTACATCATGTACATTTCATACATGATCTACCTTATTTAAGAGGGGGGGGGGGGTTTCTCCGCTCACTCAAACCTGATAGTTTGAGGAGACTCAAAAATTAAGCAAATAAAACACAAACCAAGTAAAATTGCAGTCGGTACATATCTAAACATAGCCAATTGGCAGTGCATACTCAACGTTGCCAGCACAATGAATGCTGTGTAACTCGTAAGCAAAATTAGTTGTGAACATGATAGTGATATCATTATCAGCATTGGTGGTGAGTATACCTGTGAGTGTTGTTTGAATGATGTGAGTTGTTGTTAAATATTGGTCTTGCTAGTGCATAAATATAGGAGTGCACGTTAGAAAATATTTGTTTTTAGTAACTCCTCATTTATGTAAGTCTAATAAACACCTTCCCGATCAAGTCCGGCCCCCTATTTTTATTTTCACTTCGCATGCCCTATCTCCGGTTGTGGGAGGAGTGGAAAGCTAATGCTTGTGGGGTATATAGGTGCAACCCCTCACTACCCCTCATGAATAAATAGGGCAGCGGCGACTCATTATAAAGGGGGTCGCTGTATATGGGAGATATTTTTGCGGCGATTCAGTGTCCCGCACAGGTCCGGCCCCCAGTTTATTTTGTATGCTACCGCTTGAAAAAGGGGCGTCAGACGCCAATAACGCCACAGGAAAATGGCGCTAAGTGGTAATGACCCTGTCAAATGGCGCCAGTGCCATGGCACCATTCCATCACTAATTCCGATGCCTCAATATTTATTCCCTATCCCAAACCTTTAATTTTAAGAGGCTTTTTTGCTTTTTGTGACAAACTTGACCCGCTGGTTTAGGGTGTTTTATAGAGGAAGGTTTAAGGTTCCAAGTTGCTTAGAGAACTATACCCCAAAAATGCCTCCATTAGAAAATTTAGTTTGGGTTAACTCAAAATAGAAAATTTTGACAATTTTTGTTCCTGTTAAGGCGTAATTTTGACATCATAAAGTTCACCCCAAGTAAATTTCTAATGGAGGCGTTTTAGAGGTAAAGTTTTTTGCGCAGCTTGGAACCTTATACCCCCTCTTAAAAACATCCTAAACCAGCGTGTGAAGTGTGTACAAAAATAAAAGCAAAAAGTGCAGTTTTAAATTTGCAAAGTTCATTTTCTTGTCTGTTGCTTAGGGGGTGGGTGTTTGTGGAATGTTTGGCCATGGCACTGGCGCCATTTCAGGTAGCCAAGAGGTGCCACGCCAGGGCACCTATTTCCTGTGGTGTTATTGGCACCTGATGCCCCTTTTTCAAGCTGTAGCGCAAGAAATAAACTGGGGGCCGGACCTGTGCGGGACAGTGAAAACGCTGCAAATTTTTTTCACATATATGGCAACCCCTTCTAAAATGAGAAACCGCTGCCCCATTTATTCATGAGGGGTAGTGGGGGGTTCCGCCTATATACCCCACAAGTATTAGCTTTCCACCCCTCCCACAACCGGAGATACGGCGTACGAAGTGAAAATAAAAATAGAGGGCCGGACTTGATCGGGAAGGTGTTTATATTTATCATTTAGGTATTTCAGTAATTGTTTGGGAATTTTTTTGCTGTCCATCACAGTAACTGTAAATATACAAATAAGAAAAAAACTTTAATTGCCACACTACAATGAAATCTACCATATCTCATGTAGATAAAAACCCAAAACTTTTATCTTTTTCTTGTTACACTATATTGCTCACACTGTTTGTGAATATTGATCACAATTTTTCACAACAGAATTCAACAAAATATAGCAACATTTAATTGCACAACCTTCAGTTCATCACTAAATACACACAGAAAAAAATAAGAATAAACTCACCGCAGGTCTTCTCATCACAGCAATCACCAACAAATGTCCAATGGCCCCACAGGAAGCAATTGTCACCACCAAAGGCAGTCTGACATAAAGCTGAAATAGTTCCACAGCTCTGTGGATGCTCATTTCACTGGAGTACGGCTCAATTTCACTGATTTTGGTAGTTTCTGATATTAACATTGGATGTGTAGTGAGGTTCATTATACCCATATTAGTGAATGTTTGGATAGATTTGCATGTAAATATGTAGTTAGGATCACGTGCTTACTACTAACTAGCTGTGGAATGGTACCTGCTTGAAAATTCAGGGAAGTTAACAGATAACAGATTGCATTTCCTTTATAATGATGTTTAGAATGATTCTGTTTATTAGCACCTAGATCACACCATGCGCAGCTAATTACTCAACCTAAAGCAGTGTTTTATGGTGGGTCGATTTTATTGCACACACAGCTCGCGCAGCAGAAATATAAACATTCAGTGATTACAAACAAACTGATAACTGTCTCATGACAATTTCCACTTTTCATCATGACAAAATAGTCAAATAAGTCCCCCTGGAAAAACTCCCCCCTCTGAATACCCCCCGGTTAGCTGGCTGGGGAAAAAATCCGAGTAAGACTCCAATCACACTCTTTAATGGGTGGGAAAGACGTCCATGTACTGTATTACCTCGAAATACCCCCATGGGGGTTTATTATTTCGCCAGCAAAATTTGAGGGGGGGGGGGGTTAATTCGAGGGGGGGTTATTCGAGGGGGGTTTTATCATTTCGTCAGAAATTTTCGTAAGGATCGTAGTAAAAAGTAGGCATTTGCGTACCCAAAATAGGTAATAAATGTGTCCAAACAGGATATATTTGGACATAAAAACGTTGATAACTACACAAACTACTCTATGTGTAGCTGCAACTTGTGTATGCAATGCAAATTAACAGTAATATACATCAAGTACATTGCGTACATGACGTATTTATTATGTACATGACGTACATCATTCCGAAGGGGGGTATTTCGAGGGGGGGGTTTATTATTTCCCCAGCCCATTTTGAGGGGGGGGGTTAATTCGAGGGGGGGGGTTAATTCAAGGGGGGTGATAATACGAGGTAATACGGTATTTAAAAAGACTGTTATAAAAACTATGCAAGATATTTTCAGTAGCATTGATTTCATTGATTGAATTATGGAAATTTGTATTTTGACTAACAGGTTTATTGAACTATATCTAACCGGGTTTGCATATATTTGTTTTTAAACCATTTGTATAATCTAACCGCATTCATGCAATATAGGTAGGTATATAAATAAATATGATCTTGCATTTTACTTGATATTCTGATGAGAAAATAACTCCTCACCAATAACTCCCCAGTCGAAAAAGTCAGATGAAAAAATGATTCCCCCGGGGACTTATTCGAGTATTTACGGTATTTGCATCAATACATGTGCATAAATATAAGTATTTATGTAGTCTACAGGGAAACGAAAGGGCGAGGTTATATAAACGGTTGCAATTTTCTTAAAAAGCTAGAAATTTGAATACAATGGCAACAAAATTGAGCGCTTGTCAATGTCAATCCATGCATAGATTACTTATGTCTGGTGATGGTGTGTCGCCGTGGCGCTAGCGCGCTATAATATCGCCAGAAAGTGCCAGTGCCATGGCGCTTGGAGCCCTTTTCGCTGGCGGCATCTGACGCCATTATTTTGAATGGCGCCATTGGCGTTTGGCGCTATTTTTTGCGGCACCCGCTGCCATGGTTGACGCCAAGATCCCGCGAGGAAAGCTGATTTTTTGGTGTGTGCAAGGCAAGCACTTTGAACTGCATAAATGTAGTATTTACAGATATAAAACCGGCACCATTTTCTCTGGTGCCCGGCGCCATTTTTCTTGGCGCTTTTCCATCACTACTTATGTCAATTGTATACAAGGGCATTGTTCATCATAATTTTTGCCATTTAACCTCTTATAGATAATTTTTACTGGATAAATAGTCCACTGTCTGCATGCGCAGTCTACACTAAATGTTACCATACACCAACTGAAAAAAAATATTTTAAATACTTATCCTTAGTAGGTAAGGATATATGTAACATATAGCAGGAAATTGCAATTAACAAATTGCTTTCAGTGCCTGATAATTTAGTGCAGAATTTATCACATGACAATTTTTGTAATATGTACTTTAAATAGTATTCTAGTAAGGGAAGGTGGTCCACTTAATAAATGCTTTTCACCAAAATACATAGAGTCTGTTAAGCTCTGGCTCGATACATTACATTAAACTCATTTTACTTGGCTTTTTTCTAATGCAATTTCAATAATGGTTCCCAGGCAATGTCTCTTTTCCCAGATTCACCAATCTAATGAAAATGGATACTGTATTTACTCGAATAATTCCCCCGGGAAATCATTCCTTCAGACCTTTTTTAAGGGGAACAATTCATGGGACAATTTTTCAAGTGGGGGGGGGGGGTTATTATTTAATAAAAATTCATCATGTATCTACCACACTTCATCAGATAATGTCAGTTTTATCCTTGCTGACATGGTAATTTATCAAATGTGGGGGGGGGGAATTCGAATAAATACGGTATTATTCGAGGGCGCTTGCTAACCTAATTACTGCCAATATTTTGTTACTGTTTTTTTCCTGTACAATGACACTATACTTATTTAAAAAGCATTCGAACTAGGTATTGGGGATGTGATTCATTAAAGATAATTTGAACTTATATAAAAGCTTCATTTATTTACACGAGTATGGGTATAATAAAAAAATCAAAATTGTTTCAAAAAGAGAAACAACATTGTCGTCTTCACTCCGCCTTTTTCTTTTTAAAAATATCTTTATTTTTGTTAAACTGCGTGCATAAGTGTCCCGCTTGCGCGTTATCGACTGAAACATAAGTAATTTTGGATCCATCCGGATGCGGTCCGCCGGATATACAATATTATTCTTTGAAATATTTACACAAACTAAAAGAGTACAGTTACAGGGGAAAACGCTTTGCTTGCATTAACCAGACATTTTGTCGGTGTTGCGTGAATAAATGCAATGCAACAAAACAAAGCACTTACAAAATTGTCATTGGTTCTCCCGTTTAAAGGTTCATAAATTAAATTAGGTATTTTTGGGCGATATATAATATCTACTTAACATTATTTCGCTTAAATGGTCCCCCAAAACAACGAAAGTGCATGCGCTGATTTCCCCAGATAATAGGAAGGTACATATTTAGGTGGCATGAATGTTCCGGTAGAAATCCAATTTTGTGTTCTGTACCCGGTGTAGGGATGGATAAAAATGGCGCCAAAAACTGTGGCGCCATGGATCCATGGCGCCGCACCAAAAATATAGCAGAGAACAAATGACGAGCACCAAATTACTGTGCTATTCACAACAAAAATGTTGGCACTGTTAGCGCGGGTGTGCATTGCAAATTCAAAATACGGGCATTGTCTGAATGACAATTCGAGCAATCTGTGTTTTCGATGCTAACACTTTCCGTACGTCTTATTTTCACAGGCACTTGATGAAAATGGAAATGCATGAATTTTTCGCAGCATAATACAGAATATTTGCGCATTGTGTGCATCAAGCTGCGATTAGCGTTCCAAAAATTGGCGTTTTTCAAAGATGTAATACAATTTAACTTCTGAAAATCTCTCAAAAACAAAATCAAATTAAACCTCTATTTTAAATACATTTCTCTCTCTAAATCTGTTACACATGTGCCCGGAGTATCTGATTAAGACAAAAGTGCTTTGAGACAACAGTAGCTTTGACCAGGGTTGGCAAAATCTCAGAAAAGAATAAAAATAAAATAAAAATAAAATGGAAAATTGAAGAATAAAATAAAATAAAATGGAAAATTTCAAAATAAAAATAAAAATTGTATAAATTTTCTAAAATTGTATACAAATTCATATTTTTGTAAAAATTGTATCAAAATTCATATTTTTTGTAAATTTTTTTCTGTTGTTTATAATTCAACCTGTTCATTCACGGAGCTGGGGCAGTCCCAAGCCATGTAAAGTGTCAAAATGTCATATGAAATGGAATGGAAAGTGTCAATTTTCATGAAAATGTTAAGTTAATTGTCAATTGTCATGACAAATATAAATTAAAGTGGAAACTGTAAAGCAAATTGTATCCAAATCTTGTTGTTTTTGTAACCAAATCTTATGTGAACATTTGGATACAAAAACATCAGATTTTGATACCAAAATATAAGGTTTGGATACCAAAACATAAGATTCAGATACACAATTTACACTCTGCACAACATTTGTCATGACAATTATACTTTGCTTGACATTTGAGATGCCAATTGACTCTTTACTACATTTGTCATGACAATTGACACTTTGCATGATGTTTTACAAATGCGGCCAGCACACTCCAGTAATCATTCTACTGAAAATGCAAACCATTCTTATTGATAATTGTGTCTTAACACTTGCAACTAGCTAACAATACCTACTGCATGCAACTTTTGCAAGTAATGGAAAAATTTGTCACATGTTTTTCATGTATAGGTCTAATTATCACATTTTTCTGACCTTGCATGCAAGATTCTGATTTTTTGTAAAATTTCTGTAAATTTTTGTAAAAATTTTGTAAAATGGTCCATTTTATTATTATTTTGGAATAAAATAAAATAAAATAAAATGAAACAAGAATAAAATAAAAATAAAATACATTTTTATACAATTTTTATACAATTTGTATACAAATGATTTTTATAAAACCAACCCTGGCTTTGACACAGCTTTTTTGATATGACAAAAAAGTTATGGCTTTCAACTTTATGTCATGAAAATTCAATATTTGTTGTGTCAAACGCCTTGATCTTGATTATACTTTTGCCTATCACAAGCATGCATTTTAATATATGACGTTATCATACACAAAAGATTCGGTTCCATTTGTTCTAGGTATTTGTTCTATGCATAGTTGTTAAAACGTATTTACGTTTACTCGATAATTACAGATACTCGAGTACTGCCTAAATACTTTTACGTTTCTTCGCGAAAAAAATACCGGTACTCACTTACTCGCATACTTCTAAGTGTTTTGAACGTCTGTGATGCATTTCCCGGACCACAAATTCATAAAGGCCATTTTGAGGGGGGTATTTCGAGGAAATACGGCAATTTTGTATATCAGAGTAAAATACGAAAAATACTGATTTTTTTCTGAGAAAAATACTAACTTTTATGTTTTCTGTGAGAACTAATACCTGTTTTTACGTTTTCTCCAGAAACAATCTCGTTTTTACATTTTCTCTGAAAAAAAGTATTTTACTCACGTTTTACCCAGTGTAAAAGTATTTTAAAAATATTTTACGTTTTCTGTACTCAGGGGTGACTAAAAAATACTTTACGTTTACGTTTACTTAACAAAAGTTCAGTACTTTTAACAACTCTGGTTCTATGCAGCCTCGTTCACGAAGAAATGGAACTGACAACCTGTGACGCCAAGAAATAATGCTATCTTATGTGTTAACACATCATATTTTTTATACATGAAAATTTATGTTTATCCTAGCCAAAAAGAGTGATCAAAATCGGTTAACATCACATTTTCCCCACATTTTCATCACATAAAAATGTTGAACGCCAACAAATTTGTCGTAGTGTAAACGCAGTTTAAACCTGCCCGGAGAAATTTGGGGAAAATGTAAAAAAATATATTATTTTCTATATAGGTATTTTCTTTAAAATATTTTTAATGTCAGATGCCAGACAGAACAATGTGTAGGAAATCGTGATCGTGAATGGTCAAAATTTGCCTGGCACACTAGTTTCAGCCGAAATTCGAAAACTCATAAATCAGCTTCGAACGCATTTGAGCTTTTTAGAATGAGCTGTCCGTCAACTACAGTTGACTGATTCTAGAAGCTGATTAATGACTTTGGTTACAATTTTGGTTACAAGTAGTGTGCGCGGCAAGGGAAACAAAATGGGGTATTGCAATTAGCGTTTCAAAAATATACTGGGGAAGTTTCTAATAACCGTATTTCTAATATAACGGCATACCTCCAATAGAATGGCACCTCCAATAGAACGGCAGGATTTGGTACGCTTTTGCGCTCACGAAAACAATAGAACGGCATCCCCCTAATTGAACGGTCTCCAATAGAACGGCATGTAGAAATGACGTTGGAAGGACCCCAAAACACATGGTCTGGGTGTATACCGGATTTCCTTGAAATACCCCCAGGGGGTTTATTTTTTAGAGTGAGAATTTTGAGGGGGGTATTTCGAGGGGGGTATTTCGAGGGGGGTTGTTATTTCGCCAGAAATTTTTTGAATTTCCAGTACTAATAACGTACGCAGACGTAGAAAAATGTGACAAAAACCATCATGTATAAGACTCTACAGACTTAAATACCTAAGTATGTAGATGGTATAAACCATGTTATAACGTAACACAGTCATTCTTTTTAACCTGTGTTACGCATTGCCAGATCACAAAACGTACTTTTTGTCATGTACGTTCTACTTACACTCAATTTGTGGGGGAGGGGTATTTCGAGGGGGGGGTCATTAATTCATAGTGCCCATTTTAAGGGGGAGGGTATTTCGAGGGGGGGGGGGTAATTCGAGGAAATACGGTATATATACATGTATGTATATAACGATAACACGCAAAGCAATCAAACTGATATTACACTCCAGTCAAAAAGGAAGTTCGCCAAGCAATTTGTCTCGTTTTAATTGCAATTCCTGATCATGATGTGCTAGGGGGCTGACATGGGTATCATAAAATACCACATACATTTGTCTACCTACGAGTAAAAGGTCAGCCCCCACCTTCTACATACCCCCGTTGTGAGTTACCCAAACATAAAAAACCACGCTTAAAAGTTTGTTCGCCAGAAACAAACGTTTACTTCCTGGGAGCTTTGTTGATAGTCATAGCAGTTCAGCCATTCAGATTCAGCCTTCAAGGATACGTAGTTTTTGATAGAGTATGCATAGGTGAAAAAGTTGCTGTAGGGGATAAAGGTATGCCCCCCTCATGTGGTGCCTATGGTATGAATTTGCAAAACATCTAAAATCTTTAAAAAAATTGTAGTTATTCATCACCCCTGAAGATTGCAATGGCACCGCACCAGCACCGGTGCTGGTGCCCTTCGGTGCCTTTACATCACTAGTGACAGTCACCAGGGACTGGTGTGAAATTGACTGGAACATATAGTTTTACGGTAATGAAAAAGTACGTTTTTTCCACATTTAAGATGTTTTGCAAATTCACATCAACGGCACCACATGAGGGGGGCAGACCTTTATCCCCTACAGCAACTTTTTCATATATGCATACTCTATCAAAAACTCCCCATCCTTGACCGCTGAATCTGAATGGCTGTACCGCTATATCAACAAAGCTCCCAGGAAGTAAACGTTTGTTCCCAGCGAACAAACTTTTCAGCGCGGTTTTTTTTGTTTGGGTAACTCACAACGGGGGTATGTAGAAGGTAGGGGGCTGAACTTTTACTCGTAGGTAGACAAATGTATGGGGTATTTTTTGATACCCATGTCAGCCCCCTAGCACATCATGATCAGGAATCGCAATTAAAATGAGAGAGAAATTGCTTGGCGAACTTTCTTTTTGACTGTAAATTACAAATTGATGTTCTGATATCAAAATGTTGTTAAAACGCATTTTCATTAATAATACAACGTACAATACATGTTGAAGTGGAAAATGTGTCAAAAATCGAACTTCAAACGAATTGAAAATTGCAATTGAACTGAAAAAATTCCCCCTTGAACCCCCCCCCCCTCAAAAACTCAGACGAAAGAATAACTCCGCTGAGGTTTTATTCGAGCATTTAGGGTAGTCTACGTGTAGCTGCGATGCAAATTGGCAGCAATTAATACATCATGAATTTACATTGCATGCGCTGTAAATCATTAAAACGGGCGGTATTTCGAGGGGTTACTATTCCTCAGCTTGCTCACACTTGCGGGTATTTCAAGGGGGGTGGGGGGTATTTCAAGGAAATCGAGGGTGTACCTTTTTACGATATTTCTTCTCCGCGGTCCGCACGCTATGCATCTTGCTCGCGCGTTGTCAAATAAGACACGTAAATTTTCGGTCCGCCTAGTAAATACATTTGCAATATTTCTGTAGATATTTATATCTCTGACGCAAGCAAAGTGCACGGAGGTGAACACAGGCGAAAACATTTAGCGTCGCGGAAGTGATAGATACGTCTCAAATTTAATTAAATATGTAGCATTGTAGAATTATGTTGCGGAATTAGCGTATTCGTGCGTAGCTGATGTGAACTGACAGAAATGTATTGGGGGAATATTTACGGAGTTTAAAGTAGATAATGCTGACGAAATGATAACAAAAACTACCCCCCCCCCTCAAAAAAAAATTGAAATACATTTTGAAAAATCAGCATCATGTTAGATAGTGATGGAATGGCGCCATGGCGCTGGCGCCATTTGAGGGCGCCAAAGGGCGTCGCGCCATGGCGCCATTGGCGCTTGGCGCCCTTTTCCTGTGGCGCCCTTGGCGCCTGGCGCCCATTTTCTGAAAAGCGCCATGGCGCACTTGGCGCTTGGCGCCCTTTCTCCGTGGCGCCCTGCCATAGAAGGGCGCCAAAATGGCGCCAGCAGGGTTTCAACGTGAGTGCCTCGTAAATGAGAAAAAATACAAAAGCGCGTCAGTGGATAACGAAAATTCACCAGAAAAATGGACAAAGTAGTGACATTGGATTGAAATTTTTCATCCAACGGTTCATCAATGGAGCGTTTGACCGATCAGAAGCTAAGAATGATGAACCATCAAACTTGCAAACTCATAAATAAACGGATTCAAATTGTCGTAATTCCATTTCCGTCAACTTCCATGTCGAATCCATGTGAAGTGAATGCATTGTTTTGTCGAATAGAAATTTTCATTATGTTTGAACTGAATGTCAAGTGGAAGTACGATTTTATTCAAAAATTGTTGCTAGTTGTTGATTTGTTGATTTTTGTTGATTACATCCTGGAGAATGTTAATACGGAAGTTAATTTGTGCAATACAGTGTTGGAAAAACACTTCTAGCACACACAGGGTATTGTACATACTTATTTACCCTGGCGCCCTAACTTTCAAATGGCGCCATGGCGCCATTGGCGCTTGGCGCCCTCTTTCCGTGGCGCCATTGGCGCCTGGCGCCCACTTTTTGAATGGCGCCATGGCGCTATTGGCGCTTGGCGCCCTTTTTTCTGGCGCTTTTCCATCACTAATGTTAGATCCGTTAGAGAGCCGAAGAAGGCAGCCAAAACAATCGCATTTACTTACTACTGCATTGTGCCGCTTCTAGATCAGGGTTGGCAATATCTCAGAAAAAAATAAAAATAAAATTAAAATAAAATGGAAAATTCAAGAATAAATTAAAATAAAATGGAAAATTTCAAAATTAAAATTAAAATTGTACAAAAATTCGAATTTTTGTAAATTTGTATAAAAATTTGTATTTTTGTAAAAATTGTTAAAAATTCATATTTTTTGTAAAAATTTTATCTTGTTGCTTGGGGTTCTACCTGTTTTTGGCTATTTACACAGGTCCCGACCGGGTCCCGGTTCCCGGCTGGGACCTGTGTAAATAGCCCCTGTTTTTTCTCAGAGCTGGGGCAGTTGTCATGACAAATGATGAGTGATGTGTCAATTGTCATGACAAATATAAATTAAAGAGTCAATTGTCAAGCAAATTGTATCCAAATCTTATGTTTTGTATCCAAATGTTGTTGTTGTTTTTGTTTTCAATAATTGTGTGAGCATTTGGATACCAAAACATAAGATTTGGATTCCAAAACGTAAGATTTGCATACCAAAACGTAAGATTTGCATACCAAAATGTAAGATATGGATACACAATTACCACTTTGCTTGACATTTGGCATGTCAATTGACTCTTCTTTACTTTACATTTGTCATGACAATTGACACTTTGCATGATATTTTACAATGTGCCCAGCACACTCCAGTAGTCCTTCTACTGAAAATGCATACCATTGTTATCAATAATTGTTACTTTACACTTGCAGCTAGCTAACAATACCTACTGCAACTTTTGCAAAGTAATGGCAAAATTAGTCTCATGTTTTTCATGTTTAGGTCTAATTATAACATTTTGCTGGCTTTGCATGCAAGATTCTGATTTTTTGAAAATTAATGTAAACATTTTGTAAAATTTTTGTAAAATGGTGTCATTTTATGTTATTAAGGATTTTGGGAATAAAATAAAATGAAACAAAAATAAAATTTAAATAAAATATATTTTTTACAATTTGTATACAAATAATTTTATAAAACCAACCTTAATGTCTAGATACCTAATTTGACAAATAACCAAATTACTGACGGTCAAATCAATGACTTCACAGACTTGTTGGAAAATATATCTGAATGCACAGTTTTTCATATTTCACTTTTAAAAACATACATGATGCGGCAATTTCGACGATCGCTTTAGATTTTAACTCATTTCACTTCTCATTCTAAAGCTCAAATGCGTTCGAAGCCGATTTATAAGTTTTCGAAGTTTTCCACATACAAACAAATAAATAAGATATTTCGGCTCAAAACTTGTGTGTATGTGGGCATATACAGTGCAATTGCGTTGCAAATTTGTGCAAGCTGCGTGTGAAAACCGGTTTGCGGTTTGCATACGGGATGAAAACTTGGTATTTTTTTGAATGATGAACGCATGTTTGCCGCAATCTTGCTTGAGCAAGGTCTAGACATTTGTGATATTTTCTCTGTTTGAGTCCCCATTTTTTTGAAGATTTACATTGCAATGTGTGTATGCAAACTAGTTTGTAGGGCCGGGCTGCACAGCAGTGCATTACTAGGTATTTCCAAATCTCAGAAAATCTCTCTAAAGGGAAACATAACTGTGTCTAAAACACGGTGTCTGGAAGCAAAACATTCTAAGAAAAGGGGGGGGGGCTTTATTCAAAGGGAGGACCTATTTTTCACCACAGTTTTCAATAAAATACATGATTACATCGCTGCACAAGTGGTGTTTACCTAATTGGTTACATAAATCATTTGTAGGAACAGAAATTCCATAAAGTGAAATATCAGTGAAATAGCAGTGAAGCAGTCAAATCAATGTCTGTTTGCAAAAAAATGTTAGCAAAAAAATATGCAATTTAGGGGACGATCACTTCCATTCAAGGATATTTGGTTTATATAAAATATCATATATTTATATTTTCTGGTATTTTTAACTATAAATATCCCAGAAATGTTTCAATGCTAAATATGATGAACAATTACTGTCTTTTGGGTAGGCAGGCACTAGCATTGATTGCTTTTTCACTTGAGCTGCTTAATTTATACTGACCTTATTTGATCCTTTGCTTATTCCATGTATTTAGATTACCATAATTTCATGAACAAAGTTTGTTGTTAAAATGTATTTACATTTACTCTGAAAAATACTGATACTCAAGGTACCTATACTCAAGTACTGATTCAATGGGTATATAAGCAAATATACACTCTAAAATAGCTAAAATGGGCAAAAAGCATAAATAGTGAATTTGATGGTGAAAATGTCCAAGAAGGTATGAAAATTAGCGATTTTGAGCAAAAATTGTGACTAAATTTCGCAAAATTGCTCACTTTTATGCCTCTGGGGGCAAAAGTGTTTTACTCACATTTACTGAAAACTAAATAAAAAATTACCTACTGTTTGTTTTCTACACACAGCGGGTGGGAAAAATTTGGAGGGATTTAGAGTAAGTTTTTTTTTCCAAATTGGACCAAATTATTTATTTTTCTCGAAAAATTCCAGTTTTGTCAATTTCTTATTTCCTCGTTCACAGTACCATTCAAATGAGAACCAAACATTTTCAGTCAATTTTCCGTTTTTTGCATTTTCCATCACTAAACAGGGCAAGGTAATAAATCCAGCCACAAGTACGCAATAATCAATGAGAAATGCGCGCGAGCGATGTCTGCAAATGAGCTGACACTTTCTTGGCAGGGAAAACATTCGTCAAGACAATTTATCGGCTATATATCTTATGGCAGCATGCGATAAGCTCGTGGAGTATGGTAAAGTTGCGACTGTGAGTAGTGATGGAAAAGCGCCAGAAAAAAGGCGCCAAGCGCCAATGGCGCCATGGCGCGGCGCACTGAACTGGCGCCAGCGCCATGGCGCCATTCCATCACCAACTTTGCGTAAAAATGACGAGAAAAGTGAGAATCTTTTACAAAATTTTTTGACCCTCCGTCATGATATGCAGCCAGGCTAGTGTTTCACAATGCCCATCCATCACACAACCATTTTTCATCTGGTGAAATTTCCTTTCTGCTCTATGGCATCTTTAGGCAGCTATGATGTCACTGGACACTGTTGCGAATAGAAAGTTTCGAATTTCTCTCCTACAAAAGACTCATAATAGACAAATAAATAATTACATAAAAAATAATTTTTTTAAACAATTTTGCGTCATAATATGATGTATTGTTCTCACTAATTGATTGTGTTTCAGGCGCATAATTTCACGGTATTTTATTCATCAGTATTATGGTCACATTTTTGATATTCCTTTTAATCCAGTCCAGAAATACGATCAGTATATTTGAGAAGTTATCCGCAGATATCGCATGAATCATTGAGGTGACGATGGAAAAAAATGTATGGAAATCGGTGTACCGTATTTCCTCGAAATACCCCCCGGGGGGTGATTGTTTCATAGTGGTCCCGAGAGGGGGGGGGTTAAACGAGGGGGGGGGTATTTCGAGGGGGGGGGGGGGTTATTATTTCACAAGAAATTTTTTGAAAACCAAGTACGAAATTGTCGTCTGAAACGTACGCAGACGTCGAAAAATGCAACAAAAACCGCCATTTATAAGGTTCTGATGACTAATATTAGTATGTAGATGGTATGTACACTGTTCTAACGTGACACCGACATTGTTTTGACGTGTGTTCTGCAGTACACTGAACACAAACTACAGTTATTGTCATGTACGTTCCCTTTACACTCAATTTGGGGGGGGGGGGGTATTTCGAGGGGGGGGTGATTGTTTCATAGTGGTCTCGAGAGGGGGGGGGGGTCAAACGAGGGGGGGTATTTCGAGGAAATACGGTATATTTTTATGTTGATATATATTTACCATATATAATATCCATAAAAATATGTCCGTTATTATGTGTAAAGATGCAAAATACTGCATGCTGGACGTAGGATGCATCCGGACAGAATCCTGCTAGTTTCAAATCTACTAAACGATATAAAATAAAGAGAATATAAAACATACAAATCAAGAAAATGAAAACATATAGACGATGCAAAATAAGTAAATATGAAATAAAACATCAATGTTGTTTGCAGATAAAAAAATATTTTTGTGTTTTTTTCACATGACCACATTTAGCATTCCAAATTTTGAGAAAATATAGTTAAAGCAATAAAGCCGATTTTGAGAAAATATAGTTAGGTAAATACTATCTCAGAAAATCTCTCTAAAAATAAAATTTAATCTCTCATGTCGTTTAGAAAGTATACCGTATTTCCTCGAATTACCCCCCGGGGGTTTATTTTTTCAGAGTGAAAATTTTGAGAGAAAAACGTGAAAAATGCAACAATAACCACCATTTATAAGTTTTTACAGCCTTATATAAGGATGTAGATAGTATGTATAAACGATGTTCTAACGTAACACAGTTAGTGTTTTGAACGTCTGTTATGCATTTCCCGGACCACAAATTCATAGGGCCCATTTTGAAGGGGGGTATTTCGAGGGGGGGGCGTATTTCGAGGAAATACGGTAAAGAAATCTCTGCAAAAATCTCCCATGCTTAAAAAAGTCTCAAAAAATATCCCTGCTGGAATTTTAATCTTATTTGATATTTCAAAATGTGAGGACAACACAGAGTAAAAAGTTGATTCAATTAGCTCTCATGTGTTGCTCAAACAGTGTTAAATTACAAACAACAAAAACAATTATATTTATAATGTTCAAATTGAGTCACGTGCAATGATCAAATGTCACAAATGTTACTTGAACACTATCTTCAAAAACATATCATGCTGCAAAGTCGAAAACTTCTTGAAATGACTCGAGTACACAAGATAGGCTTTAAGCTTTAAGGATATGTAAGCTTTTTCAAATCATAAAATGGGAAAAATAGCCAAAAATTAGTTGTAACCGAAAAATGGATGCATGCTAAAAAAAGAGATTAATCAAATCAAACACTACCTACACTAGTTTACTAACACAAGAACCGAAACTCCAATTTGGTCCTCATAAATCAGCTTTGAATGTATTTGAGAATGAGTACAATTATTTTTTATTATTTTTAACCTAGTATAACCGAGTTATTTTTAACCTTCGGCTTCTGTATTTGACAGGCACCTCATTATGGGAGACTCAAATGCGTTCAAAGCCTATTTATGAGAATTTTTACTGGGGGCAGTCCCAATCCCTGTAAAGTGTAAAGTAATGTGTCAAATGTAAAGTAAAATGCAAAGTCAAATTCAATTGTCATGCAAAGTCAAATTCAATTGGCATGCAAAGTGTCAAATGTAAAGTAAACTGTCAATTGTATATATACAAATATTTTGTATCTAAATCTTTTTTTTTCCACATAAAATTTGGATACAAAAACATACGATTTGGATACGAATAAGAAGATTTTGATACAGAATTGACATTTGACTTTGCATCTATTTGACTTTAATTTACACTTTACAGGGCTTGGAACTGCCACCTAACAGTACCGTATTTCTCCGTGTAAAGCACCCGGGTGCTATACAAAATTGAGACACTTTGCAACAACCTTTTTTTGAACCTTGTATAACACCCGGGTATGAGGTCAGGGGGTGTTTTACACGGAAACACAAAAATCCAAATTTTTTTTATTCCCAGTGTGCATCAATTCAATGGAAAAATGCGTGCCGCGGAATTACAATGAGTGGCGCGCGCCACGCCACGTATTTAAGTAATTCAAATCGGGTGATCTTTTTGAAACCTAGCATAGCACCCCGGGGTGCTATGCAGCTGTATAACACCCCGGGTGTTGTGCACGGGGGAGTCCTTTACACGGAGAAATACGGTAAACTTGTGTGTGCAGCGCCAAAGAAAATCTGATAAGTTATAATACCTGAAACTTCATATTCTCAAAATGGCGATTAAAGCAAATATATTTAGGTAGATATTGAAATGCTAGATTCTCTAATGAGCGTATTATGTAATATAGAACTAACAATTTGAAAATAAACAATGGCTGAACTTGATAAAAATTGGCTGAAAAAATGGCAAAAAAAATAGAAGGGTGGCGTCCATTAGAAGGGTGTATGTAATAGAAATGCAGGTAAGAGTTGATGAAAAAGGGTGCCCTTCTATTAGAAGAAATATGGCATTTATTAGTTATCATGTATACCATAAATATTTCCTCGAAATACCCCAGGGGGGGTTTTGCAGCAAATTTTGAGGAGGATTCGGTTGAGAGGGGCTCATTTGAGGGGGGTTTATTTTTTAGGCTTTTAAGAATGGGCTTTTACATACCCAAAACTGGTGATAAATGTGACAAAACAGTATATATTTGTATACATACCTATGCATAATATATGTATATCTACACAAACTAGTCTATGGGTAGCTGCAGTGCAAATTGACAGCAATTTACCATATAGGTATCCTTGAATAAGACCCTCCTTGAATAAAGCACCCCTGTCACTAAGGTGAGGAAAAATATTTCCCCCACCGTAAAAACTCCCTCCTCTTGAATAACTTTCCCTTCTGGTTTTTTTATATGTGTATCCAAAATGTGTATTTGAATGATTGGGATGCTGTGAACATGAATTTGAGCATGAATACATTTTTTGAACTGTTAAATATCTGGATTACATGAGTTGATGGAATGCATTCATACAAAGAATAATGGGCAAGTTCTGAGGAAAAATAAACTCACCCCTTGAATTACATCCCCCTTGAATAACTCACCCCTTGAATTACATCCCCCTTGAATAACTCACCCCTTGAATATTACCCCTTGAATAACTCACCCCTTGAATATTACCCCCTTGAATAACTCCCCTCCAAAACTTTTAACACAATTAGAACTCCCATGGGGTATTTTTTGAGAATATACTATGCATCATGTACATTGATGTACATGTACATTATTCCAGATGGGGATCTGGGGTATTTTGAAGGTGTCAATTCAAGCGGGGATAATTTGAGGAAATACAGTAACTATGTTTTCTCTACATATGTAATCTAAAACCAACCCTGATTGTCACATCATATTAAATCAAAGTCGATTGTTTTATGACCTGTGGTAATGAGCAAAATATGATGTGATAATAATTAAATTTGCTGAGCAAGTAATATCTATCGATACATTACTTATTATTCATTACTTCTTTCTATGGATGACTTTGGAGCAAATGTATTGCAATGATGCATTTATTGCTTGCGTGCGTGATGATCGATGACTAATGCCTCGAAATTGATCTGCCGTCTGACCATTTTTGATCCTACACGTTTTTTCATTCAAATCTCTCAATAGCATCTCGCACGTGATGAATTTTTGCGAACAATCCAATTTTGAACATGAATTTCGAATACGAAGCTTGAAAAAATGTGAAACGTAAATAATAATGAATAACATCGACATAAACCTTTCATTTGTGCTTATATTCATCAACTCTACATTTTTACTGCTACGGGCAAGTTATTGACTGAGGGAAATGAATGTTTGTAGATATTTGTACATGGATAGTGTAGTTATTATCCCGCCCACTTTTGAAAGGTGTATGGAACTTAAACGCATGGGGGGAAATAAACCATATTACAGCAATTTCCCCATTGACTTGGGAAATTGACTGTCAGTGGAAAGTGACCTGAAATCATTTGGTGCTTTTGTATTTCCAAAATGGGTGTCTTAGAATGAAATGAAATGATATGAAAAGCTTCAATGACAAACCCATGAAATTTTTGGGGGGGGGGATTTTTGAGGAAATAAATTATTTTAACAACAAAATGGGAAAGAGGATCGCACATGTAAAAATCACCAGATAAACCAAGTATTTGTTGATTCTAACCGATATGCCTAGGATAAGTCACTGCTGACTGTATCATTTGTTTAATTGCAAACTACAAATAATCAAGCAAATTGCTGTTATTCAGCCTGATTAGACAAGTTTTAGATGAGCTCAGACAAGAGCAGATTATTGAAACTTCACTTTACATCTGACTGAGCATGTTCAAGTGTCAACTGCCATTGATATCAATTTATGTGTCTGTCTGTAAACACATTTGCCATATGAAAAGATATTTGAAAAGTAGGTAGGAAAGGTAGTGAGATACGGCATAGGCTCGCTTGGCATCTAACCCGCTTGGCATGTAGACCAGTTGGGAGGGGGGGTTCCATGGGGGCTGCTCAGCTAGGTATCTATCCCGAGGCTACTATCCTCTGGGCCCCGCCCCCAAATCTCTCATCTATCTACTATCTTTGTGGAGCAATTGTTTAGCGACTTTTCCCCAACCTTCACCCAAAATCACTAAATTTGGCTCCATTTTGTCAATTTTGTCATATATTATATATTATATAGCCCCCAGAATTATTTTCGGAGGAGAGAGTTGCTATCTATGATGCCGCCGCGAGGGTCAAAACTCCTGATCCGCTGTCTACATGTGAAACGGGCTACATGCCAAGCGGCACAGGCCCGTGAGATACACCCGTTGTAAATACACACCAATGAAAGACATCCTTTTGCTGCAACAAATGGCTTCATATAAAAATTGATGGCTACAAATAGAATGGAAGTATTGAATTGTATTCCTGGTTTTTATTCATGCTTTTTCATCCATTTTAGACCAAAAATAATGAAAAATGGTGAAATCAATATTTTCTAGAAAATATATATTTTCAAACTGTATGGGACTGAACTTGATACCTGGTGCCAATCCCAGACCCTGTAAAATGTCAAACATCATGCAAAGTGTCTGACTGAAGTCATGTAAAATGCTGTGGAAGATGGCAAATGTGCAAACAAAAATGACATTGTAAAAAAACAGTGTGGCATCAGTAGACACTTCTATTGAACAGTGTCAGTGACCAGTTTGGAGAATTGCGAATGGTGAATTGCGAATTATATTGGGTTTTTTTTATTATTTCATTAACTATTTTCAGTGTCTGTAATATTTATATTTATTGGACATTTCAGTCATCATCAGAGTTGGCAAAATCTCAGATAAAGTTTTCAAATACATGTATAAGAGAAAATACAATTTTTATACAATTTGTATAGAATTTTAGTAAAATGGATTGTTATAAATGACTTTAAACCCTGGTCACAAGCATCGTTGTTCACTAATTGACTTGTCACCCGACCTAACTATTAAAATTAACTATTGAGGGAGACTTAGACTTATCACTCAGCACTTTACTTGTCACTTGTCTTTTGCGGCATTTTAAGCAAATGCATTGCAAATAAGAACCTTTACGGGCTTTATAAATGCGTGGGGATTTAAAAACCACCCAATTAAAGTAATTCAACGCTCACACTACGGTATATTTCCTTGCGAATGTATTTTAGCTTTAAGGATTTGCAGCATAACGACAAATAGTAGCTGAAGCGACAAATTCAGTGTTGACAAATTACAAATACCCAACAACCCTTAGAGATATTCATCGACCCCTAAATTGACATGTTGTAAGCACTAACCGATACCCACCCAGATCATTTTCAAAATTTTTTGCAAAAAGCTGAAATGGTTCTCGAGATATAAATTAAAAAATTAAAAATCGTTATTTGTCGGCAACATTGTTCGGCAGCATTGCCGACAAATAGCTAACGTTTGATTTTAAATTTATATCTCGAGAACCACTGGAGCTTTTCAGATAATTTTTGGACACGATGTAGATATGGGTTAGTAGTGGTTTCAACCCGTTTATTTGGGGATGGATATCTCAAAGCGTTCTTGAGTATTCGTTATTTGTCGCCATTGAATTTGTCATTTCACCTTTTATTTCGCGTATCCAGTAAATCCACCTTTAATAATTCATTCCCGCGATGCCGGGAAGCCATTGTCAACTTTGTTCAGGCTATTTTCAAAGGAAAAAACACGTTTTTCATTTAGAATTTATGAAGATTGCCGCGGGGCAGGGTGGGGCCAGGAAATTTGCAAAAATTGATTAATTTTTGCAGAAAATGAAATGTCATATGGCAGAATGCATGGAGATATGGAAATAGATCAGTGGAGGTGTAAAATATTTTTACATATTAACAATGTCTTTGACCTGATTTTGTCGTAAATACATTATGATACTTGAATAGTTTATGTGTAGTTAAACGATGGCATATTTCAATATCTTTTATTCAATATATTTGAATAGCTATAAACATCGTGCCGGCTGCCTGTACGAAATAATTTTGCAAATTTATTCTGCACGAAGTGTGCAGTCCCACGGAATAACTGTACTTTTTGCACGGAAATTTATCGTAACCAATCTGATATTATAGTTCTTAAAATTCGAAATTAAAACGAACGAAAAACTCAATGTTCGAGATTACTTGCGCAATTAATTACCAAAATTGAACACACTGTTAATTACAAGGGTCTCACCATGGGAGATAGCGTGGCACAAGCTTTATTACATGAATTTTTTCATTAAAATATGGAAATATTTTTCTCGCAGCCTGCGGCTGCAGCATGAATATATACCTATACTTTATTTCCTCGAAATAGCCCAGCGGTTAATTTATACATAGTGGAAATTTCGAGGGAGGTAGTTCGAGGGGGGGCTTATTATTTCGCCAGAATTTTTTTGAACTCAGTACTAATTTTCTGCTTGTAACGTACGGACGACGTAGCAAAATGTCACAATAACCACATGTACCATATTACCTCGAAATACCCCCATGTGGGTTTATTATTTCGGCTATTTACACAGGTCCCGGCCGGCCGGGACCTGTGTAAATAGCCTATTATTTCGCCAGCTTTTTCAAAATTTTTGATTTTCAGTGTTTCAGTGTAAAACAAAAACACAGAAACTCAATGAGCTTATGTGTTCAATTTCTGTGTTTTTCCATCGCTGGTTACGTTAGAACTGGGTTTATACCATCTACATACTTAGTTCAATCTATAAATTCTTATACCGTATTACCTCGAATTATCACCCCTCGAATTCACCCCCCCCCCCCCTGAAAATGGACTGGGGAAATAATAATAATAATAAATAAACTGATAGTGGTCAATTTGAGGGGGTATTTCGATGAAATACGGTACTCAAATGCATTTTATCAGTTATACGTTTAATGTGCGGTAAAGCATGCGCAAATATAAAACAGATGACCGAGATGTTAAATATTAGATGAAAGTGACAGTACATGGGTGCATTGCTTGTTGTCTTTTAATAAAACGTGTTGGAAACGTGCCAAACAAATTGTTGCTCTTTTCTTATTCAACGGACCGCAAAGTATGCGCACAAAATTAGTTATGTCTTAATGTATAACGCGCGAGCAGGATACTTATGAACGCATTTCCACAAAATTTTCCTCAAATATAAAGTTTCCAGGGGCCATTCATAATAACGCTCGAACAAGAACAAACAGCGAGAAATATTCTACAGTGTGCGGGACTAGCCCTGGTCCTTTTATGTATAACATTACACAAATACCTAAATATTAAAAAGGACTTCACTCAATTCAGAATGTGCTGGGTGTGGTCATACGCAAAAACCAGTGTTATGAATATTTACATGGTGTTTTCTGATTCCCATATAGCGTTCCAAAAATCTCGGAGATTTATGTTTGTTTGTTTTAAATATAGGAAAATATAAAAATCCTATATTTATTTCTATTTTCTCCAAATTTTTAGCCATATTTATTTATATTCTATTCTCCTTTTTCTAGAGAGATTTAGTTATAGGTATTTTTTTATCAGAAGAAGATAAAAAAATATCTCATTTTATTTTCTCTGCGTTTTTCAGAGAGATTGAATTTTATTTTATTTTTGATATATTTTCTGACATTAGATTGAATTATATTTTCTGAAAAAACACCAATTTTTGGAATGCTACTCCCATACACAAAAAGCTGAACATGACCCTAGGAAATGTCGTTCTTGAGTGGATTGAAACTCCAGACGCTGAGAGTTGTCATTTGATATGCAAAATGCAACTGTCATTTGTGTATTTTGTCATTTGCATGAATATATAAATAATTTAAGATACATTTATAGATACACAAGAAAGCTTGTAGGAAGGGCATTGAAAAAAATTGAAGGGGCATTCAATTACGTATTTCGTTGAAACATGAGAAAGTATATCAAATAAATCGCCAAGCAGAAACCAAAATGACTAAACGATAACTTCTTTTTTTTACTAAAAACCGAAAATAATCAATTTTAATGTGATAATTTGATACAGTCGATCAATATTTAGTAAAATAGAAAAGCCATTTTTATCCATACTTCATACTATACTGAATTTAATAACACAAAAGTGGCAAATTCATGCAATCACGGTGCAAAATGTAAAAAATGCTAAAATGATGTGAAACCTGATTAACAAAATTTACATATATTGAGGAAAAACCTTCAATCAAGCTTCAACAGACAAGCTTGGCACAACTGATTTCCATGTTTTTCCATAGTACAGTTGTTAAAATGTGTTCACTTTTACTTCAATACTGTCAATTTATACTCAGATGCGAGTAAACGCATATTTATTTTTCCACTATTTATGTTTCCTTCCAATAGCTGTGAGGGGTCACTAATTTAAGATTATGTTGAATGTACCCGGCATCCCCCACTATTATATTTAGGTATACTCCGGTTACTTTACACCTTGCACGCGTGGTTCCCGCTGGAAGTGTGCCAACGATGGTTAAAGCATATGAGTTTCAACAAAAGATGACAAAATTGATTGTTGTTTTAATGTTCTTCACTAGCATATTCACATCGATGAATTTTTTCATCTTTCTACGGAAACCGCATGATTTAATTATCATTGGCACGCTTCCAACTCGAGACATAAATCAGTGCGAGGGCAGAGTATCATGTCCGCCGAGTATACATTGGAGGGGAGGGCTGAAAAGCCACCTGTGTGTGGACTGCCGTATACATGAGAGGTTTTTTATCTGCCACTTATTGGTGGGGTCACATTCACATGGTGGGATTTGGATACACAATTGACCCTTACTTCTAGTGATGTAAAAAGCGCCAGACTTTTGGCGCCAGACTTCTTGGAACTAGCGCCAAGCGCCAATGGCGCCACAGCAAAATGGCGCCAAGCGCCAAAAGCGCCATGGCGCTTTTCTGGACCCTAGCGCCAAGCGCCAAAGGCGCCAGGGGGCCATGGCGCCAGCGCCAAAATGATATTGCCTTTAATCGTACAAGTGAGACAAAGTACTATTTTCTTCACTTTCAATAACTTGTATTGCCTCCAAAAACACAAAAATGGTCAAAAAATAAGTCAAAAAATAAGTCAAAAAAGAAATAAGAAAATAAATAAGTTTTCTTGCTCAACACACAAGGGTAACTAAGACTGGTTCAAATAGATAGCAAATTGCCTCTCTGAAGCGGTAGAAGCTGAAAGATTGTCTGGGGGTTGGGGGTTGCAGCGTTTCAATATATTAGATATTTCAAGATTTAAAATGCAAACTGTGAGATAACAGGGTAAAAATAGCTAAATTACATATCTGTGTAAAATACCTATGTAAAATTTTTTACATACATGGCCAAAAATTGCTGAAAATAGGTAATAAGGCACATGAACACCGCGGTGCAATTATCACTCTCTGGCGCAAAGTCAAGAGACAGAGTAAAGCACTAGTCAACTTGCAGGACTGGCCCCTGATACATTGCCAGCGCCATGGCGCTTTCACATCACTACTTACTTCACATTTGACTTTACATTTGACACTTTGCATGACAATTGATGTTTGACTTTGCATTTGACTTTACATTTGACACTTGACTTTACATTTGTCATTACATTCAACACTTTACTTTACACTTTACAGGGCGTGGGGCCGCCCCCAGGCTGGCTTTGGCAGAACCAAACAATTTATGTTAAGTAGGGGAGGGGGTACTACATTCACATAGTTTCAAATAAGTATCAGCTCCCTATCACCCTCACAGCTGGAGATAGAAGATGTCCAAAATGTAGTTAAAAATCTTCTGCCAGAGCTAGACTTGAGCAGGGAAATGTTAGCAGTGGCCCACCCCCATGTGGATTGACCCTCTTCTGCTGTGCTTAATAGTGTGGGGGTGTCCCTTTAGTATACCTAGTAGTGGTCACATACCATTTATAGCATAGCATAGTTGAAATAGTCCCTTAACACAGTTGAAAGGTATTTGCAACTATTTACATATGTACCTATCTATTTCAGCTGCCCTTTTCTTTCACTAAAACACATTTTCTTCAAATGCAAATGTGTATAGAGTTTTTCTGCAAATGCGTGTTGTAAAATGAAAATCAAACAACTTTACTTGAAATTAATAAAATTGCTGCAAAACTACCGTATTACCTAGAATTATCCCCCCCTTGAATTAACCCCCCCCCCCCTCGAAATACCCCCTAACATTCGGTTGAGGAAATAATAACCCCCCCCCCCCTCGAAATACCCCCTAACATTGAGTGTAAAGAGAATGTACATGACAAATACCGCAGTTTGTGATCTGTACAATGCAGAACACACGTTAAAACTAGGGTGTCAAAAAAATATTTTTACAGAAAATGGAAGATGGAAAGGTAAAAAATTTTCACTTTACGGAAAACGGAAAACGGAAAGGTAAAAAAAAATTTCTGCAGGAAAACGGAAAGGTAATAAAATTTCACTGAGCGGAAAACGGAAAAAGGGAAGGTAAAAATAATTGTCGGCTGGAAAACGGAAAACGGAAAAATGAATGCCGGAAACCAGAAAACAGAAAGCAAAATTTTCATCGAAACGGAAAAAAAATAAAGTGAAATTTGCACAGTAATAGACAAATTTGCAGAAGGAAAACCTGCATGCAGGTTTGCCTGTTTGGCTTTGACTGTGGTAGCTGTACATTCTGCAACTATGGATCATGCCAGTAACTTCACTTGTAGTTCAAGCTTAACTGAACCAACACAAAAAATCATCAAAAGGTAGCAAAAATACACTACAACAACAATAAGAATTTAGTAAAAGTGAACTTTTATGTAACTGAACAGTAAAAAGTATACTCAGCGGACTGCAAAGTATGTGTCCAAAATTACTTTGTGTTTTTGACAGATTTGGATACAGATAAAAATTATGAATGACAGAATACCTGGTAGTTTAAAACACCATAGTGGAAAAAGATAAATACAGATTGGAAAAACGATGGAAAAATGCCAGAAAACTGAAAATCGAGCCAGAAAATAGAAAAATGGCTTGGAAAAATGGAAACGGAAAGGTAAAAAATTTTCAGCCGGAAAATGGAAAAATGGAAACGGAAAGGTAAAAAATTTTCAGCTGCCGGAAAACGGAAAACGGAAAGGTAAAAATTTTTCGGCTGCCAGAAAACGGAAAACGGAAAGGTAAAAATTTTTCGGCTGCTGGAAAACGAAAAACGGAAAGGTAAAAAATTTTCCTGCGGAAAACCCCTGGGTTTTCCCAAATTCTGACGATGACGCACCCACATACATAACGCACCCACGTACAACAACGCATGTGAGTAAAAAACACACATGAGTACATTTTACTGTTGTTTATACCGCGGACATTATAGCTCCGTATGTCGAAAATGTTGAAGGTATGATGACCGCGGAGATATGATGTCCCCGCGGACATCATATCTTCCAAAGGTAAGATGTCCATGGAGGGAAGAATACCTGGAATCCTATAAAGACATATACATCCACATATGTAATCGTTCGATTTTTCTACGTCCGAGTATGGGGAATTTCCGAAAATTTCTGGCGAAATAATAGACCCCCCCTCGAATAACCCCCCCCCCCCTCGAATTACCCCCCCCCCCCTCAAATTTTGCTGGCTAAATAATAAACCCCCTGGGGGTATTTCGGGGTAATACGGTATTTACTTTTTTAGCAGTAATTGATAATTTTATCACTGTATTTTGAAACATAGTTAATGGATAAATATTCATCACAACGATTGCTTCACTATACTTTACATTTGAGAACATCGCAATGTATTCCTTCGTAATTTTTCCCTGGCGTTGCCAAGCATTGTATATTAGGCATTTTACATGTACATTTATGAAACACTATTTACAAAGATAACATATTTTATATTTTTTTCTAAAAAAAATTAGTATTTTTTACTTTACCAACAACCGGAACGCACACACGAAAAGTGGCATTTTTGCCTACGGCAAAAGTGCAGCATACATTTTCCTCAAAGTGCATACAGCCGCGGGAAAACTCGCTAATTTTTGTGCCCGCAGATTTCGCAGTTTGCTTCTACTTGCGGAGGCTGAAAATTGTTTCCTGGGGCATGAAAATCGAAGGGGAGAATGTTTCATCGAGTGGCATTTTTACTTAGGGATGAGATTTAATAAGCTCTGAACTTTCCAGACAAATAAAAAAGTTAAAAACCGCATTGTGTCGGGTTTACAGTTGTCTCAAAATTTGTATCCGACAAATGAAATTACCTCCCTGTTGGCACAGATTAATCACATACATCGATATAATGATATTTACCTAATATGATACTGGTATGCAACAGTAAAAAATAGGATCGTGAACAGGGTTGGCGGGATCTCAGAAAAATATGAAATGTAAAAGTTAAGAACAAAATAAAAAGGAAAATTTAAAAATGATTTATTAAAATTCATTTTTTTGTAAAATTGTATAAAGACTTCATATTTTCATAACAAATTGGAGACCTGTGTCCACTTTCATGTAGGTAATTACTTTTGCAGTGAAATTACCTATACGTTTGAATTTTATGTTTAACTGTAATTTCAGCTTTAGGGCAGAGTTGATAATGGCTATTTACGTTTACTCTGCATACTGAGTTAATACTCATTGGTATAATACATTGTTGGCTATATACAGAGGCAAAATACAAAAATATATACAGAGGCTATATACAGAGGCAGAGGGTCGGGGACCGGCAAAAAACTCAAAAAATTTCAAAAGTTAATAATTGGTGTGTATGATTTGTTTGCATGTTAATTAGGTGAATTATCACCAAATTTGCATGCACAAAATTTTTGCAAAACGGTTACACGCGCTGATGCATTTTCTTGGGGGGGGGGTGTATAAATTTTTTTAGATTTGTCTGAACTTTGGCATGTGTGTACTCCTTCATTTAGTGAGTGTGCATGCCAAGTTTCAGCTCAGCGCGGTCACCGGTTCTTACCGTATTACCTAGAATTATCCCCCCCCCTTGAATTATCCCCCCCCCCATCGAATTAACCCCCCCTCAAAATGGGCTGGGGAAATAACAAACCCCCCTCGAAATACCCCTCCCCCTCCTGAATGATGGACATCGTGTATGCAATGTACATGATGTATTTATTACTACTAATTTGGATTGCAGTGACACTTTTATGCTCATTTGTGTACAGATGTACATCTATAGCCCAAATATGACCTACTTTCTCACGTTTATTACCGTTTTTGTGTATGAAAAAGCATATTCTTTACTATGAATTTCACAAAAATTTCTGATGAAATAATAATTAAAAAAACCCTCGAATTAACCCCCCCCCCTCCCCCTCAAATTTTGCTGGCGAAATAATAAACCCCCATGGGGGTATTTCGAGGTCATACGGTATTTTTGTTACGCTTTTCTTTTTGTCGTTCACTCTATTTTTGAATAGTGAACGAAATCCTACCGGGGACCGGTCCCCGGTGACAATAGAAATGGCCCCGATCGGGGCCAAACGTCACCGGTCTGAAAATTTATTTTTGTCCTGTTATTTGTTTTTATTAGTTTTAAGAATTTTTGTCCCGTGACCAGGGTTGGTTTGAGTAAAACTATTTTTACTAAAATTGTATAAAAATTGTTTTTTTCCTTCAATTTTCCATTTTCTTTTTATGTTATTCTTCAATTTTCGATTTTATTTTTTATTTCAGTTCGTGACCAGGATTGGTTGTAGTAAAAATCTTTTTACTAAAATTGTAGTAAAATTGTATAAAAATTGTATTTTATTTTTTTAATTCATGTTTCATTTTATGTTATTTTATGCTTCAATTTTCCATTTTATTTTATTTTTATTTTTTATTCTGAGATTTTGCCAACTCTGCCCATGACACAATTTGCAAGGATATGACCCCATCTTGGCAAGTGCAACAGCAGCTACGATAATTAATTTTCTATGCTCAGCTGTAAAGTTTAATCACAACTGATTAAGTTCCATGGATTGTTGGTAAAACAAGTATGATTTTTCTGAAAGATATGTATGCTTACTGCGCCTTAGATACTGGGTAAATATTTACAATATCTATGTGTACATATTCTAAGCAAAAATGTACTCAAATTTGTATATTTATCTCATGTGAATATCTGAGCACAGTAAATGTTTTTTGTACTGCTTCAGTGTTGTTGTTTTGTAGAAAATTCCATGCCATAATTACATGTGGGGTGTGGTGCATAGAATAGAATATAATGGGTATAATACAATAGTCAATAGTGTATATCCATGTGCAAAGTGTAAACCATATTTAAATATTTGTGTTGAAATTTAATTTGATGGGTTTACAGGCAACTAAACATTACGTTCCTTCTTTCTACTTTCGTGTGTGCAGTGTGTCAAAAAAATTTTTTTGCAGAAAACGGAAATGGAAACGGAAAAAAAAGTTCAGTGGCCAGAAAACGGAACAGAAAACAGAAAAAAATTTGCACTTGCCGGAAAACGGAAACGGAAATGGAAAAAAATTTCAGCGGCCGGAAAACGGAAAACAAAGCTGTAAAACCGGAAACGGAAAAATGAAATTGGCATAGAAATGGAAAAAAATTGTTGAAATTTTGCCAGAAAATGGAAAAAAATTGCTGAAATTTGCTGGAAATGGAAAAAATTGCTGAAATTTTTATTGAAAATGGGAAAAATTAACATAGTTGAAAACCTGCATGCATGTTTACCAGTTTGGCTGAAACAGAAAACAGAGAATTGAGCCAGAAAAAGGAAATGGAAAAACAAGTGGAAAAACAAGAAATTGAGCCGGAAAATGAAAAAGGTGTAAAAACAGAAAATTGAGCTGGAAAACAGAAAAAAAGCCAGAAAAACTGAAAATGAGATGGAACAATGGAAACGGAAATGGAGAAAAAGTTAGTCGCAGGAAAACGGAACAGAAAACGGAAGAAAAAAATTCAGCGGCTGGAAAACGGAACAGAAAACGGAAAAAATTTGCCTTCGGAAAACGGAAATTTTCACCCTACGTGTGTGAAACACGAACCTTATTTACATTTCCCTGAAAAGAATTTGTTACTTTTATTTTGTTAAAAAATACATTTTCTCGGGTCAAACGAACTTTGTTCTCTGTACCTTGGCGGATTTAAACTACCTAGGTAAATATCTATTTTATCCGCACGTATGGTAAACTACCTACCGGATATCCTCGAATAAGTCACCCCTCTAGAATAACTCCCCCCTCTCGATTAAGTGAGTGTGAGGGAAAAACAACTCCCCCCTTCGAATAACTCCCCCCCCTCTTTGATGGGTAGAAACATTTCATAACATTTCACATTTACAAAAACGTTCTATGTATTTAATATGTAAATATATGTAATATCTTGCAGCTAGAGTTCACTAACATTGTTTGCACTGCTTGACTTGTTAATTTTGTAGTCCTACTAATCATTTATGTTACCAAATTTACCCCATTTGTGCAGTAAATTTATCATACATTTTACTGGAAATACTGACGAAAAAATAACTACCCCCTCGAATAACTCCCCCCTCAGAAACTTCTGACAAAAAAATAACTCCCCGGGGGCTTATTCGAGGATATACAGTAAATATCTATTTTATCCATACGTATGGTAAATGTAGAGTACTTCAGTGCTATAAAAACCTTCTTTTGTGAAGGCGCAATAATTAACTTAAAAACAGTTTTAGTAGGGGTGGGTGGGGGATTTTCTGATCCCAAGTAAAAAAACTGAATTTTTTAAAAATGCTGAATATTTGCATGTGTACATGGGTTGAAAATTTGATCACGCATAGAACGTTCGACTCAACATGTTCAATCTACCGTATCACCTCGAAATACCCCCATGGGGGTTTATTATTTCGCCAGCAAAATTTGAGGGGGGGGGTTAATTCGAGGGGGGGGTATTCGAGGGGGGGGGGTTATTATTTCGTCAGAAATTTTCGTGAAATTCATAGTAAAGAATACGGTTTTTCTTACACAAAAACGGTAATAAACGTGAGAAAATAGGTTATATTGGGGCTATAGATGTGCATCTGTACACAAATGAGCGTATTAGTGTAGATGCGATGCAAATAAGTAGTAATAATTACATCATGTACATTGCAAACATGATGTACATCATTCCGGAGGGGGGTATTTCGGGGGGGGGGGGTCATTATTTCCCCAGCCCATTTTGAGGGGTGGTTAAATCGAGGGGGGGGGTAAATTCAAGGGGGTGATAATTCGAGGTAATACGGTAAGTTATTTGTCACTGCTGATTGCGATGAATTGGTAGAAGTAAGAAGTTGACAGGTGGCTATATTAAAAAGCAATCTCACTTTGCCGCTGAGTCACCGGGATTATGGCTTATAAATAACTGGTTAATGCAAATAGATGGAAAACCTACTGACAAAAAGTGTTTTTGGCTATTTACACAGGCCCCGGCCGGTCCCCAGCAAAAAATTAAAATTGTCAAAAGTCAGTAATTGGTGTGTATGGGTTGATTGCATGTAAATTAGGTTAACTAACACCAAATTTGCATGCACAAATTTCTGCAACACGGTAACACACACCCATGCATATTTTTTTGGGGTGTGTAAATTTATTTCGATTTGGCTCAAATTTGGCATGCGTGTACTCCTTCACTTAGTGAGTTCGCATGCCAAATTTCAGCTCAGGGCGATTGGTGAATCCTATTTCATTTACACTTTAATTTTCATCGATCACTGCGTGATCGAAATCCTGCCGCGGCCCGGTCCCCGGCAATGTCGAAATGGCCCTGACCAGGGTCAAAGGTCCCCGGTGAGAAAAATTTTTTTTCAGTAAACAAAGAATTTTTGTCCCCGACCAGGGACGTTCGTCCCCAGGAGGGGACAAATTTTTAGTCCCCTGCCGGGGACGAATGTCCCCGGTCAGGGACCAAAATTCTTTGTTTACTGAAAAAAAAATTTTCTCACTGGGGACGTTTGACCCCGGTCGGGGCCATTTTGACATTGCCGGGGACCGGGCCCCAGCAGGATTTCGATCACTATCCAAAAATACAGTGATTGATGAAAATTAAAGTGTAAATAAAATAGGATTCACTAATCACCCTGAGCTGAAATTTCGCATGTGAACTCAAAGCATGCCTCGCATGCCTTTTCAAAGCCGCAGAAAGCTGTTTCAAACACGGGAAAAAGCGCTATCTAAAAATCGGGTTTGAAAACTGTTGGTACACAGATGAGCACTCTAAAAACTGTTTCACACTTACGGACGTCCAATTTTTTATTGAAACAGTGGTAAAAGAATCTTATGTTTATTTTGCAGATACAGTGTTCCATCAAATAAAAGGAATTGCTCAAGGAGGATCTGCCAGCCCGATGTGTGCTGATCTATGCCTGACCATTTTGGAAATAGAATTTATGAGCAATAGAGAGAATGTCAGTTTGGTTAAGGGCATGCATTTTTTCAGCCGGTATATTGACGATGTATGGGGAGTTGTTCTGGACAATGTGGATGCTAACGAAATAATTGCTAAAGTTTACCCGAAAAATTTACCGATAAACAAAACGAACCCGACTGAGACGTTTACGGATTTTTTGGATCTTTCAATAGATTTGAAGAGTGAGAACGTTTTTAAAGTATATAATAAAACTGATTCTTTTAATTTTGATGTAATTCGCTTCACCCACGCAGATTCAGATCAGTCAACTCGACTTGGCTACTCGGTGTTTTTTAGTCAACTCATACGTCTGTTGAGGCTGTCCGGGAACTTTGAGTGCTTTAAAATAAGACTAAAAGAGCTTTCGTACCAATTTTTTAAGCAAGGTTACAATTCGAAAAACCTTTTTGAAACTTTACTAAAAATTTTTGACAAATATAAGCCAGAGATAAGTAGACTCAGTGGACCTGACAAAAATGAACTCTTATGTCTTGCTGGCCGCTTAATTAACTAAAAGCGTCAAAATTTCAACCCCTTTTTTCAATTTTTTTTTTCAGATGGCGTGTTTCTGGCTATTTAGACCAGTTCTGTTCAGGAACTTATGTCCTGAAAATTTCAGTACGAATGCGGAGTTACCTTATTTCAATATTTAAAATAATTTTCACTTTTTTCATGGATTTTTACATGCAAACGATTTCAGATATCAAAAGCTGATACGGTGTAAGGTGCAGCGCGATGGGCGATTCTACACAATCTGACTTCCCGACCCTAGAACAAAGCATGGCTCAGAAAAACTCTGGCAACTCGGCTGGCAGCGTGCCAAAGGACAAATACAAAGTGCAACAGAAATTCGTGGATGCTTTGTATGAGAAAATCAAGAAAATCAAGGCGGCCAAGGCGTTTCCCCAACCAGCTAACGTGAGTGAATGTCAGGTCGGAATGGCATGAGTTCACCAGGGTATTTATTTATTTTTATTTTTGGTTTGCTTATTTTTCACTTTGGATTTTTTCGTTGTTTTCGTTGGTGTCCTATGTGTTGACATGTGTCACTATGAGTGGCGACAAACGTTTGCAGTTGGCCATTTGGCACCTATAAGTCCATGCCACTCCCCCCCATTCGTAAAATTGACGCTTAACGTGCTTTACGGATGATAGGGATAATAGAACGGCATGGTGCCACAAAGGAAACTTCTTTCCCCCTTTTTTACAAACCACCACAAAATTGCACCTCAAATTTGCTCAAAATTTATCGGTATCTGCTGCAAGCGGGGGTGGGTGAGGCGTGTTAACAAATTAAATTTTATTTTTCTAAAATTGTAAACGTTAAACAAGACTTCAATTTCTAACGTTTATCTATTTGGTCCATTTTCCAGTGTATTTTGACTGTGGATGTCCACCCCGGCATCGTTTTTGCGTGAAAATATTCACTGTGGTCATAATATTTAGAGCGATGTCTTCTTATTTCACTAAGCGGAGGAGTACACGCATGCCAAAATTCAGACAAATCCAAAAAAAATTATACACTCCCCCAATGAAAATGCATCAGCGCGTGTAACCGTCTTGCAAAAATTTTGTGCATGCTGATTTGGTGATAATTCACCTAATTAACATGCAAACAACCCATACACACCAATTATATACTTTTGAAAATTTTATTTTTTGCCAGGGACCGGTCCCCGGCCGGGACCTGTGTAAATAGCCGTGTTTTTTTACTAAAATGACTCAACAAATTTTTTCGAGTTTTTTACAAATTGTTTTCGAATTTTCGAATATCTTCCATTAGATTTTCAACTTTTTTAGTGGTGCCAATTACACAAGTGAAGGAGTAAACTTATTACTTCACATTTCACTTCTAACTAGTCATGCAATGGCACGGCGCCATGGCGCTGTCACCATTTTAGGGCGCCAAAAAGCGTTGCGCCATGGCGCCATTGGCGCTTAGTTTTTTTTTCTGTGGTGCCTTTGACGGTTGACGCCTGGCGCCCACATTCTGAAAGTCGCCGTGGCACCCTTTGCGCCTGGCGCCTTTCTCTAAAAGGGCGCCAAAATGTCGCCAGCAATTTTTTTCTGGCGCTTTTCCACCATTACTTCTAACTAGTGATTTAAAAAGCGCCAATACTTTGGTGCCAAAGCGCCATGTGCCAGCGCCATGGCGCTTTACATCACTATTTCTTATTTCTCACTTTTAACATTTTATTCTTCACTCCACTTCTTACTTCTCATTTGACTTCTCAAATTGTATTGAATTGACTTCTCCACTTGAGAAACTGGCCCCTGGTCAATTTTACATACATCTTCATATGTTTTGCTGCCCTCGAAGCTACATTTGCACATGTTATTTGGTTTGACCCAACAAATAGATTAGATTATGTGAAATGAATTGTGTATCTGCATTCTATTGATGCTTTTTCAGGTATTTTCCGCCCAAAAAAAAACTGAAAGATTTGAAAACCTCAATTCTCAATCACTTCAAATCAGAAAATGAAAGTCAATATTGTACCATTATAAAAGCCAATGCCCCTCCCATGTGATGTGTAATTTTAAAATGGAAGCCATTTGTTAAATAAGATAGGCATTATTTATGCATGCCCACTATAAGTAAGATATTTGTACATAAAATATAGTCTTAGATAAAATTGAACAGAATATTGTTAATTCCACTTCCAATCTGCGACAAATCAAGTACCTAAGTGCCATTGCAAGCTCACTATGTATACTGAAATATAGAAACTATGTATGTATGTTGGAAACTGTTTTTGAAGGGACACTTTAATTTCATGACATTTTCAGTATTGGCATTTCAAGGACTTGGTCAATTCAGGGCATTACAATTACCTATGGATTATGGCATCTACTGTTCACTTGAAATTTTACGAGAGCTTTGACTAGAAAATATGAGTGTATGTGAAATTCGAGCAGCTGGCAGGGATAGAATACGTTCCGAATACAAGAACATTTTGTTGTAGAAAAATTAAATACAATTTGAAATTGCTGTTAAATTCAGTTTTACTAGTTTCAACGCTTGAAATGTTTATAACCACATACTCAGCAAGCAAAAAAAATTACTTAGGTATACTATACTTATGTTTTAACCACCAACGCACCAACGCGGTACTTGAGTACCTTCCTTCAGAAAAACATTTAAAAGAAAAAGGCGGAGTCACAAACGTTATTTAACTTGTTTTGGACCATGGTGGAGTGTTTCTTTCAGAAAAATGTGCAGTATGCTGTCCGCAGGGTAAAAATACCGTATTCCCTCGAAATACCCCCCCCCCCCTCGAAATACCCCCCCCCCTCTCGAGACCACTATGAAACAATCACCCCCCTCGAAATACCCTCCCCCCCAGATTGAGTGTAAAGAGAACGTACATGACAAATACAGCAGTTTGTGTTATGCGTAGTGCAGAACACACGTTAAAACGGGTCAGGCCTCCTACGCACAAATGCCTGGTACGCACAAACGCCCAGTATGCACAAAATTGTGCCCGCCACGCACATCTGCCCGGTAACTTACATGGCTGATGATCTTTGCGTACCGGACAGATGGTCACTAATGTTATTGCACAGCTTTTTTCACTTCACTGATATCTGAAAATCACTTGAAAAAGTGTCAAGTGAAAAAAACGGTCAAAAATAGCCGTTATCAACCTTTTTTTCACTTGACACTTTTTCAAGTGATGTTCAAATATGTGTGAAGTTGTCAGATATTTTACGTTTTTACTAATTTTACTATTTTCCGTTTTTACCACAAAAATACGCCACTCGTCGAATTTTGCCGCGGCGGAGAATTGCAAATTCCGGTCCCTTTGCGCTTCCACTTGCGTGCTTAATTAAATAAATAATTGGTTTTATGGTACGGGGATGTTTACACGCAAATCAGGAACGGCGCCAGTACCCCTTGGGGTCCTGACAGTTCCTGAGGACGGACACGGCAACTTACCAATCCCTTTCGTAACTGCTGCCGGCGGTTTACTTCGATTAATTGTTAAAAAGCCGTAATTAATGAAAAGCCAAAATTAATAAAATTCAAATTAAAATTCAAACAGTTAGTATGCTTCAGGGGGACCAAGTTGGTTTCACGGGAACTTTATTTAGCGATGTAGTCAGAGTCAATTTCACAATAGCTCAAGTGAGTCGTATAGCCTCTAGTGGGTGAAAAAATGTAAAATCAGCGCGTTTTATAATCACCAAAATCTACCATAATCGAACTGAATACTAAATCAAAGACAAAACAATTAACCATAATAAGCGAATTAATAAGGCGTAATCAATGATCACTGGAAAACTGTAAACATAACGTACAAGGCACAAGTAAATTAATTAAATGCGGGAAAATTATCTAATTAAATAAAGCGGGTAAAATATGGGTCAAACCAAGCGTAAAGTAACTGTAATTACCAATGACGTAATTAAAATACAATTTATCTCGTAGGTGAGTGTCGAGAACTGGGTTTCTATTCAGAGGTTACGGTACAGTCGAGAGCAGGTGGTGTGACACGTGTTATCAACCTGCGCCCCTTTAGGTGGAAAATATTTTTATAGCGCGCCCGACCAAGGCCACAGAAAGAACGCTCATTTGCGGGGGTTGTTCAAGGTTATTGCATTGCCGGGTAAGGGTTGGAAACTTCGGGCCTGAACACACGTCACAAGACACTAGCACTTATGAGTTCACCAATCACCCTGGGTGATGGGAATAATTAATTGGCACTGCTGTGCTCTTCACTGTAAACTGTGCTCTGCATGTGTCTTGCAGTCGCATGCCGACAATAATTGCCGTTTGCCACTTTTCCACCCATTACCTAGTCCTAAATAAAAATGCACTTGGTCGGGGAATTTTCTGAATGTTATCTATCGGGGCGTCTAAGCATTTAACAGAGTTAACACCTGTTAGCTTAACTAGAAACATAAAAACCTTTCTAAATCATTCCCAGACACTGCACCCTTTTAACTAAAATGTAAACTTGATAAAAACCTAATAATTATGACGTTCGACAGTACATATTGGGAAAATGCAAAAAGAAAAACGAGAGTAATCACTTAATTAACTCAAAATGCGGGTAACCTAATTAGCTTAATTAATGAATCACTAAAATAAAAATTAAAAATTAGCGTCACACGGGGAGTAATTAAATAATTAACGGAAAAGAAACAATTAATAAATTCATGGCCGCAGTAGTGTCCATTCGGGCGTACCGTCCTGGGGCTGCGGCTTCGTTGGCGGATTTGCAGTGCACAGCGAACCGCACGTTCACTGTGACTTCCCTGTGCACCGCGGGTCGTCATTCGGTCGCATATGGTCGTTCTCGAGTCGTCGGAGTGTCTGCACAAAAATTGTCGTTACGTTTTTACGCATGATTAGTTAGCCATATTTCTACCTACAAAGTGACAAAAAGTTAACTAATGTCATTGCGCAACTTTTTTTCACTTCACTCACAAGTGTGATGTGAAAAACACGGTCAAAATGTAATGTAATGTCATTTCGTACCGGGCAGATGTGCGTGGCGGGCACAATTTTGTGCGTACCGGGCATTTGTGCGTACCAGGCATTTGTGCGTACAAGTGCACCGCCGTTAAAACAATGTCGTAATCACGTTAGAACAGTGTTTATACCATCTACGTACTAATATTAGTCTACAGGAGTCTTTACATGTCAGTTTTTGATGCATTTTTCTACCCCAGCGCACATCACAAACAACGATTTTGTACTAGGATTTCAAAAAAGTTCTTGTGAAATAATAACCCCCCTCCTCGAAATACCCCCCCCCCCCTCGTTTAACCCCCCCCCTCTCGGGACCACTATGAAACAATCACCCCCCGGGGGGTATTTCGAGGAAATACAGTACCTATCTGTATTGTTTACCATCACTCTTGCACAAGTGAAGTTTGTTATTGCAAGATTCGGAAATAGCCTAAATCCGACTAGGTATTTAATACATAAATACACAAAAACGACGCCTAACGCATCCAACCAAACACTTTCAAAGCATCTTATTTTATCCATTATCTATGATTTGATCGCTTACATCCTGCTCGAATGGCTCGTTTTATCCAAATCCAAAATAAGTATGACCGATGTCCGGTGCGGATCGGATTGAGGGGCTTTTCGCATCAAATCAAAATCGCTGCTACCGTATTTCTTCTAATAGAATGGCGTCATTCTATTTTTTTCGTCAACTTTTTCACACGACTTTGATTTGAACCTGTATTTTTAGTGAGACATGTGCGCCGTTTAAATATCACATCATCAATTTAAACAAAACCAAATGTGAAAACAACCCCTAAATAAAGTTCTGAACACCCTGGATGTATGTATTCACCACCAACTTTTCAAATATTTTGTGTTTTAGCACGTTCTATTTTTTTCGTGGGTGTAAAAAAGTGCCAAAATATATTGGAGGTATGCCGTTCCATTAGAAGAAATACGGTAGCAGCCTAAAATAACGCGGAATGCCTCGCGGGCAGGGTTGGCAAAATCCCAGAAAATAATAAAAATAAAATAAAAATAAAATAGACAATTGAAGAATAAAATAAATACAATAAAATGGAAAATTTCAAAATAAAAATAAAAATTGTATAAAAAATCGCAGTTTTGTAAAATTGTATAAAAATTCATACTTTTTGTTAAGTTTGTATTGTGTTGCTTGAGTTTCTACCTGTCTATTTTGGGAACTGGCTGCTGTACTAAGCCTGTGAACCGTTAAATGTCATGTAAAATGTCATGCAAAGTGTCAATTGTCATGACAAATGTGAAGTAAAGTGTGAATTGTCATGACAAATATAAGTGTCAAGTGTGAAGCACATTGTACCTGAATTTTATGTTCTGTATCCAAATCTTGTTGTTGTTTATGTATTCAAGTCATATGCGAACATCAGATTTTGATACAAAATGATTTGGATCCAAAACATAAAATTTGGATACAGAAATATTTGATGATTTGAATAAACAATTTACACTTTGCATGGCATTTATAATGACAATTGACGCTTTGCTTGACATTTGACATGACATTTGACACTTTACTTTACATTTGTCTTGACAATTGACACTTTGCATGACATTTTACACCCTGCACACTTCAGTAGTTGTTGTACCAAAAATGCAAACCATTGTTATCAATAATCGTAACCTTACACTTTTAACTAGCTAACAATACCTACTGTATGCAACATTTTGCAAAGTAATGAAAACAATTTAACTTGAACATTTTTCATGTTTAGGTCTAATGATAACATTTTGTTGGCCTTGCATGCAAGATTTGATTTTTTGTAAAAATTTTGTACAATTTTTGTAAAAATTTTGTAAAATGGTTCCATTTTATTATTTTATTAACATTTTGGAATAACATAAAATAAAATAAAATGAAACAAGAATAAAATTTAAATAAAATACTTTTTTATACAATTTTTATACAATTTGTGTATTATACACATGATTTTTTTTAAACCAACTCTGCTCGCGGGCGCTAATTCAGTGCAATGAAATGGAATGAAACGCGCATGTGGAGGGTTAAACTGAAACCATGGATAGTTGATTGGGTAGCTGAATGAACCCAGTTGAGTGAATAGCAGTGGGAACGTAAATATGTGGCAAACTTGGAGACCGCAATCCGCAAGGTAGGTATGTGTCCAAAATTACATAGTTGAAAATGCGTGAGCTGTAGTATAATGTTGTTTGTGGAGTATAGAAGAAAATGAGTTAATTATGTTTTCTACCTGGTCTATTCCCCCCCCCCCCCCTGGAAACATTCCCATGAACACCCATTTTGGATTTTGATTGGTCAATCTGTGAGTCAATTGCAAAATAATGTGCTGCCTCGAATTACCCCCTGGGGTTTTTACAGGGTGGAAATTTTGAGGTGAGGTTAAATGAGGGGGGTATTTTGAAATCCCAGTACTAAATTGTTGTTTGTAACGTACACATACGCCAAAAAATGCAACAACAATAATTCTAATGATATTTTCAATGCGGTCAAAAATTGACAATATTTTGCCGCACATTTTTCCCAGTGGAACAAACTTCTACTGTACTGAATTATATGGAACCAAGCCAAATCATTGCAACTATAAATAACAAATCTCAATCAAAATATCTTTTTGTGAAGTGCCCAGAAAGTGCGTGCAGCGCAGCAGCCTTCGCAAGAGTCGCGGGCCCAGATATTTTTGAGAAGACATTGCTCAAAATAGAAACGTGCGTAGACGGTGTTTGCATTAAAAATTAATGACGACCACTTTTTTTCAAGTTTCAGATTTCGAGAAAAAGTTCAGTATTTGTGAGAATAGGCTTCTTGCTCGTTAAATATTTATTTTACTTAAAAAACCGAGCGGGTCAATTCGGGATGGGTTGTTTCGGGAAAATACAATACATTTTTAATAATAATAAAAAAATACAAATAGGTAATACATAGTAATAAAATGAAGATTCGCACACTGTGATTTTATTTGAAAAAAGACATTATAGACTGGAATAGTGATGGAAAACCGCCATGGCGCTGGCGCCTGGCCCTAGCGCCAAAGCAAAAAGCGCCATGGCGCTTTTGGCGCTTGGTGCCATTTTGCTATGGCGCCATTGGCGCTTGGCACTGGGGTTCGGCAAAGCGCCATGGTGCTCTTGGCGCTTTTTCCATCACTAGACTGGAAGCAGCGGTGAATAAACTAAAGCTGTCAATATGTTCCACAAAACCTAAAATACTATGGCGGAATTCTTTAAAAAATGCATTTAGAACGTCATTCTCCAAAAGAGCTCTAAAAAAGCTCGTTAAAATTGAATGAAATCGAATAATGGCGCCATTGCAATCAGCTTGGCATTCATTTCGCAAAGTGTTTTATAGCAAATTACAATGATTGTTTGCAATGAAAGAAAATCCGACATTCGCCACGGTTTTTAAACACGATTGAACCTTTATCTTAATTGCCTTTAACGTTCCAAAAAATGTCGGGTAATTTATACTGTATTTCTTCGAAATACCAATAGGTCTGAGCGACCTTACGAAAAAATAAACCCCGTCGAAATACCCCCAGTCGAAATGAGTGTAAAGAGAATGTACCATATTTCCTCGAAATACCCCCCCTCAAAATGGGCACTATGGATTTGTGGTCCGGGAAATGCATAACAGACATTCAAAACACTTACTGTGTTACGTTAGAACATCGTTTTCACCATCTACATCCTTATATAAGGCTGTAAAAACTTATAAATGGTGGTTATTGTTGCATTTTTCACGTTTTTCTCTCCAAATTTTCACTCTGAAAAAATAAACCCCCGGGGGGTAATTCGATGAAATACGGTATTAGGGCATTGTTCACTGTTGGTTAAATGTCTGCAAAATCTGGTGAAAACAATGGTGGTACCCTCTAATATTTATAAGGTACCAGCTAATATAGAGTACCAGCTAATATAGGGTACCAGCTAATATAAGGTACCAGCTAATATAAGGTACTAGCTAATATAAGGCAACCTGTAAGGCTCGAATGTAAGGTACGCTCTAAGGTAAGGCACAGTAAAAAAAACTGAAGAAATCAAAATAGGCATACCATATTTCTTCTAAAGGATGGCATACCTTTGAAAGAACGGCACCGCTTTTTCTATTGTCGTCATGCCGCTGTCGGTTCTAATTGTTCTATTTATTTGAGTATTTGTGCTATGCAGCCTCGTTAACGAAAAAATGGAACCGCATACCGGTGACTACAATAAAAAATGTTATCTTCTTGTGTGTGAATATAATACCGCATTTCTTTGGATAACCCACCCTCGAATTGACCCCCCCCCCCTCGAAATACCCCCATCGTGAGTGATGTACATAACATATGAAATGTACATAGTCCATTAATTGCTGCCAATTTGCATCACAGCTAGGGTGTCAAAAAAATTTTTTTACGGAAAACGGAAAGGTAAAATTTTTTCACTTTACGGAAAACGGAAAGGTAAAAAAAAATTTCTGCCGGAAAATGGAAAACGGAAAGGTAAAAAAAATTTCACTCAGCGGAAAACGGAAAACGGAAAGGTAAAAAAAAATTGTCGGCCGGAAAACGGAAAACGGAAAAATGAAATGCCAGAAAACGGAAAATGGAAAGCGAAATTTTCACGGAAATGGAAAAAATAAAGTGAAATTTGCACGGTAATAGACAAATTTGCAGAAGGAAAACCTGCATGCAGGTTTGCCTGTTTGGCTTTGATTGTGGTAGCTCTACATTCTGCAACTATGGATCATGCCAGTAACTTCACTTGTAGTTCAAGCTTAACTGAACCAACAAAAAATCATCAAAAGGTAGCAAAAATACACTACAACAACAATAAGAATTAAGCAAAAGTGAACTTTGATGTAACTCAACAGTAAAAAGTATACTCAGCGGACTGCAAAGTATGTGTCCAAAATTACTTTCTGTTTTTTTACATATTTGGATACAGATAAAAATTATGAATGACAGAAGAACCTGGTAGTTAAAAACACCATAGTGGAAAAAGATAAATACAGATTGGAAAAACAATGGAAAAATGCCAGAAAACTGAAAATTGAGCCAGAAAATGGAAAAATGGCCTGGTAAAACGGAAATGGAAAGGTAAAAATTTTTCAGCCGGAAAATGGAAAAATGGGCCGGAAAAACGGAAACGGAAAGGTAAAAAATTTTCAGCTGCCGGAAAACGGAAAACAGAAAAGTAAAAATGTTTTGGCTGCTGGAAAACGAAAAACGGAAAGGTAAAAATTTTTCGGCTGCCGGAAAACGGAAAGGTAAAAAATTAAAAAAAACTCCCCACTTGAAAAACAGTGACAGCAGATTATAGTCGGCAGACATGATATTACACAGGTTTGGTCCACTTATGTTTCGCTTCGCTGAGCGTCAATGAAATTCAACATCTTACTGAACAGCGAAGTGCGATACATCTTAGATACGGTAGAAAAACGGTGCACAGTGGGTCGTAAATATGTCAATAGTTATAGTCGACGGACATATCATTCTACAAAATTGGAAAGTTATATTTTGTTCTTGTAGAGTGAACGAGAAAGGAATTTAGTAAAAAAGATAGTAAGAAGGAAAATAAAAATGTGCTGTTCTTTACGCACTCGTTTACTCTAATTTTTGTGCCGATAGGTGCTGCAAATTTTTGATTATACGTTTACCTACGTTTAATCTAATTCATATTTAGAAAAGTTACACGCTATCGATTCATTTTGACGAAAACTTGTTACGTTCAAAATTTTGAATTCAGAAAACGTTCCCGCTTTGTATTTATTCAGATCCAGACGACGCTTGGATGGCATCATGCCAAAAAACTCAACTACACTTTGACGGGGGTTTGAATTGTGCGGGCACAATTGAATAGTTTCACTCCGTATATGCGTAAGCACGAGTCACCAAAACAGAGTTCTACGGGTTGGATACAGCGTGCATGATATGACATCATGCGACTCATTGTATAGTATCATGTCTGCCGAGTATACCTAGTGTAATTCTGAGAAGGAATTACTCCTCTTTGAATAAATCCTCCCCCTTGAAAAACTCCTTCACCTTGAATAACTCCTCCCCATTGAATAACTCCTCCCCTTGAATAACTCCTCCCCCTTGAATAATATACCCCCATCAAAAATGTTGACAAAAATAACTCCCCTGAGGACTTTTTCAAGGATATACAGTATAGTGATAGAATGGCGCCGCGCCATGGTGTCATTTGAGGGCGCCAAAGGGCGCCGCGCCATGGCGCCATTGTCGCTTGGCGCCCCTTTTCCGTGGCGCCCTGCCCTAAAAGGGCGCAAAAATGGCGCCAGCAGTTTTTCAAGGTGATTACTGTGCAAATGAAAAAATTTAGACGAAAACGCCGGAAAATGGACGTAGTGGTGCGAGTGGATCGAAATCCTTCGTCAGAAGTTTCATCAGAAGCGTCTGATAGATAAGAATCTGAGAATTGTGAACCGTCCAACTTGCAAATTCTTTATTCAACGGATTAAAATTAGGTAATGAAATCCCGTTTTTTTCCTTCAAGAAAACATCCATTGGAAAAATCTATTTGAAATGAGAATGCATGGTTTTGTCGAATGACAATTTTCGTTGTTTATGAATTTAATGTCATGTGTAAGTATGATTTTATGCAAAATAAAGTTGTTCCTAGTCCTGTTTTTGTTGAATAAATCCTGGAGAACTTAAATAAATATGTGAATGGTGCATTGCATTGCTGGAGATACATTTTTTGGCACACACAGGGTATCGTATGCATCAATTTATCCTGGCGCCATTGGCGCCTGGCGCCCTATTTTTCAAATGGCGCCATGGCGCCCTTGGCGCTTGGCGCCTCTTTCCGTGGCGCCATTGGCGCCTGGCGCCCACTTTCCGAATGGCGCCATGGCCATGCCTAAAGGGTGGGATCATTTTTCATCTCTCATCTAAAAAGGGGAATTTTTTTCCTCACTCGTGTAACAGGTGGGAGTGATTATTCAAGCAAATACGGTATTTAGGTAGATAAGGAAGTTTCACGGTACATTCAGGAACTATGCTAAAATGGTCACCGCGATGCAGCGTATGACATGTCAGAACTTGGTGTCAGTTGACTTTAACATGACGATATTTGACTGTTTTATTAGAAATGCAAGCAAGCAAGCAACCTCATTTAACGCAAAACAGTTACAAGCTCAAAATATCGCACCTGTGAATATGTAAAAATACAACACGATCAAATTTCGTCTGACGCTTGCTTTTGCAGAAAACTATGCCTGTTCAAATAACTAATTTTTTACATGTAAGTACATGTAAATGTAAAATATATTTTCACTCATCCCAGGTACAGAAAATGTAACATAAAAGTTTCTTAATCATCCTCATGAGTAAATGTGAGTAAAATTAATTTTACATAAAAATGCAACAGTGAGTACTTTTTAGATTTCTAAATATTAATCTGAGCACTTCTGTAAATACATAATGGCATAGTGAATTTTCATATTGAACCCCACATAGAAATTTCTGAAATATATTTTCTGAATGCATAAATGTAAAAATAAGTATAAATACCCTAAATACCCTGGTATTTTGTGTAAAAGTAAATACATTTTAACAACTCTGGTATGCTGAACAAAATCATGGTGATATAAATATAACTAAAATAATTGAAACCGATGCCAATTTGAGATAATATAAAAAATATCGTATATAAAAATACCTACGTAGATATAATTGTGAAATGAAAAAGTCAATTCAGTAAGTCAGCCAAAAATTTAATATTATCATTCAAAAATTAAAATATAATCGCCAAATTTTCTGGAAAAAAATAGATGGTGTCTTGGCTATTTTGGCCCTCCGCAAAACAACAACTGCAATTTTATGCATATACCTAAATATATACAAATATACGTGTCATGACCTTGAGTTTATATGAAGTTACATTTATGCACGTTTACAGTGATCACAGACTGTCCTCTGATTTAGCTATTTATCTACATAAGGTCTGACGAGGTGACATCATTTAATCAGAGTTGTTTAAAGTACTGAACTTTTTTAAAAGTAAACGTAAACATAAAGTATTTTTCTTTTATTCACCCCTGCGTACAGAAAACGTAAAGTATTTTTAAAATACTTTTACACTGCGTAAAACGTGAGTAAAATACTTTTTTTCCAGAGAAAACGTAAAAACGAGGGGTGTTTTCTGGAGAAAACGTAAAGAATGGGTATTTTTTCTCACAGAAAACGTAAAAGTAAGTATTTTTCGCAGAAAAAAGTCAGTATTTTTCGAGATTTTACTCTGATATACAAAATGATGTGTTTTTCTCTCTTGTTAAGTATTTCTAACGAAAATGTCTTATGTTTGTCACTTCCTGTTTGGCAAAATGAGATTTTCTGTCCCCTAAAACTACGTTTTCTGTACTCGCGTACTTTTTGAAAGTACGCGAGTACGTGAGTACCGGTATTTTTTTCGCGAGGAAACATAAACGTATTTACGCAGTACTCGAGTATCCGTAATTATCGAGTAAACGTAAATACGTTTTAACAACTACGCATTCAATGAACATGACATAACCCTGTTTGTAACAATTAGTGGTGAACGTCCGGAGACAGACTGCTCTTAATTAGTCTCCCACGTTACAGGGTAACAAGCTGCATGATGTCAGAGATGTAAAAATAACCATGAGTTTAGTGCCAAGTAAAGCACCAACGACTATAGCGCTTTACCAATACCAAGTGCCAAATAGTACCAGGTAAAAATAGCAGCAAATATTTCTGCTTAACGCTACATAACAGAAACCGCTCCCCACCCAGCCCCACTTCACCCCCATGGGGTAGGAAACATAAAATTAACTTAATGTCACTTTTTTATTAGACATTAAAAACTTGATTTATGGCGCCCTCTAGGGGAGGGGTAAGGGTTAACTGTGCCAGAAGATGTTATGCTTTTGACAGTAGCTACCAAATGGTCAAGCCCTCATGCAACACATCGATGAAAGCACTGTGCTAGTCCAAGTCGATGGATGTCGGGTAAAACATCTGCTATCAATGCCAGCAGTGAAATATGTACATTTGATTTAAGCTCTTGTGTAATCTTTTTGGTTTTCTTAAACAATCACCATTCAACTGTTTTTATCTAAGTTTAGATATGTGAAACTTGTAGACTTAGTCTACTCTCCAATTGTTACTCTACTCTTTACTTGCCATTTGTCATTTTACTCTACTCTCCAATTTTTCCTCTCTTCGGCGCCCCCCCCCCTAAAATTTGACCCCTGTGGTAAAGGAATGGCGCCTTGGCGCCAGCGCCATTCGTAGGCGCCGCGCCATGGCGCAATTGGCGTTGGCAATGGCGCCAAATACCGCTGTACATGTACAGGGTGCGGCAATTTAGACGGACCCCATAAAGTTTTGAAAAACTTGTCACTGCGTAGTCGGATAACGTCAAATTTTACGTTAACATTAACAACTAAATAGGAAAGGATCCCTGAAAATATGGCCGCGATAGCTCCACTCGTTCACAAGTTATTCATGCGAACGCGTAATTGTCACTTTTCCACCACCTTGTGATAGCGTTCAAACGGGATTGACTTCTCGGGACCAGGATCGGATTGTTTTTTTCAGGGTATTTTTCTGATTTTCTTCTCGCAGTTGCATGCCTAAATGCGTGCACGCCCGCCACCAATTCGCTATGCCCATAAGGAAATCGGCGGGCGCTTGCTAATTGGTCTTAAAGCTAGGCGGTGGAAAAGTGACAATTACACGTTTCCATGAATAACTTGAGAACGGGTGGAGCTATCGCATCCATATGTTCAGGGCTCCTTTTCTATTTAGCTGTTAATGCTGACCAAAAATTTGACGTTAATCCGACTACCCAGTGACAAGTTATTCGAAACTTTATGGGGTCCGTCTAAATTGCCGCACCCTGTATGCATGTTACATACATTTTACAGCGACCGGGACAGACTTTGGGTGCTTTTTGTCCTAAACTATAGGTATCAATGAAATATACTGGAGGGACACGAAATGCGCGCTTGCGCGTAAAATTTTTTCGAGCTACCAACAAAATCGCTTTGCGGAAGTGCCATTTCTGGCATATCTTTGTGTCCGACCTAGTGATGCTAAAGGCACCGGAAAAAATGGCACCGCACCGCACCGGCACCTTTGCCAACGCATGAAAATGGCACTTGGCACCCTGGGGCACCGGTCAGAAAATGGCACCGCACCGCACCGGCACCGGTGCCTTTTGGAAAAAATGGCACCGGCACCGAAGGGCACCGGCGGGTTGCCGGTGCTAGCACCGAAAGGCACCGCACCAGGCTGGAATTTCTGAAGTAAATATCGGGCAGTTTCTCAGTGGTTTCACATTTGGAAGTGCATATTTCCAGGAATTTTCAACCGATTTTGATGGTTCAGCACTTAAAATGATCAGAATGATGTGGCAATCACTTTTATGAAGCAATTACAATGATTACAAATGAAAGATAAAATATTTAATTTACTACAATGTCCATAGCCACTATTGTCTACTGATCGGAGTCGTTGCTGTACAGAGAATGGAACTATCTCTGTCATAAACTGACAACAAATTTTGAACAAAAAAGTAAGATAAATATAAAATATAAAAATGATAAAAATTCAACAAAATTTTAGATTCGCTCATCAGATCATGTATCGGGTATAATGGATTTCACAGTAGGTATACTTTTTTGATGGGAGGTTTACAAAATAGGCAAAAACGGTTGGGTAAATATATCGCTGTTTTTTGAAATATGGATAAGCACATACTATGGACAAAATTGCACAGCACATGAAGCCTTGGCCGGTGCCTTTCCCGGTGCCTTTTACTTTGCCCTGGTGCTAGCACCTTTGGCACCGGCAAAAAAATGGCACCGCACCGCACCGGCACCGGTGCTATTCTGAAAAAAATGGCACCGGCACCGGCATGGCACCCCTGAAGATTGAAATGGCACCGCACCAGCACTGGTGCCGGTGCCCTTCGGTGCCCAGCACCGGGGCACCGGTGCCCCGGTGCCTTTACATCACTAGTCCGACCCAGGAAGAGGGGGGGGCGGCCGCCCCCCCCCGCCCCCCCTGGCTACATCCTTGCACCCACCCAATTACCCACATAAAGTTTTCTTTTTGTTCCCCATATTTTGTTCGCCAAAATGTGTGTTGTTTTTGTTCTTTGTACCTTTTTGGACATGATAAGGGTGGCAGACATGCCTTTTTACACACAGGCCGTTAAAAAGTGGTGTCGACATTGATTTCATATTGTTTATTCGATAATTCATTACCTAATTCATTTGATATGTTAGGTATATGCAAAATCAAACTTTCCCGATCACTGTTAAATATTTTTTAACATGCAAGCATTATTGGTCCAATGACATGATAATAAATATAGAAGCACAAGTCTAGGTTTTTGAATCTGCTGAAAACATTTTCTCCTGCGAATGCGATCAAAATAAGCAACTTCTGAAACACAACTATAAACATTTAAACCTCCACGGTTTGATAATTATACATGTCTAAACACTAAAGTTAAAATAGATCTGACAGTGTTGAATAAAAACAACAATAATGAGTTGTGGATTTGGAACCTAAGAAAACGTGTAAAAATATAGGCATAATTCTAAAATGTGGAATTGCACAAAAAAGTGTATGCAATTCCTGCTGCACCCTGGTCATTTGATGTTGTGATTTATGTCGCCACGCTGGCACCATGCCAACAATAACTATTGTAAAATATTACTAGTATGATAATAATGATTATACTATGCTTATTAGTACCCTTGTATGGCATTCTTGTAACAAAGTGAGGCACTTGTTGATCACATATTTATGTTAAGTGTTGCATGTATGTATCACAGTTGACATACTGTAAGAGTTGCATGTGTGTTACAGTTGGCATGCTGCCAAACCAGTGTGAAAAGATGTGCATGCGCAATATCAAGTCAACAATATGCCCTATATGATGTCATCCACATAATTATGTATTGTTTCAGCATATACCTACACTACTTATACTCTGCGGACATCACACCTAGTATGGAAACCTACCATAATCCATCTGAATAATGAACCAAAAATTATGAAATTTTTGCATCACAATATTTCGTTTTTACTATGGGATAATTAATTTCGAAATTTATCGGAAGATTTTATTCATTAAACTACGGTAGGATTCTGCACATACTTTGCGGTCCGCCAAAAGTATACCTAAATCTAAATCTCAATCTAATCATTCCATCGTCCAAACAGCCTCACTTGCACAACTTTGCCCTGACGCAGATCTGCTTAGTCTCGTGGAAGACGTATCCCTTGTTGCAGACGCAGCCGCCGGCGATGCACTCATCTTCGCAATCCTTCTTTGCCCTGCCCGCCTTCTCCTCCCCGCAAGTCCTCTGGCAGCCAGCACAGTGGGTGTAGTGTGCATTGCGGTCAGGGCAACTCAGGGCTGTGGGGGGGGGGGGGGGGATAGTGAAACTATTGAGTGCAAATTGAGTGGGGTTGGGAGTTAACAATTTCACCCTTGCAGTGAAGCTAATGGAGATGTTCCTGGGGGGTGGGGTAATCACCCCCTGGCATTCCAGATATTTATCCACCCCAGACACCACACCAACCATATGTATATCCTCAGCCACAAATTTGGACTACTACCTCTGAACCCAGTATCCCTCAAATTACCCAGCTATCTACTTGCTATCTATTTACTTATTGGCTATTTCTGACTACCTATCTATCTACTTATTGGGTATTTTTGGCTATGTGTGCATTTATTTGCCTATTTTTATCTATTTTCCACTCACTTTAGTCCATCAAATTATCCCTTCCCTCAAAGTACACTCAGGTCTGAGTGAGCTGGAAAAAATCCCCTCAAAATGCACCCACCTACAGAATGAGCATAATGAAATATATTTTGGTATAAGAAGTGACAACCTGATGTATTCCTGGCTAATGATGTAAAATGCGCCAACACTTAATTTGGTGTCAAGGGTCAAAAGCCCCATGGCGCGTTTCTTGGACATGGCGCCAAGCGCCAATAGAGCCACAGCAAAATGGTCCCAAGCACCAGAAGCGCCACTTTTTGGCGCTAGCGCCAAGCGTCAGCACCATGGCTGGCTCTCACATCACTATTCCTGGCTGCCAATTTGCATCCCAGCGTTACACGTTTAATCGCAATTTATGCAACAATGTTCTACTATGGTAGCCAACGATGGAAAAAAAACATAGAAATTAAACACAGAAACTCATTGAGTTTCTGTGTTTTTGTTTTACACAGAACCATTGAAAACCAATAATTTTGAAAAACTCAAAACTCAAATGAGTTTTTTATTGGAGAACACAGAAAAGTCTTTTTGAGTTTTTTCTTTGGATTTGAGGAATACCGCGCTGTGTTTGACTGAATAAAACAAGGAATGTGCATTCGACCAGGGGTCTCCCTCTCCAGTAATTCGGTCTCGATAGATTGCAATATCAATAAACAGTGATAGATAAATAAATTACTGGTCGATTTGGGGGCTACACCCAGCACCCATTGAAGATCCCTGCATTCTTTTTTGTTGACCATGTGGTTGTGAACATTGGTTGCAAAGAAAACCTACCCATCGTTGACGGTAGCATTTGATTTTCTAAAAGTTCAACTTAAATTCAAAGAACCAACGGCAGAACTTGTCAGTGTGGTACTGGCCGAACTCGAGGCCGGGCACTCTGTACTTGTAGTAAGCGCACGCGCGCTCGAAATAGTCCACCGATTCACAGGCGCCGCTGTCTATTGGGTCGTTTGGCTTGTCAAGCATGCACACGTCCACTGCGCACGCCTCGATTGCGGTGTCCCTCGCATCTTTGAGCACTATTGGTGCAGTTCTGAGCGTGCAATTGGAAATCAGCCAAATTGAGGTAAAAATTGGGGGGGTTTTGTAAAATTGCTCCTGAAAGAGAAGATCAGTTTATAAAGTGGAAAATTCTCAATGTGATATTGATGGTTTTCTGAATAGTGGATCGATTTTCTAATTTTTTCACACTGCGGTAACCTTAGCTTGCGAACCCCAATAAAACTGAGGCGTCCAATTCTAAAAGTGGACAAGTCCAAAATATGAAAATTTTGAGCCCAGATTTTGAGTTAGGTCCAGAAACGTCATCTGGAGCTACTCCCACTCATTTTTCATTATTTTCCATAAATTTGTGACCGCACATGTATGATAGTGTCAAATTTGATTCAAGGCATATTCATTAGCATTGCCCAAATGGGATGATATTGAGTCTTAACTTTTCACATATGCATTGAGAGCAGGGGGTGAAAATTTGACACTTTATTGGCAACGATTTGAACTTAATGGGTGTGCTTCTAAAAGTACCGATCTACAAATTTTTCAAATTTGAGTTAGTGGGACCATTTTTGGCATCCCCATGAAAACACGCTTCAAAAAATATATAATATGTGGGGGTGGGAAATTCAATTTTGAGATATGGGGGGGACAAAAAATGAAAAAATTAACAAAATTCAGTTATTCTAACTTAAAAAGTACCGATCTACAAGCTTTTTCAGCTTTTGTACCTTTAAAAGTACCAATCTACACACTTTTTCCAAAATTGTACTTTCAAAGGTACCGATCTGCACATTTTTTTGTGCTTCTGAAAGTACCGATGTGAGATACATTCAAAAAACAACCTAATTTTGTGCTTTTTTCGTATGGGTAAAGGTACCGATCTACATGCTATTAACAATTTGTTCCTTTAAAATGTACTGTACTTAGCATTGAAAAAATCTCTGGGAGATTTATATTTAAAAAATCTCAGAAAATCTCAGAAAATATAAGATTTTCTCAGATTTATATTTTTTCCATGATTTTCCAGAGAGATTTAATTATATTTTCTCCTGATTGAGAAAATCTCTCGAGAAAATCTCTCTATATTGGCTATTTTCACCTTCAAATTCACTAGTTCATGTGCATTTTTTACAAATTTTCATCTTATTTAAACTATATATTTGCTTATATACCCATTTTTGGCTATTTTCCCGCTATTTGTAGGTTTTCTTCCCTTTTTTTCTGTTCTATGGCATGAAAGAGCCAATAAAAAAGTTATCTGAAAAACATTTTCTGTACACAAGTACTTTCAAGAAGTATACATAAAATAGAGTACTGCTACTTTTTCAGGGTAAATTTATATGTATTTACTTAATACTCAAGTATATGTATTTTTGAGTAAATGTAAATATGTTTTAACCCCTGAACCATACTGAACCCCTGCAGTCCCATGAAAACCCAGTGCTCAAGTATGGGGTTGTACCTAACCACTGAGCACTGGGTGTTGCTACGTGTGCAACGGGTAACTTATGCACTGGGTTCTAGCTGTTTTAACAACTAAAGAGTTGACAGCATGCTTTGGAAATATTGTTACCAAATTTTGGTGAAAAAGTCATCTGATAAACTCTGTGGGGATCATACCACGTAAAAGTAATGTATTCTACTATGAGGAAACATGTGCCTAAACCATTTTTTTGTTCATTATTCAGATACTAAATACAGGGTAGTACAAAGTGTGCCATCAGTAGATAATATGCTGTTATCATATGAAATTGTTAAAACAACGCATCAAATGAAAAAGTTAAACAACGCATAGTGTGCTTACTATTTACTCTCAAAGGTTCAAACATCTTGAAATATTGATGAAATCATACTTAAAGTTGAGAGATTTTATGAGATTTTTTTGAACTGCAAGAGATTTTCTAAGAGATTTAATTATATTTTCAAAAATAACCCAAGAGATTTAATTATATTTTTTTCTTGGGAGATTTTCTGAGATAATATTTAATTATATTTTCTCAAAATCGGTCGTTTTTTTCAATGCTAATTGTACTACAAAAAATACAATTCACTAAATTTGATATAGCTAGTGTGATGTGTATAAACAATGATTATACCCATGCATGTGGATACCCAAAAATATGCCCAAAATACCCATACCCAAAATTCCCATACCCAATACCCATATATAGGTATTGCATACTCCAAACTTTCAATTGCGATTATCTCAAAATCGATTTTTAGTAGATCGGTACTTTTAGAACCATACCCTTCAATTGGACAGGCAGCACAACCGCCAATTGTATCTGAAACTTAAAATGCGATTTACTCTTTGTATACCCTGTCGATTTTTAGAATTAGACCTCTCAGCTAGGGTCCTAAAGGGACCAGTTTTTTCAGGCTGGGACCAGGGGCAGAAATTTTTCGTATTGGTACCGGGACCGGTACCGGAATTTTCTAAAACCATCTATCTGGCCCTTGCTCCCATTTGAACCCTAGTCTGAACTAAATTATGACATTCTAAAAGGGGTTATGAATGACCCACCTGTCTGTCTGAATCTGCAGTGTTCTGTAGTAAGGGTGTCTTCTCTGCTTCAATATGTACCCAGTTCTGGTCATGTAGGGTCCAGTGAGACACTGCTCAGCCACTTTTGTAATCATTTCGTTGCACAATGTCTGCACTGTCCTCTTGATTCTGCCGACGTCGCAGTTTTTCGGCTTGCTCGGTCCACGCCTGTAACAAATCGACTTTAAGGCACCATAAATACAAAGCAAAAAGTAAAGTGTCAAATGTCACGTAAAAAACCTAATTGTCAAATTTGTCAATTGCCAGGCAACGCGTCAAAAGTTCACTAATAATTTGATTACCGTATTTCCTCGAATTCCCCCCCCCCTCGAAATACCCCCCCCCCCCTCAAAATGGGCACTATGTATTTGCGGTCCGGGAAATGCATAACAGACGTTCAAAACACTTACTGTGTTGTGTCAGAACATCGTTTATACCATCTACCGTATTTCCTCGAAATACCCCCCCCCCTTGAAATACCCCCCCCCCCCCTCGTTTGACCCCCCCCCCCTCTCGGGACCACTATGAAACAATCACCCCCCCCTCGAAATACCCCCCCCCCAAATTGAGTGTAAAGGGAACGTACATGACAATAACTGTAGTTTGTGTTCAGTGTACTGCAGAACACACGTTAAAACACTGTCGGTGTCACGTTAGAACAGTGTACATACCATCTACATACTAATATTAGTCTACAGAACCTTATAAATGGCGGTTTTTGTTGCATTTTTCGACGTCTGCGTACGTTTCAGACGACAATTTCGTACTTGGTTTCCAAAAATTTTCTTGTGAAACAATAACCCCCCCCTCGAAATACCCCCCCCCTCGTTTAACCCCCCCCTCTCGGGACCACTATGAAACAATCACCCCCCGGGGGGTATTTCGAGGAAATACGGTACATCCTTATATAAGGCTGTTAAAACTTATAAATGGTGGTTATTGTTGCATTTTTCACGTTTTTCTCTCAAAATTCTCAATCTGAAAAAATAAACCCCTGGGGGTAATTCGAGGAAATACGGTATTCCGATTACTATTGAAAAAATCTCCGGGAGATTTATATTTAAAAAATCTCAGAAAATCTCAGAAAATATAATATTTTCTGAGATTTATATTTTTTCCATGATTTTCCAGAGTGATTTAATTATATTTTCTCCTGATTGAGAAAATCTTTCGGGAAAATATCTCTATATTTGCCTATTTTCACCATCAAATTCACTAGTTCATGATCTTTTTTACCAATTTTCATCTATTTTTAACTATATATTTGCTTACCGTATTTCCTCGAAATACCCCCCGGGGGGTGATTGTTTCATAGTGGTCCCGAGAGGGGGGGGGGTTAAACGAGGGGGTGGGTATTTCGAGGGGGGGGGGTTATTATTTCACAAGAAAAATTTTCAAATCCCAGTACGAAATTGTCGTCTGAAACGTACGCAGACGTCGAAAAATACAACAAAAACCGCCATTTATAAGGTTATGTAGACTAATATTAGTACATAGATGGTATAAACACTGTTCTAACGTGATTCCGACATTGTTTAACGTGTGTTCTGCACTACGCAGAACACAAACTGCAGCATTTGTCATGTACGTTCCCTTTACACTCAATCTGGGGAGGGGTATTTCGAGGGGGGGGGTGATTGTTTCATAGTGGTCTCGAGAGGGGGGGGGGGGTCAAACGAGGGGGGGGGGGGTATTTCGAGGGGGGGGGTATTTCGAGGAAATACGGTATATACCTTTTTTTGGCCATTTTCCCCCCTATTTGTAGTTTTTCCTCCCCTTTTTCTGTTCTATGGCATGCAAGAGCCAATAAAAAAGTTATCTGAAATACATTTTCTGTACTCAAGTACTTTCAAGAAGCATACATTAAAGTGAGTACTGGTACTTTTTCAGAGGAAATTTAGATGTAGGTATTTACTTATTACTCAAGCATATGTATTTTTGAGTAAAGGTAAATATGTTTTAACCCCTGAACCATACTGAACCCATGCAGTCCCACGAAGACCCAGTGCCCAAGTACGGTACATTGCACTCGATGTTGCTACTTGTGGAATGGGTTAACTTATGCACTGGGTTCTAACCATTTTAACAACTAAAGAGTTGACAGCATGCTTTGGAAATTTTACCAAATTTTGGTGAAAAAGTCATCTTATAAATTCTGTGGGGATCATCACACATGAAAGCAATGAATTCTACTATGAGGAAAAATGTGCCTAAACCATATTTTTGTTCATCATTCAGATACTAAATACATGGTAAAATAGTACAAAGTGTACCATCAGTAGACAATATTCTGCTATCACATGAAATTGTGAATGAAATGGTTAAACAACACATAATGTGCTTAATATCTCCTCTCAATGGTTCAAACACCTTGAAATATGGTTTAAATTAAATTAAATCAAATTATAAGTCGAGAGATTTTATGAGATTTTTTTGAACTGCAAGTGATTTTCTCAGAGATTTAATTATATTTTCTAAATTGACCCAAGAGATTTAATTATATTTTTTTCTTGAGAGATTTTCTGAGATAATATTTAATTATATTTTCTCAAAATCGGTCGTTTTTTTCAATGCTAATTCCGATTGACATCTAAAATACATGACATTCAATACTCGACTAAAAAACACACACACTGACCGACCTCGATTTTCCATCACTGTCATCCACGAGCCACGTGGAGAGAAACTGGTTCGCTTCCGTGTATCCGCTTCCGAGCACGATCTGCTTGTGCCACATGACGGTGCCGTTGGGCGCGGTGCAGTCGTTCCTCCAGTCCCCGTCCATCAAGCCCAGCATGCCCACCACTTTGCCTCGAGTGTGAGGTTTCTAAGGGTGTATGATATTATACAATATATTTTATTTTATATATGGGATATATGGATACCGTATTTCTTCTAATTGAACGGCACCTCCAATAGAACGGCAGGTCGTGGTGTGGCATGTTTTTGCACTCACGAGAACAATAGAATGGCACCCACTAATAGAACAGCACCCCCAATAGAAGGGCAAGTAGAAATTATGGAAAATGTGTGGAAAAATTGGCTGAAAAAATAGAACGGCGGCCCGCAATAGAACGGCATCTCGAATAGAACGGTGGGTAAAAATTTGACGAAAAATTGGAACAGCGCTCTTCTATGAGAAGAAATACAGTATATGACTCTGAAAGTTCTCATGAAGCAAGTATTAACAATTTTACTCGGCGGACAGCACACCTAGTATGAAAAACCGTATAATTATTGTTTCATTATTCAGATGGGTGATGGTAGGTTTTCATACTAAGTGTGATGTTTGCCGCGTATACCTATCTTCATTGTGTTCAAAAAGAAGTAGGAAAAAGCTATGTTTTCCAGAGATTTTTATTTTTCAGTGATTTCAGTCAATTTTGCATCATAAAATACATTCTATTTAAATTCACTGAAAACACCAAAAAATGGTAAAAATTATTTCCAGAGAAGCGTGCACCATTGTGGCCACACAAGCTAGTTTTCAATGTTCCTTTTTGAAAACACGTAAATCAGCATTGAACGCGTTGAGTTTTCTAGAATAGGTCATTTTTACTCTCCATCAACTGTAGATGATGGGCACCTCATTCTAGAAAACTCAAATGCATTCAATGCAGATCTACAAGTTTTCAAAACTTTGGTTGAAAACTAGCTTGTGTGGCCACATTAACGCTTATTTTTTCACATGACAAAGATAATGATACTAATTACTTCATCACAAAATTCAATTTGTGACATTTTTGGACTTATCAACATCTAAAACCATTTTGACTTCCCTTGGCAGCTTACATTATTTTACATACCGGTTTGGCTAGTAAAACATGTCGATTTAAAAAAACTTCACTCACCATTGGAAATGAGAACTTATATCCGCTTCGGTAATACGAACCTCGATCGGTGATTTGCAGCCCCAAACTCGTGTCAACCCTAAAAACTCCGCTTCCTACACTGTCGATTGTGATGATCTTACCCTGCCTCCAAATGAACATGTACGGTATTACCACGGTTTTGCCATTTACCTGCATTTGGAAGGGTTCACGTATTGAAAATTTATCGGGCGCACGCCCTACCCTACAAAATCTGTAGGGTGAATTAAATCAAGGGCCAGTTCCGCAAAAAGAGAAGTGAGAAGTGAAATGGCAAAGGCGAAGTAAAAACGCAAAGGCGAAGTGGAACGGCAAGTGAATTGGCAAGTGTATTGGCAAAAGTGAAGAAAAAATAAAAATAAAAAGTAATTTCCCTTCACTTTTGCTAATTTCCTTCTCAATTCACTTGCCAGTTCACTTGGCCTTTAAGCTTTTACTGCGCCTTTGCCACTTCACTTCTCACTTCTCATTTTGCGGAACTGGCCCCAGGTCCCAGGGCCAGGGCTTTGGCGCCGAGTGTCCAAAGCGCCGTGGCGCTTTTACATCACAACTAGTGATGTAAAAGCGCCATGGCATTGGCGCTAGCGGCAAAGCAAAAAGCGCCATGGCGCTTCTGGCGCTTGGCCCCATTTTTCTCTGGCGCCATTGGCGCTTGGCGCCAAAAATCTGGCTCTTTTCACATCACTAATCACAACCCATGTCCCATGCGGCAGCACCAGGTAGTTTTGGCAGTGATTTATTGGAAACCAACCTTTGGTGGTTTCCGTTTCGCCAAGAGCACCCTCTGCCCATAAATGTGCAGCTCCACTGATATAAGACTGGAAACTCCGCCCCCGTCGATAGTGTCACATCTGGTTGACGTTGGTGGCACGCACCTTCGATTTTGAGAATTTTTTTTTTTTACAGTCAGTTGAGGTGAGAATGGAAATTGGATGTTTGGAGGCTTAGGAAGAATAGTAGCCATTGTAAGTTGAGGAAATTACCTGCACCCGCAGCAAGGATATTGAAGACAACTCCCCAGGGGATTTATTGTTTGTAAAGTTAATACAGTTTTGCTACCATGCGACGCTACCATCACAATGATTGTTCACAGTGCTATTTTTGACCTCGTGTGGCACTGCATTTTTTTCTAACAAATGATAAATTGATCACTATTTCAATTAACTCACTCATTATCTCCATAGATGACGAATTTATCGAATTTTGCATCGTCCGTCGACTTTGCAACTACATGTTTGCCAGCCATCATGCCCCACACTTTGGACCCGTCCCAGGTAATGTAGAGGGGGTCGCCATACACGCACGCGTCGGTGCAGTCGCTGTCTGCGTTCCAAAAGTTGCATTTCGTGTGTTTGCAATACTTTGGTTTGCTGAATCGACAGGTGTCGATTCCGCAAGTGGACCAGTAAAAACACTAATTTAGAAGTGTGGTGAATGAAGTTGAATGCCGGTAAACTTTTTACTTCTTATTTCAGTTCCCACTTTTCATTTCACACCACTTTTTACTTTCCACTTCACATGGTATTTTACCTATATTAACCATTTCCACTTATCAAATGTTTATTACTTCTCCACTTGACCCTTGATATCGATATTCAAAAATAGTCAATATTCTATAAGATATTTCGATATTTTCAATATCCGAGAGCGCCTGACATGGGCCACACTGTACTTTAATTTTAAACCCTAAAATTTATCGACTCACACCCACCAATACCGAAACGAACCGGCTTGATAGCACATGCATTTGCCCTTGGATGGCAGTCCCAGACCCTGTAAAAAGCCCTGTAAAATGTCAAATGTCAAGCAATGTGTCAAAAGTCATGGAAAATGCCCGGCAAAATGGCAACTCGGTTGCCATTTTGCCGGGCATTTTCCATGACTTTTGACACATTGCTTGACATTTGACATTTTACAGGGCTTTTTACAGGGTCTGGAATTGACACCTTCTCTTCATCACAAAAGCCGCCGCAGTCCAGTCCGCTAGTGTTTACGCTGTCGTCGACGTTGCATCTATTTTTGCACTTTTCATCGGCTTCCGCCTTGCCATTTGGATTGCCGCATGGAGAGTGGTTGTTCCCTGGCAGCTGGATTACTGGGCAGCCTGTGATTTTTTAATCGATTTTTTTTGTGATTAATTTTTGGTCGCGCGCAAAGTAGTTTACCGTATTTCCTCGGATTACCCCCTCCCACCCCCGGGGGGGGGGGTATTTTTTTGGAGGGGGAATTTTGAGGGGGTATTTCGAGGAAATACGATACATAGTTCATGAAACGTATATCAGTATACTAGTAAAATATGTATACTCGAGTACTGAGTAAATACGTCTGCGTTTGCTCCGGAAAAAATACCTGTACTTACCTTTACGCTTAGGTACTTTTTGAAAGTACGCGAGTACATAAAACGTGAAAAGAACAATTTATGTGCATAAAAAGCAAAGCATGGAGGCGGAAATGATCGCAGTTGCGATGGGAACGGAAAGCAACGACTTTCACGTTAGTGATAACTCACTTTTACGTTTTCCTGGGGTACAAAATCGAAAAAATAATCGCTGCAACGTTTTCGCTGAATAAAATGACAGGCATTTATATTTACTCACAGAAGAAAGTACCTAATTCACGTTTTCTGTACTTAGAAGTGGGTAAAAATAAAATACTTTACGTTTACTGTATTTCCTCAAAATACCCCTTCAGAATGGGCACTATGAATTAATAAACCTCCCCTCGAAGGTAGTTTAGTTCGTGTTCAAAAAAACTGGTATACTCGGTGGACCGCAAAGTATGCACCCAAAATTATTTATGTCTTGGTCGATGACGCGCGAGCTTGAAGCTCCATTTTTCCATTAAAAAAATTGAAAATTTGGGAATTTAAAAATTTCTCATCTTTTTTACAAAAATCGCTCCAATTATCATTGACGCGCTTCCAAACTGAGACATACACTCCAGGAAATATGTCTTTAGCCCTTTGATTTTTTGGGTTCAATGGCAAACCAAACATTAAATATGGGTCACTGAGGGGTGAAACTCATACATAGGGGGGCTCATTATGTTGACCCCACACACTAGAAATATGGCCTCCCTCCTGTGTATATAGTCAAGATTTTGTTAACCGTGAAAGCAGCGACTTCCAAGAATTTTTTTGGCTTTTTTACATTTCACTTAATGCGTGCAGCCATGAGCTGGCACGGTGCCAACATTTCGTTTTGTTCATAATTTCAAAAATCTGCACCATGCCAGGTCGATATTTGTCTGCCGACCGACAGCAGACAATTTTTAACATGATGAGAAATCAGTGTGAGTGCAGAGTATCAAGTCCACCGTATACACCATTTTGAATATAAATTCGCAGAGTGATAAATATTTGAGCAGTGCATCCTTTTTTTCACATCGCATCGCAGTCTTTTTCATCGTTTTAACATGTTTTTTCCTTGTTATAACGTTTTCACAAAACGGCTAAAGACTTTTTTCCAGCGGAAATTTGACTTTGGATGGCTGTCAAATGAGCAGAAACGTAAATACCAGAAAGCTAAAAATCGACATGTGGCATTGTGGCACCTTACTTTACAAGAATTCATCCCATGTATATCCCGACACATATCGCACATTAGCGGGGGAGACGTTGAATTTTTTTGTTCCCGATCAGGAGGCTAAAGACATTTTTCCTGGAGTGTAAGTAACTAATAGTGAACCTAATATTTCCCCTGCATCAGTACCCACCGTGTACGGCCACTGCAACTACAGCAGCGAGCAGCCCGAGTCGAATGGACAGCGACATCTCAGCGGTTCCCTTTCCACTGTCTTACAGTGTGCCTTGTTTGGAGTTGTTTGACTGGGGTTGTGTTGAGTGCTGGATGGATGCAGTGGGGTTACTTTGCTTTGTCGCAATTGGCACTCGGACCGGGCTTTTATACCCCGCCACAATGCTCTCGTGTGTGTTTGGCCCATCTTGTGACGTCATTGCACATTTTTCTAATCGTCGGTTCGCGCTGCACATTTTCACCGCTTTTGCTTGCATGTGCATTTTGACAGAAAAGTTTGGAAACCTGTGTGCCGTGTGCGGAAAAGGGACGAATTTCAAGCGTTACAAATTGTCGTAATGGCTATCTTACGTGTTATTATCTTTCAATGTGGGTAAATTTGGTGCACAATTTTTCACATTTATTCATCAAATAGAGGAATCCATCCATTAGCATCCATTTTGATCTGAATACAAAGTACCGTTTTTCCTCGAAATACCCCCCCCTCGAAATACCCCTCTCAAAATGGCGACTATGTAATAATTACCCACCCCCTCGAAATACCCCTCTCAAAATGGCGACTATGAAATAATTACCCACCCCCTCGAAATACCCCACCCCCCAAATTGAGTGTACAGAGAATGTACATGCCAAAACTGCGGTTTGTGATCTGCAATGCGGAGTATATGTTTAAAAAAAACTGTTCACGTCAGAACAGGGTTTACACCATCTACCGTATTTCCTCGAAATACCCCCCCCCCTTGAAATACCCCCCCCCCCCTCGTTTGACCCCCCCCCTCTCGAGACCACTATGAAACAATCACCCCCCCCCTCGAAATACCCCCCCCCCAAATTGAGTGTAAAGGGAACGTACATGACAATAACTGTAGTTTGTGTTCAGTGTACTGCAGAACACACGTTAAAACAATGTCGGTGTCACGTTAGAACAGTGTACATACCATCTACATACTAATATTAGTCTACAGAACCTTATAAATGGCGGTTTTTGTTGCATTTTTCGACGTCTGCGTACGTTTCAGACGACAATTTCGTACTTGGTTTTCAAAAATTTTCTTGTGAAACAATAACCCCCCCCCTCGAAATACCCCCCCCCTCGTTTAACCCCCCCCCCCCCTCTCGGGACCACTATGAAACAATCACCCCCCGGGGGGTATTTCGAGGAAATACGGTACATACTAAAATAAGTGTATAGACCCTTATATAATACATGGTGCTTATTGTCGCATTTTCCGACGTCTGCGTACGTTACAACCAACATTTTAGTACTGGGGTTCAAAAAATTTCTGGCGAAATAATGAGCCCACCCCCGAAATACCACCCCTCGTTTAACCCCCACCCCCCCTCAAACTACTCACTCTGAAACAATCACCCCCCGGGGGGTATTTCGAGGAAATACGGTAGCTTCATGTAGCATTAGATATTTGTGTACACTGCTAATCATATAGCAAAATGTTAAGAAATTTTTGGCGCTGGCGCTATGTGCGCTTGGCGCCATTGTCCTCTGGCGTCATTGGCGCTTGGCGTCACAGTCCGGAAAAGCGCCATGGTTTCGCCAAGAACAGTGTTTGACACAGCTAAAGGTGAAAATGATGGTATTTTCCAATGCACGATGGCAAAAAGTAGGCATATAATTTTTTTTGGTTTACGTTTTTTTATGTATTCCTTGGTATTTTAAAAATACCTTACGTATTAGTATTTATACTTTTAATTTGGAAAAGGTATTTACATTTACGTTTACTTTTTCCAAAAATACCAGTATTAGAACAAAACTGGTTAAAACCAATGACTGAAAAAGTTATTGCGTGCATAAAAAGCAAAATGACTCAAAGGAATTTAAACGGCGGTGAAAATGGCAGCGGAAATGATCCAAGTTGCGATGGTTAGGTAAAGCGATTATGTACTCTACTTTTACTTTTACTCACTTTCATGTTTTCCTGGGTACAAAATCGAAAAAATTACGTTTTCCCCGAGCAAAAATACAAGTATCAACGTTTACTCGCCGTTTACGCAGTGTGAAAGTAAAACATTACTTTATGTTTACCGTACTAGGGGGCAGTCCCAAGCCTTGTAAAGTGTAAAGTAAAGTGTCAAATGTAAAGTCAAATGCTAAGTCAAATGTCAAAAGTAGGGTGTCAAATTTCCGTTTCCGTTTTCCGTTTCCGCCTTTCCGCAGGAAAATTTTTTACCTTTCCATTTTCCGTTTTCCGGCAGCTGAAAAATGTTTACCTTTCCGTTTTCCATTTTCCAGCAGCTGAAAAATTTTTACCTTTCCGTTTTCCGGCAGGTGAAAAAATTTTACCTTTCCGTTTCTGTTTTTCAGGGCCATTTTTCCGTTTTCCGGCTGAAAAATTTTTACCTTTCCGTTTCCGTTTTACCAGGCCATTTTTCCATTTTCTGGCTCGATTTTCAGTTTTCTGGCATTTTTCCATTGTTTTTCCAATCTGTATTTATCTTCAATTGGCTCATCCCATTGTGTTGTTTTTGTCTCTTGGAGCAGCATTGACAACTAGGATTTCAGGGTTAGTGAAACAGGTGCTGTGAACCCAATTGGGTCATATGCTGACACCAATAATTTATTCAAGTTTGTCTGGTTGGTGTTGTGATGCTGTCAATTTGCAATTTTGGTGTTGATATTGCCAGCATGTCCGTTTGGTGATTTTATTTCATGCTCATTACTGCAACAATTATTCCCTTTTCTAGTTGGTCGCCCAAAACTTTCTGGTATTGTTCGAATAAGTTTGGATCTTTGTTGAATCTTCTTATCAGCAATTTAAACCACACCAAGGCTTCTGCTTTTCCCGTGGGCAGGTCACTGATACTCTCTTTATACGGCCAGTCAATATAGTATTGTTTGTTGTTGTCATTGAATTTTATGCTATTTATTATCATCTCCTCTGCAATGTCGTCATCAATTGCATAGGGGTCATCAGTGATTCCCACTGCTTCTAGACTGTGAAATTGTTGTAGTGTTTCCTTTCCTATGGCCACTATGGCTACTTTTTGATGATTTTTTGTTGGTTCAGTTAAGCTTGAACTACAAGTGAAGTTACAGGCATGATCCATAGTTGCAGAATGTACAGCTACCACAATCAAAGCCAAACAGGCAAACCTGCATGCAGGTTTTCCTTCTGCAAATTTGTCTATTACCGTGCTAATTTCACTTTATTTTTTTCCGTTTCCGTGAAAATTTTGCTTTCCGTTTTCCGTTTTCCGGCATTTCATTTTTCCTTTTTCCGTTTTCCAGCCGACAATTTTTTTTTACCTTTCCGTTTTCCGTTTTCCGCTGAGTGAAATTTTTTTACCTTTCCGTTTTCCATTTTCCGGCAGAAATTTTTTTTACCTTTCCGTTTTCCGTAAAGTGAAAAAATTGACCTTCCCGTTTTCCGTTATCCGTAAAAAAATTTTTTTGACACCCTAGTCAAAAGTAAAGTAAAGTGTCAAATGTAAAGTCAAATGCAAAGTCAAATGCAAAGTCAAATGTCAAATGTAAAGTAAAGTGTCAAATGTAAAGTAAAGTGTCAATTGTGTATCCAAATCTTTTTTTTTGTATCCAAATCTTATCTTTTTGTATCCAAATCTTATACAAAAACAAAATATTTGGATACAAAAACATAAGATTTGGATACACAGTTGACACTTTACTTTGCATTTGACTTTGCTTTTGACAATTTACTTTACATTTGACATTTGACTTTGCATTTGACTTTACATTAGACGCTTTACTTTACACTTTACAGGGCTTAGGATTGCCACCAGGTGTGAGTAAAAAATAATTTAGATATCCTATTTCCTCGAAATACCCCCCCCCTTGAATTACCTCCTGGAAATACCCCCAGGTGTTTTTGAGATAGGGAAAAAATACCCCGCCCACACGAAATACCCCCTCTCTGGACTTACGTACATCATGTATGCAATGTACATGATGTATATATTGGTCGCAGTTTGCATCGCAGCTACACATAAATATATTTACTAGTTTGTGTCGCGATGGACGTTGATATGTCCAAATATACCCTACTTGTACACGTTGATTACAAGTTTTGTGTATATAAAAGCGTACTCTATACTATGAATTTCCAGCGTAACCCCCCCCCCTCGAAATACCCCCCTCAAAATACCCCCCTCAAAATTTCCACTCTGAAAAAAGAAGCCCCCTGGGTTTTTTCGAGAAAATACGGTATACGCTCACTTTGAAAAAAGTACCTACAGTAGTTTCAACAACTCTGGGCCATTGCGCTTGGCACCTTTCCATCACTACGACGTAAAGAAAAACTGATCCCCATGACTTTCAGCAGCGTCAAACAAGCATTTTCCCGCCAATGATTTACCCAATCATTTTATTTTTCGCTTCGTTCGCGTGAGATCGCTGAGAGTCGCTGAGGTTTCAAATTTATGTAATTAATCAGTCGAAATATCAAAATGTTTTTAAAATCCGGTGCGTTTGTTTTTGTAGTTTTGCTGCCATCACCATTTTACATATCTATGAGATTGGGCAAGTAAACACATTTGATATGGAAATTTCACTTTCATGTTGTCAATGGTGGTGAAGGTGATGTAAAAGCACAGCTAGCACAGAGAAAATCTCTGGCAGAGTATATATTAGGTATATATTAGGAAAAGTGGAGAACAAAAACTTTTTTGAATACTTTTTCAGTACTTTCCAGACAAATTTAAATACCTATATTTGCTTTTTGGGACAATTTTTTGAGATTTTAAAGAATATCATTCAAAAAAATTGATTAATTTTTATTTATATTTTTTCCAAGATTATATTTCTTCTTTAAGAAACACCCATTTTTCAATGTGAAGCACAATGTTACTCTTGTTGAAAAACGGTTAGTAAATAAACTTTCCCGTAACGTAAAATAAAATAACGGTCAGAATTTCAGTATTACTGACAAAAACTAGAGTATCATTACCGACGAAAAATGGGATCGCTTCAATATGGAAACTTGGCTTGCTGCCAGATTTCGGCTTCGCGTGTCACATAACGATGTTCCAATACACATGCGGTAATGTTTACTTTTCAACGTTGCCGCATGTGCATTTGGAGCATTTGCGACACGTGAAGCCGAAATCTGAGTTGACACAGACCTTGTGTCAACTAGTGTGCGGTCCGCCAATGAATGGACAATGTATTTGGTCGCATGTTCATCATGTTTTATCGTCTTTCGTAGGGTACGCCATCGTCGGCGACGGTGTTATTCTCTTTATTTACGTGTATCCAAATCTGTTGGCACCATGCCAACTGCCAAATGCACCATCTGTTGGAACCAGCGAAAAAACGTCGATTTTAGAACACCGCTGATTTCATCACGAAAAACTTAGTCAATGACCATAATTACTCGCTAAAGGCATGATACTCGCTTGAAAATGGCCCGGTTTATTTTTGGAAACATAAATACGTTTATATGATGTCGCCGTTCAAAATACTTATGTACTTTCCGGCTGTAAGTGTTCATATGCAAAAAATGAACGGATTGTGAATATGAATAATATACCATATAACCCATGTGAATATCTTTAATACCAATGTGAATGTGGATTCTAATGCTGTTTTGACAGCCAAACAAAGTAAAAAGCGGGAAAAAACTATCCGACAAGAACTAGACATAACTCCTAAAGTCGATAAATGGGCGAAATAGAATAAAAAATAAAAATTTTCCGCTCCCCAAGGTCAAGGTTGGGCCTATCGATCCCCAAACAGACAAAGAAAATCCCTAAAAATGCCACGTCAAAAGCAAAATTCACCGGTTTTACGCGTTTCGCCGCGACAATCGCCTCCGAACGAAGTTCCGAATCCGGAAATGCGCGGAAATTCCGCAAATTTTTCCCGTGCGGAAACGGGAAGGCGGCCGGAATTTCGGAGGTTTATGGAAGAGTTGGCAGATAGTCAAAGGGCTGGATTTTGTGAGTGAATGAATTGATTTTTTCGATCGTATTGGCAGCTGTGGGAGTTTCGGGCGGTCTTCGAGTACGAAAAATGTCTAAAATCAAAGGTGTAAAGCAAGTGAAACCAGTCACATAGCTTAGCAAGAATCCCTACGAAGTTGGGCTTCAACGATTTCTTTTATGTCGACACTGGGGGTGGCCCGGTTTTTCAACGGTTAAAAAAACTCGTGGATCGAGACCGTTTGAAAAAACTACAGCCGAATTTTTTAGTGCTTATTCACTTGGTATTTTTTTGGTAATTTCACATAAATTCCATAAATACGTCACTTATCCAAATAATGTTTCCAGGAACTGTGAACCCAAATCACTTATGAGAAGTAACCAATAGGTGCCCCTAACCTTTCTTCCACAATTTTTAATTTAAAAAAAATCGACGCAGTGGTCCCCGACGACCTGGGAGCGAGTGGGGATTTCCGCTGGCCAGACAGCTTGTTCCTGTACGCGGCGCACGCGCACTCGTCCAATAACGTTCGTTTTTAAAAATGTTTCATGTTTTTTTTGTGTGGAAATCGTGACTTTTTGGCTTGAATTTGCGGAGGGGAGCTACGAATGACAATAATTGGAATTCCGATTGGAATGACGCATCCAATGCATGGTTTTTGAGCGGAATAGCGATCAAATTATTATTTCAGTTGACTTAAACCTAGCTTGATCAAGTATTTTTCGTTTTGGTCCACCGACCCACAGTTGACAATGAAGTCTACCATATCCCACCTGAATAAAAAACAGAAATGATTTTTGTCACATTGCTCTCATTGTGGGTGACTTTGGCGCATGATTTTTCACGTGACTTAATTCATCAAAACATTTGAGTTTCACTTTTTCAAATTCAATTCTAAAACTTTTTTAAAAACACAGGCTTGGCCTCCCCACATCACGGCCGAGGCTGCAAAGCTCAGTAAAATCGCCGCCGCCGCGCACACTCAATTGAATCAGCGACAGCAGTTTTTCAATTTTGGACCAGTGCCAAGTCAGGGCGAAAGTTACAATCAGAATAACCACAATGGGAATAATGTTGGAGTTTCTAATGGAAGGAAGAGAAGAAGATCGAATGAAAATGAGGGAAAGGTATTTTTTGTTTTTGATGGTTTTTCTATTTCCACTGTGTCGGAAAAACGTTTTTTAGAACGTATTTAATTTTTCAACCCTACACCCGTTCAGTAATTTTCAAGTTGAATGTGTCAATTGATCCTATCGAATCTTGTTTTTCAAAATAGTGTCGATTTTCCGCCATGACTAGTCTTTATTCTCACATTTTTCACGTTTTTTAAACGCATGGTAAAAACCCAGGAATCCGACGCGCCCGCACGAGTTCGCACCCGACTTTCCGTAGCTGCGCAAAATACGAATAATGGACAAATGCCAGAAAATGTGACACAGCAGCGGGCTGCCCACCAAAGGAGGAATGCACATGGATCCAATGCTAGAAGGTTGGCAATTTTTATTTCTTTTTGGTGAACTGAGGTTTGAATTTCTAGTTCATTTGAACAGTAAAAGTGTTTTTTCAATATGGCGTTTTTCTTCTATGCGTAAATAAGAGTGAGTTCTTAAAAGTTACTTGTTTTTTTTATTTTTTTTTATTTATCACTCGGATGTTGCCCAACGCTTTTTCGTGTTTTGCACTTTCCAAAGTCAACCCCGCAATTTAAAGTTGCATTTCCGCAATTTGATCTCTATATTTTATTATACGTTGAAGTTTTTTTCAATTGCCTTTTTTCACCATTTTATAGCATTGTTTTTTTGGGACAAGTAAGTGAATCCTGCGCATATTGGCGCCAAAAAATCTGCACTTCACGTGCCAACTCAGAATGAATAATCAGAATTTCATGGGTTGGCGGCTTGCCAAAAAAAAAACTTTGAATTTGACATTTGCCTAGCGCCAGCGATCGGTTGCGTCCTCCTTGCCTTTGAACCTGCAAGCCTAGTTTTTAAAGTTGCATTTGAAAAAAGTTTTTAACAACCCACCACATTGGAGTGGATGTTTTAGCGGCTTTTTGTACCGGTTTCTGCACCTCGGCTGTCTCAGCTGGAGTGTCTCCATTTGCGCCGCGGCACCCAGCGCCTTTACGCCAATTCTGCGTCAGAAAATGGCGTAATATTGCCATAGGCGCCTTAGTTTTTTTTTCTGGTGGGGTTAACGGCATTCTTTGTTCTAAATTAAATTTTTTTTTACACTGGACCGTCGTACCCAGATTTTTGGCTTAACTTAAATCTAATTCAAGCATCTAAATTCTGTAAGTAAAAATGGGAAATTTGACACTGAAACGCCTTTAACTGGTGATTTTTCTTATTTTTTAGATTTTTTTTTACTGGTGATTGTTTAAAAAAGTATTTTCACCAAAAAAGCACCTGAATTGAAGGTCCCCTGAGCAGCGCGGCGCTGTCCGCCTGCATCATGGCCACCGCGCGCCAGTTCGGCGCCGTGCCCTGCGTTGGACTGTGCGCCTGCGTTTTTTAAAAAGTTTTTGTTTTTAAAAAAGTGGGGTGACCTGGGATTTGGGTCTGAATTTGAAAACGACGTTTGTTTGTTGACAGTGTAAATTGAAATAATTGAGGGGTAAATAAGACTTGCATCATATCTTCAAAAAAACGTTTCAAAAAATTGCTTTTCGGTTCAAAAAATGCATGCGATTTTCATTTTTTAAAAACGACAAAAATCTTTGCTTTTATAATGTTTGATAAATTGCATAACAAAAATTTCTTTTTGCACAAAATCGCATGCTTTCACGTCATTGGCACGCTTCCAACGTCAGACATAAATAACTGCGCGTGCAGGGTGTTACGTCACTAGGGTAACTATAAGTAGATTTCATCCCATGAAAATGCCAAATGCACAGCTCACAGTGTGATTATGAGTTCCCCCAGAGGAGGCGGAGTCGGTTGCGATCGAGTCTTGCCCAGTCGATGCGGACCACTGGTGGCGCTGAAAGTTTTTTTGCTGGCCAGGGGTCAAATTTGCTTGTTTGTTGATTTTATTAGGGTTGGTGCTCCTTGGTGTATCTTGGTGTCGAGTTGTTGAAAAATAACAAGTTATCCTAATTTTGAAACATCCCAATTTTTGGAATATGAAGCCTGGGCTGAATCCCCCCCCCCACCCTAGATACGTCCTTGGTATGTCTATACAACACACAGCAAGCTTTGAATTGGGATGGGAACCAGTTGACATTTGGTATCATCGGCAACTGTATGTTGTGCCAAATTTGCAAACTCACATGGCAGTCGTGCGGCGCCAGCGTGCACACATCACCGCTTGCCCCATCTGCGCAGCACCTTCGCACTGATTCTGCAATGGCAATTTTTACAAGTTTTTATCGAGATCAATTTCCATGACCTTGTTTTTTTGATAATATATTTTCGAATAGACCCTTTTTGTCTATTATTCCATCAAAATTGCTGATTTTTTCTAACTTAAACTTTTTTCAAATGTTTTGCCTATTACTTTTTCTCAACTATTATTGCCTATTTATGTTAAGTTTAGATCACCATTCAGCTGTTTTTCACTAATTTGAGCGATTTTTCAGTTTACACTTTACTAGACTTTTAAACACATAACACTTAACCCCTTTTAAACCCCCCCCCCCAACCCACCCTTCACCAAGGGCCTATGGTACTGCCTTCCCCTCCTAGAATGCGCCTGCGCCCAGCAATGGTCGCAATAGTACTGCAAGCAATGCGCAGCGGCGCAAAAATAGGCAGCCGGTCTTTTTGAGCACATGGCGCCCAGACATTCGTCGCATTGTTGGTCGTCGGAGACGTAGGGTTTCACTTCCAGCTGGGTGGGGGGGGGGGTGTTTTGGGGTTAAAGAGCCCAGGGGGTTGTGGGGAGGGTTATGGTACAAAAATAAAGATTTGAAAAGCAAAAACGTGAGTTATGCTGAAATTTCAGAAAGCTGTCCAAAAATGTGTAGCATTTAGCAAGCATTTGAAAATGGCTGTAAAAGTTCATGGCTCCCCGCCAAAAGCACAACCTTTTTACTATGTTCCCCAGACGTGAGCGACACATATCTATCGGTAATGGCCTTGTGAAATGCCTCGTGGGTAGTAAAAGTCAATCTAGCAGCTCCCTTGGGGTATTTCAGCTCAGAATCCACGTCGATGCCGGCGTAGAGCACCGAGCCGAAGCCGTACAGGGACTCCAGCATGGACACCAGTTCCACTGCCTGGGGTTGGGTTGTGTTGTTGGAGTAGATTTGGAGTCGGACTCGGTGATCTATCAGATCGAATGCCAACAAAGATTTTGCAAGATGTTGGCTATAATATATTGGCATGCAAAACTCTTATTATCTGAAACCTAGTCATCAAGCCAACACCATGCTCAATGTCAATAATAATTTTCAATCGTTTTTCAAATCATACATTTTTGTAAAATTGAAAAAATTTCACCAGCACCTTAACTAGCACACCTAGAATGTCTTTTTTCACATTCTACTTTCCACACACCTTCAATGGTCTTGGCACACCTCCAATAAATACAGTTTTCCTGGGGTCACAAAGTTGACTGGGTGCATCAGCAAAAATGTAATCTGCATCAGCTAGGCACCAGGGTCTGATCTGAACCTCTTTTGCTTGTCTATGCGTTCTGCCTGTGCTTTTGTTAGTGCCAGTAGAGTTGTGGATATTCAAGTACAGTTTAAAAACCATTATGTTGTATTTTGAAATACAGTTTGAGGATTACAGTTTTGGTCTGAAGCCTTGAATTTGGTGAAAAATGTGTTGATACTTCCTTAATTTCAATTATAACAGTTGTTCTGTTATAAATATTCAATACATGCTTTTTACTTTTCAATATTATCAATATATTTACAGTTTCCAAAAAATGGTATCTGCACGCAACTCTGTTTGCCATTTGTGTTGGTGAGCTCGGAGTTGGTGTCGCATTGGTTCAGGGCGGACGTGTTGGGCAGGCGCATGAAAAGCTTGTTGTCTGATGTGTAGCAGCTGGGACGGGGCATTATTTTGGACTGTTGCAAAATTTACATTAGGTGGCGGGAAGCTACCATTGGAAATACTCTGATATAATTAAGGAAAAATATATCGCAAAATAAAATTTCACGACTTTCCCATCGGTGAACGCTAGTTGGCAGCTGAAATTCGCAAAGCTTCAGTTTCGAATACATTCGAATGTCCACCAACAGCGGTTGGCGGACTCCTAATCCTGATATACTCAAATTTATCAAATCAGATTCAAATATCAGCTGTGGAAATTCCGACTGCAAACTAGTTTGCGCCAGGGACGTATCCAGGATTCTTGAGCAGGGGGGGCTGCTTGTTTACGGGGGCCGGCGAACGGGGGGGGGGGGGCTCAGCCCCCCTAAATTTTTTCCCTATATAGGGACGGAAAAGCGTTTTGGTGCTAGCGCCATACAAAGCCGCCATGCCATGGCGCTATTGGCGTTGGCGCCAGTGCCAGGAACCGCTTTATATGTATTTAAATATGCATACATAGGCAGCGAAAATCGCAAAAGTGTGTTCATTTACAAGGACATTTGTTTACAGGGATCGATCTGCTGAAAATACACTGCATGGGGAAGAAATTGCGCGCTTGCGCCCAAAATTTTTAGGACACATCGAAAAATATGTAGGAAAAGTGGCATTTTCCCGGACTTTTTAGGTCCCGCCCCGGGAAGGGGGGGCTGCAGCCCCCCCCCCGCCCCCCCTGGATACGTCCTTGGTTTGCGCAGCACCATCTCACCTTTTCACCAACAGCTTCACAGAGTGTTCACTCTCAAATATTAAAAAGACATATCCCTTTGGTGGATATGTTGTAGCATGACATGCACTTGTAGTCTGCGCGCCGCAACAAGACATTACTGCGCCATTTGTGTGTCTGTGGCTACACGCGCACACTGTGGCTGCACCTGGGTGGGGTGGACTTTTTTTCAATTTAAGTTAATTACCGTATATCCTCGAATAAGACCCCCCTCGAATGACTCCTCCCCCTTGAATAACTCCCCCTCAAAAACTCTGACGAAAAAATAACTCCCACCCTTGAATAACTCCCCACTCTGGGCGGAAAATATGCTACATATTTTACAAAAATGATCGATGAAAATACAAAATAATGTTGACGTATGGCAGCGACAGCAGATACATAGCGTGTACACAGTGTATACACAGCTTTTTGTTGTTAGCTGGATTACATGAGTTGACAGAATGCATTCATACAATGAATTTAGTCCAAGTTTTCAGAGGAAAAAATAACTCCCTCCCTTGAATAACTCCTCCCCCTTGAATAACTCCCCCCTCAAAAACTCTGACGAAAAAAATAACTCCCCTGGGGTCTTATTCGTGGATATACGGTAAATTAAACTTTCTTTTTTTATAGTGTGTGTAGTAAGGCTTTTTGTACCTATAATACATTGCTTGAATTTTGAATGTGGTTGACCTTACTTTCAACCCCCCCATCAATTTTCAACATTTTTGAAGAAAAAAATCACGACCCGGCAACCAGCCTGAGCAGGAATCCGCAGTGCGGCGCTTCTGCGGCCAGTCGACTCTGAGGGGGCCGAATGTTCGAAACATTGCGTGCAGCTCGCCTGTGTGAAGTTGCGGGGGTCTCCAAAGGGGGGTAGATTACCCTCGAATATAGCCCATGAGTCAATGTTTACACCAAAAAATGGAAAATAAATCCCAAAATTACCTTCATCCACATCGACTGGCAATCCGCCAACGAAAACCTTCCTCGAGTAGATTTCCACCCCGGGGTTATAATGCCAATAGGCGCACAGTTTGGCGTCGGCGCCAGTGGGGCTTGGCGCTTGGCTCCAGGCATTTTGGCGCGTTGTTCTGGCGCTGGCGCCATTTTGGCAGGGTGCCATGGTGTTAGTAGGTGTTTGGGTGCAGTTTTTGGTGTTGACTGGTAGTAGGACGCTGGGCCAGGTGGTCAAACTTTGATTTTTGGCCTGCTGCCAAAGCTGAAATTTTTGTTCTTGTTTTTTTTTTTTTTGGGGGGGGGTGTTAAATGTCAAATGTCACACAAAGCGTCAGTCATGTATATTGCCCTGAGAAATGCCATTTTGCCGGGCATTCTACCTGATTTTTGACGCTTTGCATGACATTTGACAGGGCATCTTACAGGGTATGGGACTGCCCCCTGGTTGGCCCCACACACACTAGTTGACATCGACACCAAATGTCAACTGGTTCCGTTCCCAATTCAAAGATTGCGTTTGAACGTCGTTCGTCCACTCGTCAGCAAGCTTTGAATCGGGATCGGCACCAGTTGACATTTGATGCCGATGTCAACTAGCGTTTGTGGGCCCGTTGTACAAATCAGACTGTACCTTGTCGCTGTCAAAGGTACTCGGCTCCATCGCTCCGCGTTTTTCGGATCTTGTCCTTTTGTCGTCAAAATTTAATAAAATTTTTACTTTGATGGTGTGTGTTTTTTAGAAGTCGCTCGATTTTTTTTACTCAGAGACTAGGGTGTTCTTTTTTACTTCACGCTTTGGATGTTTTTAGTAATACTTTTTGAAAATTAAAGTGCGCCGTTTGAGCGGCCGTTTAGCATATTTTATAGCGTGAACTTTGAGAAGACACTTTTTTTTGTCTTATCGCGTTTTGTGGGAAAAGTTGTGGAGACATAACAAAAATTCTGCAACCAGGGGGAATGTTTGTGTTGGTGTTTTTGGCCCCCAGGTAAATTGTGCAAGTGAACAATGACAAGAAAAGTAATAAGTGATAAATTAAGTGGCAAGTATCCCTATAAGTGCCCAGTAATAAACTGTAGATATTTGTATAGCTTTCGTTTGTAAGTTTTCTTATCACTTGACATAAATTCACCCGTCACTTTTCGTCACTTGTACAAGCATTGCATTATATTAACATTGAAAATAAGTCCGAAACCAAACAAATCCCACATTAAAAATAATTGCGCCTTTTTAAAAAAAATTCTAAAAAACTCAGATCGCGCCAGGCGCCAGCTGTGAACGCATTGGCGCAAAATCAAACAAATCATTTGGCGGCCGCCAGCGACGAAGCCACCGCCGCGGCGCTCGCATTTGCAGCCACTGATTTCCATGGGTGAGTTGTTTTTGAGGTTTTTGTATTTTTTTAAAGTGGAGGTGTAGAAAGTTAAATAAATTGACAAGTAAAAGTTGAAAGTGACAAGTGTGAACGTGCAAAAATAAATAAGCGCGAGTGCAGATGGCCAAGTCTAGGGTTGGCCGATGTTTTTTAAACGTTTTTTATTAAAAAAAACGTTGTTTTTTTTAAAAAACATGACGTCCGAAATGTTTTTTTTTAAACATCGACCGAAATTTTTAGTACTAAGCACTATGTATTTTGCAAAAATTTTGCGCGCAAGCGCGCAATTTCACACACAAATTGACATTGGTGGTTGTTTTCATTGGTTTTGTGGCATTTTTAGTATCAAAGTATCCATTTATATATGCTACCATGGGTTTATAAGCCGTCATATGTCGGTGTAGTATATAATATTGAGGTAATGTGCTTCCATGTACCTCCACAGTGTGTAACTTCACTCCCAAAGTAACAACCTCCTTTTATAACCTTGTTTCATCACTATTCCGTGCCAAACTTTACCTGAAGTCACGAACATTCGACTATAAGGCGATATACGAACATATCGACAAAAAAATGGATATTTTTGACACAAATCACCACTTATAATGCTATCCCATGGCTCAACAGCCATTATATGGTCATATATAACATCACAGAGTATTGCCACTGTCTGATATACCTATATATGTTGACACAAGGTCATATCTGGGAGCTTTAAAAAAAAACGTTTTTGATTAAAAAAACGTTGTTTTTAAAAAAACGTCGGGTTAAAAAAAACGTTTTTTCCAACCCTAGCCAAGTCTGCCGGTTTATAACCAATTTACTTCTCGGGTACTTGTCTAAACATGCTTTTTGAACATTCCAGTTGATTCATTTCAGATAAACAGTCAATTTCCTGAAACATGCAATGCCACATTCGTTCCAAGTGTAAGTTTCCGAGAAAAAACTTTCCAATTTTTCAGACTTCTCTACGACGATGACGATGATTGCCACAGTAGCAATTTGCAGCGCAGTTTGAATTTCGGCCAGCCGGGAAGTGGGAATGATGGCAATTTTTGGCGCCAGGATCTCGGCGCCATGGTGCCAGGCTTTAATTATGGCGCCGGGCGGGCGCCCACACTTTTTGGACACGTTCAGCAGGTGTGTTGGATAGTTTTTTTTGTGGTTTTAGACACCGCCTTTCTTCTATTTTTTCGTCTATTTTTCTCCTGTCGTTCTATTGGACGTTGCCGTTTTTTTCTGATTGTGAGTTTTTGGAATTTTCTGAATCTTTGGAAACACCTTTGTACTTTTTCAGTACGGCGGCCAGGCGTCGCAGCGGCAGCAGCCGGAACAGCAGAATTTGAACGGACAAAATAACAGTGGGACGAAAATACAGCGGACGAAATCGTATGACCATTTCGCACTGAGCCAACACGGACAATCTGCGTCTGGTGAGTGTTTTAATTATTCTTCTGCTTTATAAATTGTTTTTTTTAAATGTTTATTTATATTTATTCTCTAATAAAATAGAGTAGATTTTGCCTTACTGGGTATTTTAGATGAAACTTTACAAACTTTACCTGACTTGGCCCCTTTCCAGCAGTGACATATCAGGTGCTATTTGGAACTTAAAAAAACACATTATTTATGTAATTATTAGTTTGTAGCGTTGTATTCATTCGAGTGACAAGCCTCGACAAAATTGATCACATAACCAAATTCCACCCCACCTCAAATAATACCCCCCCCCCCCCAATGCAGGTGCCCCCCACCCCTCAAACCCCACAACTAGTCAACCTCAAGTGTTTCCACCACATGATTGGCCGGCTCAAATCGCTGCCGCTCACTGGGCTGCTATGGGACGTTTTCAATCATTGGGGTCAGGCGCCAGTTCCAGCTCTGGGGTGACGCCAACGAATGGGGGGACTAATAATAATGCTGAGAGGGGCGCCAGTGGTGAGATTTGGGGGGGGGGGTGATTTTTACGGGTGATATTTCTGTGAGACGTGGTACTTGGCCTGGGTGGCGCTGCGCACATTAGATAGTTTGCGGCCGGTGAATTAAATATTTGGTAAACTTATAAATCAACTTTGAATGGCACTTCACACACTTTGAATGGTGTTAATTAACTACAGCTAACGGATAGTAGAAAATAACTATTTCAGGAAATGTATGATATTGCAAAAAAATATGCCATGGTAAACTAATTAGTGTGTGCTAATTAGTTAATCATGTGCTTTATTGTCTATATTTGGCGATATATATTCATGTGCTTATATACATATTTTTGCTATATTTCACGATTTTCCCCTTCCCCGCTACGCCTCGAAAAAGCCTATATATTGAACTCCAGCACCAGATCAGGGCCAGTTTTACTTTTAACAGTACTTTACTTTAAACGTTTAACCTAAATTTTAACTTTGCCACTTGCGGAACCGGCACCAGAAACGATTTTGTCATTGCTGTGTTTTTTATTACATCGAAAGTCGCAGGTTGTCATGTTGGCGCCACACCCACTGAACTGATTTCGGTGTGAACTCGATTTTAGTTCAATTTAGGTCTCAGGACCATTTTCGAGTACGCTTGCGGCAAAGACGAAGAGGAATTAATATTGTCATGTGCATTTGAACGTGGTTTCGCAGCGCGTAAACTAATATATAGATGAAAATCATTCGGCCCAGTTGACATCGGATGTCAACTGGGCCCACTGGTTTTCATTAAGAATTTAGTTGATGGGTTGCGAAACCGTGTCCAAATGCACATGGCAATATAAATTTTCTTTTCGACATTGCCGCATGTGCACTTGAAAATTGTCCTGCGATATATAGTGTCATAAAAATTGATTTGACACCGACGCCAGTTGACATCCAGTGTCTGTGGCTTCACTGTTCCGAACTTTGATCATAATAATAACTTCTCCCATCCAGGCGTCACGCCATCGCCTCCAGCGGTGCTTGGCGCGTTGCCAGCCGTCAACATAAGTGGTCAAAATCACCATACAAACCAGACCCAAGTACAAAACGCCGTGAACACGTCTGGGGATCGAATTAGTGCCAGCCCGCCTCACAGCGCCTCGCCGACGCACAGCACCGTTTCGAATGCTAGCAGCCACAGGTTGGCGGGTTGCCAGGGTTTTTTGGGGTTGCCCGACACTTTTTGTCGGGCGACCCGTTTTTCGTATGGATAAGTGTTTGATTTTTGAGATTATCAGATCTTTACATCTATTTGGGTTGTGACGTTGCGGGGACTTTCGAGTGCCGTGGTTTTGTAGGTTTGCATCATATTTCATATTCATCAATATTGCATCAGCACCAGGCTCTTTCTGAGTTAGAAGAACAAAAAGAAGCAAAATCGCTAAAATAAATAGAAAAGTAGCTAAAAATGGATACATAAATAGAATGAACAGCTTCAAAGAGTTAACGAAACATAACTATCTTAATACAAGAATGAGGTTGACTTACTGCAAAAAGTTGAAAATGCAAAAAGTTAAAGGTATCCATTTTGGTATCCATATTAAATTTGCAAAATAGCTCAAAATTTGCTTCCTATAGATAGCTGCCGGAAAATTAGTTGGGTATAATAGCCAAAATTTCACAAATACTCAATTTTCCCAAATCCAACAAACACCCCTTTCCATTGTCAGAATTCCCCTCGGCTGGCCGTGGGACGACGGCGCAGAGGCTCTAATGGCCATAGCGGAAATTATGGGACGCCAATCGAACAATGGCGCCAGCGCCAGTCTGGCGCCAGAGTCCGCTGGCGCAAATAGGAGAGAAAAGAAACCGCATTTGGGATTGAGGAAGGAAGGTTGGTTGTTTGGGTTTTGTTTGTGTGATTTTGGTGGGTTGCGGGATCTGAATTCCCGGTTGGGAACATGGAACCTGGGGCGTAATTTTATTAGCCCTATGCGGCACATTAAATACAACGATACTTTTCACTTTTAGATATCTAATGTTTTTTCAATCACTTTGCAATTTTTTTGCAACCCTGCGTTGCCGAATGGGTACTTTTCGGTCTGTAATGTGAATTCTGTAAATTTGTGATACCCTATTTGTAAATTAGTAACTGCATAGACATATAATAACTGTACCTCGGAAATCTCGGAAACGGCTGGAAAAATTTGCGGTCTTCAAAAGGCTTTTTCAGGGTGTAGAAGGCAGAAAATGATAAAATCGCTAAAAATGGTGAAAAATAGCGTGAAGGTGAAAAATGGTGTACATATATGCACGATGTACAACAAAATGAAACAGGAACAGAAATTGGTGTTTAAAAAGCTTCAAGTCTATAAAACGAAATGAACGTTAGCGATTTTGAGCAAACATTGAGGTGAAATTTATCAAAAATTGCTCCTGATAGATAGTTTGGTGATTTGGGGCGGGGGGGGGGGGGGGTCCATTCCCTACCCATGCTTCCATCCACCCCCCCCCCCAGAAATCGACTCCCTGCTATCCTACCGGTGGTCAGCCAACAGCAGTGAGGAACCCCTGATCTGCGTGGTGTGCATGTGCGACGTGGGCCCCAGGCAGAATGTCAGGGCGTTGCCCTGCCAGCACCAGTTCCACGCAAAGTGCGTCGATCGCTGGCTGAAGGTTGGGGGGGGGGGTGCTTTTGGGGGTGTTGTGTTTTATTTGATTGGTGGGATGGGGGTTGTGTGTTTATTTTGGTGGAACAGTTAATTATGACGTCATCGTAAAATAATTATGATCGAAAAACACATTTTGGGTACTCCGCCTTTAAAAAAAAATTCTTTTTATTTTATGAAAATGCCTGCATCGCGTGTGGGCAGGGCTCTTCTAAGTTTCTATCCTCCGGGGGGTTGGACTGATAGCAAATCGCTCCTCCGGACGGATAGATAGCTGAAACATTTGCCGGGGGGAGGGGGGGGGGGTTCGCGGGGGTTCAATATATAGGCATAGAACGATGAAAAGGGAGAAAAATCGCAAAAAGTAGGTGAAAATGGGTATATAAGCACATATACTAAAATAGCTGAAAATAGACAGTTAGACGCATGAACTAGTTTTGGAATTTGGAGGAAGTAATGAACATTTTGGAGGTGAAAATCTATAAAAAGGTTTTGAAAATAGTGATTTTAGCGAAAAATGGGGTCGTGTTTCTCAAATATCACCCCTGATAGGTAGAAACCTGGCCGATTTGGGGGGGGGGGGGGGGTTAGGGGATAGTAGCCCAAACTACCTCTGCGTGTGGGGGGGGGGCGTAAGACGCAAGTATGTAAACTCTGCTGTCCACGGTGTGTGTATCAGTCTGCGTTGGGCGTGAATAAGAAACAGTTGAAGTTTTTTACAAATTTCTCACAAAATGACTTTTTCGGTCATAAACGTCAATCATCAAAATTATTTGAAAATATTCCGTATTCATCGGATCGGACGAAAATTTGTTAGAACAAATAGAACGGTAACAAAAACGGTGGCACTATCTCGGACTCGTTTACCAAATTTCATTTTCTATTGATTGAAAATCGTCACAAATATGTATATTCTAACATCTTTTCAGCACAACCGCACGTGTCCCATTTGTCGCCAGGCGGTTATCAAGAATTCTCAGCCGCAATAATTCAGAATTTTAATAATGTCCCACCCGTGACTTCAATTTTCTCGTTCGATAAAGTGGTGTGTTTTTGTGTGAAGTTTTTTTTGCATTTTTTGGTGCCTAAAAGTTGAATTCTCGTTAAACTGCTCCGATTTTCACAAAATGCTTTGTGTATTTTTCAAGCTTTGAGGTTTTTTAGTGATGGAACAAAATTTTTCAAGCGGAATCGGAATCGAGAGTTGAAAACTTTGGAATTTTTAGCGGTGTTTGAGTCGGATTTGGCACTGCTTATTTCCGTTTTTCAGTTATTCTAATCGGGATTCGGGAAGGTTTATTTTTATTTCTCGTGATCATAAATATGACAATCCGAAAACGATTCCGATTGAACCCTGGTATTTATTTATTTATTTATTTTTGTCTAAATTTCGATATGATTTGTAATTTTCTCTATTTGTGTTTCTTGGAAAAAGTAGTTTATAGTAATCGAAACTCTATGGGCATTTGAAACAGTGAATAGACATGATAAAATTAAATTAGCCCGACACGTTTTTGCAGGCTTAATTATATCTGCGATATTACGCTGCCCTTTTCAATGGGTCTGCACTAGTTTTCAACCATAAACCCAATATTTTGAAAACTCATAAATCAGCTAGTTTTCCGGAACGAGGTTACCGTCAACTAGAAAAAAAATTTACTGGTCGGCGTATCGCACACTGAAAATTAGCAATACGAATTTGAACGTTTTTTTGCAAAGGCAACTCAAAGTCGTAACTAAAAAAGATCCTATCTTAAATCGTCCAAACGAGTTATGAGTTATAGTTATGCCTTATTTATGAGTTTTCAAAATTTCGGTGGAAAACTAGTGTGTGTAGGCAAAATGTGTTTCTGGTTTGAATTGATTGCAAACAAAAACAGCAGTTGAAACAATGCATCGTAAGGGATATAGATGATTATTTGATATCGAACATCTTGAATCATTATCCATTTGCAATACCGTGACAATACTGATTTACCGTATTTCCTCGAAATACACCCAGGGGGTTTAATTTATTACTTCGCCAGCAAATTTTGAGGGGTTTATTCCAGAGGGGTTATTATTTCTTACGAAATTTTCGTGAAGGATAGAAACAATAGGCTTTTACACACCCAAAACTGGTAATAAATGTGACCAAACGAAACAGGATGTATTTGGACATACACATAGGTATACGCATATAATTCTACACAAACTAGTGTATGCGTAGCTGCTACACAAATTGGCAACAAAACAAATTTTACATGATGTACATTATTTGAGATTGGTGTATTTCGAGTTTGTCAACTCAATAGTGAGATAATATGAGGAAATACGGTAGTTTTTTGCGAATACAATGAATGGTTGATTCGATTTACCGTTGTGAAATTGTGAAATGGTTTCACTTTCTTCTATACGTATTTGTATGATGAATAGTATCGAATGGCTAGAAAATGCACCGAAAGATTTTCCTAGTTTTCGTGGCTACTGCTTTCTGACTGCTTTGATTTGACGGTTCCTGTAAAAAAAATTATTTTTTGTTTTATTTTTTATTGTACCGCCTTGAACCCCCTTGAACTCCCCCAGTTTTACATTGGTAGTTTTATTTAAAAAAGATTTTTTAGATTTTAAAGAAGATTCGAAAAGTTTGGAGTTAAATTTTATCCCGTAGTTTATTTCAAGGCGGTACACAATCATTTACACACATAGGTAACTACACTAGGTATTGTATGTAGGGTTCAAACGGGATCCCGATCCCGATCCCGGATCCCGTGAAATTCCGGGATTTACCAGTCCCGATCCCGATCCCGAAACCCCAATCCCGATCCCGATCCCAAAATCTCAAAAATACCAATCCCGATCCCGATCCCGAAAATTTTCAAATCCCGATCCCGAGAAACTCCCAAGTCCGGGATCCCGATCCCGGAAAAATTAGTGGAAATTATAAAAAGTGAAATAATGACGTTTTTGCATGCAAAAAAGTGGATGCAAACCCCCAGCGTCAATTTTATGCCACTTTTCTGGCATCCAACAGTGTTTTGAGACCTTTATGAACAACTGTGAATGCCAGAAAAATGGCCGAAATCTCTATCCCTAGAACCCAATCCCGATCCCGGAAAAATGCCTATCCCAATCCCGATCCCGTGACCCCAATCCCGGCCAATCCCGATCCCGATCCCGATCCCGAAATCTCAAAAAACCAATCCCGATCCCGATCCCGAAACCCCAATCCCGATCCCGATCCCGAAATCTCAAAAAGTGAATCCCGATCCCGATCCCGAGAAGTCAATCCCGTTTGAACCCTAATTGTATGTGAATACATAAATAGATAATGTTCAATATCTGCTTGTGTACATGATTTTCACTAGTTTTTTTTGTTGCAATTAAAAATACATTTCACTAATTAATGACGATATGTAACTCATAGTTTTTTATTGCTTGAAATTCTCAGCGCGAAAACAAGTGAAGGCTTATTCAATTTCCTCACTGGATTTAGAATGTTGTGTATTTTTTCCAGCGAATGTAGTCCATGGAATTGCACTTTTTACCTCATAGCACCAGGAAAATATTCGTTCCCCTATTATTATTTTGAATACAAACGTGTTTTTAAAATACGTTATAATGTAAAATCTGGAATGGAAGATAATATAGACTCGTTTGGAATGAAATTGTGCTTGTTTGTATATCAGAAATCACCCCAGGCTTGTTAATACCCTCTGAACTTTTAATTATTTTCTGATAGTAATTAATCTGTGTCTTCTATTCCAGATATTACAGTACGTGTAATACTTTTTTTAAATTTATAAAAGTTTATCGCGTCTGCTTGCTTTCTGTGTGCGTTATGCGATTGGCTGGGGCTGGGTTTTTTCGCTAAAATTTTGAAAATCTTGTTGCATTTTTAGGCAACACAAATTTAATGCGATTTAAATAAATGCTAAAAAAAATTTGTCCATATAACCATTTGTTTTTCTCTACCATTTTGACCAATCTCTGCATACAGAAAGATCATTGAATGGCATTATTCAGAGCTGACAATTTTCGGAATTTGGATTTACTCTGCTAACTCAATTCCCACGGAGCGTCCCCAGACACTTAAAAGCTTTTATCGGGGGTGACCAAATGCTACAAATGGTCAATTACAAATGAGTCCCACTACTGATAATATTCATTCGGCTGGAGCAATAATAAATACATTTGTTGGGATGTGCCCCCATCCTGCGGATTGAAATTTGTCCAATTTAAAGTTTGTGCGCTGCCCGACAGGCCCTTTTGCATCTCCCTTTGGCATTTTGAGGGCATGTAGGGCACGAGTGTAGGGCGTGTCGGGCAGACATTAAATCTGTCACTTGATTACAAGTTCTGATATCTGCTGAGCTCGTTCTGATATCTGCTGAGCTCATGTGGGGCACTACCCTACAAATGTATTTTTTTACCTACCGTATTTCCTCGAAATACCCCCCGGGGGGTGATTGTTTCATAGTGGTCCCGAGAGGGGGGGGGGTTATTTCGCAAATTTTTTTTCAAATCCTAGTACAAAATCGTTGTTTGTATTGTACACTGGGGTAGAAAAATGCATCAATAACTGACATGTATAGACTCCTGTAGACTAATATTAGTACATAGATGGTATAAACACTGTTCTAACGTGATTCCGACATTGTTTTAACGTGTGTTCTGCACTACGCAGAACACAAACTGCAGTATTTGTCATGTACGTTCTCTTTACACTCAATTTGGGGGGGGGTGATTGTTTCATAGTGGTCTCGAGAGGGGGGGGGGTCAAACAAGGGGTTTTTTTTCGAGGAAATACGGTAGTCTACTGAATTCAATTTTGCGCTAGGTAGCTTTATGGCGTTTTTCGGTGTTTGGTTACCCCTGATATTGGACAAAATATAAACTTTATGGATTGTTTTTGTAATCTATTTAGGAAAATAAAAGTGCTACACCCCAGCGATCGCAATGCGTACAAATACTTATTTCAGTCAGTTTATCTGTGTTATGAATGATGATATGAATGAACAAAATGTGAGTGTTTGGTTCAGTACTTATTGCAATGTGGTAATTGGACTAATCTTGGAGATGTCCCATCCTGATACTAACAATTTTGTGGTCAAATTATTGGGTCAGTGAAGGGTGTTAGCTGCAGGTTGCCTCTTTAAATAAGCTTGTTTCTTATTGCTGGCACCATTTTTAGGTGTATTATTCATGTATGTTTATCATATTTGGATGGTAAATAATTATCATATTTGGATGGTAAATAATTATAGAAATAGGCCAGTGCATTTTAAAAAGAAAAACGCTTTTTTAGAAAACAACAGTATATTGTGTAGTCTCCCATAAAATGTCTGGCTATCTATGTACCCCTGACACTATCTATTTAGCTATTCTGGGACACAGATGACATGTCATGCATACCACTGAAGCCACAAAAAAACTTTGCTCCAGTCCTTGGTTACTCTCACCCAGCACATCTTACACTTGTGCCTTACATGCCCTCAAAATGCCAAAGGGAGATGCGGGGTGTGCTGGGTAGAATCTGAGTTTCTGTGTGATATTTTTAGCTGGCCCAGAGGAAAACAGTTTTTCTGGTAATTGATAGACCTAATGGTTGGGTAGTTTTTTAGGTGTGGTGTTTTATTTGGTATGCATGATAAAATTTTTGCTGCAATTTGAGAAATGCTTTCATTGCTTGTGTTTTAAATGTTGTCATTCAAAATGGACTTTTAATAATTTTTTTAAAGGCTGGCTAACCCTAGTCATGTTCCAAGTACTAAGTTATAGGTTAAAGAAGGTATAAGCAAAATACCTGAAAATTGCAAAAATTGGTAAGTATTAGGTTGTAAACTAAATAACCTTAATTTTTTGCGATTTCACATTCATGCGCCCCATTCTGTTGTACATTGACCGATATTAATGCCGTTCGAGTATGTTGGGGTTTGGAGTTGGGGCTATAACAAAATCTTTTTGTTTGCTCGAATAATCCCCCAGTCCCGAGATAAGCGGGGTCTATAAAAAGGTGGTCATTTTGAATAGCCGATCAGGACGTTGACTTTGAAGCTTTATAAATCGGCCATTTCTTGGCCGATTTGAATCGATCAACTCTTAAAATGATTGGTAAAACCCACAGATTCCATTTTTGTGGTCGGATTAGTGATGTTTGAATTTCGTATGCTGATTTGACCCGGTTTTTCAACACCAGAAATTTGTGTTTCTGACCATGCTATCATAAACTTAAGACAAGGAGAATCCATCTGACACAAATTTTTTTTGCTCAATATCTCTTACCAATCAAACGTTATAGCGCTTTGAACTTTAGCCTCCTAACTATAGAAATAGGAAACTGCATTAAGCGGCAGGAATGCAACTTCTCCATATCCATATCCTTGACGCATCTTCGATGGGAGAAGATTTGCTTAACTTGCATCACTAATCTGACCACAAAAACGAAATCCGCTAGTTTTACTGATCATTTTAAGCGTTGATCGACCCAAATCGGCCCAGAAACGGCTGATGTATGGAGCTTCAAATATCCATCAAACGTCCTGATCGGCCATTCAAAATGAACACCTTTTTAAAGACCCCCCCTATCTCGAGACTGGGGGATTATTCGAGGAAACCAAAATTTTTCGTCATAGCCCCAACCCCAAACCCCAACATACTAGAATGTCATGAATATCCGCCAATGTACAACAGAATGGGACGCATGAATGTGAAATCGCAAAAAATTAAGGTTATTTAGTTTACAACCTAATACAATGGGTTGATAAGTACAATGGGTCTGATTTATGTTTTATTCCATTTATATTCAAATTTTCATTTATATGCATCACATACTTGTATTTATCTTAATTTTTCCAAAACTGGGCATTTTTCAGTTGTACCGAACTGAAGTATGGTATTGAAGCATAATGGCTAGCTAGTGATCTAAAAGCACTGATCCCTACCTGTTTTAGTGTGGTGTCTTTGCCAGAGTTGTTATACCATATTTCCTTGAAATACCCTCTTCGAAATACCCCCCTCGAAATACCCCCTCAAAATGCACACTGAATTTATAAACCCCACTTGAAATACCCCCCCCCCCCCAAAAAAAAATAGTGTATAGAGAATGTAAATGACAAAAGCTATGGTTTGTGATCTGGTAAATGCAGAGCTCACATTATAACAACAATCTAGTAGTGGGAATTCAAAAAATTTCTGGCAAAATAATAACCCCCCCCCCTGCTTGAAATATCCCCCTCATTTAACCACCCTCAAAATTCTCACTCAAAAACAATAACCCCCCTAGGTTTTTTTGAGGAAATATTTACTGAACTTTTTTCAAACCACCCTCAAAATTCTCACTCTGAAACAATAACCCCCCTAGGTTTTTTTTGAGGAAATATTTACTGAACTTTTTTCAAAGTATATGCATATGTAAAATACTTTTTTTACTCATATTGAATACAGAAAATGTAAAATACTTTTTTTACCCGTACTCATGAGTAGTGATGGAAAAGTGTCATTATTGGTTTGCCATTGCAGTGACTACCATGCATCGGCATGTATGAATTTGATATGTTCATTATTGGTTCGCCGTGGCAGTGACTACCATGCAAGACATGTGTGTCGAGTCACACCAATAACATTTCTATCACAGTTATTACGCGAACGGATGTATCAAAATAAACTGCAATGACTAATATGCAATTATAACTTTGTACATATAAAACTCGTATATCAAATGAACAAATCACAATTGAAAGAAAGATGGGACTAGTATCAGTCGACCAGTGACGCGAGGAGAGCCTTGAAGGTCGTCGGCTGCCGGCGCGGTGTATCCATAACTGCATGATAACTTTGAAAATTCCAATGCATTGGAATTTTTATCTAGCGCATCATGTCTGTGAGGGAACAGCAGTCATGTGCGGCCTCCAGATTGTATTTGCGCATCTGGCCAAAGTTTTCTCAATATGTGTGCTGACTGCAGTGCGATGCAAGTCGCATCTATCAGACGATGTCAACCAGCTCAATTTCTGTAGTGGTGACATGGCGGGTTTTGCAATACATCTGCAGCCCGTACCCAGTTGTCCAAATAATCTTTTGCTACTTTCCCGGGTTTTCGTGTGTTGGCATGACAGCAGCACATGTTTTGCGGTCAGCACTGCCCCACCCGTAATCCCAACACACTGGGAGCATCTCTGCTCACCCGATAACCGCAAACTATTGTATCGCGCTTGTAACCATCGGAAGTGGCCGTTTCTGCATGCTCGCAGATTTAGAGGGCACAAATCCATGTGTCGACTCACCAGACTATCGCGTTGTAAAATTGCGCGATCCTGTCGTTCCAAACAACGATGTCTAACCAACTTGTTGAGCCAGAATTTCTTCATAACGTTCGTTTCCTCCAATGTGTTGCCCCAGGTTCTGGCGTAAATTTCCGCTCTATCTGGTATACAAGCGCCCATAATTTCACGGGGAGTTGTCGCGGCGCGTCGCGGTTTGTTCTGCAGCAGAAAATCGTAGCCACGTTTGCACAAGCTATTTGTCAATCTCGAAAGATAGCCACAGTAGCTCACTGTGTGCTTTTTGATTCGATCTGAGGGCCTTACGTGGCCCAAGTCTTTCCACAGCAAGTCATGTCTTTCGAGTCACACCAATAACATTGTGTTAGTAATGTTCACAATGTTGAGGATGTATACAGAGTGCGGCGAATGGAGGGGGCGACCCCCCTCCCATAAAATTTGGCACCAGCGCCATTCATAAGGGCCATGCTAAGGCGCCATTTGCATTGGAATTGGCGGCAAACACTGCTGCTGTACATGTATTTTTTTACATACATATACAGCGAAGGAGACAGATTTTGAGTGTTTTTTTGTCCTGAACTGTGAAGGAATGAAGGAAATATACCATGCAGTGCCAAAATGTGCGCTTGCCTGCAAAATTACTTTGTGAACTGCAGACAACATTGCTTCACAAAACTGCCATTTCTGGCATATTTTTTGTCCAACCTGGGAAGGGGGGGGCGCCCCCCTGGCTACGTCCTTGGGCACGTTGCCATGGCACCATTGGTGTGGCACTGGTGCCAAAAATTGCTAATTGGCATGAGACAAGGGCTGATTTACTGACAATACATCTGTGTGATGGATAAATGTGCACTTGTGCACAACATGTTTTACATTACACCATCAAAATTGGTACCATAAGTTGCATTTTCACTGACTTTTTCATGTCTCAATGTGGCAAGGGCTGCAGCCCTCCCGCCACCCTGGTTACATACTTGGATAGGTCCTGTTCCCCCTAGATAAAAAATAAAAAGGCAAAATTTCTGATAAAGATAATTTCTGATAAAGATGCATTTTGAAGGTATTTTGAATTTTTTTGCATGCAAGTGCACAGTTTCACATACACAGTCACATTGGTGATTGTTTCATTTGTTTTAAGAGTCATGTTTACATTTGTTCATGCTAAGCAATGATATGTAACTGTCTATATAATATCCAGCTGTATTTTCCTTGTGCTTAAACACTACTCCATGTCCAATTCTACTTGAAATCATGAATGTTTGACAACAGGTGATATTTGTAATGAGTCAAAATAAAAATAAATATTTTTGACAGAAAACCCCACTTGTATTGCTATCACATAACTCCACAGTTATAATATGACTACAATAGACCTAATGATACATAATGTGACACCATAGATATTAATTTTTTCTGCAACACAATTTGGATGACTTCTGATATAAATCCTTTTTTATCAAGGCATTTAAAAAATTGTTGTTTTTTTCATACCCTAGTTTTAGCAAATTTTTGAGGTGCCACCCTGGTGCTGGTCCCTTTTTCTATATATAACTGGTGCTGGTGTATAAAAAGTACAATATTATTGATCATGAATGAGATGTTTTTTTGTATATTCTCATTATAATCTGCATAAAAACTTGGAGAAAATATTTTTTATACATAAATCTCCAGATATTTTTGAAATGCTAAATGGCATATATTGACTGTTTTTTTGCTGTGCAATTTTGTCCCACTTGCCCCGATGAACAGTCTTGTCTAAATGTATAGGTGGGATGGGCAAGGCTGCAGTGCAGTATGGCCCAGAGTTGTTAAAATTACTTGAACTTTTTCAAAGTATATGTAAATGGAAATTTTTTCAAACCCATGCCTGACTACAGAAGATGTAAAATACTTGTTTACCCATACTTATGAGTACATGTGAGTAAAATGCTTGTTTCCTCAGAAAATGTAAAATTGAGTACTTTTATTCATAGAATATGTATAAGTGAGTAGGTACTTTTTACTAGTTTTTTAGTATTTTTATAAAATGGTATGATTTCTTCATTTTAGCAACAATTTTAAATGTCAGAAATTTATGACATGTACTTTTCAAAAGTACCATATTTCCTCGAAATACCCCCCCCCAAATGGGCACTATGAATTTCTGGTCTGGGAAATGCATAACAGACGTTCAAAACACTTACTGTGTTACGTTAGAACATTGTTTATACCATCTACATCCTTATAAAAGGCTGTAAAAACTTATAAATGGTGGTTATTGTTGCATTTTTCACGTTTTTCTCTCAAAATGCTCACTCTGAAAAAATAAACCCCCTGGGGGTATTTCAAGGAAATATGGTATGTGTACAGGTGAATACAGGTACTTTTTTAAAGTGTATGTAAATGCTTTACACAGTACTTGAGTATATGTATTTTTCAGTAAATGTAAATACATTTAAAAAACTGGTATGGCTGTATCCCATTGCAACAAGATTGATTGATAGGTATGTACAATTACTGTCTTTTATTTCACTTTAATGGATGGATTCTGTTCAGTTCATGGTTGATTTTATTATGTCTGATATTTTTGACCCAGTTACAGCATTTTGTAATGTGTTTTTATTGGCACCCATTAAGTATGATGTGATGTTTCATTAGACTGTTACATTACACAAGGAAATGTGTTGAGAAGTCCATTAATTTTTCAACCCACCATGCTACAATGCCATGTGTCATGCCTTTTGGTGCTAGTACCAGTGCCATGTTATGCCAGTGCCCTTTTCTTGATATAAATACATGGTACTGATGCTGTATGTGCCATTTTTTCTTGGTTTCTTTAACATCACATCAATTTAATGTGTACCTTCAGAATCCACTGCTTCCCAAAATGTTCACAGTATACTCTCATTTTATACCTGAAAATTCAAAACATGGTGTGCATGATGACGGATGTAGCTAGGATTTTTGAGCAGGGGGGCGGATTGTATACAGAGCCCGGCAAACAGGGGCGGCGGCGCCCCCCCCCCCCTAAAATTTTACCCCTGTAGTAAGGGAATGGTGCCATGGCACTGGCGCCATTTGTAGGGGTGGTGCAATGGTGCCACTGGCATTGGCATTGGCACCAAAACAGCAGAATAGGTCTGTATTTTAGTCATAAAAGCAAAATGGTCAGGAATAGAGTTCATTTTCACTGGCTTTGAGGCTGCGGTAACTGGTCAGCCGAAAATAGATGTCACATGAGGGGGGAATGCGTGCATGCGCACAAAATTTTTACAAACTGTCAACAAATTGTCCTCTGGAAGTTCCATTTCTGCCACTTTTTTTGGTCTGGCCCGGGAAGGGTGGGGGCGGCTGCCCCTGCCCCCCTGGCTACGTCCTTGCATGATGATGCTTGCAACTTATTCTGTAACCAAGGTGTAACAGCTATATTTTATACCATCCTGAATCTGAGAACATGCACTTTTAGAATCCACACCTTCCCCAGAGTCTCGCATTAGCAATTTATGCCTAGGATTTTATGATTGATAAAAAATTGAAAATGGCAAAAAGGCCCTAAGGTACAATATGTTCAGTGAGTCAGAAAATATATGTGAAATCTGCAATATATCCAATACATCACATATATCAGATGTTGTCAAATTTTCCAATTTTGGAAATTTCTGACATTTGCTATTGGGCACCCAACTATACCAGCTTTGCAACAATATAAAACTAACCATAACAAAAGTCCTCTTTCCGAATTGACAATTTTTTCAGAGGTTCACCATAGCTACTATATACTTAAGGAAATGAAATGTGCTGGAAGGGCAATAACAGCAGTTTTCATCTTGATTGAGGATATCATTTTATACAGGTAATGGCCCAACTCATTATATAAATGTTGCATTTTGTGCAGGTTCATGCAAGGAAGCTTTTGCACAAATGTAGCAGGATGCTACAAAGCCAATGAAGACAACTACCTAACATAATTTATATGTGAAATTGGATGCTAGTATGCAAAAATTACAAAATTGGAAAATACCTGGTTAATAAGTACTAAAAATTTAGCTTCTGTTTAAAAGTGATGGTTACAATGCTTGTGTTTTTTTTTCAAAAATATGGTTACAACACTTGTGTTTTTTTATTCAAAAATAAATAATCCCTAGCCCTAGTTTGTGTTTTTTTATTCAAAAATAAATAATCCCTAGCCCTAGTTTAAGCTATCTGTCTGTAGCTATCCGTTTAGTATTGTAGCATTTAAGCTATCTGTTAAGCTCATTGTAATGCCACATGGGCTGTGTATACAGCCCACAGATTTGTTTGTACCAAAAAGCAGTGATCATCTTCCTCTGTACAACTTTGTTACAATGCTTCTATTCTGTCTTTCAACGCTGGAAATGGGCCTGAAATACAGAACAGGTTCCTGGCTAATTGCCAAATGATACTTTTCTGTCTTTCAAGGTTGGAAATTGGCCTGAAATACAGAACAGGTTTCTGGCTAATTGCCAAATGATACTATTCTGTCTTTCAAGGCTGGAAATTGGTCTGAAATACAGAACAGGTTCCCGGCTAATTGCCAAATGATACTACTCTGTCTTTCAAGGCTGGAAATTGGCCTGAAAAAAAGAACAGGTTCCTGCCTAATTGTCAAATGATATTATTCTGTCTTTCAAGGCTGGAAATTGGCCTGAAATACAGAACAGGTTCCTGGCTAATTGCCAAATGATACTTCAGTGGTTTATTTTTGGCTATAAATACAATAAGGATATTTTTTATTTGTACCATTTTATATAGCGGATCATGATCTGCTGTGATTGTGATTGCTGTATCCACTCTCACTGCATCTGCTTATGCTGAAAATGCTTCCATCTGAAAAAGAAATGAGACATTTTTTTAAACGTACTCAGCTTAAATACATCCTCCCACACAAGAGAATTTGACAGGTAAAGTTTAAAAAAACTTCCTACATTTCATCCAGGGAACAAAATTAGTATGAGAAATTTAGAAAGTTTTTTTTTAATTTGCCTGTCAAATTCCCTTGTATGGGAGGATGTATTTGAGCAGAGTGAGTTTTTATAAATACCTAACAATTTCTCTTTCAGATGGAAGCATTGTCAGCATGAGCAGGCAGACACAGTGACTACAATCACAGCTGATTGTGATCCACCATACAAAACAATACAAATTTTAGATATCCTTATTGCATTTATAGCCAAAAAGAAACCATTGAAGTGTCATTTGGCACTTAGCCTGGAACCTGTTCTGTATTTCAGGCTGAAAAATAGACTTGAGAGACAGAATATAACCATATAAGCAAATGTGTATGGAGGAAAGTTGCTGCATTTTGGTTGAAAGAATGTGTGGAGCATTCACACGGCCCACATGGCATTATAATCGGGGTGGCCCAATCAGCTCTTAGAGAACTATTTGGGCTACCTTTTGTATGGGATAAAATTCATTATAAAATGAAGTAGGAAATTTGCTGAAACTTTTAATGAAAATTTAGCAAAGGTGGAGATGGAAGTAAATGTGTGTTTATATATAAATATATATATATATATATATTGTACTCAACTAATGTACAGTTGTAAAAGTACACTAATCTATATTTTTGTACATAAATTCTCACAGAGACTGGGATTATATGACATATTTAAGAATGTTCCAAATTGGACCAATGTTTCTGAATTAACTTTGTGTGAAGGAATTCATCAAACCAGGTTCTGGGAAGCTGTAATTAAAAATGCATGATGTAGAAAAAGCAGCATTCACTGAATGCTTGTGATTGAATAGATACAACAGATCAAACGAGGATTGGGAATCAGTTTTCAATGTGTATTATTTATGTCTCACTTACAAAGCTAGTAGCAGAGTTGTTAAAAGTACTGAACTTTTTTCAAAGTATATGTGAATGTAAAGTATATATTTTTTACTCACCCCCTGAGTACAGAAAATGTTATGAGTAAAAGATAAAAAATCACTTGAGTAAATGTGAGTAGGGTGTCAAAAAATTTTTTTTACGGAAAACGGAAAGGTAAAAATTTTTAACTTTACGGAAAACGGAAAACAGAAAGGTAAAAACAAAATTTCTGCCGGAAAACGGAAAGGTAAAAAAAAATTGTCGGTCGGAAAAATGAAATGCCGGAAAACGGAAAGCAAAATTTTCACAGAAACGGAAAAAAATAAAGTGAAATTAGCATGGTAATAGACAAATTTTCAGAAGGAAAACCTGCATGCAGGTTTGCCTGTTTGGCTTTGATTGTGGTAGCTGTACATTCTGCATCTATGGATCATGCCAGTAACTTCACTTGTAGTTCAAGCTTAACTGAACCAACAAAAAATCATCAAAAAGTAGCCATAGTGGCCATAGGAAAGGAAACACTACGACAATTTCACAGTCTAGAAGCAGTGGGAATCACTGATGACCCCTATGCAACTGATGACAACATTGCAGAGGAGATGATAATAAATAGCATAAAATTCAACAACAAATGATACTATATTGACTGGCTGTATAAAGAGAGTATCAGTGACCTGCCCATGGGAAAAGCAGAAGCCTTGGTGTGGTTTAATTCACTGATAAGAAGATTCAACAAAGATCCAAACTTATTCGAACAATACCGGAAAGTTTTGGATGACCAACTAGAAAAGGGAATAATTGAGATCTGTGATGACAAAACAGACAACAAGGGGATTCATTACCTGCCACACCAGCCAGTAATCACGCCGGGCAAATCGACATCATGCAGAATCGTGTATGATGGGTCGGCAGGTAAGCCCAGTTTCAACGAGTGCCTTTTTAGAGGACCAATTACAACACCATTAGCACTGGGCCTACTCCTGAGGTTCAGGGCAGGCAATCTAGCATTAATTGCTGATATTGAAAAGGCATTTTTGCAAATAGGATTGCATGACCAAGCTAGAGACTACACACAATTTTTCTGGCTGAAAGATGCCTCAAAACCAGTAACTGAAAATAACTTGATAGTACTTCGTTTTAAAACGCATACTGTTTGGACTTGTCTGCAGCCCAGCAATTTTGGGAGCAGTCATAAAATACCATTTAAATGTGACAATAAACAATATGAATGAATATGAAGAAAATGAAGGGGAACGAAACCAGTTGGCGATGATAATAAACAACATTTACGTCGATAACTTCATCATGAGTGTCACGAATGAAGTTGAAGCTTTAGAACTATATTACAAAGTCAAAGCTTTATTTAACCAATGTCCTATGAAGATGAGGGAATGGCTGTCAAACTCCAGATCAGTCATGAATGAAATAGCAGAAAACTACAGGAGTCCAAAGGTGAATAAAATTGTTGCAGTAATGGGCATGAAATAAAATCACCGAACGGACATGCTGGCAATATCAACACCAAAATTGCAAATTGACAGCATCATGTCAGCATATGACCCAATTGGGTTCACAGCACCTGTTTCACTGACCCTGAAATCCCAGTTGTCAATGCTGCTCCAAGAGACAAAAACAACACAATGGGATGAGCCAATTGAAGATAAATACAGATTGGAAAAACAATGGAAAAATGCCAGAAAACTGAAAATAGAGCCAGAAAATGGAAAAATGGCCTGGTAAAACGGAAACGGAAAGGTAAAAATTTTTCAGCCGGAAAATGGAAAAATGGGCTGGAAAAACGGAAACGGAAAGGTAAAAAATTTTCAGCTGCCGGAAAATGGAAAACGGAAAGGTAAAAAATTTTCCTGCGGAAACGGAAAACGGAAACGGAAATTTGACACCCTAAATGTGAGTAAACATACTTTCCCCCAGAAAACATAAATGTGAGTATTTTTGAGAAGTTTTGCCCAAATATTCACTCAAATTGACTTATTTTCATAACTTTTTGTCAATTTTCTGCAATTTCTGGCTACATAACTGCATATATACCAAATTTCGTCTATTTTTACCTATTTTTAGCATATTTGCACACTTTTTTCATTCTATGACTTGAAAATACATTTTATGTACTCGAGTACTTTCAAAATGTATACGTAAAAGCTATGGCTAGTAGTTGCCTGCTAAGGTATTCATCCCACTTTATATGCACCTGTGTGCCAAAATTTGTAGTTTTGTGACAATTTGGAAATTCAAGTTTCCATTCACAGACCATTCTGTATAATAAATGCGCACTTTTTATCCACATTTTTTATTTCTGACGTGTTTTTGCATCCCATGCCAGGGAAGCTATTTGAATGGGGGATTTAAAAAGTGCATGCTGCTGGAGATGCATGGAGCACATGCTTTTAAATGTACATATTTCCCTGTGCCCATTGCCCATGCCATTCAATAAATAGTATACACTGGGCTTAGCTTGTGTCCATGCCACATGGCCTCGATTAATCTTGTTTTTTTGTGCTGGATATGTCTGCCTGATGTTAACTAGAGGATTTTTCTAGTTAATTCAGTATTTGTTAACAATATTATTGTTTTCTATTCATTTTGAATGATATGGGTTTTTTTATAACAATAGTTGGTATTTTTGTACCACAATTTCAATGCAATCAGTCATGTGGAATGTTGTTTTCTGAAGGGCCTTCTCTCTAAGGCCTCTTCTCTGAATCAGTGAGCACTGAGGTTTTTCCAATCAGTTGGGAGATAGAATATGTTTATGGAACCTCAGTTGAACAAAATTGAGTTGAGTGAGGCAGTTATCAGATATGAATTCTGCAAGTAGACCAGCTATAAGTAAAAAGTGGTAGTTAAAGTGATAACTTTTGTAAATAGTTTTTGCTTTAACATTCTCTATTGGTGAATTGGTCCCAGGTATAAGGTACTTCTGCAAATTAGTTTGTGTATGAAAGCTAGTTAAAAAATGGAATTTTTAGTATTTGAGTACTGGTGATCAGAATTCAAGTAATTATATGGCTGAATATTTCTTTTCCCCCACCCTATGAAGCTTTTCACAAATGAATGTATTTAGATCAGGTAGTTGTTATCAGTATTTATCATTAACTATGTCCAGTGAATGATTTTCATCTACTGTGATAACTATATTACTCAATGCTAAGTCTCATTTTCATTAAATATCAATTTTCGTGAAGAAGAATCTTAGTTTCTATAATTCTAAGCAGTCAGTCAGTCAAGTCTGCATAGCTTTAGTATGTGCTTTTGGGTGGAGTCACAAGTCTAGTTCGGTTCCAGCCCCACTTGCCTGGCAATACATGCTTACTACATGTGTGCTTTTCACATCCATGTATGATGTATTGAGTATTCACCTACAACATGCATATATGTCTACTGTAATCCTTTATTCATCTGTACTGGAATTCAGTGATCTTATTTAATCTTCATATTTGTGTCTGAATGTGTAAATATGAAAGTTAGTTTTAAAAACTATGGAATTTTTAAGTATTTGAGTTCCAATGATCAGAATTCAAGTACCGTATTTGCTTGAATAATCCCCCTGGGGGATAATTTTTTTGTCAGACATTTTTGAGGGGGGAACTATTCAAGGGGGGAATTATTATTTCGTCAAAATTCTCAAGCATGTTTCCATCTTTCTCAAGCAACTCATTTCTCAAACATGCCTTATAAACACAAAAACGTGCCATTTTTGTTAAAATTAGGTAGAAAAAATTAATCAAATCTTTAAAGGGGGGATTATTCGAGGATTCGGGGATTATTTCCTCACTTGTCTTACAGGGGGGGATTATTTGAGAGGGGGAATCATTCAAGCAAATACGGTAATTATAAAACAAACAACTAAAACTCTAAAACAAAAAAATAGAAAGGCTGGTTGGGAAGTTCATCAGGATGTTTGTATGCACTACACCCCATATGCCAGCATTTACATCTGCATGGTGTCTACATTGATGGCTTTTTCTCTGAATCTTTCCTATTTCTGTACATGGTATACATACATATTTATGTGAGTAATCTAGTACAAAGCTGAATGTCCCTACACACACTAGTTTTCACCGTGACACGTGTGAAAACTGAAATGGCGACATGGCAACATTCAGCCTACTCTTATTGTATGCTATATATGTTTTAGTTTACAAATTTTCAAATTGTAACTTTTAATTAATTTAATTCGAATTTAATTTTAATAAAATCATTCAACCGGGTTCATTTATTTGCATTTAAATTTTTTCAGTTTTCGCACGAAGTCACGGTGAAAACTAGTGTGTGTAGGCACAATATTGCACCATAAATCTTTATGAACTGAGGCTTGTTTTGTGGCAGTTGGTTTGTTGTGGCTTTTGTATGCAGTTTGTTCTTTTGTATGCAGTTTGTACTTTTGTATATGGAGTGTCTCATGTGCATACATTTGTTTTTATCTTTGCAATTACTTTCATTGAACAAACTTAGTCATTTAGACTGTGAGAATAAGTACTCAAGTATTTACTATTCGTTGAAAGAACATTCCAGTATTTGGCTTGTTTTAGCTACAATGATATTACTTTTCAATATCACAATTCTATATTTCTTCAAATTCTTTGGTATTGCTATTCAAAATTCAATAGCAATTAACACTCAATATGATATTCAAACATTTTGGTATCAATTTCAATATTAATTCAAAATTTTAATGTTGATATTTGATATCAAACTATGCTTCAATTGCAATTTTATGGGCAGCCTATTTCACATTTTTCAAAAAAAAACACTCAAGATTTCATCATCAATAAACTACATTGCATCATAAGAATTATACAAAAATTAAATTAAATAATGTTTTGATAATTTCCATTTCTACCATTGAGGCTTTGCACTTTGCACAATACACCTATATTTTGTGGAAGTTGCATACTCAAGTATCCATTTGCACTTGCTGACTGTATGCTTTAAAATCACTTATTCATATCTCACAAAGTTATATGTGCAACAAAAAATATTTTTATAAACCCAGTATGTTTCATGCTTGAACATGCTCCAATTGTGCATCTCATATTATTAGTATGACTGCTACAAATGAAACACATGTTGTGAAACATTTCAGTACGGAGCCTAAACCTTGCTACAATATTCTACTGACATGGTGTGATGAGGTGCTGTTGATTAAATATTCATTTATTTCAAGTGTCTCTAGGCTTCAAATTAGAACCATAGTCCTGTGTAATAATGTAAATGTGCCATGGTGATACATGACAGAACATTTTCTGTGGGAAGTTGCAGTGGTCCAATAAACAGGCTTTTTATGCAGGGTATTCATCCACATAATGAGCATGTAATAACATGCACCTTGAGTAAAACTGAAACACATTGTTTTACCAAATGTTGGCTTGTTGCCTGAACATGAAGAAGCAGTGTTGATGAAAGTACATTACTTTTTGAATTACATAAACATGTATGTTGAAATTGCTGACTGTCAAAAATGAAGGTGTAGAGTGATAAAAATTACACAGTATTAATGAGAAAATCATACTTTTGTTTCAGAAACATGTAAAAAAATGTTTAAGTTTAGTTATTTCTTATGCTTGAAAATGTGAAGAAAAAAACAATCCCTCAAGATCCTTTTGATATAAAAAAATACATGAATACTTTAGAAAAGTATACCAGAAAGTCAGTATTTACTTTTTAGTAAAGTACTCTAGAAAGAAATTTAACTACCGTAAATCCTCGAATAAGTCCCCCCCCTTGAAAAACTCCCCCCTCAAATAACTCCCCCCTCTAAGCAGGCTGAGGAAAAAATAACTACCCCCCTCAAATAACTCCCCCCTATTTTATGGGTGGGAAAGAAGTCCACGTATAAAAAAAAGTATTTATGTATATGTTCATTAAAAGTATGCATTATTTTGCATTTGATGCACACTAACATAGATTTCATTCCATGAATTATGGGATTTCTATACTGGATTAGACCTTTATGCAACTAACTTAACCCCATTCGGATGACATATAGATCATGCTTTTTACTCAAAATTCTGACGAAAAAATAACTCCCCCCTTGAATAAGTCCCCCCTCAAAAAATTTGAGGAAAAAATAACTCCCCCAGGGACTTATTCGAGGATTTACAGTACTTGCTTATACTTCAGTACATATATGTATTTTCAAGTAAAAGTAAATACATGTTGACAACCTTATTTTGACGTGTAACCATGTGACTTCCTTGCTCATGCATTACTTTGCACTGCATTTCAGCCATGCATGACTGAAGTTCCTATCTTCACTAGTTGTGGTCCTTTAGGGTGGATGTTGCGTTTTAGATGAACTATTGTATAAAATAGTATGCAATATTTGTGTTGCCACAGTTTGAACGTTGGTTTTAAAATTAATTTAGTTTTCAGTGGCATGGTCATGTGATGAATTTTTATTCTGGGATTGCACATGTTGTGTTTATTACTGCTAAATGTAATATTCACTGTGAAATATTTAGTGTTTATTTTTGCTGACACATAAATGATTATTAATTGATTACATGTTATTTTTGTGAATTCTCCATAGTAGTCCCTCACTTTTTTTGTTTGTAATGAGCTGGACATTTTTTATTTTAGCCAAGCTTGCTATCAAAAAAATATATCAATTACACAGGAATTGACTGTATATAAGAACGGTAAGCCAGCTGTAATCTGCCTCAGTAGGTTCATGCATATGCAATACTGTACTTAGCATTTGCCACAAATTGTTTGAGGGGATTCTATACAAGGATGACTCACACTTTATGGCATTTTTAAGTACCTATATTTCTATATTCCATTATATATTTATTCTTGACAATTCTGAAATTTATATTTGCATATCTAAACTGTTGAATGGAGGCAGCTTGCACAGTTTAAAAACAAATAAAACAACTCCTTTACCATTGGTTACCAAGTTGTTTTTAATGTGTTTTCACCCATTTTAATAACACTTATTGAAAGTGTGTACTGTGGCTTATTCCACACGTGGGAAGGCACAAATGTCAAGTCAGGTGATATGTAAGTTGTGTCAAGTATTTTTGTTGATGATTTTGTCTTGCCCTAATATGTTTACATAGTGTTATCCTTACCTTCTGTTCTTACTGAGCTAAAAATGTTTGATGTAGTGGAATACACTTTCTGATGGATTGACTGGTATTTTTTTCTTGATTCTTTGTGGTTCTGTGTTTCTATATGTTGGAGCCATAATTGGTTTTCCCAGTCAAAAGTGTTGGGCTAATTTATTTCTTCATATTTATTGTATTGAGACTAAAAAATCAATTTTCACTGAATGCATAGCTATATGCAGTTTTAGTCATTCATGTGACTCCACCTACATTCTAGGCTGCAGTTCATGTGACTGGAAAAAAAACAAGCTGGTCTATTTATTAATGCTTTTACCCAACTGTAATTTATAATTTTATGGAGTTTTATAAATGCTGTGACAATCTGTTGTTATTTTTTTGCAACATTTATGTATCCATTAAATTTTAGTTTACTGTTACTTATTGATTTATGTTTTCACATTGAATATAAATAAATATGGTATCAAATACCAATGTCAAATGTCAGATATCGAGTATTTTTTTTAGCAGCACTACAAAAATTGATAATCCATTAAGTTCACCTGTACTTCATTTCCATCCATATTCTTTCATTCCATAACTCTTATGGATTTACATATACTGTATCTCCTCAAATTTCCACTTGGGTGGTTTATATTTCAGGATGGAAATTTTGAGGGTGGGTGTCTTTTTTCGCCAGAAATTTATTTGTATGCAGACGTTGAAAATGCCACAATAAATGCCATGTATAAGAGTCTATAGATGTAGATATATTAGTACCGTATTTCCTCGACTTACCCCCTGGGGGTTTATTTTTTCAGAGTGAAAATTTTGAGAGAAAAACGTGAAAAATGCAACAATAACCACCATTTATAAGATTTTACAGCCTTATATAAGGATGTAGATGGTATAAACGATGTTCTAACGTAACTCAGTAAGTGTTTTGAACGTCTGTTATGCATTTCCCGGACCACAAATTCATAGTGCCCATTTTGAGGGAGGTATTTGGAGGAAATACGGTAGGTAGATGGTATAAATTCTATTCTAACCTAACACGGTCATTGTTTTCAACATTTGTTCGGCGTTGCCCGGGCCACAGTCCTTGTCATTTACGTTCTCTCTACACTCAATTTATGTTATCTACGTTTATACAATTTATTTATCTACGTTTATACACCTTTAAACCCAGGTTGAAAGAGCCTAATACACACGTTGAAAAAGCTACACACTCGATACAAATTTGAATCGTCTAAATTCCTTATTAAAATACAAAAAATCACTTCCAAGGAAATGGATACCGAAAATTCGATAAATTCAAATTCCATCGAAAGTGAAAACCCTGAAATTCAGTGTGTTACGGTGGACACTACGCACTGCGGGGTATGCAAAGTTTATGTGCAAGGAGATTTGGATACGAAATCTGGAGCCACTGTGTTTTTAACTGTTCATGATATGGGCTCCACGCGTGAGTTTCTCTTGTTGTTTTTGTGGGGGGGGGGGTACCTTTTACACGTTTTTGTGGCAAGATTAACAACACGTGAAAAGTTCAGTAAGTTGGGTTAAAAGTTCTAGGCGGCCGCCCCCCCCCCCCGTTCCCGGGCCGGACATAAAAATTTGCCAGGAATGGCACTTTTCTAAAGCGATTTTGTAGGCACTTTCAAAGAATTTTGGGCGCAAGCGCGCAAATCCCCACTCCATTGTTTAATGTGTATTTTCAGGAGCCTGAAAAGCATCATAAAAGTGTCCAACATGTGTCTTAGACCTATATATAGGTCTAAATCTATACCTATAGAGTGTACGCCAATACTGCCATGGAGCTGGCGCCTACAAATGGCGCCAGCGCCATGGCTCCATTCCTTTACTATAGGGCCAAATTTGAGGGGGGGGGCGCCGCCCCCCCGTTCGCCGGGCTCCGTAAACAATCCGCCCCCCCCCCCGCTCAAAAATCCTGCGTACGTCCCTGTTCATGAGGAAAAGTGGTTCAGTATACATTCCATCTAGGCGTAAATATATGCATGTTAAATCATGCTTGTCGCTCAAGAGTTGTAGACGCCTGGAAAAGTTTGCTATTGTGCTGCTTGTTGGGCAGTGGGCTCCAACAATGACAAATACTTTCAAATGTGTACAACTCTTGAGTGATAGCATGAGTGACTTAGGCGAAATGTATACTTGACCACTTTTTATCATGAATATGGAACTTTTTACTCTACTTATTGGACTTTTCAAGAGTGGTTGGAGTCATCACAAAAAAATGTGTAAAAGCAGGGGCATACTGTGGCGGTGTGGTACACCCAGTAAATTGTGGCTGCAGAACACTAGTTTACTACTGAAATTTTATAATTAGGTAAACTCATAAATTAGCCTTGAACGAATTTGAGCATAGTTGTGAAAACGTATTTACGTTTACTCAGGAAATACGGATTTTATACTCGAGTACGGCGTAAATACGTTTACGTTTTCTCCCGAAAAAAATACCGGTACTCACTCGCGTACTTTTTGAAAGTACGCGAGTACAGGAAACGTATTTCAAATGGGCTTCTTTATAGGAATTATTATTGGAGAAAGAAAAAGGAGAGAAAAGCTAAAAAATATTCACAAAATATCGAAAATAGTATAAAATAGGCAGAAACACATTCACTAGTGGATTTGATGGTGAAAAAATTCCAAAATTTGTGATTTTGAGCGGAATTTGGGACAAAATTTCTAAAAAATACCGACTTTTACGTTTTCCGGGGACAAAAGTAATTTACTCGCGTTTACTCATGAGTAAAAGTAACAAATAAATACTTCACGTTTTCTGTACTCACATGTGAGTAAAAAAAATACTTTATTTTCTGTGTTTACATGTGTTTAAGATGTTTTCACTCGATTTCAGCGCGTTCATGGATCAATTTCGTGAACGATCCCGCGATGGCAGACGTCAAATCAAACGTTTTTCTGCATTTTGCCGTGCCCGGACAAGAGGAACACGCCCCTGATTGGCCCAATGAGTTCGTTTGAATTTGGGTCCTCATGTGGGATGAGCCATTTTTTAGGCAAACCGGTGCCAGTTCCGCAAAATGAGAGGTGATAAGTGAAATGGCAAAGGCGAAGTAAAAGCGCAAAGGCCAAGTGAAATGGCGAAAACGAAGAGAAATTACTTTTTATTTTTTTACTTCGCCTTTGCCAATTCGCTTGCCGTTTCACTTTGCCTTTGCCATTTCACTTCTCACTTCTCATTTTGCGGAACTGGCCCCCGATATGCAACCACGGTGATTCCTATCTATAAGCCTTCTAGTTCTATCGGTAAGCAAACGTGTGTTGATCTTATACTCCAGTCACTTTACACTCTGCACGCGTGGTTCCCGCTGGAAACGTGCCAACTATTTTCTACGCATACTATTGTCATAATAAGTTGAAGAAGTCATCTATGGTAACGCTATATGTTAACTTATTCACAACTATGATTTTTCAGCTTTTATACAAAAATCGCATGCTTTATCATCATTGGCACGGTTCCAACGTGAGACATAAATGAGTGCGAGGGCAGAGTATCATGTCCGTCGAGTATAAGTACCTCACTCAGTTGAAGTAAATATTTTCCTCCATTCTAAAGCCACAAACATGTTTTTACTTAAATATCCGTAAGCCAGAGCTCTCACAAATCCGAAATACCGTAAATATGGGCTTTTTATGAACACGTTGCTGCACACACTAGTTTATTAACCCCAGTAAACTCAAGTTTGAGTACTCATAAATCAGCTTTTAATGTATTTGAGCTCAATTTTGAGTCTGTCTTCTGATCGTCAAGATTAAAATTAAGTAATTGCTTATTTTCTTGAATAATATGAAATATGCATTGTTAACAACATAACATGCCATTTTTGTTCAAATTATACACAGCAATTTTTTTATAATGCGGGCAACTATTTGAGACCGGAATTATTTTACCCACACTTTTTTAAAGAGTGGGGGTTATTCACTGGGTAATTATTCAAGCAAATACGGTACTTTACTTATACAAATCTTGAAAGAAATTTTGTTACGTATACTCGGCGGACCGCAAACGATGTGCAGAACTTTTTCCTACCATAATTTTATGAATAAAATCTCGTGATAAATTTCGTAATAATTTATTCCATAGCAAGAACAAAATATTATGATGATAAAAGTGTACAATCTCTGGTTCATTATTCAGATGGGTTACCGTATTTTTTCTAATAGAATTGCACCTCCAATAGAATGGCTGGTTTTGCTCTTTTTTGCACTAACGAAAACTATAGAACGGCAGCCTCCAATAGAACGGCAGGTAAAAAAGTTGACAAAAAATAGAACGGCGCTCTTCTATTAGAAGAAATATGGTATGGTAGGTTTCCACACTTAAGTGTGATCTCCTCCGAGTATACCTATCCATTTACCGTTTTCAGCAGCCAAAAATGTTTGTCTTCCGTTTTCCGTAAAAAAAAAATTTGACACCCCACACCCAACCCCCGCAGGATGCCCTACCCCACCCTGAGCCAAATCGCTCACGATTTAGTGTGCGTTCTGGACCAACTGTCCATAAAACTGTGCGTTTGCATAGGGGAGGGCGCCGGCGCCAATATAGTCGTGCGATTCGCTATGCAAAATCCGAATAGAGTCTATGGAGTTTGTCTGGTCAAGTGCACCAGTACCACCGCTGGCGTTATGGAGTATGTGAAGGATAAGGTATTTTGACTTTTTTTCTTCTTTTTTTTTGTTGGAATGGGTGGAAAAGCGCCTCGTTATTAGATATTCATGGCACCAACTAATGAATGATGTCATTTAGAAACCTACTATGGCGGTAGTAACTACCGTATTTCCTCAAGAAAAAACCCTGTCGAAATACCCGCCATCTCGAAAAGCCCCCCTCAAAATGGACAATATCAATTTATAAACCCCCTTCGAAATCAATTTATAATCCGGTATTACCTCGAATTACCCCCTCGATTTAACCCCCCTCCGATATGATGTACATCATGTATGCAATGTACATGACGTATTTATAAGTGCTAATTTGCATCGCAGCTACACATAAACTAGTTTGTGTAGCTAAAAAATATCTACTTTTTATGTCCAAATATATCCTGTTTGGACACATTTATTACCTGTTTTGGGTACGCAAATGCCTACTATTTACTATGATCCTTACGAAAATTAGTGACGAAATAATAACCCCCCTCGAATTAACCCCCCCCCTCGAATAAGCCCCCCTCGAATTAACCACCCCCCTCAAATTTTCTTGGCGAAATAATAAAGCTCGATGGGGGTATTTTGAGGAAATACAGTATACGTCTATAGAGTTTTTTACAGGGCGGTGTTTGTTCTGAGATTTCAAAAAAATTCTGGCGAAATAATAAACCCCCCTCGTTTACCCCCCTCGTTTAACCCCCATCATTTAGCCCCCCCCCCCCCCCGGTTAACCCCCCCTCGTTCAACCCCAATCATTTAACCCCACCTCGTTTAACCCCCCCCCCGTCAAAATTTCCACTCTGAAAATATAAATCCCCCGTGGGATTCGAGGAAATACGGTAAATGGCACGACCCTGTGCCATTACGCATCTAAACCCATTATGTATCTAGAACCAGAACGCATTTAACTATATCAGGCATGCTGAAAATATGCAAAAAAAACTCATGACCTAGTCATTTTAAAGGTGACAATCTATAAAAAAAAGTATGAAAATTAGCAACTTTGGGTGAAAATTAGGGTAAAATTGCTCAAAAGCGATCCAGATAGCTAGGCAATTTACTAGAGGAGGGGTTCTGTTCAGGGAAAAGTAACAAAAAATTGTCCCTTGTATAGATAGATAGCTGAGCAGTTTGGGGTGGGAACCCGCACCCTTTCTTACCCCTGCGGGTACAATGTGTCTATAACGGATGTAGATGTGTAATGGGTTTACATGCATAAAAGGCCTGACCCAATGGCACTGCGCACGCTAGTTTACTAACACCGGTAAACTCGAAATTAAACTCAGATATGTTCAAAGCTGATCAATTTTGAGTTTACTGGGGTTAATAACTATTGTGTGCCACAGTAATGTGTGAATGTGATGCCATTTCGAAAACATAGCGCGCCAGAAAAAATTCTGCGTTTTACGTCTGTCCTGCAGCAACCGTAAATCCAGTAAACTAAAACTAGCCAGTAAACCAGTAAGTAGCCAGTAAACTAAAAATTTAGTAAACTCATTCATCAACTTTGAATGGAATTTGGGTTGACTGGAATCAGGTGTTCGTCAACTACAGTTGACGGAAGGTGAAAATAACTCATTCCAGTAAACTGAAATGCTTTGAAGTCTGATTTATGAGTTTACTACATTTTCAACATTTAATTGCTAAACTAGTGTGTGCATCGATGTAATGAAGAAGAAACCAGAAACATTCAACGTTTGCGCTTTTTTCTTGTTTTATACATCTTATTTTTCACACAAAATGAAAAATATTTTCAACTTTTCAGTACATCAACTTCAGACTGGACGGCGGCAAAATGCACCCATCTGCGTATCAATATCTACTGTTGCATAAATTTGGACCAGTGAGTTGTATGCAAATTATTGTTTTATTTTTGTTGTCGTTTTGTTTGTTGTAAACTATATCCCTATGTGTCTCATTTTATCACTGTTTTTCAGGCTATGTTGTTACCGTATTTCTTCTAATAGAAGGGCGCCTTCTATTTTTTTCGTCAACTTTTTTACCCGCCCTTCTATTGGAGACCGCCCCTCTATTGCTTTCGTCATTTTTTCAGCATATTTTTTCACTTTCTCCCAAGGTTTTTCAAGGTGTTACGTCACAGACATTTTAAAGAATGACGATTCGTAGGGTTCATTCAACATCTTATGTTAAAATAGCACCAGATCAATGGACCAAAGCCACTAACTCGCAGCGCCCACTGATATTCTTTAATTTTTTATGCATTTGGCACAATTCCAGCACTATCTGTACCTTCTATCGGAGACCGCCGTTCTATTGATTTCGTGGCCCAAATAAGGTCGAAAAAGTGTACCTTCTATTGGAGACGCCCTTCTATTGGAGACCCGCCCTTCTATTAGAAGAAATACGGTGAATTAAATATTACACAAATTTATTAGCTAATTTTAGTGTAAATAGTTCTGCTGTGCGAAACTGCCATTGAGTTATATCAATATGTTCCAAATAACGCAAAAATTTAACAAACAGTGTCGCAATATCAATTTTAGGCTACATGTTTTAGTTTACCTAGTTGCACTGTGCATTTTTATATTGATTGCTATAATAAAGTTTGTTTTCAAATTTCAGTTCACACGACTTAGGGAAGTAAAAGCGCCATGGCACTTTCAATGGTGGCCCATGGCGCCAATTTTAAAAATGAAAGGTGCCTGTCGCTGGCACTAGGCTCCAATGTTTTTAAGCTGCGTTCAAACTGCGTTATGTGCCGACAAATAAAAAAGTAAAAAAGTTCCATAAATCCGGAATAAAGTTCCATATCTGCAAGAAAAAACAGTGAAGTATACTCACTAGTTCAGTGTACACACATGCCAAATTTCAGATAAATCGGGCTTTTCGTTCCATAGTTATAAGCCATTAAAAAATTGATAAAAAAAAGCGAACCGACAACGTCAAATTTTTCAAATGCTTATAACTATGGAACGAAAGGTCCGATTTATTTGAAATTTGGCATGTGTGTACACTGAACTAGTGAGTATACTTCACTGTTTTTTCTTGCAGATATGGAACTTAAGTCCTGATTTATGGAACTTTTTTACTTTTTTATTTGTCGGCACATAATGCAGTCTGAACGCAGCTTTACGCTTTTTTATCTCTACCCAAACTATCATCGTTTTTCGATGTGCGTGATTACCTACCCAGGTAATTGTATTCTCATTTGTAGCTAGTATTGGAAAAATGGATGATTAAAAAGCGCCAAGTATTTGGAGCCCGGCGACAAAAGCGCCACTGCACCTTTCAGTAAATTATCGCCAAGCGCCAGTTACGTTACAGCAACATGACCAGCCCCCAACAGCACCAAAAGCGCCACAATTCATGGCGCCAAACGCTTTGTACAGCGCCAAAAGCGCCATGGCGGTTTTTCATCGAATGTAAAGATTTGTCGGTATGACCACATCCAACCCCCAGCAGAAGAAAACACAGAAACATTAAAAAAAACAAAAATAAAAAAAAATCAACAAAAAAACAGGGCCACCTGTGCACCCGTCGATTTCCATCCCCCTTCCCGAAACGGCCGCGGGCGACCAGCGCTGGCTCCACTTGGCGCCGGCCCAAAATCGTGGCGCCTGGCGCCGGCGCCAGACAAAGTGACGCCATAAAAGAGAGCGGCGATGAGATGAACGAGCTGCCGTATGATCCAGTGCATTTGGGGGGGGGGGTATTTTTTGGGGGGGAGGGGGAAATGTCTGCATTCATCATGAAGTAAAGTGAACCGCAGCTATTTTCTATTCGCTAATTTCCAGTATAGTGGTTAGTCAATGCCATAGGTAACCTGGTGCCAGTCCCGCACCGTGAAAAGTGTAATGTTAAGTGTCAAATGCCGTTTAAAATGTCATAAAATACGAACTTTTCAAATGTCATGCAAAATGACAAACGTTATCTAGTTTTAGTTTTTATATTTATTTTAATTTTTTAGATTTTTGATGTTAATAAACTTTTACATGACATTTCACACTCTACAAGAGTGCGGGACTGACAACAGGTTTAATGGGGCATGCCCGACCCGTGTAAAACGTCAAGATCAAATTTAAATCGAGTCAAAAAAGGAAAGATTGGCTTACGGCACTTTTGACACTTTGCTTGACATGTAACAAATTTGTATGACGTTTTACATGACATTTGACACTTGACGTTATACTTTACAGAGTTCGGGAATGCGTACAGTTTGATTGAACTACCGTATTACCTCGAAATACCCCCATGGGGGTTTATTATTTCGCCAGCAAAATTTCAGGGGGGGGGGTAATTGGAGAAGGGTTTTATTATTTTGTCAGAAATTTTCGCAAGGATCGTAGTAAATAGTAGGCATTTGCGTACCCAAAATAGGTAATAAATGTGTCCAAACAGGATATATTTGGACATAAAAACGTAGATAGCTACACAAACTACTCTATGTGTAGCTGCAATGCAAATTAACAGTAATATATTTACATAATGTACATTGCGTACATGACGTATTTATTATGTACATGACGTACATCATTCCGAAGGGGGGGTATTTCGAGGGGGGGTTTATTATTTCCCCAGCACATTTTGAGGGGGGGGGGTAATTCGAGGGGGGGGTTAATTCAAGGGGGGATAATTCGAGGTAAAACGGACTCCATTTACTTTACTGCAATGCCGTCATTTCCCGGATCACTGAAATAAAACTGCCTGATCCCAAATTATAAAATTTCACCTATGTTTGTATGGTAAAATATTTAGTTCCGACCCGAACAAACGCATGTTTGCACTTTGAATTTTGCACTTGAACATTTGCATGTTCAAAACAGTGAAAATTGCAAGAACAACAGGTACGAAACAAACATTCTGAATGGAAATACTTATCAGTTTTTGTGAACATGAGTTTGTAAATATAATATTTGTCTCTCGATGCCATTTTTACATTCTGGCAACACTTGCAACTTACATTTAGCTGGATTCCGATCTGGTAAGATGTAAAACGGCGCTTTTCTTAATTGCTCATTTGAATATTCACCTGGTGCCGGTTCCGCAAGTGGAAAAGTTAAGAGTAAAGAATTAAGAGTAAAGAGTTAAGAGTTGAGTAAAATGATAAATGATAAGTTAAGAGTAAAGTTAAAAGTTAAGAGTTGTGTAAAATCACTTGTCGTTTTACTCACCTCTTAACTCTAAACTTTACTCATAACTTGTCATTTGTGATTTTACTCATCTCTTGAATTTTCACTCTTAACTTTCCACTTGCGGAACTGGCCCCAGATTTGCTGTGTATTTTTTTAATTTTTTGTTTGCTGTATTTTGCGACACTGTTGTTTTGCGCTGGTTTTGAGACTTTTTTCTGTATTCTTGAAAAATTTCCAATTTAGACGATTTTCGAATCTATACAAAACGGCAATATGCATGCATATTTATTTTTGCATCCATTTTACATTTTCCTGACATTTATCCCTTTTTTCTCTTTTTCTGCGCGGAGAGATGAACAATCGTTTTGGCAGAAATCTGCACCGAAACTCGTCGAAAATATTTAGTTCGCTTGGGGAATAAATTACTAATATAATTTTTGACTGGAAATATTTTCAGCGTGGGGGGGGGCAATTCGAGAATTTTCAAACGTTAAGATATGCTGCCGTTTAAAATTATTACCTATGTTAAACGGACAAACTGGAGTATTTATTTATATATTTATCTGAAAAGACTTTTTTAAGACCTCATTTGAATGGCTGGCCATTTGAATAACTTCCCCATGCAAACGAACGAGTGAAAGCTTACGCCCATGTTGAATAATTCCCCGCTATAAAAAAACATGCACTTGCGTAATTTACCCAATTTATCAACTTATCCTTGTCGAATCTCAAAAATTAAAGCTGGAGAGTCTTCTCCGCGCAGTTCAAAATCATAAAAAACGGTAAAAATTTCCAATGTGCTCCCACATTTTCAGGGCGGCGACCACCAACACTCGGACTTTGTAAAGAGTTATTTGGAGGATTTGCAGCAACGTCTAAATCCCGGAAATTTGTCGCGTTATCTGAAATCTTTCGTGAAAAGAACCGACTTGTCTAATGTTCTGGCGAAGGAACTCAAGTTTGTTCTTTGTTTTTTTTGTGTGATGGAATTGCGCTTTTGAAGACAATTTTGAGCGCAGTTATATTTGAAAAATATAAATAATGGACTCTGCACTTTCGGCTAAGGTCAGGGCCGTATCCAGGGGGGGGGGGGCGGGGGGGCTGCAGCCCCCTTCCCGGGGCGAGACCAGAAAGTGACAGGAAAATGCGACTTTTTTAACGTCAGCGTAAAAAATTTTGCGCGCGAGCGCGCATTCTTCACCAGACATAAGGTAATTATCATCAGATTTGCTCCATGTGTCCGCAAATCTTTATAAATACACTCAACGTTGTGCTTTTTGCTGTTTTGTATGTATATTTACATACATATACAGCGTTCGCTGGCGCCAACGCCAATGGCACCATGACGTAGCGCCTACTAATGGCGCCAGCGCCATTCCGCCACTATGTAGCTAAAATTTTAGGGGGGGCTGAGCCCCCCCCCCCCTCGCCGGCCTACGTAAACAAGCAGCCCCCTCCGCTCAAAAATCCTGGATAGGTAACGCTCCATTTTATTTATCATTACACCCCGAATATAAATCGATTTACATCCAATTTAACCCCCCCATCAAACCCCCCCCCCCAAAAAAAAAACACCCAACCCCCCCCCCCAAAAAAAAAAACACCCAACCCCCCTCCCAGATGCGACTGTCTCCTAGTAGCCGGGAGCAGGGCAGCTCACCTGCACACGGTGTACACGATGCACCAGGCCATGAGCAAACAAAGAACCACACTGCTCATCGTCGACAACGTGGGCGATGTCATGAGCGAGGCGGTCGGTTTGGGGGTGCCATATTGCATGGTTGTGGAAATAAAAGAGAATTTGCGTGGTTGTTGATTTTGTAGGAGGGTTTGTCTGGTTTCGGTGTCTGGTGCGCCACAGGGTAAAAAGTCATGTAAAATGCCCTGAATAAATGTGAAATGCCATGCAAAGTGTAATAAATCACTGCAAAATGGCAAATGTCATGTAACGTGTCAAAAGTCATGTAAAATGCTCTGTAAAATATCAAACAACCTGTAAAAAAGTAAATTAAATTTGACATTTTTCGGGGAATTTTACATGGCTTTTTACACTTTGGATGGCATTTGACATGTTACAGGAAATGTTACATGGTCTTTCAGTGGCACTGAATGCTATGCGTGAAGTGGCCGTCTACTTAAAGGTCACAAAGTTTACCTGTCACTGTCACTTGACATCTTGCAACTTATTTTCTCACTCCACATGTGAAATGTGCCCCTGGTGCTACAGAATGAAGTAAACACCCCCCCCCCCTCAGCAAAATAGCTCACATCACTTTCACACAATTCACACAAAAAACAACCCTCAAACAACCCCCCCCCCCAATTCACAGCCGGACAAACTGGTCAGGGGCCTGATTCTGTTCTGCAAGGGGGTGGGCGTGCTGTCGAACGTGTCCCTGCCGGGCATGGAGAGATTGCGCACGCTCAGCGCTAGTATGGAGGAGGCGGACAGACCAAGGAGGTCTAGTTTGGAGATGAAGGGCTGAATTTGGGGTTGGGTTGTGGTGAGGGTTCAAACGGGACCAGATTTTCGGACCGGGACCGGGACTGGGACTGGGGTGTCGGAACAGGGACGTATCCAGGATTTTTGAGCGGGGGGGGGCTGCTTGTTTACGGAGGCTGGCGAACGAGGGGGGGGCTCAGCCCCCCCCCTAAAAGGTTTCTCGAAATAGTGACGAAATGGTGCCATGGCGCTGGCGCCATTCTTGGGCGCCACGCCATGGCGCCATTGGCGTTGGCGCTGGCGCCAAAAATAGCTTATATGTATGTAAAAATACATACAGATAGAGAGAAACTCACGAATTCAGTGTATTCTACATCGATTTGAGCTTACAGGCACCGATATTTCAATAAATACCGTGTACGGTGGATAAATGCGCGCTCGGGCGCAAAATTTTTACATAACACCTTGGAAATTTCCACCGAAAACTGCATTTTCCTCGGATTTTTCCGGTCTCACCCGGGAACGGCCCCTGCATACGTCCTTGTGTCGGAACCGGGGACCGGGACCACCCCAGTCCCGACTTTTCGCCGAACCATGTACCGCGGTCCCGTTTGAACTGGAAATCGAAAGCTTGTGCTTATACTGTAATTGGTTCGATAATCCACTGCTTTGAATAGTTCCTCCTGTTAGATGAGTGAGAGAAACATTCAATCCCACTTTAATTACCTAAATACCTACGATAATTCTTTGTATCCAATTTGAACAAGAATGCCATTTTATTTTGTTTATTATAACGCATATTCCATGAAATTAGTTTTTTGAAACCTACTTGAAAATTCTGTGAAGAAATAATAATGACCCCTTTGAACCTCCCTGAATAGTGCGCCATCCACGGAAAAATAATCCCCCAGTGGAATTATTCGAGCGAATATTGTATTTGTGAAAGTTACTTGGGTCGGATCCAATTGGAATAACGTTCCAACTGTATTATTAAAATTGAATCTGATAAATTATAATTGGTGGGGGATAGATGGTAATTTGTCGAAATTTTCCATTTGTGAAATTTTCCATTAAATTGAAAAGTATTCAAGTAGCCTAACTGTGCAATAGTAATGGAAAAACGGTAAGAAAGATGGCGCAAGGCGCCAATGGCGCCACATAAATAATAGGAGCTGGTCGCCATTCGCGCCATTGGGTCACAGACACTAATTTTAAGCCGAAATCTTGTAAACTGACTTATCACTTTTGAAACGCATTTCAGTTAACCGGAATGACGTGGCTCTCAACTACAGTTCATGGGCATAAAAATTACTCATTCCTGTAAACTCAAATGCGTTCTGAGGTGATTTATGAGTTTTCAAAGTTTCAGTTGAAAATTAGTGTGTGTAGGCACTTATTTACATTCCATCACCGCTGCACACCTCAGTGATAAATTGTTTACCATACTTTAGCTGAATAATAAACAGATTTTGTGTTTTTTTAATATTCTGTGCAATGTTGCAATCTGGTCATTATGTGTTTATGTTTTATAGTTTTTTTTGGCAATTTATTTACGTTTTTCTCACATATTTCAATCTGACTCATTTTCAGGGGTGGGTTACTGTACTTGTTTTGAGAAAGTATTTACTAAAATGCATCCATTAATATTAATATTGTTTGATACTTTACACATTTTTCTATGTTATTGGCGCACCGCACACTGCAAAGTGTAACGATCGGGTCCGGACGTTTTAATTTCCGCCCGGGCAGAATTATCAAGTCAGTTCGGTACGACACATCTAAAAAACTACAGAAATTTGGGTCGGTTCGGACGATTTTTAATTCCGCCTTTGAATTCCATCCATGCAAAAATCGTCCGAACTTCCCGTTACACTTTGCAGTGCGTGGTGCGCCATTTAGTAAAAGTTTTATAGGCTATTGTAGGTTTGTAGGCATGTCGAATTGATTTGTATGAATGTGACATTTTTATCTTTTTCAAATCTTCACACCACCAAAAATTGGGCACTTCCACCACAATTTATTTCAGTTTCATTCCAAAAGATCCAAACTCCGTGAAATTCAAATTTTAAAAACAATAAAGTCGTGATGGGGCTGATGGCGGCTCACGTAAAATACATGACTTCTTGTAAACTATTTGTATTTACCTGTTTTTTTCTGTGGTGCCTGTGAAAATAATTTGCATGTGCAAATGAGAGATCTGTGAAATGTCTGTCTGCAATAGCATTTATCAGTTTCTTTATTTAGTGATATTGCGTTGTTCACCTACAGGAGCCAGTCCTGGGGCCTGTAAAATGTCAAATGTCATGCAAGGTGTCGAATGTCATGTAAAATGTCAAATGATGGGCAAAAAAGATTTAAATGACATTTCCATGACTTTTGACACATTGCATGATATTTTACATTTTACTGGGCTGGGAGTAGCACCTGGTACCAATGACATTGTCCAATTGACAATGACAAAATCAGTGCATAACCTACAGTTGTGTGGACTTCTGGAACACTTCCCACATCCCCCATTTGCAGATGCAAATCGATTTGCACAGGCACCATGTACACCCATGTAAATCTTTGTCTACAGCGTTAAAATTTGTAAATAAGGACGTACTTTATGGTTGTGCTCTGTCTTTTCTTCCATGCTTTATCTTTATCTAGTCATATTTTTTTATCTTTTCTCTTTATCTGCAGTGGTATTTCTATTTTATTTTTTTAATATTTTGCAAATAAATACACTTTCCACAGATTTTTAAGTTTAAAAAGTCAGTTGAAAATGGGTCAAATGAAGTTCAAAAACATCGAAAACGATTAGGGTGTCAAATTTCCGTTTTCCGTTTCCGTTTTCCGCAGGCAATTTTTTTCTGTTTTCCATTCCGTTTTCCGGCTGCTGAATCTTTTTTTCCATTTTCCATTCCGTTTTCCGGCCACTCTTTATTCCGTTTCCGTTTTTCTGGCTGATTTTCCGTTTTCCGGCTAAATTTTCAGTTTTTCTGCCTTTTTCCGTTTTCCGGTTCAATTTCCAGTTTTTCCGCCTCATTTTACCTTTTTTGGCTCAACTTGCTGTTTTCTGTTCCAGCCAAACTGGGAAAAAAATTATGCAGATTGTCAATTACATAAATTCTTTCTGTTCCCAGCAAAAAATTTTCACTTCCAGCAAAATTTCAGCAAATTTTATCTGTTTTCTGGCAAAATTTCAGCAAATTTTGCCATTTCCATGCAAATTTCATTTTTCCGTTTCCGTTTTTCCAGCCCCTATTTCCGTTTTCCGGCCACTGAATATTTTTTTCGTTTCCGTTTTCCGCAAAGTGCAAATTTTTTTCCGTTTTCCGGCCACTGAAATTTTTTTTCCGTTTCCGTTTTCTGTAAAAAAAATTTTTTGACACCCTAAAAACGATAAAAAATTGAGAAGGACCACTCCTAAGAGCAGGTTTCCAGCAGAGTTGTTAAAATACCGGTATTTTTGGAAAGTGTAAGTGTAAGTGTAAATACACTTTCCAAATTTTGAGTATGGATACAAAAAGTGTAAGGTATTTTTAAAATACCTAGGAAAGTGTAAAAAAAGTGTAAGTGTAAAAATTTTTTTTAGAAACAGCTCTCACTGTTGAGCATTAGAAACCGCTGTTCTCACCTTTAGATCAATTTATTTATCATTTTCATGCATTATTTCACATTTTACAGCCTTTTATGAAACATTTCAGACTGTAAGAAATACTGTAGTGGTATGAAGTTCCCTAATAATGGCAGTTTTTCAGTGTTGATGTTTTACTGATTAAGCAAGAGATACACACTGTTTAAATGCAAGAATGGACATGCAGCAAATGTCAATGCAAAAGTTGACTTTGTGTCCAGTTGGTGAACTTCCATTGATCTTGTCCTTTTTACAAAAGTATTATGAAACTGTAGAATACCGTGAGTACTGATCAAAGTTTGTAGATCAAAGGCTAGTTTGTACATTTGCCATATTTTCTACATTCAATGCATTTTTTTGTACATGACCCTATTTAATGCTTTCTCAAAAGCATAAAACAGGGCCATCTGAAAGAAAAAAATACACTTTCTGTACCCGGGTATTTTGCCCAGGAAAGTGTAAAAAAAGTGTATGGGTATTTTATGAAAGTGTAAGTGTAAATATAAATACCCATTTACCCGGGTATTTCGGGTTAGTGTAAATACACTTTCGCAACTCTGGTTTCCAGCTCTCAATAACCCAAGTGGAGAACACAATTTAGAAGTGGCATGGCAAGTAAAAACTTGAAAGAAGAGTAAATTGAAAAGGTTGTGCGTAGAAGTGCATGGCTAGAATTTGCATCATAGGTATTTATATTTTTAATAATTGAGAGTCTGCAACGCCAAGGGTGTTTTATTTAACATTGCACCGTTTACTGTGCCAAAATTTCAACCTGAATGAAATTTATTTCATCATTACCGTAACCTATGACTATCCTTTCAAACTTGTATTTGTGAATTGGCAGTTTGATGCGGCATAACTTATAAAAAGTTATGTTTTCAAACTTTTCTGTTTCAATTGAAACTGTCACTGAATTTGATCCGTTTTTGTACGGTCAGAATATTCTTTAATTTGAAAATTCGTCAATAAATATGTCAATTTCTGTTGAAAATTCGATCAGCTTTTATGTATTTTTCCAGATTTAAGTGTGGCATCATCCTTGGAAACGTGCCAAGTATTTCAAAAAAAGAAAAAACGTCGCACCCAGATATTTCCGTGATGGAATATCTCGCTCTTTACGCGATTTTATACGCATTGTTCAGCATTTGCGTAGTGTGGCCGCCACAAGAATTTATAGCGGCCGGAATTACGCTAGAAAATTTATTCGGAAAGATCTTGGGCAACGAAAATGAGAATTTTGTTGGCTATCATTTGAGAAGGACAGTTTTGAATGTGATGGCGCATTCCGCATTGCCGCTTGGTGTTTTTTTTTTCTTTTTGACAATAAATTATTTGCGAAATACTGGATTCTGTGACCAATTTGCAAGTGTAAATGTGACAGGTAAACTTCTTAACATACTAGTTTTATTGTCACTTTACTGACTAGAAGTTACTTTTCGTACCACTTCTATTTCCCAGCGTTCACTTTGCATGGACTGGTTCTCAATGTAGAATACTATTGGAACAATAAAACTGGGATATTTGTATTCGATATTTTTCATTCAATTTTTTTTGCATACCTGCCACATGCCAAAACATGCAGGTTTCTTCGTCTACGTGGATTTCGTGGACGAGAAATTCAGTATTTTACAAGCGGCCCCAGTCCTTCCATACGTTTGGCGGGCTATTTTCACTTGTTCTGTGCTGGTGAGTTTCGAACTTATTCACGTATTTCGAACATTTTCTGCCATTTATTATTTTGGCAGTTTTTAATTCCTGCCATTTTTATATATGCTGAAAGTTTTTTGCAAGATGAGTGGCTGAAAATATATTTTTGGGAACACCGGGAAATATATTTTTGGGAACAAATGACAACACCGATTGATTCAAGGATCATTCAAGCGAAAGATACTGAAATGATTTTCACTAGAATCTCCCTATAAGATGTAAGATATCGATTTGAAGGATCCCTTGAATAACTCCCAGGCCCTGTAAAAATCCCTCTAAAATTAAAATGCCGTGCGGTGTTAAAATACCCCTAAAATGTCAAATTTTCTATTATGTTTCTTAGCGGTCGTTTGATGTTTTATCGGGAATTTTACATGACTTTTGACACTTTTAACGAGAAATTTTACGGGGCTCCTGTTTCATTTTGTTCACTGCCTATTAGGTGTCAGATTACCTAGTTGAAAATGCCCATTAACCAATGTCACAATTTCCCAAAAATCAGCTACCCCTTGGAGCAGCTGCGCTTGTAGCTTTTTGGGCTATGAATGATTGGAAATGCCACCCGCTGGTTTTGGACCTGTGCCAATATTCTCGTTCAAATTGGAGATCCGTCGCTACGCAGATCAATACAGAATATAGGAGTTATGATAAGTTTTCTGTGGCTCTTGGAGGTGGGTCGGCATTTTGAAGTTGAAAGTTGATTGTATAAAAATGTAGATACTGCTTATTGAGAATAAGATTGCAGTTTGATTTACTGAAAAAAGTATTGTTTTTTGTTTACTTTGTTCTAATTGACTGAAATATTTTTGTGTGGATCGATAAAATCGTGAGAAATATGTATCATGAACCTGCCACTTTTTGTGATATTTAGTATCAGAAATAGGCTAACTGGTGTAATTTTTGGCAATTTTGTAGGTAAAAATAGACAAAAATGGAGTTTAGCATAGCAAAAATAGTAGACAAAACACAAAATATACATTAGCAAAACAAACCCCGATAAAATACAAAGGTCGAACATTCGGGTTGGGGGGGGGGAACCTCCGAATTTGGAGACCCCCAGCAAGACACCCCCCAAAATCGCAGGTGTGCGCCGCGTAATCGTCACGGACAGTTGGATACTTCTAGTGAGCACGTACAAGATGCACGTGTCGCAGCAAAGCGACGTGAATCTCACGCTGGTCAGAGCCGATGAACACAGGTGGTGCTAGTTTCGTTTTTTTTAGTAGATGGAAAATTGTAGGAAATTTTTGTCCTTGGGTGTGTTACAATCCAAAATCTACAAATGGCGTGTCAAATGTAAACTGTCAATTAAAAAGCAAAAAAAAATTGCTGTTTGAGAAATTTGCGCGGCAAGGCATTTTATATTTTACAGGGTGCGTGAGTAAATCCATCTGGCACTGACATTGCTAGGATAAGAAGATGTCCCGATGTCATTTAAAACACAAACATTGATAAACTCACACAGGGTATCGCACCATTTCGCGCCCGAAGATGGGCAGCCAGCGAGTGCGGTGCAGTTTTTGGATATCAAAGTTATAAACGTCCACAAAGACATAAAGGAGTTCACTATTAGGTAGGTTTTGAATTTATTTTTGAAGGTTTTCCTTGTGGGTTGATGTTTTTCCTAGTGATTTTGTTGAAAAAAGCGCGTTTTATTATTCAATGTCGACATTTGTATTGCATTTTTTATATAATTTCAAGTTCACACGGATTCTGTGTTATCAACAAAAATTTTGTGTAGAAATTTGAAGGTTTTTAAATGTGGTATCGACGTCTGTGAAAAAATCGGCACACAGCAACCGATTAAGAACGATTTTGACGTTTGATTTTTCAATTTGTCGTAGGTGGGGTTTATTTGCAAGGTTGATCCACCAAATAACGAAGTTGATCTAAATTTTTTTAATTTTCGCTTGTTTGAAGGTGCTTCTTTTTGTCACAGACAGCGATGACACAATCAAATCTACCACTTTCATCGCAAAAAAAGGTTTTGATAGCTCACATTTCATATTTTCTCGTCACCAAGAAACCGTCTCTCAAAAGCCACTCTCCACTTGCACAGACTCCAGTCGGCCGTCTACACAGATCTCCGTTCCATTTTGCGGAGACCCATAGAATTCGCTCAGAATGTCATCGTTAACTCGTCACTTTCGGAGCGTTTTGTCACTGCATTTTGCGAAATTGTCGACTCAAATGAGCAATTTGTGTTGGATCCTGTCACGGTTTTTGGCAACTTGTCAATTGGATTTTTGGATTTTGGGGTTGACTTGGCGCTGAAAATGTTGAAAACGCTTGAAAATTAAATTTGTTTTTTCAAATATCGTAAACGGTTGATAAACTTTTGGCGTGCGACATGATGCAAGTTTGGTGATGTACGTTTGCAAACGTTTTTGTGGAACCTTTTGTTAGTTTGCAAGAATTTGAAATATTTTCTGAAATTTGACACTAAAGCGAGCACTCTATTTAAACCTGGTTGGTTCTTCAAAATAACCAACATAAAAAGGGAATGCTTTCTAAAGTGAGACCAAGTGAATGATTATCGAAATTCTCGCTGGCGATGTTTTGCCCAAACTTTACCTCACAATTATAGTACCACACAGATGAAAAGTGCAACATTCGCTCTTAAAATCACACCAAACCACCTTTTTTAAAAAACCCTCCATTTTTTAAAAACCCGACGCCCTCCCCACCCCCTGACAAGTCCAGGCCGCAAGAGTAGATCTGTGCATGGGTTGCAGTGCGAAAACAGCCGATGCAAAATTGGTGCCCACTTGCGATACGAGTGAAACGAGACAGTCCCCCGGTGGAGAGGCCTTGCCGGGCTGTAGGGAGTGTTTTTGCAGGCCCATGTGGTTTGTTTGTATTTTTGTTGTTGTTGTTTTTTTCTTGGGGGGGATTATCGGATAGTGCTCGATTTTGGATGTCCCATTATTTTGTCGAAAATGATCAATGTTTTTAAGGTATTTTCGACAGGGATATTCGGTACGGTATTACTTACCCATGCTTTGTACCCTTTGTTAAAAAACGCGTGTTTCCCGAAAATTGAGCAATTTTATACGGTAAATGGTAGAATAATCCCCCCCCCCCCCGAGAAACCCCCATCAAATAACCCCCGTTATCTGAGTTACGAGAAAATACCCCTCCCCTCGAATAACTCCCCATTCAACAAAAAATATCTCAAAAACAATCCATTGGCTCTTATTCGAGCATATACGGTATTCACTTTTCCCCAGGTGTGTCGAATGCATGGGTCGATGGTTCTCGTCTAGACAAAATCAATCGACGCCAGAACATTGGCTGGGCGGAAAAGCGCCCTGCCCTACTTGTAGGGCGACTTTTTGCGTGTTGGATGTTCGGAGAGCCGGTGAAGCGATGCCCTAAATTTTGGAAGATTTTTAGGTCGTTGCAAAAAATTGCATTGGGGGGGGTTTGGAACGAATTAATTCGCCAAAATAATTAAAAAAATTGATTGTTAGGACAAAAATTATTTTTGAACTTTATAATTTGCAATCGAGTAAATTAAACGATTCTCGACGACTCATTGCTTTGTTCTTAAAACTTGTCCACTTGTGAAATTGGCACCTTTTAGATAAGTTGTGGGACAAAATCACACTAGTACTTTTTCAGAAAAGTCTAAATTAATCATCGTTATATTTCTAATAATTTTAGAATGCACGCACGAATGTGATCTGACAACATTTTTGAGCATTTTTTTTGCATATGATGTGATTTTATTCAGAGATTTTTATTATTTTGAAATGTACCAAGTTTTTGTGGGTTTTTCAGGGTTTCTCAGAATAGTTGAATCAGCACCACATGTTTTTCGGGTAACTACGAGCCAGTTCCACAAATTGAGAAGTGGGAAGTAAAAAAGCAAATGCTAAGTGAAATGGCAAAAGCTAAGTGAATTGAGAAGTAAAATGGCAAAGGCGAAGAGATTTCTTTTATTTTTTTTTTATTTACTTCACGTTTGCCGATTTACTTGCCATTTTACTTCACCTTTGCTATTTTACTTAGCTTTTGTCATTTCACTTCTCGCTTCTCAATTACTGGAACTGGCACCAGACTTTTAGTTTCGGTATTGAGTGGCGGTTCCGGTTTCGGAAATTGCAAAACACCTAGCGTGAATACGTATTCATTTACTACAAATTTGGCTTAGGTTTAAAAAAAACCCCGCATTCGATGCCTGCGTTTAAAAAAACGTTGTTTAAAAAAAACGTATATAAACTCCTGCATCCTGCACAATCGGAGTCTGGACCTTTATCAATATAGACAAAATTACTTGCAAGTTGCAACCAATCGGAACCACGCCGATTTGGGCGGAGTCTCAGAAACTGAAGCGGGTTGCCCGAAAAAGTGTAGTGCTCATTGATTTACTAGCTTTTGGTGGCTTTTTGTTGCTAATTCGATGTTTCGCCTTTTTGCCAAAGATTGCCTTTCACTATTTGTGTGATCATTTTCATTTTCGCTTTTAACAACAATGAAGCTACGGTGTTCAATTTCTCATTTGAATTGTTGAAATTACACTCAATGTTATTACTTTACAACTGGGATATCTTTTATCGGCTGGAAACATATTTATTTTATTTTATTTAGAATTGCGAATACAACCAACTTTCTATGTAATGTCCAGATTCCTTCACTGTTCGAAATCAATTTCAAAGGATGCGTCCCGGTTAGTAAGCTGTTTTTTTCTGACTGCGATACACGTACTAGTTGGCGTGGACATTGGGTGTCAATTGGGCTGACTCCTTCCCATTTACAGTTAATTGATGGGTCGGACAGTAACGATGTTGACATCGACATAAATAACAAAGTACATAAACTAATTTAAATTGACTTGGAAACTAGTTGACGCAAAATGTGTAGCGCCGTAGGATTTGGTGCGGGTGCGTGGCATCTGTATTTGTGTTTAAGCCATAGCTAATCGCCTGGCTATTCAACACAGCTGATGTTTTTTAAATAAATTACCGGTTTTTAAAACATTTCACATGACAATGCGTATAATTTGTCAAACATTTATTGGCTGTTATTGGACGTTTTCGTTGTTATGCTCCAAAATTGCAAGTTCAAAAGTACAATTATATGCCAAAAATGAGTTGTGTTGTCGTAACGGATAAATGTGAGTTGGCACAAAATGTCTTCTGAAATTTGCAGGTTTCTCTCCGCGCGGCGACAGGGGCGGCGGCGGCCGTGGATTCAGGGGTGGCGGTGAGTTTAAAAAAGTGTTTGGGGCTTCCACTTCTAAAAGTCGTAAATAAGTTTTAAATAGCCCGTAAGGTAAAACTTTTGGTGCCAGGAACGAACCATTTATAGCGGGTCATGAACTGAAGACTACTCGTTCGTTTACTATTCGTGACCGTTTTTAAATGCATTTTATGTGAGAAGTTTAAACAAAATCTTTTGACCGTTCACTCAGGTGTAAATTTTACATTCCTTTAACTTTTTACTTCTCACCTCGAAATAGTTTTTTTCACTTCTCCACTCCGAATTGACCCCAGTCCCTACATCGTAGCCCTACATACCCCAACCCCCAACTCAACCCCCAACCCCCCCCCCCCAGGCGGAGACAGGGGCGGCTTCCGCGGCGTTGGCGGGCGCGGGGGTGTGGGCAGGGGCGGCGGCGGCTTCAGAGGGGGTGGTGACCGCGGCGGCGGCGACAGGGGCGGCGGCTTTAGAGGCAGGGGGTTCAGGGGTGGAGACAGGGGGAGTCCGAGGGGAGGTTTTAGGGGGTTAGTTGGGGGGTTGTTTCGCGGCCGATTTTAAGAATTTTGAAGTCTATTCAAGTTCCTAAAGTGGTAAGTGGCACCTATATAATCGTGGAGGCCAACCGACAAGTAAATTTTAAGTGACAACTAAATTTCTTAAAGAAAGCACTTGTCAGTAATAAGATTACTTTACTTGTCACTTACCACATTTCTTATCACTTGTCTGAATACTTGGCAATTGGCACCTGGTTCCAGGCACACACAATATAAAATGTAATGTAGAGTGTCAAATACATATCATACAAATTTGACACTTTACGTTACACTTTGCAATTACTGCCCCGAGGACATTTAGTCGTCATCTGTAGTTATTTGGGGGGGTAAATGGGGCGGGGGGTTGTGCTGTGATTTTTGACGGTAAAAAATTTTCCCAGCAAATAGTTTACTTGGTAAATATAAATTTGAACTTTTTACTTTTTTCAGTTTAGTATTTCAAAACGCAAAAATAGCTTTTCCATTTATTTGGGCTGCCCGAAAAATCGGGCTATTAAATTTCTCCCCTTTAATTGACCCGCTTTTCAAAAAATCTCCATTCTTAGCCGCGGCAGCCCGCGCGGTGGGCGGGGCAGTCCGAGGGGCGGAGCCAGGGGCGGCATGGGCAGAAAAGTTATCGTCGAGCCGCATAGACACGAGGGTTTGTTTTTTAGATTTTGTGCTTTATTTGTTTTATTGACTTTTGATGCAATTTTGTCCGCGTAAATAGATGTGTAAAAAAGCTCTCATGCAAAATCTAACTGTGTAAAAACCTGCTATCCGGAGAACGGCACTTCTTTCGCACTTATTTGTCCATTTATGTACACTATTAAATTACTATGTGCATATTTAAACACTTTTTCCATTTCAAAACCATTTTTCCATAACAAGTCCGCGACTCGAGACTTTTCACGCCCAATTCACTTTTCCAGGCGTTTTCATAGTCAAAGGGAAGGAAGACACATTGGCCACAAGAAATCTTGTTCCCGGAGAGTCCGTTTACGGAGAAAAGCGAGTTTCCGTGGAGAGCCCCGATGCCACTGCGGAGAAAGGCGTGAATAGTGTGGAGTATAGGGTGTGGAATCCATTCAGGAGGTTTGTAGGGTTTTTGTCTGATTTTATTTGTGCGTGGTTGATTTTGTGAAGTGTGTGGTGGAGGCAAAAATGTTGCTTCGGTAATTGCGTAAATTTGGCGAAAAAGGCATCTTTGTATTTTGGTGGAGCCTTTTTATAAAATGTGATCTGAATTCCGAAAGATGTTGTGTTTTTGCTACATACGGGCCTGTTAAAAAAATTTCATATCTTTTCGCGTTTGCAAGAGCACGATTCTTCTGTATACAGTTTTGGCATATTTCAGTGAATTTACGAATTTATGAATTTGGGAATTTCGCGATGGTACAGAAATGCGGAAAAATATGTAAAAAATTATGGTCCACTCCTTAATTGTTCTCAAACTGCAAATACCGAGAAATAACGCCAGACAACATCAAATAATACATCACCCCCTTGTAAACCGTACAACACTCACAGCAAGCTGGCGGCGTCCATAATGGGCGGCTTGGAATCGATCTTCATGAAACCCGGCGACAAAGTTCTCTATTTGGGCGCCGCTTCGGGCACCACTGTGTCTCATGTATCCGATATCGTGGGCCCGGTTAGTTCGGGTCGGGTATTTCGGGTATTTGATTTTGACGGGTCGGGTAGTAAATTAACTATTGGACGCATAGTTTCATGTTGGGTCATTTCGTTTTGGGGGTATTCAATCAACCCGGTGCCACTCACAAAGCCAGTAAATTGTCAAATGCCATGCAATGTGTCAGATGTTCAAACATTTTATCCAACTTTTTTCTTTCCAAGAGCGGTTTGGTCTACGCCGTGGAATTCAGCCATCGCTCGGGCAGGGATTTGATAAATGTGGCCAAAAAGCGGCCCAATGTTATTCCGATCATTGAGGATGCCAGGCACCCACACAAGTACAGGTGAGATTTTTTTTTTCATGAGTACAGATTTTTTCATGGTTGGGGGATTTAGTCGATTTTCGGTTTGCAGTTGAAATTTGACTTTCAATGAACTATTTATATCGATAATCACAATAAGCGATCTCCGAAACGACTACCGTAGTTAGACTGGCGGGGTTTACCGTACCGTACCTTAACCGTTTACCAACAAGCCGGTAGCGGTACGCTTGCTACTCTACTATTGAGTAGTCTTTTGTTTTATGTGATTCATTTCCTTTCCAATTTACTTTCATGTCAAAAATCGGCTCTTTACCAAACTGCAGCTGAAATTTCACTGTTTTCAAAAATATTTATTTTAAAAAAAATAAAAACTTTTTCAGAATGCTGATGGGAATGGTGGACACGATATTTTCTGATGTCGCCCAGCCGGACCAGTCGCGCATTGTGACCCTCAACGCTGGGCTCTACTTAAAACAGGTGTGGAAAATTGTTGCTGTGCAGATGGTGAAGGACTTGCGAAATTGCGGGGATTTATATTTTAAAAATAGGATAAATTCATTTTTTTGTGTATATTCTCAGAGTGTTTTGGTGCAGTTTTTCTATATTTCATTTTTGATAGATTTTGTTTGAGAAAAGTTCTACTTTTTGAAAACCACTGAAAATGTATGAAAGTTTTGCAGTCTTGCAGTTTTTTGTAGTTTGTAGTTTGTAGTTTGCAAGCCTTGTAGTTTGTAATCCAGCCTCAATTTTACACATGACAAAAATTACAAATCTTTGTGTTTCTTTGTCCCCTTTTCAACCTAAAATCCCACTTTTTTCAAACTCCTTTTTAAAAACCACCAAAACTTTTTTTAAACCCACATCCCAGGGCGGCTACATCCTAATATCGATCAAAGCGAACTGCGTGGACTCCACAGCCGATCCGGAAGCAGTTTTCATGGGGGAGGTGCAAAAATTGAAATCTGACAATGTGAAGCCACTGGAGCAAGTCAGCCTGGAGCCGTATGAAAGGGACCACGCCGTTGTTACGGGGAGGTATAGGTCAGTTTTTTTTGGATTTTTGGGGATTTTGTGAGGGTTTTTAGTGGGTATGTAAGGTGCCTGTGCAAATCGTTTGGTCGTAATTTAAAAAACGATCCTATCTTAAATCGTCCGAACTGCACGAAATTTCAGTAGTTTTTCCGTCTTGTCATTACTAAAATACCGTATTACCTCGAATTATCCACCCTTGAATTAACCAGCCCAGGGACGTATCCAGGATTTTTGAGCGGGGGGGGCTGCTTGTTTACGGAGGGCTCAGCCCCCCCCCCTAAAATTTTACCTACATAGTGGCGAAATGGCGCCATGGCGCTGGCGCCTTTAGAAGGCGCCACGCCATGGCGCCATTGGCGTTGGAGTCAGCGCCATGGAACGCTGTATAAATGTATTTATGTATGTAAATATACATACAAAACAGCAAAAACACAACATTGAGTGTATTTACAACGATTTACGGTCACATGGAGCAAATCGGATGATAATAAATATATACTCGGCGTACGTGATACTCTGCCGTCGCACTGATTTATGTCTCGTGTTGGAAGCGTGCCAATGATTATTGAATCATGCGATTTCCGTAAAAATATGAAAAAAATTCATCGATGTGAATATGTTAAAGAATAACATTATAACAACAATCAATTTTGTCATCTTTTTATGAAACTCGGACGCGTTAACCATCGTTGGCACACTTCCAGCGGGAACCACGCGTGCAGGGTATAAAGTAACCGGAGTATACCTTATGTCTTGTGAAGAATGCGCACTTGCGCGCAAAATTTTTTACGCTGGCGTTGAAAAAGTCAAATTTTCCGGTCACTTTCTGGTCTCGCCCCGGGAGGCCCCCCGCCCCCCCCCCCCCCCTGGATACGGCCCTGAACCAGCCTTCAAAATGGGCTGGCGAAATAATACCCCCCTCGTAATACCACCCATCCGGAATGATGTACATCATGTATGCGATGTACATGATGTAAATATTTATTACTGCTAGTTTGTGTAGCTATCTACGTTTTTATGCCCAAATATACTCTGTTTGAACACATTTATTACCTGTTTTGGGTACGCAAATGCCTACTATTTACTACGATCCTTACGAAAATTTCTGACAAGTAATAGCCCCCCTCGAACCTCAAATAAACCCCCCTCAAACTTTCAAAATGATTTAAAAAATTGCAGAGCGCCGAAGAAAAAGGCAAAGGAAGAAGAATCGTGATTGGAATAATCTGATTGATTTGTTGAATGTTGATTTTGTTATTTTTGCTCTGATTAATTTGAAAAATTAGATTTTTCTGTTTGATTAGATCTCGTGAATTAGGGAGGAAATGATGGGAAGGCGCCGTATGAATTTATTAGTATGCTAGTATGAATTTGGGTGGCCGTATAATTTTACGGAAATTCTAATTTATGTCAATGGAAATGGGAATACCCAAATAACTGGCAACGGGCTTTTTCATCATTAGTAATTTTTTCTTTTTGAAATTTGTATTTTCCCTGTGCCTTGCATACATTTCCACCATTTTTCTGCTGTTATGTTTTGATCCACGCCGAAAATTGGAATTTTGTAAATGGCCGGGAAATTTTTCTACACTTTTCATTTGATAGAAGTTCGTGAAGTTTCTTAGTTTTTTTTCGTTACGAATACGCCATTTTTGTGGAACGGATCCCTCACTCTTATCGAAAGCTCTAGAAATAATCAAATTGTTTGAAAAGTTTATCAAATTACACTTATTTCCTTATGCTGGTGCTTTATTGTTGGCGAGGGATGTATTTGCAAAATTTTGGCTGTTTCATTTTGTTGGTTTCTGTATGTATTCTATCGTATTTTGCGGGTGTCACATTCTATTGTTGATTGTTTGAATGTCAATAAATTTTGTGCGAATTTTTAAAAATCTATTTTCGAAAGATTTAAATGCGTAAATACATCGCGCATCAAATTTCATTTGAAAGTATCTGCACGCGCATCAAATTTCATTTGAAAAATATCTGCATTTAATTATTTGTGTTTTTCACGCTTCATCCTTTGCCACTTCCAGAACCTGTAAAATGCCATGCAAAGCGTCAAAAGTCTTGTAAAATGTCAAAAAAATATCGGTGAATTTTTGACATTTAAAGAGCGTTTTACATGACATTCAACATTTTACAGGGTCTGAGTGGGACCTGGCGTTCGATTAGCCATTAGTCCTACGCATTTTTGTGTATTTAGTTGACAGCTGAAATTTCCAAAGCCAATGTTTTGAACACTGGAGCTTATCGGAGTGAGAAGTCCATTGAACTACTGCTGACGGTGATAAACAATGTTCATTCCGGTCAACTCAAATGTGTTCTGCACAGATTTATCAGTTTTGGGAGTTTCCCTTGTCAACTGGGGCCAGTTTCGCAAAATGAGAAGTGAAATGGCAAAGGCGAAGTCTAACCGCAAACGCGAAGTGAAACGGCAAGTGAATTGGCAAAAGCGAAGTAAAAAAATAAAAAGTAATTTCTCTTCGCTTTCGCCATTTCACTTCGCCTTTGCCATTTCACTTCTCATTTTGCGGAACTGGCACCTGGTATGCGTGCATACATTGGGTCAAATATTTATCTTTGTACGTCACTATTCCTGCTTAGTTGTGTGCAATTTCTACCGTAACCCTTTTCAATGACCTCTCAAAAATTCGATCCGATAAAAACAAAAGAACGCAAAGAAGCGTGAAATTATACGGATTTTTTTGTGAGGTATTTTGGGAAGTCAATGTGTAACCTTGCTTCTAAAATGGTCCCAGCATTTTCAAGTTTAATGATTGAGTCACTAAACTTCTAAGGCTTTCGTCGTTCCTATCTCAATGTCAGATTTTCCTGATTTCAAGCGTATTTAACTTGATTTCCGTATAAAAACTGCCCATATACGTATAAACTCTATTATTTGCAGAAGCCACCGTTGCTTCATTTCTGCGCTGTTGTTATTGTTGGAAAGTTCGGAATAGGCACTAATTTCGCGATAAGTCGATCGAAAAACTCGCTCTAAACCATGTCGAGGTGAGTTGATTTTTATTTTCCGGTTATTTTTTTTGTTGTTTGTCCAAAAATTGCCTAGACTGGGTGATTGTTGTATTTTCTGATTTTTTTTCCATTGGTGGTTTGGCTAATGTTGAGTTTCATTGTGGCTTGGATCGCGACTTTTTTTCGTAAATTCTGCAACATGCCACTTTTCAGGCAGCCAGAGTCTTTTAAAGTTGAAAAATTGTAGATTTACACGTTTTATCGATTATTGTCTGTTATCAAAATTGCAGCTTTAAGCTGTACTCTCGAGAGATTTTTGGCTTTCAAGCAATATTCATCAATCAAGACTTGCCAAAAATCCAAATAATTACATTCTATGCGGTTTCCACTTACGCGCGCGCGCGTTACATCAAACGAAAATAATAACTCCATTTTTGCAAAATAAATCAGTGAGTACCCCCGAGCGCTCCTGTTCAATACTGTGCGGCCTCCGCGCAGCGCGCAAATTTTTATTCTGCCCAATATTTCCATGGTTCCCCAGCAGGGGTAGTTTATGTAAACAATTACAGAATGCATGTATCTTTTACGGTGAGTCAAGCACACATGCACTTACACTTAGAACCAATCCATGCCCTGACGGTGTTTCAATTCATCGGCATTCTTTTTGCGACTTTTTTGATAATGTGCCAAAAATTCTATTGGGATTATTGATTTGGATACGGTTTGTACTTTGCATTTATTTGGTTTGGATATGATTTACATACAAATTTGTAATATTTTCACAATATTTTATGCTCTGCTTAGGCTTAGGTTTTGGTGATGCGCTCATTCTCTGGAAGGATGTACGAGTGTCACTTGGACCTAAGCCAATTAGTAACGAACACTGAGAAATTGTTTGCCGCGCTGACGCCGCACAGTATCAAACAAGAGCACCCCCATTTGTTCGTATAGTGTGGTGCACTCGTATAGGGGCCGGCTGACGGCGGTGATGCGGGCGGGCTATCGCGCCGCCAGCTTGTCTTCTATGCGGTGCGTACCCCCCGCGCACCCCCCATTGAGATTTCACATTTCATGTACCGTTGCAGTCTTAGGTTGTGTGCACCAGGGGTCTCCAATGGTGGGGGTCCGCGTCCAATGCGCCAGCTATCTTTCTGTTCACTTCTGTCTTTTTCTCTCTGCTACCGGTGTGAAGAGAAAACGGGACCACGGTCTCGGTACACAATTCCACAACTGGGCGGTCCCGGTCCCGACAATAAAAAACTTTCCGTTTGAACCCCGTACCGACCAATGTCCTTCACGGTTTTTTGTTACCATTTAAGAATCCATGTAGATTTATGTTTATGTCCATGTGACTTTGCTATCCAAATCCTGGGGACTAGAGTGTCAACTTTCCGTTTTCCGGAGGAAAATTTTTACCCTTTCCGTTTTCCGTAAGAAAATTTTTTTGACACCCTACTGGGGACCCCTTTGGGGCACACTTACTTTTTATGCAGTGATGCCATCTTTTTATCTTGGTCATGCGAAACTTGTCAGATATTTCTAGGGTTCAAACCAAATAAACTAAAAGAAGCTTTTACACTAAAAATGGCTCAAAACCAATTAAAACTACCAGCAGTGATAATTAATGTGTAGAGTTAGAAAAAACTCATTTTTTCAAATGCCATAAATAGATGCCTTAATCACTCAACTGCATAAAAGTATCAACTGCATAAATTGTGTTACCTGCAAACAAAAATACAATCACGTCAATCACGAAATCTATCACAAAAACTCAGATACGGTGGGGGCGGCGGCGGGGGTTACCAAAACGGCTACGGGGGTGACCGAGGGGGTGGCTACGGCGGCAGGGGTGAGTACAGTTTGAATGGGGGTGCGCTTTGGTGGGAAATATATAATTGCCTAGAAATTGCTTATCGGGCCTCCACATACTAGTTGACATAGCAACTTTGTGTTAACTGAATGTCAACTACAAAAAATTACAAGCATCCACTTGACAGAAACAATTAAGTGTCACCTTATAGAATTAAGTTTGCTCTATCATATAGGAAAGTTGAAAACACATACTTAAGCAAAATTTATTTGGCGATTATTTCAACTGTAATTTCAACAAACGTTGTCAACCTATTTTCATTTGTCGGGTATCGCTCTTTGTTCGTGGCTTGTAATTGCAATTTCTGTCACGTACAAGCATACATTTCTCTTTCCCGTTGTGTACGCACTTGTTTCTGTTTCCCCAAGAATTTCTTTGAATACTTGCAAAAATTACTACATGTGAACGCGACAAACTTTTGGAAAAATCCTTGCGTGGACCACAGTAGCTGATAAACTGAAATGAATGAAAATCAGTATTTAAATCTGTCTTTTATGTCTCCCCATGGTGTGTATTTACTATTTTTCAAACCGTAAAGTGTAATGGAAAAAACAACAGTTTTCCATCCTTACCCCAATCACACAACCACCACAAAAAACGATACGCAGGCAATTACGGTGGCGACCGTTCCGGCGGCGGGGGTTACGGTAGCCGCGGCGGCGGCGGTGGTTACGGTAGCGGGGGTTACGGTGGCGGTTTCGGTGGAGGAGGTGGATTTGGCGGAGGAAAATGGGACGACGCCACTGGGGCCGGAGCCAATTTGAAGAAACCCAATTGGGGAAAAGTTCATTTGGAGCCGGTTTCCAAGAACTTTTACCATGAACACGCGGCCGTTTCTAGGAGGGAGGAGGTTTGTTTGTTTTTTCGTGGGTTGGTATGGTAACAGGGGTATACTAGATTTTAACCCTCCGGGGGTTGAATAGTTAGCTGAGTGGCCTCCGGGTTATATAGATAGCTGGAAAAAATTAGGGGGGTTGAGATGGTTCGATTTATAGGCTGTTTCAGGGTGTAGAAGGAAGAAAAGGGAGAAAAAGCGCCAAAAGTAGGTGTAAAATAGCTCAAAATGGGTGAAAATGGAGGTGAAAATCTATCAAATAGTCTGAAAAATAGTGATTTTGAGCGAACATTGGGGAATCGTTTCTCAAAAAGCGCTCCAGATAAGTAGATAGCTGAGCGATTTGGGGTAGGGTCGAGGGATAGTAGCTAAAAATGTTGCCTCGAAATGAATAGATAGCGCTTTGATTCCAGGCGCCATTGGCAATGATGACTAATAGCATCCTTCGCATCTGAGCGAAAGTGTTCCCTTTTTTCACCTGAAATTTCGGTTACACTTTTGCGACGATAAAAAGCTTAGATCTGAGCCGAGGAAATGTATAAAAAGTAGCGATTTTGGGCAATCATTTTCATGAGCGGTTTTTCATCATAGTCAGGTATAATAATCATGTTTTTAATCATGTTTTTTTCTTCATTTTCAGAGCGAAATCGCCGATTTTCTAATGACCAATGAAGTGACGCTGGAGGGGGAAGGCCTGATGCGACCCATTAAAGAATTCCACGAGGCTGGATTTTCTGGTTTGTCCGTTTTCTGTTTATTAAATAGTAATGTAAAAAATATAAGTTGTGTAAAAGTATGTGGATTGGTTTGAATTTAACAGTTATTTTTGACAATCTCGTGTCGTAAATATCTGCAGTTCAAATAAGGATGGGAAAAGTTTTTTTAAATCATTCAAAAAGCCTTTAAAACAACCTGTAAAAAAAACTTTGAAAACATTTTTTCCATCCCCATGTTTGCTCCCTCAAAAATAAAAATCACCTTTTTCAGCGGACATCCTGTCGCATCTGCAGGGCACTTTTCACCGGCCCACAGTGATCCAGGCTGTGGCCTGGCCCATGGCCATGTCTGGAAGGGATGTTGTCGGCATTGCGCAGGTGCGGTTTTTAGAAAATTTTGAGTTTTTTTAAAAAGTGAGTAGAAATGAGTTTGGTGGAAGGTTGTGAATGTTAGGGGAGTGTCTGGTTGTTTTGTGTTGAAAATTATTTTTTATTGTTTTTGTTGTGATCAAAATTAAAGTTTAAATTGTCTTTTTTAAACGGCGAGTTTCTGAATCTCGCGTAGTCTAAGTAGCGGGAGGGTAAAAGTTGACACTCTTTCAACTATCACATTTCAGTTCTCACCCAACCCCGAATTTCACTATGTGCCGGATTTCCGGTGGCAAAAAAATTCCCTTTTCCGCGGCAAAAATTTCCTCCCTTTCCGCCATAAAACATTCATCGTTTTACTCAATATTCAACGTTTATTTTATTTTCCCAGACGGGCAGCGGTAAAACGTTGGCGTTCATGCTGCCGGCGCTGGTGCACGTTTCCCACCAGCGGAAATTGACCCACGGGGAAGGTCCGGTGGTCTTGGTGATGTGCCCCACCAGGGAGCTGGCGCAGCAGGTCAGTTGGGATTGGGGTTGGTTTTGTGTTTTGTGGGGGTAGAGGGGGGGTTTGTAGGATTGTTACTGTTTTTGGTGGGGGGTTTGGTTCGGATAAGTTGAGAAGTGATAAAAAACAATTTTGAAGTGTGAAGTACAAAAAGTTCTGAGAAGTAAAATGGGATGAAAAAAAGTTGAATGACATTTCTTTTAATATTTTACATCTCGTTTTACCTGTCACCTGTTTTACTTTCCAACTTGCGGAATTGACCCTGGTGCCAGTTACAAGTCCTGTACGAGTTATAGTCCTGGTGTAAAGTCGAATGTCATGCAAAATGTTAAATTCAATCCCTATTATTCAATCCGTGAACTTATTTTAATTCATTTACAAACTTTCAAAACCAAATTATCCCCCCCCCCTCCATTTCACAGGTGCACGAAGTGACAGTGGAATATGCGAAAACAGCTGGCATGCGTTCCACGTGTTGTTTTGGCGGCGCGCCAAAAGGGGGTCAAGCTAGGGACCTGGAAAGGGGTATGTGTTGTTGTTTTTTAGTTGTGCAAAAATAGCTGTGTAGAAGTGGATGTGTGCACATGTTCATTTTGACGACTTTGCGAGCTGAAAAAATCACGAGTGAACTCGTTGCCCTGGGAATAAAATATTCTGGTTGAAACGTTTTTTGTTGAGCTTTGATTTGATGAATACGGTGGCTGTAAACATTCTGCTTTGCAAACATTAGTATCGTCTACTGTGGGGAGACCACCCTTCGTCGTGAATTCCATAGCCCTGTGGCTAATTTACCTTTTCATGTTCGAATTTCTGACATTTCAAAATTTCCCTGCCCGCCAACGGAGGGTGGCTCCTTGTATCGCAATTTTGGCGCCGCACCATCGGCGGGCGATATTGTTTCCCAGATTTGGAATCGAGCTTGCATTTATGTTTGATTCCGACATTCTTTTGTTTCCTATTTTTGTTGTGAAGATTTGAAAGGTCTCCTCAACCTTCATAGGGGAATGCATTCCGTCCAGATTTTAGTTGGTTGGACGTGTTAATCGCAGAACGATGTTAAGTGCACATCTATATAAATTCCTTTTCAATATTGGCTCTGCGCACACTAATTTTCACACGAAATTTTGAAAGCTCATGAATGAGCTTTGAACGTGTTTGAGTGTTCCACAATGAGTCATTTTTATCTCAGCCGTCAACTGTAGTTGACTAGTAGTCATTGTAGAAAACTCAAATGTGTTCTAAGCTGATTTGTGAGTTTTCGAAATTTCGTGTGAGCATGCACATTGCTGTATTTGAACTGCCAAAATGGTCCTGCGACCCGCCAACTAAAATCTGAATTGACTTGGAAACCTGGGTGTTTAAAGTGCCACCGTATTTATCAAATTCATATATCTACATTTTTATTTTTATTCAAATTTATAAAATTTATTTTGTCCTGGGAATCTTCCCCTACTCTGTACATTTTAACGCAAAAGTCTTATCTCGATCGAACGCAGGGGTATCTTGAATTTCGACCCCCTGAGTGGTTGGATAGATAGCAAATCGCTCCTCCGGAGGGATAGATAGCTGAAAATTTTTCTGGGGGGGGGGTCGTGGTGGTTCGATATATAGGCTTTTTCGGGGCATAGAAGGAAGAAAAGGGAGAAAAATCGCTTAAAGTAGGTGAAAAAGGTCAAAAAATGGTATACAGGAGCATTTAGTACTAAAAATAGCTGAAAATAGGCAAATAGGAACCAGAACAATGATTTTGGAAGTGAAAATCTATAAAAAGGTATGAAAAATAGCGATTTTGTGCGAAAATTTGGATATAGTTTCTGAAAAATCGCTCCAGATAGGTATATAGGTGGGCGATTTGGGGGGGGGGTTTAGGGGGTAGTAGCCCAAAATTTTGCCTCCGGGATAGATAGATAGCCGAGCGGCCTCCGGGATAGATAGATAGCTGGGCGGTTTTGGGGGGTAACCCCCCCCCCCCATTCGAGACCCCTGATAGAACGTAATCACAGTATCTACTATCACAATGAGTCCATATCAAATCTAGATTTGAATGGTGCGTCGAAATATTCCCTAGGTGTGTTCAATTTCGGCCATTTTCCGCCCGCGCACGAAAGTGCCATATACCTTGAATTGTTTGTGGCGCTCATCAATCTCGGGCGAAATTGTCCAAATTGTGGATAATGGTTCAGTGCTTTCTTGTGTGAATTTTACGCCTGGAAGCTAGATGTGATTCCAACAGTTTTCTCTTTTTATAAATATGATGATTTTTGGGAGGATAATTTGAATATAATTATAGACTTTTGTGTAAATTATGATGTTGACTGCGCTTTGACTGCCCCCCATTGGAAACGTCTCCGCATCTCCGCTGCCGAAAATAAATTCCCTATAAATTCTCACTGTCGACGGGTTTTTTTCAAATACTTTTTTAAAAACCTCTATAAAAACACCCTTCCCAGGCGTGGAAATAATCGTGGCGACGCCGGGCCGCCTGCTCGATTTCCTTGACAGCCACAAGACGAACATGCGCCGGTGCACCTACGTGGTGCTCGACGAGGCCGACCGCATGTTGGACATGGGCTTCGAGCCCCAGATTAGGAAGATTATGGATCAGATTAGGGTGGGTTTTGGGGGGAGGTGGGGGTTGTAAAAGGTAAATCGCACCACCACTGAACCCGTAACCAATTCGCACGTACGGTGTTGAGTAAGCGGTGGAAGTAGTTGACATTGCAGTTGACAACTTCACCAAATGTCAACAGGTTCCCATCCCAATTCAAATTTTCCTCGCGAGTAGCACTACTGCGCGAGTAACACATCGCATTATTTTATGCACATATGCTCCATTTCAAGCGGCCTTTTACACTGCAAATGCTGGAATATTTTGTTTCAAGACCACAACTTCATTTGCAACATGATTAAACACTTTTGCATTTGAATGCAATTCGTGGGCTCGTCAACAAGCTTTGAATTGGGTGGGAGGCAGTTGACATTCTGTTTCCTTGTCAACTAGTGTAGGGCTAAAGTCTGCTCACAATTACATTCGCTTGCCCGTCTGTCGGGCGCCCTACGTTTTAATTTTGTTCGACCCCTGGTTGTATGAACATTGTTTGATTTCAGCTCATTTAAGTTGACATTATTGAAATATTGCCATTTATTAGTTGACATTTTTTGCAGCCCGACCGCCAGACCGCGATGTTCTCTGCTACTTGGCCGAAAGAAGTTCGCAAATTAGCAGAGGATTTCTTGAAGAATTATTTGTTCATCAACATTGGCTCGCTTGAGTTGGCCGCCAACCACAACATCACTCAGAATGTGGAAATTATGCAGGAAATGCAGAAGGACCGCAGGTTACTTTTTTTGTTCCGTGGCGGGTTTGGGCGCGTTTCAGTTGACCGGAATGAAGACTTTGTCAACTGCCGTTGACAGAGGTGCAAAATTATTCATTCTGGTAAACTCAGATGTCTTAAAAGCAGATTTGTCAGTTTCCAAAATTTCGCCCCTAAACTAGTGTGTAGGATTCAAACGGGATTGACTTTACGGGATCGGAATGGGAATTTTCGGGATCCCATTTAAGGTCGGGATCGGAACCGCTGCGTTTCGGAAATTGTCGGGATTCGGGATCGGGATCCTGCTTGAACCCTACTACCGTGTGTGGTCACATTTATCTAACGGGAAAAAAATGTACCCAAATAAACCCCCCTCAACTTTCCACACCCAAACAACCCCCCCCCCCAATTCCCGCAGGCTAGTCTCGCTCCTAGAGGAGCAGCTGCAGGACCCTCAGGCGAAAATCCTGATTTTTGTCGAGACCAAACGCAAGGCGGACGAGCTGACCAGGTGGATGCGCAGGGACGGCTACCCCGCTCTGTGCATCCATGGTGATAAACAGCAGGCGGAGAGGGATTGGGTCCTGCAGGGTGAGTGGGGGGTTGGGGGTGAACGGGGGTGCCCTTGGTTGTTGGGGGTGCTTTTTGACGGCTGGTGGCGGCACCCCCTAGAATTTTAGGTGTTTAGTGACGGGGTGGCGCTGTTGATCGTTGTATTTGGTATGTTTTTATAAACGGGCCCCCACACACTGGCTGTCAACTGAATTCGTGTCAACCAAATGTCAACTGAATTTAAGTGATACTGTGATTTCAACTTATCTATCTGATAGAGCATAGTTAATTTTACATCATGACACTTCATTTTCATCGTTCCTGTTAAGTGTGATGCTTTTTACAAACTTCTTGTTTTATTCAATTGACACTGAGTTGACGCGAATTTGCGATGTCAACTAGTGTGTGTGGGCCCAAAATGGCAGCCCGGCGTCGTGTAAATACTCAGAAAGCGCACCCATGAAAACCTATAAAAATATTCACATCAGTTTTCAACCATCCATAAGTTTTCAAAACACATTAATCCGCTTTGAATGCATTTGAGTTTACCAGAGTTATTATTTATCATGTAGTTAACGGTAATTTCATTCCGGAAAACTGAAGTGCCTTCAAAGATAATTTATGAGTTTTCCAAATTGAAAACTGTTGGTTTAGAGGCATCGTCCATTAAATTGTCCATTTTTGCACAGAATTCAAAACGGCTAACACCCCTATTCTGATCGCCACCGATGTCGCTGCCAGAGGTCTCGGTAAGTTAATCTTACAAATTTTACGTGTAAATGCATGTTTCATTTTTGGGGAATATTTTCCTCGAAAATTCGTTCAAATGTTTAGTCTTAAAATGATTTTTTTTCACAAACACCGTCACGTTTGTAGTTTACATATTTGTATTCTTTCCAAAAAACACAAACAAAAGCGAATTAAATAAAAGAACTATATCTCGTGGGCATTTCCGTTGTTTTTGAGCGGCTGCAGTTGTCCGAGTGTCTGGCAGAGAATAAAATTTTTTCATTGGCAAAAGGTACGTTCCAAAAGTAGCGGTCAACCACGCATTTTCCCGTGAAATAATGCAAAAAATGCAAAAAAAACCTCGTAGGTTGACCGCACGAGTGCCTCGGCTGCCGTCCGTTCCCCAGCGCCATGGTGCCACCATACCGGATGGCACATGTGCACTTTTTATGGAGCGGCGGCGGCTGTGTGGCAGTACCGTAAAAGTGCACCGGTGCACCGCAAAAATTGTCGGTGCCGGTGCGAAATGCAATTTGCGCCAGGCGGAAATATAAAGTCCGATAACAACAGTCGTTTTGAATGCAACGAAAGCCCACGAAAAGCTATTGCGATGCCGCTATTTCTTTTATCAATTTGGTCATTATGATGCCGTCAAAAATTCCTGGTTTATATCGAATCGAGGAAAATGGCGGAAAAGTGGCACTTGCTGAATTGCTGGCAAAGGGCCAATTTTTCTGCGACGAGTGGGTTAGTCCGGGGAGTGGTGCCGTTTTGTTGCCTGGCTGTTTTTGTTGCGCCTTTGCCGCCGCTGCTCTTGGGCTTGAACGAAGAATGTTTGAATTTGAACTATTGGAAATATTCTAGCCTGGAGCCAATTCCTGAATTGTCAGACAAGTGACAAAGTTGTCACACAATTGTCGGTGACAAATTTTTGCGTGACCCTAACAATTTCGTTCTTTTTGTCTGATTTTGAACTAACCCCACGAAAGCTGATATTCACCTTGGGGATATAAAGCTAAAATTTAGTGCTACCTGAAATTAAGATCTGGTTTTTGGAATTGGTACCTGGTGTGGCATTGACAGAATATCGTCGTTTTCGGGAGGCCGAAAACATAACATCCCGCTATTTTTGTGACAAAGCACAGGCTCGTGCCAACCCAAAATACAAAAGATAAGCTATTTATAACCCAAAATACACCAAACAGAATAGAACGCTATTTTTCCTGGATGGTGTAGAAGGCCCAGGGCTGCAGGCGATTTCGGTGCTTAGTGCCAGCCAGGCGATCACGCGGCGCTGCCTACAACCCGGTTCACTCGTCTAGATGTTTGGCACGCTGCCAACTTGCGCCCATTACCGTACTTTGTGGAATATAGTGTATACGCTAAATACTAGTTAACTGCCAGAACTTCAGTAAATTTTTAAAACTACTAAATCAGCTTTCAATGCATTTGGGTTTACTGGAATGGCGATATTTTTTATTTCCGTCATCAGTAGTTGACACAGACGGAAACCTCATTCTAAGCTCAAATGCGTACAAAGCTTATTTATGAGTTTCTAAATTTCTGACAGTTTCGTAATGAGCTCATTGTGTGTAGGGCCAGTGCGCCCTATGGCTGATTCCTCAAGTAGTGAAGTGTGAAGTCACGAATTGACTTATCTTGACAAATTTAATTGGCGACAAATTTAATTGGCACCAGGCCAGCTGTAAGAAACGCTGCATACTGCGCACTTATGCAAAGCCGTAAGCGTGTAGAAAAGTTTTGTTTCATTGCTCTCCATCATTTAACTTTTTAAAACTTGTTTTTGTTGTATAATTGGCTGACATGACACTTAGTATGGAAACCTACCATAACCCATCTGAATAGTGAACCAAAAATTATGCAGTTTTTTGATAACAATATTACGTTTTACTATGGAATAATTAATGACACAACTTATCACAATATTTTATTCAATAAATTATGGTAGTATTCTGCACATTCTTTGCGGTACGCCGAGTATTTATATCTATAACTTCCCTTAAACGAGTTTGGCTGTCGGACGAAAAAATTATCAACAAGTTTAGTTACGCACCTGATCATTGAATACAACAGTGTGTACAAACTAAATCCTAATGCTTAGCTGCTTAAATGAAACTACATTTGACGCGTCCAATTAAGTCGATAAGTCCAAAAATTTGAGAGATAAGTTACCGAAATGGCATCTAGAATTTGTACCGCACATTTATCACAACTTTTCATATTTTTCACGTCACTAGCCGCTTTTCTCAAGTTTCACAATTTTGACACTTTTGGTACAATTGGGAAGAATAGTCGATAATTCCAAGCTGTATCCAACAATGTCGATAAGTTCACCCTGTGGGGAGAAATACTACGAGATGTGTTACATCTGTGGGACGCTGGCGTCTAAAAGTCAATAAGGCAAATTTATCAACTTTTCGATATCAATTAGTTGGCATAATTTTCTATATTATGAAATGGTCGATATCCATTTTTTTGCACCTCGAAACTTTATCGTCTGTGTTTTTGTAACTGCGCTTCCCAATGGTCATTCAAGTCCTGTTGTGCTGCGTCTCATCGTGTAGAATGTCCGACACAAAGTTCATTTTCACGATGTGCAATTTAGGCGGGAATCGGTTACTTTTTTATAGTGACACGCCAAAATTTCGATAAAATTGCAACAAAAAAATAAGCAAGGAATCAGCTTCGAACTCATTTGAGTTTACTAGAATGAGTTATTTTTAATATTCATCAACCGTAGTTGACAGACACCTCATTGGGCCCCCACACACTGGATGTCAACTGAATTCGTGTCAACTAAATGTCAACTGAATATAAGTGATACTGTGATTTCAACTTATCTATCTGATAGAGCATAGTTAATTTTACATCATATTCATGACACTTCATTTTCATTGTTCCTGTTAAGTGTGATGCTTTTTGCAAACTTCTTGTTTTATTCAATTGACACTGAGTTGACGCGAATTTGGGATGTCAACTAGTGTGTGTGGGCCCAATCTGGTTGACTCAAGTACGTTCACAACCAATTGTTGAGTTTTCCTCATTTTTCGAAATGTCGGTAGAAAACTACCATGTGTTGTTCCATAGTGAGCTTCTTGTGAGACAATGGAAATGTCCGTTGCTGTACACGCGTGTTTACTTAACATGTAACTTCACTGTGTTAGTTGACGTTGGCACACTGCCAACGTAAGTCATCAGCAGCTGCGTGCGTACACAGAGTTCAATCACATTCATGAAAAGCGCTCATTTTACTGTATTACGTTTTTGCACGGCTGTATTTGCGTGTGCAGAACGACGAACTTTTCGCACGCGTCAATCGACAAAACTCCGTCCCGAAACCCGACCAAAAACGCAACATTTGAAAAAAATCAGTAGTTTAAAAAAACCACCCCCGCAGACGTGGACGACATAAAGTGCGTGATCAACTACGACTTTCCCCAGTGCAGCGAGGACTACGTCCACAGGATCGGCCGTACCGGACGCAAGGACAAAAAGGGCACCGCGTTTACGTTTTTGACCCATCAGAATGCCAAGGGCGCACCGGAACTGCTCCGGGTCATGCAGGAGGCCAATCAGAACGTACCGGAGGAGTTGTATGGGTGGGTGGGGTGGGGTTTACCGTACCGGAGAATGTGGTTTGGGTTTACAGTAAGTTGTAACGTGAATTGCCACTGGAAGAACTACCACGTTGGCTTGTTAATGTTCACTACCGGAAATTTAATTACATTTCCGGTAGGGTGAAATTTTTCGCTATTAACCGGTAGATGTCGGTACAATATGGTAAATATTTACGGCGTGATACTGTGCTATTATCGGTGCGTGAGTTTTAAACACTGCCTTTGATACTGTTTTAATCAATATTCTAATTTATTGATTTATCCACTGAAAATTCCACAAAATTAACGTCAAAAAACCACCCGCCCCTTCACCCTCGATCAACCCCCCCCCCCCTCCCTGCAGGATCGCCGAAATGGGCAAGAACTTTCGCGGCCGCAGTCGCGGCAGGTGGGCCGGGGAAGGCGGCGGCGACAGGAAGCGACCCTCTTCTGATCGGGGCGGCGGCGGCGGCGGAAAACGACCCAGGATGGATGGTTGGTGGGGTTTGCAAGTTGACAGTGGGGATTGGGACTTGATGAGATGACTGCGACTGGTCCCGCACTGTGATGTGCGTTGGTTCTAGGTGGGGGTCACTGGCTATCTGTTTGTCGATGACCCCATGCGACTATTTATTTGTCGAAAAACCCACGCAACTATTTATGCGAGATAAATTTTAGTTGATGGTCCATGCACTAGTTTACAAACACCAGTAAACTCAAAATACTTAGTACTCAGTTTACTGAGTACTGAGTTTAATTTAGAGTTTGTTTATTATCTCCGTGAACTGCAATTTTCCAAAAATTATGCGCGCAGCGCCAATCTCATGTACAATTTTCTTGTAAAATTTTCTTGCCCGTGCCCGTAAAATAGAGTGCCCGGTAAAATTTTATTTTGTGCTCTACGCCTCTACCGGGCGTTTAACGCACCCCCCTGTACCTCCCCCACCAACCCCCCTTACCCGCGGAAAAAGAACTCATAACCTATGTTCTATTTGATGTGGACCCCCTCGTACATTGTTGGGGCCAGAAATTGATTGTTGACAAGAATCTCCCCTGCTGCTATTTCCGTTTTTTTAAATCAAATTTTAAAAACACTTTTTAAAAACATTTCTTAAAAACCCCTCCGTATGCTCAGGAGGTGGTGGTCGCGGCGGGGGCCGCGGAGGGGGTGGCCGCGGCCGCGGGGGAGGTCTGTTTGCACGGGTGGGATATATGTTGTGGTTTTTGTGGAACCGTTGCCCTACGCAAACTAGTTGACAGTGAAATCTGGTGTCAACTGGGCCGACTGGTTTCCATTCAGATTTTAGTTGACGGGTCGACGAACGATGTTCAAGTGCACATACCCATAATAATTCCTTTTTCACGTCGCCGCATGTGCACTCGAAAATTGTCCTGCGACCGGTCAACTAAAATATGAGTTGACATGGAAACCAGTTGACGGACACCCTGTGTGTGTTTGTGCGTGTGTGTGTGTGTGTGTGTAGCTCCAGTCAAACTTCAACAAATCCAATTTAAAAACAACATTTTTTCAGGCGGCGGTGGGGGTGGCTGGGGCGGCGGTGGAGGTGGCCGTGGGGGTGGCGCTCGCTGGTAAAATTTGGCAAATATCCAAAAATGCCCTGTTATCGATTATTTGGCTTTCGAGTCACTGTGTTGTTAGATAGTGAAATTTGGCTAATTTGGGTGTGTTGCAGTTTGAAATGTGGATGCTTTGCGCGGTATGCGCTTGTTTTTCGGTTTTGACGTAAATACAAGTAGATACAAAATCTGCACCATCAAAAAGTCAAATCTGGAACTTTAATTTTCAATTGTTTTAGCACAAACTTGCAACATACCCATGGGGAAAACTTAAGACACTCAGACTTTTTCGGGCAAACCTATTTGTCATAGAACCTGACACTTTCAGAATCGGGTTACCCGAGAAAGCGGGTTCATTGAATTTTCTCCCCGATATCGACTTCTCTCATTCGTGTCAACTGTTTTTGGTCATTTCGAATATCTCGAAAATGTGATCAGCCGGTTCTTTCGTTTCCGTTCCCGAGCTATTTTTTCGGATTGTGAAATGAAATTTCTTTTTTTACAGTTTGTAAGTTTTTTTAATGATACGTTGCATTTTGTGCATTTTAAATGTGTAATTAAACGTCGCGAATTTTTTTATTTTTGTAAGTTTAATGCATAAATATAATTGATTATTCGAAAATTCTAAGCTTTTTGTGTCATTTTTCACGCCCTTTCGTCAGTGTTGTGGTGAATTGTTTCCTCTATCGGTGAAATTTTATAGGCCCGAAAAATTCTCTGAAATTGTGCGCATCCAATTAGTGACTGTTTTTTTTTGGATCGCGCAAAAGAAATTTTGTCGGGTCTATTAAATTTCTTTCCTTTCATACAGCATCTCATCGTAAAAATGTCGTATATTTTGTAGGTCGACCGTATTTTTCTCAGAGTGATCGTATAGTTTTTTTGCATTGGCTGTTTCGATCGAGCTGGTAGGAAGTGGAAATTCTTTACATTCGTTATTGGTTTTTAGTGTATGCGGTTTTTCTGAACATCTATTCGGCGCAGCGCGGAAATGAAATCGTCGTTTTTGCGGTTTCGGAATTTTGATTTACTATTTACGAAATTTTCTTAATAGCCCCATCGGGTAAAAACTAGTATCAAACAGAAAATCAACCAAGCCTTGGGCCTATTTGAGTTGAATTTTTTTAAAGCTCGTTCATGAGTACTCCATTATGAGTTCTTTGGCCCCACACACGCTAGTTGACATCGACACCAAATGTCAACTGGTTCCGTTCCCGATTCGAAGCTTGCGTTTGAACGTCATTCGTCGGCTCGTCAGCAAGCTTTGAATCGGGACCGGCACCAGTGATATTTGGTGTCGATGTCAACAAGCGTGTGTGGGCCCTTTGTCACGTTGAGTTCGCGTCTCGCCTGGATTTAATTAGGAAGACTGTTCGGAAGTGGGCGCCGGGAATTTTGCATCGGCATAAGTCAACACAGAGGAACGCGCACTAGTTGACATGAAACTAGATTGTCAACTGGCCTGGCTGGTCCATTGTGTGTCGCCGAGCCATGTTCAAATGCACATATCTACATCCAATATTAATTCCTTCCCCGCATTGCTGCATGTTCGATCTTATGTTCTCCTGCGACCCGTCAACTGAAATCTGAATTGATATGGGAACCAGTTGACTTGGCACCCGGTGGGCGTAGCGCCAGTGACGCCATAATGGGCCCACACACTAGTTTTCAAAGCTTGCTGACGAACGACGTTCAAACGCAATCTTTGAATTGGGATAGGAACCAGTTGACATTTGGTGTCGATGTCAACTAGCGTGTGTGGGGCCATTGGATGGCCGCCTTTCACAATGTGGCGACGGGTGCAGGTGGTGCCATGTTTCTCACTCCCTGCCATAATTGTGTGCATTTCACACTTGTTCTAGAATGCCTGTCTGCAACTCGCTTCCAGCTGAATTTATGGTTCCAAATGCCCGACTTTTTGTACATTGCTTGACAGCTATGGGTACGATTATAGGTTGATTTATATACCGTATATCCTTGAATAAGACCCCAGGGGCGTTATTATTTCGTCAGAGGTTTTGGAGGGGGGAGTTATTCAAGGGGGGGAGTTTTTTTTCCTCAGAACTTCCAGGAAAACTTTCACTTTATTCATTGTTTGTATGCATTCCTTCAACACATCTAATGCAGAAAATGACCAGTTCAACAAGAACAAAAACAACGTATCCATCCTAAAATTCGTGTTCATCGGCGTCTGAATCATTCAAATACACATTGTCGTTTTACCCAGTTGGGGGACTTATTCAAGAGGGGGGAGTTATTCAAGGGGGGGGGGTCTTATTCAAGGATATACGGTAGGTAATTTTCATTGACTCAGCAAAAGGCACCAACATTTAAAAAGTAGTATTGTTTGGAAAGAAACTAAAAAATTCATGTCGCATCACGTGTAATTACAAAAAAAATGCAGTGTAAAATAGTGTTATCTATTTATATTGACTAGATAGGATTGAATGGTACAGGTACATTTTCATAACAGCAAAAAATAGAAGCATTACTGAGGTCATTTCTGAATAAGGTGAACATGGGCAAATATATGAGAAATTTGATTTATGTGAAATACTTATAATATATGTTTATAAATTTACTTAAAAAGATTTGTGTTTTTTAAAAACTGACTGGTAGCAATAGTATCATTGGATGAATGATTTTGTGACTGAATGTGACTAGACTATAAATGTGGAGTGAGAATCACACAAAACTAGAATTGTGTTGATCAATTTGATTAAGTTAATTGATCAATGAATGAGGTGAATTAAAATTTTACACATGATAAACAATGAACAAATTAATTAACAGCTGCACAAGGTCCTCGTAAATTGCATAAAACCTTGTGGTTTCAGTGAAAAATGTTTTGAATGGAAAGGTTTTCCAAATAATTGAATGTGATAAATTGTCAAGTGTAAGTTTTTTGACACTACTTTTTATCAACCTGCAGATTGATTTTGTATCCTTTTTCATTTGAAAATGTTCGCTGAAAACTGCCCTTAAGAATTTGTAGCTGTGCAATGTACAATCTCTATATACTGAACAATCAAATTGTTCTAGATGTTGGCACTGTACCAATGATTCAACACATTATTTCACCACATAAATGGCCATCAAATTAGTGCAATTGCATCAAATCAATGAATTAATGGATACTGTATTCTATAAAAAAATTCATTCTAGTATATGTTAAACAAAGGATCAGAACTTTTGAAAAAAAAACTTTTAAAACACCAAGAAAAATGCATACATCTCCACTAAAGAATAACCATGTTCAAAAACAGCCCCACCACAAAAAATCACCTGCCAATATTGACAGGTCTATCTTCAGCCTCAATCTCCACAGTGGCAGCTTTACTACCCTTTCTTTTCCTTGATCCAACTATAAAAACCAATGCACTCATTGCAAAAATCACAACAATAGCCCAGCATGTGTAAGTGCACCAGCCAAATGAAGTTAGATAGCCTTGACTTGAAGATGTGCCCTGTTCTAGGGCTATGCGGGCCTCCACTTTTTTCCTGGGTGGGGGTTTTATTTAAGGTGGGGTGAAAAATTGAAAGTGGGTAGTGTTTGCATTTGGACTGATCTAGGATGACAACAAAAATAATTTTACAGAAAAAGGAAAGTTGAAAAAAATTCAGGTTACAACAATGTAAATGTGAAAAATTCTCAGCTGCCAAAAATATGAAAATGAAAGGGTGAAAATTTGAAGATTTGTCTCCAGAAAATGATAAGTTGATATGCTAATGATGAACAACTCCTAAGTCAAAAAAATCTGATGAAAAAATGATGTCTTATTGAAGGATTTCTAGGATAAATTAGTAAAATACCTGTAACATTTGGGATCTCTGGAGCTGTCGCACGGCACCGATGTTTGCCATTCATCAATGGAGAAACGCAGCACTTGGATTACAACCACAACCAGTAGGGCTGCGGGAAGTAATTCATTTTTGATTGATAGAGCTGTATAAACACTTGTATTTTTGGAAAATTTAAATCTTTTTGTGTATCTTTTTGACATCTGAAGTATTTTACTAAAATCTGGGGTGTTATAAATTACCTGGGAGAATCTAAAAGAAAATTAGTACTTTATTATTCATTAACATATCTGAGATGGTAGGGAGCAAGCCCAATGGACATGCATTGCTGACAGGGAATTGAAATGAAATTGCATTTTAATGCAATTTTCTAGAAATTAACTTTTTGGACTTCTAAACACCTTCCCGGACAAGTTCACCACACATTTTTTTATTTCACTTCGAACGCAATATCTCCGTCCATGGGGGTGTTATAAGGCTGAAACTTTGTATATATAAAGTTGTAAGACCTCCTTACTCCCCAACAATGGGGGGAGGTGCGGCGACCCACCCTGTAGTGAGTCGCCGCACCTCCCCCATTGTTGGGGAGTAGAGGGGTCTTACAACTTTATATATACAAAGTTTCAGCTTTATAACACCCCCATGGACGGAGATATTGCATTCGAACTGAAATAAAAAAATGGGTGGTGAACTTGTCCGGGAAGGTGTTTACATAGACTTTCAGTAGAGCCCTCAAACACATTTTTACAACTTTATTTCACACTATCCACGACAAATTTCGTACAAGCTTCCAATGCAAATAGGGGTGCTCAAATCCACCCCCCCCCTCACAAGTGAAAGCCAAAAACGCAGCCGCCAGTCGCTTGTACATGTATCTGTGGTTGAGCAGCGAGTGCACGCAGGTCACGATGGACACGCACATGGAGCACAGACTCAGCGCCGAGAACACCGCCTGCGCCCGGTAGAAGTCTGCAGGGGGAGGGGGGTGTTCGAGGGGGTTGCTGATGGTGTGTTTTTTGGGGTTGGGCAGTCTGGTAATGTGTACCGACCGGGGCCACTCCAAGACCCCGTAAAATACCCTGTAAGATTTTTGATGACATTTTACATGACTTTTGACACTATATGTGCAGCTGCGTTGCAATTTGGCAACAATTAACGACACGGGGGGCATTTCGGGGGATTTATTTTTCGCCAGGTCCCTCAGACCTGGGAGTATTTTGAGGGGGGGTCAATTCAAGGTGGCATAATTCGAGGTAAAACGATATTCAGATGAAAAAACAACAGTGAGAATCCCAACATTTTCTCAAACATCAATGAAAACTGACGAGGCATTGATCTGCTGTCCAAACGAGAGATTTCTGGCGGCGGGTCTGGGAAGTGCGCTATCCAGTCGACTGCGTGTGTGGGTATTGGCTTTAAGAATAGATACATTTTAGGTGGGCAACTACAATTCATTTTAAACCCCTTTTTTCCGATTTTCTTTTATTTTCACTGGTCATTTGACATTTCCTATGATATTTTACAACTTTTTGCACTTTGCTTGACATTTTCTATTTTCCAGGAGCGGTCTGGGACTGCACCCTGGTGTACATTTTGATGCAGATTATCACCCATTGTAGAAAATGCAAACATTGTAAAAAAAACATCTGAAAAGTATCGCAAATAACGACTTCACCCCCCCCCCCCAAACAAAAGCAACGAACCAGTCTCAAAACTGCCATTAGCCACGACCCTCCATTCGCCCCAAATGCCCAAATCTACCGTAACCCGACTACCATCGCTTCTCGGGAAAGTTATGTGCACCCAATTCGGCATGATTATGGTAACGATGAAGGCTACAATGGCTAAAAAGCACAGGATTAGTGCGGCTACCATAAATCGCCGCTCTACCAAAACTATGCGGTAGGTGTGGGGGTTGGCCACTGGAGCCGCCTGGGAATTTGTGGGGGGGGGGGTAAACTCATTGTGGTTTTTGAACGGGCATCGTTTTGGGGAATTTTGACCCCTTTGAAGATGCTTTAAAATTGGCTTTTGGAGTAAAGTATAATACCTAAATGGAGTTGTTCGCCTACACCTGTTTCCAATACCGGACCCTGTAAAATGTCAAACTTTCTCTCATTTTTTTACCAGCCATTTCACATTTTTATGACAGTTTACATGTCTTTAGATACTTGGCGGTCAGACGCACCCAGGCACACCCATCAATATTTACGTTTCTTCACGCGCTGTATACTCCAGCGACATTACACCTTACAATGAAATCTACCATATCCCACCTGAATAAAAGATCAAACATAAAATTTTTATCACCATATTTGTCAAATTGCTTTGATAAATATGATGAAAAATTTTTTATGTTTGTTCTTTTATTCAGATGGGATATGGTAGATTTCATTGTAAGGTGTAATGACGCTGTAGTATACTTAAGCTAAAAGTTTGTTGACACGAATGATTTCGATTAATTCAGAATACCGTATCCCCGTATTTGTTCGAATAATTCCCCTGGGTATTATTTTCTGTCAGACTTTTTTGAGGGGAAACTATTCGAGGGGACGGGATTTTTCAAGAGGAGAAATAATTATTTCCTCAAAATTTTCAACCTAGTTTCAACCATTCAAAAAAATATGCTTTATTAACACAATAACATCCCATTTTTATTGAAATTGATCATATACCTTGAGCGGGGATGTATTCAAGGGGAGGAGTTATTTTTTCCTCACTCGTCATACAGGGCGGAATAATTCAAAGGGATTTATTTAAGCAAATGCGGTAAAGCATCTATTCATATCCCAACTCAAGCGTCAAATTAATTGAATTACATTTATTAAATACTAATTTATTCACTCCCATTAAAACACGAGAAATTTTGAATAGAAATCAAACCAACCTCCAGCGGCCCATTGATCAATCTGCTGCAAAAACCCATGTTCAAAATGTTTGCGAAATAAATTTTTAGCTCGGAAAAATTATAGCGACAACTGGCACAAGATGAATTTTAGAGTGATGTATAAATTGATTTAGTGTCTATTATAGTTGCAGCATATGCTTAATTTATGGGCTGAACTTTCTTCGAACATTGTTCCAAATGAAAATGTAGCACATCTTCTGAAAAAGTCAATAGCTTTTTGGAGAAAATTTTCCGCGGAAAAAACCCAAAAATGCAGAATACACTGAATGGTAATATTTTTTTGTGAATTTTTATAAAATACTTAAACGCATTCTCATGAAATGGAGCGAAAGCGCGAATTTTTTTACTAAATACCTACACATAAATATACACATTTAGTAAAATACCATAACATCAAGCCAAGTTTGAAATTCCAACTTGCTCAAAAACTTATTCAAGCGTAATCAAGTTTATCATGTATCGCACGGCTGCGCAAAAAACTACTTTAACATACTGGTCCTTTTTCCATACACGGATCGGCTATGTTTGCCAAATTAGTGTGCAATCTTTGTAAAATCTAATCAGCTTTTGTCAGTGTGAAACAAACTTTTGGATGTGAAGTGAACTTGCTGCAATAATGCTTCCATATTTGCAATGCATTTGAATTTTGAGCATCTCTTAAGGACAATTGTATTTGATTATGGATCCGTTATAAACACCTTCCCGGTCACGTCCGGCACCCATTTTTTTATTTTACTTCTCACATCCTATCCCCAGTTCTAGATCACCCCAGAGGCTGAAACTTGGGGGAGATATTGGCGCAACCCCCCTCTACTTCGCACGAATTTGGGGGGTCGCGGCGACCCCTCTCAGCATGGGTCACCCTAAGTGCAAACATTTTTTCGGCTTTTTTGGTGTCCCACGGCAGGTCCGGCACCCGCTGATTTCTGAACTGTGGGAGGAGTATAAATCTAAAATTTTGGAGATGTGTTACCTACACCACTCCCCTACTATACACTATTCAATAATGTGAAATAAATGTGAAAAATTTCTCAAAAATTTGCTTATTCTCTAAAAAAAACACCACTCCCCAATAGATGGATGACAAAAAATTCACTTTTTGGAACTTTTTTTATTAGACACTTGAAGAGATGGTTTACGATACTTTAAAGGGAATGATTTGATGTTTAAAGTTTTGTAAAGAACCATACCTCTAAAATGCCTGCATTACAAAATTTACTTAGGGCGAATTTTATGACATCATAATGACATCATTGCAGGAACAAAAATTTACAAAATTTACACTTTGAAATTCCCCCCAAGTAAATTTTGCAATGCAGGCATTTTAGAGGTATGGTTCTTTTTGTAACTTTAAACATCAAACCCTTCCCTTTAAAGTATCGTAAACCATCTCTTCAAGTGTCTAATAAAAAAGTTCCAAAAAGTTAATTTTTTGTCATCCATCTATTGGGGGGGTGGTGTTTTTTTTAGAGAATAAGCAAATTTTTGCGTAAATTTTTAACATAAATCTCACATTTTTGAATAGTGTATAGTAGGGGAGGGGTGTTGGTAACACATCACCAAAATTTTAGATTTATACTCCTCCCACAGCTCAGAAATCAGCGGGTGCCGGACCTGCTGTGGGACACCAAAAAAGCCAAAAAAAATTTGCACTTAGGGCGACCCACCCTGAGAGGGGTCGCAGCGACCCCCCCAATTCATGCGAAGTAGAGGGGAGTTGCGCCAATATCTCCCCCAAGTTTCAGCCTCTGGGGCGCCCTAGAACTGGGGATAGGATGTAAGACGTAAAATCAAAAAATGGGTGCCGGACGTGACCGGGAAGGTTTATTTAATGACTCAGATTATTCCTGGTAAACATATTGATGTGAAAATTACATTCATTTATTTGTACATACATGTCATCAGAATTGATTAACCATGCATTTGATGTCATAAGTTGTTGCACCACAAAATATTTGTTCATGATGCTTTTGAAAGCAGGCTGGATGTCCTTCCACACACTTTCACAAAATTTATGGTGAAATGTCTTCCACACACTTCACACAGCCTCACAAATGCGTCACATGCATCCAAAGCTGTGGAACACAGTTCACGATGCTGGCACTTCCATACACAGAACTACATACACATCCAACCAAATACATTTGTTTGCCAATACCATAATAAAATGCATGAAGTTTCTTCCCACAAATATTTGTGATGCATGTGCATGTGCAAGCAAACTTGGTGAAGCATTGGGAAGTGTCTGGAACAAGACACTTCACGATGCTTCACACACTTTCCGAAATTTGCCTTTTCTATAAAGAAGTAATTGACAAGAGGTAGCTTGTACAGGCACTAAAGGATGCAAAAATGTCCCAGTTGTGAAAGTGCACACACTCCAAATGCAGTCCACGGCAGTGTGGCGTGCACATAATGTTTATTGATCATCATCCTACCACATCATGGGAATTATGTGCATGATGACATTTCAGACTTGTTTACTTGTGGTAGTAATTTTGACTCTCGGCTTGGCATACACATTTTGTGGTTCTACACAGAACTTTGGTGAATATTAGGCCAGAATGTTCATGTCTTGCGGTCGTTTCATAAATAACTTGCATTTTCAAACTACCATATTTAAGTAAATTAGCTCCAAAATCTGATAACTTCTTAACGAACTTCTAAAAAACCAATTAGTTATGATGAAAACTCGGCATTACGAAGTTTCCTGCTGACACATCTGCATAAAATATGGATATCATTGAACTGGCGTGACTGGCCCACGAACTAAGCTACCGTAATCAATTGAAAAAGCTCCCCCTCCCTGAAATGCATAGTTATTTAAACGTATTTACGTTTACTCGATAAATACGGATACTCACGTACTGCGTAAATACGTTTACGTTTCCTCGCGGAAAAATACCGGTACTCACTTACTCACGTACTTTTTGAAAGTACGCGAGTACAGAAAACGTATTTCAAAGGGGCTTCGTTATAGGCTTTTACTGGGTAAAAAGGAACAAAAGGAAGGAAAAGCGAAAAATAGGGGCAAAATATAAAAAATAGCATAAAAATAGGCAAAAACACATTAACTAGTGTATTTAATGGTGAACGAAAATCGGGGCAAACTTTCTCAAAAATACCCCTTTTTACGTTTTCCTGGACGAAAAGTTATTTACTCACGTTTACTCATGAGTAAAAGTAAAAAGAATACTTTACGTTTTCTGTACTCAAAGTAAAAAATAAATACTTTACGTTTACATTTACTTTTGAAAAAGTTCAGTACTTTTAACAACTCTGCTGAGATGCTACTGCAACTTCAAATTTTTGTAGTGGCTTTTTGAGAACAAAATGAGGATGTAAATATCATTTTATTCAAAAGTACCTACGTTAAATGCAAATGAAATATGAAAAACTGATATGCTATCTCTGCGTGACCACGCTTGCACACAGCTACTTACTTGAAAAATAGCCTATCTTGAAACCCCCTAAAAAAACTCAACATGCAAAAAGTGTAAATAATAACCCCCCCCCCAAAAAAAAAACAGCTCAAAAAACCTCCCACAAAACACCCCCTGGGGCCAAATCCGAAACATACGGTAGGCTTCACAATGAGCTCATAGCATGCGACGTGCACGGGGCCGCTTTTGAATGCTGATTGATGAATTTGCAGCCAGCCCGCTTTTATACCCTGGTGGGAATTTTTGTCAGACTGAGATGATTTTTGGGCTGCCCGATTCAGTGCGTTTAGAGGTATGCGCTGCCCAATTCAATGGACCGTATTTGCTTGAATAATTCCCCATTCTTTTTCGAGTGTCTCTTTTTTTTTGGGGGGGGACTATTCAGGGGGAATTATTCAAGGAGTGAATTAATATTTCGTCATGATATTCAAGTCAGCTTTTATCGCTTTATTAACGCTTTATTAAATATTATTTATCGCGAAATATGCTTTATTAACTTAATAACATAAAATGTCACATAAAAATATTTTATTAGGCATTTTACACTTTATATAACATTTTATAGAGTGCTGGGTATTTTACATTTTAAGTAACGTTTTACAGGGTGCTGCGCAATTTCGATTTTCAACATTATACAGGATGCAGGGCATTTTACAATTTACATAACATTTTAACACGGCAGTCGGCTGTCCGTTGAAAGCAAAAATCAATACAATTTAGTTCATAAATATGTCATGACTTTTTGCTTCCACAAATTCGTTCATGCGCTAGCTGTGCTCGTGAGAACTTTTACTATTAGCAAGTTACGCGCAATTATCAGATTGCATCAAATGACATGCTGGCATCATTTATAATGCCCAGTAAACAGTGCCTGACTTAAGAGATTGGTGCTAGTGCCAAAACAAAAAGCACCATAGCACCGTGAGTTCATGGTGTTGGGAATTATTTCCAACAATACACATCTTCAGATGTTAAATGAGCATGGATGAAACATACACAGTCAGAATCACACTCGGAAATAGTTTCATGCACTTAGCTGATAGTGGGAAAAGTGCGCAACTTTCTGACTAATAACATTCCAGTTCTATTTACATCTGCACGTCTATAGCTGTTCTGAAAATAATGAAATAATACCAGATAAGGTAGCTACTTTATATACACTCCACGGACCGCACGCTATGCATTTTTCTGAAGGAAACACTCCATCATGACGTCATCGTTAATAAAATAACAATTTGTTTCAGCAAAAAGATAAAAACGTTTCAGGAAAAAAACATTTGACACTTGTGCATGACTCCGCCAGTTTTTTTGAAATGTTTTTCTCTTTTGTGAAGGTGAATACATAAGTATCCTGCTCGCGCATTATCGATCAAGACATAAATAATTTTGGGCGCATACTTTGCAGTCTGCCGAGTATACCTATTTATGCATTTTCAAAAATGGATTCAACTATACTCTAAGGATCGCACACTATGCAGTTTTCTTTAAGCATAAATAGTGACGTCATCGTTAATAAAATCAAAATTGTTTTAAAAAATGTTTCAAGAAAACACATTCATCTCTAGCAAACATTTGTGAAAGTGCGTACATAAGTATCCCGCTCACGCGTTATCGACTAAGACATAAGTATTTTTGGACGCATACTATGCGGTCAGCCGAGCATACAAAAAATATTGGGAAGCGGGCAGTTCCCGCACTTTCGAGTGCAATTTCCTCTCGTCCCACTACTTTTGGAACACTCCAAACAGCGACCGGCAACTGAAAATTTATTCATTTTCTGAAGTAAAAGCCGGTGATTTACGGTCTGAATAAAAGAATGAATTGGAAAATGCATGTATCGTTTGATTTTATAGCTGGAGTTATACTCTCGGAAGCTAATTATTTTGAGTTGGGTAATAAAGTGTTCACTCGGGGGGGGGGGGGGGGGGTAACCTTTAATTTTTCAGATAATTCATTGAAAATTATGGCGCCCGGCGCCAGGTGATGCTCGAACAAAACAGCAAAATAAATACATCATTCCATCCACAAAGAGGCAGTGTGCAAAAAATAGGTAGATTTGGACGCGAAAATGGAAAACACGCAATGAATAACGCTAATTGGGTATAGGTAAAATGTCTTTTTTTTTATCCCAGGAAGTTTTGTATTTGTATTTTTTCCGGAACTTTCCACCAGAGTTGTTAAAAGTATCGGACTTTTTCAAAGTATGCGTAAGCATAAAGTATTTTTACTCACCCCCGAGTACAGAAAGTTTAAAGTAAATTTTTTACTTTTACTCACAAGTAAATGAGTGAAAGTACTTTTTTTCCCAGAAAGCATAATGCGAGTATTATTTTATCAGGAAAGTGTAAAATTACATTTTCTTTCTGGAAAATGTAGAAGGAAGCATTATGAATATTCACCTCAGACAACAAAAAGGTTTTCTCTTTCTATTTATTAAGCTGAGATTACAGCCAGAGTTGCGAAAGTGTATTTACACTTACCCGAAATATTTATATTTACACTTACACTTTCATAAAATACCCATACACTTTTTTTACACTTTCCTGGGCAAAATACCTGGGTACAGAAAGTGTATTTTCTTCTTTCAGATGGCCCTGTTTTATACTTTTGAGAAAGCATAAAATAGGGTCATGTACAAAAAATGCATTGAATGTAGAAAATATGGCAAATGTACAAACTAGCCTTTGATCTACTACCTTTGATCAGTACTCATGGTATTCTACAGTTTCATCACACTTTTGTAAAAAGTACAACATCAATGAAAATTCACCAGCTGGACACAAAATCAACTTTTGCATTGACATTTGCTGCATGTCCATCTTGCATTTAAACAGTGTGTATCGCATTGCTTAATCAGTAAAATATCAACACTGAAAAAGTGCCATTACTAGGGAACTTCATACCACTACAGTATTTGTTACAGTCTGAAATGTTTCATAAAAGGCCGTAAAATGTGAAATAATGCATGAAAATGATAAATCAATTATCCTAAAGGTGACAACAGCGGTGTTTTATAATGCTCAACAGTGAGAGCTCTTTCTAAAACAATTTTTTACACTTACACTTTTTTTACACTTTCCTAGGTATTTTTAAAATACCTTACACTTTTGGTATCCATACTCAAAATTTGGAAAGTGTATTTACACTTACACTTACACCTTCCAAAAATACCGGTATTTTAACAACTCTGATTACAGCTCAGCGTGAAATGAAGTTGTAAAATTTATTTAAATGAGTGTGGATGATGCTTCGGGTCTCCAATTTTTTATGGATAATATACCCTATTACCTTTAACTATCCCACCTTGAATTACCCCCCTCACAATGGACTGGAGAAATTATAACCACCCCCCTCGAAATACGCCCCGGAATGATGTACATCATGTACGCAATGTACATGATGTATTGATTACGCCTAATTTGCAATGCAGCTACTCATAGACTATTTTGTGTAGCTATCAACGTTTTTATGTTCAAATATATCCTGTTTGGACACATATATTACCTGTTTTGGGTACGCAAATGCCTACTATTTACTACAATCCTTAAGAAAATTTCTGACGAAATAATAAAACCCCCCTCGAATCAACCCCCTCAAATTTTGCTGACGAAACAATAAACCCCCACGGGGGTATTTCGAGGTAATACAGTAATTACCGATACAACCCCGATACCTCGAATCAACCCCCTTAATACACACAAGTAAAAGTAAATATGCATTAACAACTTTGCTTTCCACAGAAATAAAACTACCGTATCTATTCTTATAGAAAGGGGGTCTGCAATAAAAGGGGGTCTCCAATAGAAGGTACACTTTTCGACTTTATTTGGGTCACGAAATAAACATCTAGAAGGGTGGTCGCCAATAGAAGAGTCAAAAACTTTCGGAATTGAACCAAATGCATAAAAAATTAGGTAAAAATGTCAGCGGGGAGCTTTGGGCTTTGGTCAATTAATTGAGTGCATTTTGAAGGTCAAATGTTGAAGTAATTCTTCAAATCGTCATACTATAAATCAACTGTGATGTAAGACTTTTAAATACTATGGCAGCAATTGAAAAAATAGGCTGAACAATGACGAAAAAAATATAAAAGGGCGGCTTCCAATAGAGCGGGTACAAAAATGACGAAACAGCGCCATTTCCATTAGAAGAAATACAGTAATTGAAAATGGTAACAGAAACGTGTTTCAAGCAGTTTTTAAGTTGGCAGTTAGCTCAGTTGACCATTGGTCATCTACTGTGCGTTGTGCCAACGTGAGGCAAGGTATTATGTCGGTCTCGGCATAGTTATAAACTGCATACGTAAATTTTAGCGAATAGATTGCATTTATTGGGTTGCCCGAAGAGTATGTCGGGCAAATTACAATTGGCACTGGGCCAGGACAATCTTACATGTTTTTCACACAGGTTTTATGTAAATGCAGCTTACATAATAACTCATTTGACGTGATGCTTCACATAGAACATGACACTTTTTACAACACAAAATGAAATCAATAAAAAATATTTTTAAAAAACAACAAGTACAAAAATGCGCCTCCAAAAGTTTTTTTTGCACAGTCAGCTAAACTAAAACAAAATGGCATATAAGATTTGACCCAGTAAACTCGAGGTGTAGTTCAAAACGAGTGCGCGGAATAAGTTGCAAAGATGCACTTAAAATGTATTTAGAGGGCCGCTGCGTAAATACACCAGTGAACTGTGAGCAACTGTTTACTTGTGCCAAATAGCCGTGGAAATTATGCGGCGGAAAAGTGTTTGACAGTGGAATTTAAAAAAAGCCGTATTGATAAAAATATTTTTTTCTGAAAACTCATGAATTAGCTTTGAAAGCATTTGAGTGTATACGAATGAGGCATTTTTAAGCTCTGTAAACTGTTCTGGTGAAATTCTGGTGAAAGCTCCATTCTGGTGAACTCAAGCACGTTCAAAGCGTTTATGAGTTTTCAAATTTTTAGTAAATAAATGGTAAACTAGTGTTTCTAAGGTCCACACACGCTAGTTAATGGCCGAAATTTTGAATCCGATCAGTTTGAAACACATTTGAGTTGACCAGAATGAATCATTTTATCGCGATCAGCGTAGTTAAGTCAACTCAAATGTGTCCAAAGCTGATTTATCAGTTTCCAACAGGGGTATCTTGAATTTCGACCCTCTGGGTGGTTGCATAGATAGCAAATCAGTCCTCTGGAGGGATATATAGCTGAAAATTGTTCTGAGGGAGGTGGGGGTGGGGTGTTTGGGGGATGGGGGTTCGCGGGGTTCAATATATAGGCTTTTTCGGGGTGTAGAAGGAAGAAAAGTGAGAAAAATGGCTAAAGTGAAAAATGGCTGTAAATTGATATAAACCGTATTTCCTCGAAATACCCCCGGGGGGGTTATTTTTTCAGAGTGAGAATTTTGAGGGGGGTAATTCGAGGGGGCCCGTGGGTTATTATTTCGGCAGAAATTTTTTGAACTCCCAATATTAATAGGCCCGATACACAGACATAGAAAAATGCAACAAAAACCACCATGTGTAAGAGTCTACAGCCTTATAAAAAGTATGTAGATGGTATAAACCATTTTCTAACGTAACACAATCATTGTTTTTAACGTGTGTTATGCATTGCCCGGGTCATAAACCACAGTATTTGTCATTGACGTTCCCTCTACACTCAATTGGGGGGGGGGGTATTTCGAGGGGGGGGGTCATTAATTCAGTGGCCATTTTGAGGGGGGCGGGGGTATTTCGAGGGGGGTATTTCGAGGAAATACGGTAAGTACATATAAAGCCAAAATAAACAAAAATGAACATGAATTAGCGATTATGGAGGTCAAAATCTATAAAAAAGGCACGAAAAGTAGCGATTTTGAGCAACAATTTGGGTAACATTTCTCAAAAATCGCTTCGGATAGGTAGATAGCAGGCCGATTTGGGGCGGGGGTTTAGGGGGTAGTAGCCCAAAATTTTGCCTCCGGGATAGATAGATAGCTGGGGGTTTGGGGGGGGGGGGGGTAACCCCCTCCCATTCGAGACCCCTGGTTTCCTAAATTTCAACCGCGAACTACATAGTCTGCCTGTGCGCAGGGGCACTGTGGAAATAAATGGTTGAAAATAGGTATTTAGAAATCGGTTAAATGGTTCCCGCACCAGACAAATGGCACCAGACCATCTCTATCCGGAAGTAATCTGCTGTACTACAGTTCTGCATTGTATTATGTTTGGGTACATTCCTTCGCACTGGCGGAGAATTGACGGATGAAATACTACCGAATTAGCTAGAATAATTACGCAATTTTTCGCCAGATTTTTTAGGGGGAATTATTCAAGGGTGGAATTATTTTTTTTCTCGATTTTTTAATTATTCGCAATAATTTTTCTGATTAGTACCCATTTGTCGTTTTAAATGTAGTAAAATAAAGGACCGGAGTTATGGGCTCCGGCACCGACTCAACTCTTGCCTGGCGGACCTGGCGTGCACCCTGTTTACAACAATAATCGACATGTATTGGTGTGGGCAAAGTTTTCACTGTTTCCGGATGGGCTCCCATTGGATCGTCCTGCACACCCCAGTAAGCCCTCAGTCAGGGTTAGTGATGGAAAAAGCGCCAGGACTTTGGCGCCAAGCGCCAAAAGCGCTTTTTCGAACCTCTGCGCCAATGAAGCCAGAGCAATATGGCGCCAAGCGCCAGCGCCATGGCGCTTTTAGCTTTGGCGCTAGCGCCAGGCGCCAGCACACTAGTCGGGGTATACCGTATTTCCTCGAAATACCCCCAGGGGGTTATTTTTTTGAGTGAAAATTATGAGCGGATTTCCTCGAAATATCCTCCATGGAGCGAGCACAAGATATCATGATTACTGGGCCAGACAAAGAGCCAGGAATGGCACATTTATACACGAATTTCGCAGGCACTTTGCAACAATTTTGCCCACAGGCGCGCATTTCCCGCCCGCACAATATTATATGTTAATTGTGGTCGACACGGTGCCCAGTAGCACATCTTTGGGTATACACAGGTGCCTACGCCAATAGCGCCATGGCGCGGCGCCTACAAATGGCGCCAGCGACATGGCGCCATTCCACGGTCCAAATCTTACCCCCCCCCCCCCGCTCGAAAATCCTGTATGCTTCCGTGGCACCAATTTCTACACAACAATCGATCTACGTTTAATATGTAGTTCACGTGAAAAGGCACATTCAAAGAATGATGCTCAAATGACACAATTTTTCAGGGTTTTTTTTTGCACAGGCCACTTAGGATGGTAGTTGTTAGAAATCTTTGAACACAAAATTTCTAACAATAATTATTTTTGGAACCGGATTTTTTTGCATTTTTCTTTGCAAATGCAACCTTATCCCAATTTTGGTTGAGATTCCTACAATTCTTACCTACTATATTTAATGTGAAAACTAGAAAATCGATTAACATTTCACGAATTCAGGTTCATTTCTTTTAGCCAAACAACGGGAAAAAACACAACAAAAAAATACAGAAAGCAACAAATGGAATCTGCATAATAATCAGCGAAAATGGTGAAAAGTGTACAAATCGGGAAAGAAAACATGCATTTGCATTAAGGCCTAGAATTATACGGCGTATATTCTTGAGAAAGCAACGAGTTTTTGCATCAGACATCTTCAAATCTGGGTAGATTCTATTTTTTATATTTCAAGAAACTCATATCTTGCATTTAGTGCTCTAAATATGTAAAATATAATTGAACGTCTCAAAATCATGTGGGGATATATTCGAGGGGGTAATTATTCAAGAATATACGGTATTCGTCGGATCACCTCAAAAATATTTCCTAAGCACACACCAACATTTTCTACCATCAAAAAATGACATTGCCAACTATTCAATACTAATCATTTCCTAAAATTGACAAAAATAATTCACACCCAAAACGCACAAAATAAAGTAGAAACGAGCAAAAGCTTCCCAAAAATGTCACGATTCAAATTCACCGACACAAAATGTCATTATTTTTTCCCCATTCCCAAAGCACAAATGCGAAACTCGTGTTGCAGAATAACTTAATTGAAGGGAAAATAGCCAAAACTCCTACGTGGGATGAAATTTTATTAGCCTGGCATATTTTCCCGGAGAGCAAAATGCTACCATAATCTTATGAATAATGTCATCTGATAAATTTTCCGCTAGATTGTCAACTTTGGGGCCCCCATTAGCTGGATGTCAACTGAATTCATGTCAACTAAATTTTGACTAATTATGCGATTTCAACTTTCTTATGTGATAGAGCATAGTAGATTTTATAAAATGACACTAATTTAGATTGTTTCTGTTAAGTGTAGTGCTTTAAATTTTTTTTTGTGTTATTAAGTTGACATTATTTGATATTAAGTTGACACTAATTTGTGATGTCAACTAGCTAGTGGGGGTCCATTAAGGGTACTTTTTTGAGAATCTGAAAATTTCCTTTTGTTGTTTTATTCAGATGCAATACGGTAGCCTACAAAGCATATTGCACGCCGCCCGACGTTGTATCACAACTTTTTAACAACAAAAAAATTCCAGCCTGTTTCAGAATATTGAAAACTCGAAATCCACCTTTTTCGATATCGGAAAGTGCGATATGCCTTGAAGTCAACTTAAAATTAAATCAAAGTGCAAATGAAATGTTCTCAAGAAAGTGATTAGCAGCTATCGAAAAAAAGGAACACTTTTCAAACGATATTTGGGCTAACTTTCCAGACCACACAAATATAAAAAAACACGTGAAAAATGAGCTATTTTGGCTTACACACACCCACGCAGCACACGAATTAGATTTTTTCTTGGGTAAATGTATAAGAAATAGGGATGGAAAATGGCGCCGGTGGTGCTTAGGGCCCACACACACCAGTTGACATTGCAAATAAATGTCAACTGAAAATCAACTAAATGACAAAAATTTATTTTTTAATGTGTCTCGCTCAGCAGAAAAACTGAAAATTAAGCGTCGCGATATAAAATTAACTATGCAATGCATAGGTTAACTAAATTACATGGGAAAGTTGAAATCACATGATCAACCAAAACTTAGTTGACACTAATTTTGAGCTTAACTAGTGTGTGGGGGCCCTTAGTGACGTTTAATGGTGCAATTTGGACAACCACAAAAGTTTACACTAAAAAATCTTGAGAACGGATTTCCAAATTTCTTCAAACACATTTTTAGTGTACCGGAATGAATATTACCAACCTTCATCAACAGTAACATACATGAAATCGTTGACATTCTCCTATCAGCGATGTATGGCGCTGAAAAAATATCTGGGAGATTTATATTTAAAAATTTCAGAAAATCTCAGAAAATATAAGATTTTCTGAGATTTATATTTTTTCACGATTTACTAGAGATTTAATTATATTTTCGTTTTGAGAGATTTTTTGAGATTTTACTAAAAATATCAGAAAATCTCTCAAATTCTGATATTTAAATTTTTCCAAGTTTTTTTAGAGAGATTTAATTATTATAATTTTTTTCTTGAGAGATTTTTCTGAGATTATGTTTAATTATATTTTCTAAAAATTGATGATTTTTTCAGTGCTAGACGCCATTGGCGCTTGGCGCGGGAAAAACGCTTTTCAAAAGTCTTGTCGTTTTTCGGATAGCTACACAATTCCGACAAACTGAAATGTGCCCAAATCTGAATTATCAGTTTTTGAAATTTGGGCCGTAAAAAACCTGGAGCTGCGGGCAAATAACGATAAATATTTACTAGATGCCAAAAATGCTACACCATTTTCGATATTAAATACTATTTTAATTTTAATCAACTTTTAATTTTTATGTTTACATTGATATGAAATATATATCATCTGGCAATCCCTAATGACACCGTTCCATCACTAATGCTTTCATTTTTAGTTTTTGCAGTGAAGAGTGCAGTTTCCGAGGGGAGGGCGGGTCAGAAAATTGAAAAATGCCCCAAAATGAATGTGTTTCAAAGGAAAAACAACAAAAAATCAATCTTTTGTTATAAGAATGTGGGTATCATATTTTATGCGAAAGAATCTTACCTATCAAATTTCGTTCTAAATTGAATGTTCGAGACTGACAAAAAAAGTATAAAAAACGTCACTTTTACAATATATTTTCGACCCACCGTGTAAGGCACTCGAAAATGGATCGGCGTAGACGCAAGCGAGTACAGAAAAAAATATACAACATTATTAAGGGGCAGTAAATATTGTGTGTTTATTAACCGGAGGTTTAACTTTACTATATGAAATACGTGTACATAAAAATTTGAAAAAGCTGAAAAGTGGGCTATTTATTTGAACAATTTCCAAACTAGCAAATCAGACAGTTTAGTTTCTGAGCTTCTTCACACTCTAGTTTTCGACGGAAATTTTGAGTACTCATAAATCAGCTGAGAATGCAAGTTAGTTCACCGGAATGAGGTGTCCGTCAACTGCAGTTAACGGGGATTAAAATAACTATGCTGGTGAATAAAAATGCGTTCAAAGTGATTTGTGTTTTCGAAATTTCTGTTGACAATATTGTGGGTAATGTATGCATAATAAAGTCACTTTTGACTCAAACATATTTAGACACTGGGTTAGGTAACGGTGAATTTTTAGTTTTAATAAACAGTAAGGTGAACTTTCTTGCTCTGAGGAGACTTTTGCTAACACAGCGTCAATTGCCCTCCACACGCTAGTTGACGCCAAAATTAGCGTCAACTCAGAGTCAACTGGTCAAAAATTCAGTTGACTCTGAGCCATTTACAATATGTATCCAAAAAAATCCCCTTCTTTCATTCTACATCAATCGACTTCTCAATATTTCTTAATCAACACAGGTAAAAAATTAAAAATAGTTATACTTAAAATCAGTTGACTCTGAGTTGACGCTAATTTCGTCGTCAACCAGTGTGTGTAGCACCAATGTAGCGGCCACCCCATTCCGGTAAAGTTTTAAAAATTACCGTTGAAAACAAGTGTGTGTAGATTAAGGGGTAACGTAAATCGGGAATGACTACACGGAAAATTTTACGAATTGAGAATGGAAAATATCCTTTCACACAAAATGAAAATGAAATTCTGTGAAACAACACCCAAAAAAGACATCTAAAAGACAATTTTCTTTTGAAAAAGCAACTTTTTCAACCGGCATGCAATGCGATATCTGTGTGAACTGCAATGAAACAACAAAAAAGTTGGTAACGAAATACCTATTCAGTTTCACATCCAACTATACTTTCAACAGAAAACAGCTTCAACAAATTTTGTAGGGAATTTAACAAACAAAAGAGTAACATCGAAAAAATAGATAAGTCATGTGGAGGGAACCTAACTGTGCCTAAACACACTAGTTGTCTACCGAAATTTCATTTTTTTGTTGGAAAACTCATAAAACAGCCTTGAAGGCATTTGAGTTCACCGGAATGACTTATTTTTAATCTCAGTCAACAGAAGTTAAGACACCTCATTTTAGTAAACTTAAATGTGTTGAAAACTGATGAATGATTTCCAATTTTTTGTTGAAATTTCCGTGGAAAACTAGTGTGCAGGGCTAGGGCCAGTACATAATATACTTGAAACTTGCATATATGCACGTGCAAAACGCTCGCTCACGGAAAAAGCAAATCTTTGTTGAAACATTTTGCACACCTACATTGTTTTTGCATTTGCAAGCAAATAATAATAGCACACCACGTCGAACTAGAAATTACCGTAATCCTCAAAGACACACTTGAAAAAATAACAGAAAAGAAAACGCTCAACAAATTCAATAACACCCAAAAACTCAACTGACACTACCGTACTGCTGGAAGGCACTGACACCACATTCCCCACCGAAAAAGACATTACCACCGTAACTTGGCACCAAGCCAACGCCGCAAGAGGACGCGGGAACTTGTGTCTGCTGTTGGCTGATTGCCAACTGAACGTTGTTTCCGTCGGGCGACGCGCACACGGCGGGCATGCCGGGCAGCCCCGAGCAGAACGGACCGGGCGAGAGGATTTGGCGGCTGGAGTTTTATTATTTTCATTATTTTAAATGTGATTTTTAATTATGATATGGTTTGAGTAGTGGAAATTTTAAGTAGTTGCAGGGTGTTAAAGGGACTTTGCCTTTCGACATAAGAGATTCGACGGGCATCAATATAAATATGTATAAATACGCATACTTCCAAAAATACCTATCAAAATAAATGTAAATGCAATAAAACCCTACCCATAATACAAGTGCACAGACATGCCAGAACTTGGCGGAGTGTGCACTTGTCTCTGCACTTCTACAGATGATGGCGTTTCAATGCCATTTTGCACAAATGCCATTTCATAATTTTCCACATTTTGCACATTTGCAGATGCCTCATAAGCTACTACTTCCGTAGGGCCGATTTCGGTGTAGGGCAAAATCTGCGCGTGGTAATGACTTTCATTTGGGGGATTTGTAGGATAATGTTTTCAGAGAACTGTTACGTTGAAATATACTCCGCGAACTGCGTATATGGCATTTTTCTAAAGAAAACACACATGACGTTATGAAACTGGCATCACGCCAAAAAAAACTTAAATTAACTCATAGGACAAAGATACGATTTTCCACAAGTTCTTTCTTTCAGTGGTGTCGCGCACATAATTATCTGTGGGCACGTTGCCAGGGTACAGATGTGAGTATCGTGTGTAAAGTATTCAATCAGCAGAGCACACCAAAAATCTTTCGGTGAAAACCCATCTTCAAAAAACATCCCAAAAAATCCAACCCTATTTCCCCTCCAAAAAATCCCACCTCATTCCCAGGGCAATTTCCATCCACACTCAATCCCATGGCAGCCAATGCAAACGGGTCAACTACGCTTCCATCAGGCAGCGTGATAAGTCGGTCGTGTAAATGCGGCACTGGCACTGGCGCTGGCGCCATTTCAGCGCCAGTTACTGGCACCTGGCGCCAAGGTTGCGAGACTAGGGGCTGCGTTGTTTTGGGGGGGTGTGGGTGGGTAATGGGATTTAGTGGGGGAATATTAGTGAGAAAATTAGGCATAGATTGAATTGCATATGCAAATACAAGAGGTTGTCTGGGGCTGGCAGGTAGATTTCAACTAAAATTTTATAGAACCATATTCCTAGTACAATATCTGCAGCATTTTAAAAGAAATGTTTCATTTTTTCACAAGAATGCACTGTATTGTCCCCCGAATTATACATAAACTTTATCAGACTGGAGCATTTTTGTGTCATGGAACTCAACTATTGCTGTATGCAATGTTACATAAAAATTATACAACAAAAATAACAAACTGCCTGTTGATTTTGATTCTGTTGTGTTTCACTTGCAACTCCACCGTTCAACCTGAAATTGAGTGAGAACAAGATAAGGGAGTGTTACACTTTGAAGTTTAAATTTACAAACATCTACAATGTTTGATAAAAGCAAAAAACCAACTCCTCGACGGCATACTTTGGCGCCGTGCCAACATTCTGATTAATTTCTATTTGGCTGGGCGAAAATTCCTTCGCGTTCACATTGTAACCCATTTGCTTCTGGTAACCGCTGCACGCGCGCTCATTTCGGGCTGCAAATTTAGGAAAAAATGTTTTTCAAGATTTTTTTTCGAATGTAACTCAAACGCAATTCGAGAACTGAAATGCCGCATCGTTAAAAATGTCAGGCAGATGTCAAAAATGTCACAAGCGCAAAAACACGATTAATTACAGTCACCAAAAAGAAAACAAACAGTTTCCATCCCTACTTTCCCTTCTCACATCTCTACCACCCCTGTGACCGCTGAAATTCCTTCTATTTTGGTATGCACCTTGAAATCTGCGGCCCCTGGCGCCATAATCTGGCGCCATGGCGCCATGATTTTGGCAAAATTTATCATTTTTGTCCATATTTCCATCCATTTGACATTGGCCATTTTGTGTACCAGGTGGATGCTCCAGTTTAGGGGATTGGTCTGTAAATTTTGGGGCAAATGAAAATGATTTAGCGGGTTACACTTTTGATTAGGGACGAGTGGCTTTTTAACGGTTTAAAAATAACGTTTTTTAAAATAAAAAACCGCAGGTATCAAGACCGTCTGAAAAACTACAGCCAAAGTTTTTAGTACTTATCCTCCATTTTCAAAATTAATCATACCGAACCGTACCATTTTTGATGTCTCTTTTCTGCTCGATGCAATGTTTCCCTTCATTTGCTGAAATTCCATTTTCTTGTACATTTTCAGTCCGCTCTGCAGAGTCGATTTGCACCGATAGCGGCTCTCCTATGGCGAAATTTTGAATTTGACTTAGTAATTTAATTTTTCGGGTTTGGTTGTTTGAATTTTCGTCATGTGATTACGACAAGAAAAGTTTGGAAACGCATTTGGATGCAAGAGAAGTGGCATAAAATGCCATTGACACTGGAGATTTCCATTAACATTCATCAGTATTACAGTATTTTCACTCTTTCATTTTTCGCTGTGAAATTTGTCGATGCAGATTTTTTTGAAACCGGGATGGGGACTAGGGTGGCAGAATTTACCGTACCGTACCGTACCGCATTTTTGGAAAATTTACCGTACCGTACCGTACCGTTTACCGCATTTTCAGAAATTTACCGTACCGTACCGCGTACCGCATTTTTCGAAATTTACCGTACCGTACCGCGTACCGCACTCATTTACCGCAAAAATTGCCGTAAATTTTACTCGGATTGACCTTAAATTGTTGAATTTATTCATGACAGTTGGTGTTGTATTCTGCAATTTTTTGCGCGCAAGCGCGCAAATTTCACATGGGGGTTGGGGTGTCACTGAAATTGCATTCATGCCTTATTGCCTATTTTCAGCTATTTTTGTGCTATAGTTACTGATATACCTATTTTCAACTATTCTTCACCTACTTTTAGCAATTTTTCACCCACTTTTAGCAATTTTTCTCCTTTTTTATCTTTCTACACCTTGAAAAATCCTATATATTGAGCCCCTGCATTGCAGGTAATGTAATTTTCTGTCATCATACTGTTATTGTGTTCTCAAGTCCATTATCAAATTGTGTAATTAAAATCGGTGTCAATTAATGAAGTAAAAATTATCTGTAGTCGGTAGTTTATACATTTCTGACAATCGAAAATTTACCGTAACGTACCGTACCGCGTACCGCACTTTTGGGATTTACCGTACCGTATCGTTTACCGCAAAATTGAAGATTTACCGTACCGTACCGTTTACCGCACAATGGGGGATTTACCGTACCGTACGGTTTACCGCAAGGCCGTACCGTCTGCCACCCTAATGGGGACCCCGTTAAAACCCTAATAGCAACTAAATTTAATCCCCCCCCTTTCAAACCCACTTTTCTCACCCTTCTCCGCAATTCTCCCATCTCCACATTTCACATTTTCTTCCTGCAAAAAGGAGATTTGCCCATGGAGACTGTCTGCGCTGGAGCCGAGATCGCTGCCAAATTCCACCGGCGCCTGGGAGATTTTCTGCTGCAAATGGGTGTTTTTGAGTTTGGATTGAGATTTGAGATTTTTTTACCTTTTGATAAAAAAATAAAAATATAATCAGTTTCCACCGTGATTAAAAAATCATATTTAAAACAAATCAGTTAAAAAAATCAAGGGCCATCCCTATATGTGGCCCAATAACACATCCAAAAATTTAGATTTGCACGGGTTTCTAAAACCACACGTTTCAATCCAATTTCAACCCCAGGAAAAAGTTTGCTCGCGTTTTTTAAAACAAAGTTTAAAAAAACATCTAAAAACAAACCGGTTCGCTGTGATTTGCAAAGTGCGTAGACAGCGCCGGGGATGCAGATGTAGAGCTAAATGTTATCACCGATGATGAAACGCCCGTTGAGCTGTTGTCGCAGATTGTCGATGTCGGTTGATGTTGATTGTCATCCAATTTTTGGGTCGACAATGCCGATTTTAGAGTTGACACGATGGCTGGAAAAATTGAGGATGTGGAATATGGTTTTTGAAGAGTATTACTGTGTTTAACGCTTCATAGCGTTTGAAATGTAGCATAAAAATAAATCTTTCTAGAAAAAAATACAATAAAAAATGAACGAACCTTCCAACCCCCCACTGACGCCATTTTCCAAAATTTCATCCCCCTTCCCATCTGCAATCAATCTGGCAGCGGTCGCGGCTTTCGCAATTTTTTTATCGTCAACATTTTTCGGCGGTATATTCCACGGACACAAAAGTGAATATATCGCGATGCACGTGTGTCGCATTGAAGGACTTAGCTGAAAAAGTTGAATATAAATTTAGTTTGAAGATCCGTAATTAAAGTAATAAATACCTTTGTTTAGAAAGTTTTGTAGATTTGGACAGCCAAATTTTCAAAATAGATAGCAAATCTCTCATTTGTGGGGATAATTAGATGAATAGCTAATAAATTTTATGGGGGGGGGGGTTGGGGGCGTTGGCGGGGGTTTTATATATAGGGGTTAGATAGGATTTCCCAAGATGGAAGACAGAAAAGAGGGGAAAATGTCTAAAATAGGTGCGAAACAGGTAAAATTCGGTAAATAAACGCATATAATAATTTTATTGCCAAAATAGGCAAAAAGTCACATGAACTAGTGATTTTAAAGGTGAAAATGGGCAAAAAGTATGAAAATTAGCGATTTTGAGTGGAAATAGGGTTGTAAATAAGTGTTAAATTTCTCATAGCCGTAGAAAATACCATTATTTTTAAAATTTGTTCCTACTCAATTTTCACAGACAAAGTCCATCGTGACGAAAACATACTATGACAAAACTACTCAAATTAAAAATATACTCACATCCACAGTTGTATCAGATCTGAAAGTCGCGTCGAGAACGGCCAAAATGCTGAAAACCTTCATCCACCGTTCATTTTCCTCCTTTTGCCATGTTTTTGAACAAGTTTTAGCCGCGCTTAAACAATCACGCGCCAAATCTATCTGTAAAAATAAAAATTGAGTTGTTTGGATGTTTTGCAAAAAGAATTTTGTTTGTGAAATGAGTGTAAAATTGACACACCGTAAATATTTGTGAATATATTTGAGTGAATACCAGCATTACTGATGGATGAACGATTAGGTGTGCATAGAAATGGCACGAATGACAACAGATTACTTAAAATTTACTGTAATGGATTTTTTTCAAAATATCATTTCCACATAAACAAAAATGTCTGAAGCGGCAACACAATCTTGAGTGTGCCGTGCAGCGATGGATATAAATGGCTGCTGTATTCTCAACATCAAAAAACTTTTAAAATTGAAAATTTATATTACAACCAGGGACGTATCCAGAATTTTTGAGCGGGGAGGGCTGCTTGTTTACGGAGGCCGGCGAACGGGGGGGGGGGGGGCTCAGCTCCCTCCCTAAAATTTTGCCTACAGAGTGACGGAATGGCGCCATTGAGCTGGCGCCATTAGGAGCTGGCGCCAGCGCCATGGAACGCAGTATATGTATGTAAATATACATACAAATACAGCAAAAAGCACACCGTTGAGTATATTTATAACGATTTGCGGCCACAGGGAGCAAATCTGATTAAAATGCCTCATGTCTGGTGAAAAATGCGCGCTTGCGAAAAATCGCATTTTCCGGTCACTTTCTGGTCTCACCCAGGGAAGGGGGGGGGGGCTGCAGCCCCCCCGCCCCCTTTTAAACTATGCGTTTTTAAAATTTACCTGCGACAGAACTTCGCCGATTTTCTTGGCAGCCGCAATTTGGTCGGGATGTACGCGTTTGCCAGAAACAACATCCGTTTCAACTTGTTCCAGACGTGACTGCGAAATTTTCGGGGGTATTTTTGGAATTTTTGGAAAGTGGAATTTTTGGAGCGTTGTTCGAAATTTTTCATCAAATAATTTTTTGTCAGATACTAGGGGGGGGGGCTAACCAGTACTTTCGTTTACGTTGATTTTAGATAAGAATTGACAAAGTTTATTATGAGGGAAACGAAACCGTTAGCAAAATTAACAGCTGAGCTTGTCACTCGTAAACTATTAAACTACCGTATTTCCTCGAAATACCCACCCCCCCCTCAAAATGGGCACTATGAATTTGTGGTCCGGGAAATGCATAACAGACGTTCAAAACACTTACTGTGTTACTTTTTACCATCTACATCATTATATAACGCTGTAAAAACTTATAAATGGTGGTTATTGTTGCATTTTTCACGTTTTTATCTCAAAATTTTCATTCTGAAAAAATAAACCCCAGGGGGTAATTCGATGAAATACGGTAAGTGTTTTCCACACGACCAGTATATTTTCTACTTTTATTTTCTAAAGATAAAACATCAAATAATAAGATGTTGCTAGAAAATCAACATCGCACTATTTTCTGTTTGTTCTTTCAACACATTTTGTTTAATTAACCCCACACAAATAAGAAATTTGAACAAACCTTTCGTTTTTCCAAATTTCTCAATCGTTTTTCCAACGCCTCAATAAAATGAGCAAAAGATCCACAATCCATCGTGGCCAAATCCAAATTTCTAATTTTGGAGTCAGCATCCTCAAATTTTTGATGTTGCTTTGCACTTTTTTTCTCCGACAGTTTATGCATTTTTGCCTTTTCCGTGTCACCAATGCCTGAATTTGAGGGATTTTTGCGTTATCGAAATCTGGATTCAGAATTTGCTGTTATTTGTCGCTTATCTCGTAGTTCTACAATAAGATTAAATTTCACTTTTGGCACTTTTCCAAAAGAGACGATTAGAGCAGAAATATGCGAAGATCTGTATATATATATACACATTATACCAAGTTGGCATGAGTAGTGCACGGAAAATCAAAGTGCAACCCCCCTCCCTCGCAGAAATACACAAAAAAATGGACAACGAAAGTTCCAGTTAACACACAGTCCGCGCACTTTTACACAATTCAAAATTTACGCAAATAACGGAAAATTGCAAAAAGCACATACCTAAAGTTCGGTGGTTTCCAGACGCCACTAATCCCGGCATGACGAAAAAAACAGATCTTCAGACCTTCCCTTCGACTTTTGAATAAAAATGGTGTAATTTCAATTTTAATACACAAATTTGTGGGTTTTCGTTTTGAGAAGTGAGAAGAAAGCGGGAAATTAACATAATTAAGGAGATTTGATGTGGTGATCGGCAAGTTTTGACAAAAAAAATACCTAACAATTCAAGCTCAATCATGTAATTTGCCCGTCATTTTTAAAAGTATTATAAATTTTTTCGTATAGTTTCGTGCCATTGGGATTTTTTCTTTTCCAAAATTTCGTCAGAATTCGTAATAATTTTGTCGCTGACAGCTGTCACTAAAAATTCAATTTCATCGGATTCGGTGCTTTTTGCGGAATTAATGCCCAAATCTTCAGGTCACAAAACAGAAAAAAACAGATTACGTATTGACAGACTAGACGGCTATAATTTGTAGTTTTACCGTGTGAATGTCAATGTGTTGTCACACTGATATGACTTTGCACAGGTAGTTTTGCATCCACAAAACTTTGCCAATGCTGCACAGCATTGAATTAATTTGAAATGTGTGGGGAATTACAATACATTGATTGCCATGAAATACAATTGAAACAATGAATTCATTTTGACAAGTGGTGGGAAAGATGAATGACAACAAAATGACAAAAATGCCAGTCACTTTAGGTGTACATATTTCAATTTCACCACTTTCTAGTCACAAAAAGTCAGATGACAAGAAAGATGACAAATCAGTCCGTTGACAAATTCACTTGTCACTTTGGCACTTGCAGTATGCGCTAGAAAAACTTTGTGGTGTCAAATACATATGAAAAATGTTGAACTGTCACTTCTCGATTTTCTTGTCGCTTGACCACTAGCATAACTTAACAAAAACTTTTTAACTCTAAAGTGCATTTGCAAATTGCATTTTATGTGCATTTCTCTTACTTTAAAGCCCATCACTCATTCGGATCGTCAACTTTCTTTCGTATCCAATTCTTCTGTTGTCTGAAAAACGAAAAATTTGAAGTGACCCTTTTGTACCAAAAGTCGTATTTTTACCTGCACTTGAAAGTTATGATCAAATGCAGTTATCTATATGCTGAAAATGCGGTGAATAAATGCATTGTCATTTCTTCATAAATATACGTTAATCTCTGAGTTTTGATTTATTGCAAGAATGCATTAGATTCTTCACCAAGTTTGCATTTGCAACGAAAAACGTTGACTACCGTAATCCGGACAATAAAAATATTTTCGATTTTGTCTCTTCCCATGATGAAATTGTAAATATTTCGCCAATACAGTGAAACAAAGCGTTGTCCGGCGATAAAAATTCAATTACCGGTCAAAAAATCCCGAAAAAATAAAAAATGGATGAAGTTCTCGAATTCTGGCTGTACCCGGATGCAAATTCCCGACAAATTACAGTTTCACAATTGAAAGCGTCGATATTAGTCAAAGCTGGCGCGCATTTATGGCATTGCGCCGGCATGAAACTCGCCAAAAAGGGTGAGATTTTTTGCAATTTCATATGTATTGGTTGTTTTTTACAGTCAGTTATATTACGTGGGCTTAAATGCCGTTTTCTGTCCTGGGTTTTGAAGGGATCGCGTCACGTATGATGACTTGTCCTTTAGTCCAAGCTAGCGAAGCGATTTGACCCACGTCTGGGTCTGATCGATTTTTCCCCAATTTTGTTTGCTCAAAATATATTACATGTGCTCCATTTTGCTAATTTTCACGTTTATAATCGCTAGATTCGTCTGTATACATGATTTTTGTACCTTTTTTACCCGGTTTTAGTTTTATATATAGCAATGTCAACGATTTTGGCAAGTCATCATACGGGGACTCTTCCTTTTGTAGTATTTCGCGAATTTGGCTATGTGCCAAGTTCGGTAGAAAGTTGTATTTCAGTAAACTGATCTTTCAAATGATTTGTGATGTGTTGTCAAATCAAGTTTCAATTTGTAATAATCCTGTGAGTGCAATGCCTTGCATATTCTGGTGCCTTGCATATATAGTGTGGGACTGCCACATGCTGGATTTGTAATTTGAAAACATTAGAAATTGTCTGCAGTTGCAAATACCCTCCGAATGTGTTGTTTTTCCCCCCAGATCTTCCAACATGTCACTTCTATGGGCACTGCCATTTTGCCGAAAATATCAACGATGAGTGGTTTGCTTTGTGGCTCCTCTATGAACTTTCCAATGAATTTGATTTAGTTATCAGGTGAGATTTTCATTTTATAAGTTTTATTTTATTGACATATATTCGTGAACTAGTGGGATTTTTTTGACATTTCCATTTTCGAAATGACAACTTATTGAAACGATTCTTCAAATTGAGAAGAAACGTTAAGTTTGACAGCAAGCTGCTGGTGCGAACAGATTTGCACGTGCAAATAGGAGTAATCTCAGTCTGAAAATCTTTTCAGCATAGCTTTTCAGCTTTCTTTTTTCAGCAAATCAAGCTTAACTATTTTCAGAACGCGCGACGGCGACGGGGAGCCACTTTTAATTGAAGGTGCTGATTTTCTGCCCCCCTGGGTCAGCCCCGAAACCAGCGTGAACAGAGTCGGTTTAATTTTGACTGTTTATTGGCTTGTCCGGGGGCTAATCAAGCAAGTAGATAAGTGACAAAAAGGAGTGGGGAGGGGTCTCCAATGGGGGGTTATCTCCCCCAAATAGGTCAACTATTTATCTATCTATTCCAGGCTCCTCTCAGATATCCCGAAGCAAATTTTTGAGCTACTATCATATGACCCCCCAAATCTATTAACCACCCGGAGAAAATTTCTGAAGTAATTTCCCCATAATTGTCATTCAAATTACAAATTCAAATTTATTTTGGAATTGAATTTTTTTGAAATTATTTTGAAATCTTTTCCCAATTTTCACCTTCAATATCGCTATTTTGGACTGCATATGGTAATTAAACCCCTCCTATCTATATCTATTTTTACTTGTTTTAGTTATTTACCCCCTGTCCTGCCTCCTATACCTTGAAAAAGCATATTAAAAAGTTATCCAGGGGCTTATTCCAATACGTTCGCCGCACAAATTTATACGCAACCCCCCCCGCAGGTATTCATCTACCAAGGCATGACACATATCATTCCACTGGAAAGTCAAAATTCTTTCAAAAACGGGGTAGCTCCAAAATTTCCCAGACGTTTGGAACACGTAGCTGATGCAGTGAAATTGGTTCGATTGTATCCCGAAGCTACCAGAGCTAGTTTAAAGTTGCACGATGTTATTTTGTGAGTGACACTTTTTTCTATAAAGTGACGTATTTTATTTGCGTGTTTGTTAAAAGTACAGTACATTTTATGAAGTGTATGTAAATGTGTATATTGTGCTGTAAATTTTGGAAAGTAAAGTGTTTGGAAGGTTGAAAATAGACACAGAAATATTTTTCACTCAGAAGAACGATTTTCCAAATAATTAAGATATATTTTAATTTTATGATATAGAAATTATTTATATAATGTATTTTTCAAATAATTGTTTTTGTATCACTTCCGCTACGTTTTTACATTTTCATATTTTCTATTCTCAGGAACCGTCTCGAAAATTCTCGGACAGAAGCGAAGAAAAATGTGCACAGAACGTGTGCATTTTTGCCGCCGAAAGTTGCATTACTTTTGGAACTGCGCCCTGATCTTGTTTCTTCCGTTGTTCGGGCATTCTACCTCAGAGATAATACCGATTTGAAGGTAATTTTTTGGCTGGGGTTGATATACAGATGAATTCTACTAGCACCAGCGCGATTCAAAGCTAAATCTACCGTATTCCACCTGAATAGAAAACCAAAAAGTTTTTAGTTGTTGTTATTGTTAATTTGGTGGCCTTTGAGGTAGAGTGTTAAATGTCACATTAAATGTCATGCAAAATTTCAGTATTTTTTACGATATTTACCCCATTTTTCAGGCCTGCCGCCAGTGCACTTTCACGAGTCCAATAAATCGAAAATCGCTGAAAAAGCGTCAAATAAAAATGACCAGACATTTGTACGCCATGTTGGCAAAGCAAAATTTCAGAGCCGATAGAAGATCGCCCTGGTGCAAAATTATGCCCGAAGTGAGCAAAAGTGAATGGACCGCATTTGATATTGGACACAAATTGGTCAGTGCATTTGAATGGTTGTGCATTGGGTTTCACAGATGGTTGTGTATTGGTCAAGGGCCAAAAGATTTAATAGTCAACATTTTTGCCTCGGGTTAGATATTTGGATTTACCTTCACCCCCCCCCCCACCATTTCCACGATAAGTACCGCATCTGACGATTGTGAAAGAATGAAAAAATTCATATGCGAGAGATTTTTGTGTGTATTTTACACAGTTTATCATTTTGTCGTTTGTGTTTCAAATGTCCACAAACTAATTTCATCTGCCCACTAGGGTTCAAACGATATATCGTATCGAATATCGGATATCGACCATTTTCTAGTATCGAATATCGAATATCGATATCGAAAATTAAAAAAAAAAATCGAATATCGATATCGAAAATTTTGGAAAAATATCGAATATCGACCATTTTTTCGATATATCGACCATTTTTCGATATATCGAACCTGTATTGTGTCCCTAAATTATATTATTATTTTCATTTTGAGATATTTGTGAATGATGTGATGTGCTAATAGTATTGTATTTGATGAGTAAAATTACAGTATTTATAATGTCATTTTTGTTGGAGTGCTAAATTTGAAGCCAGAAAATGCTGATATGCTATTTTTTGCCAGATGCCCATAAGCAATTAGGTTATAAGTATGAACTGTAATATCTACCAATTTATATTTGTCTGATACACGTTGATTCACCATGTTTTCTTCCATTTTCTACTTTTGACTGATCAGGGGTCTCCTAGGGGGGGGCTGGGGGGGGGGCTGCCCCCCCCCAAATCGGCCAGCTATCTATCTATCCCGGAGGCCGCTCAGCTATCTATCTATCCCGAGGCAAAATTTTTTGGCTACTACCCCAAAAGACCCCCCCCAAATCGCTCAGCTATCTATCTATCTGGAGTGGTTTTTGAGAAATTTTGCCCCAATTTTCGCTCAAAATCACTAATGTTCGCACCATTTTATAGTTTTTCACCTTCAAAATCTTGCTTTCCGGCTATATACATGGTTATATACCTATTTTTAGCCATTTTATACCTACTTTTGGCTACTTTTAACTGATCATTAGCGATTTTTTCCCCTTTATGCCTTCTTAACCTTGAAAAAGCCTATATATTGTGCCCCCGCCAGCCCCCCCCAAGCCCCCCCCCCAGCCCCCCCCCCAGCCCCCCCCAGAAAAATTTTCCAGCTATCTATCCCTCCGGAGAAGCGATTTGCTATCTATCCTGCCCCCGCGAGGGCCAAAATCCTGGAGACCCCTGTGACTGATCACTTGTACCATTCACGTTTCTGTAAAGAGATGATTAACAGTGTGTGCAACCACAAGAAAATACAATATTCCCCTTGAAATATGCCTTGCTATACCAAAAGCAAATCGCAATATCGAATATCGAAAATATCGAAATATCGAATATCGACCATTTTTTAATATCGAATATCGATATCGAGGTTCCATATCGTATCGATATCGAATATCGAGTTTCAGAAAAAAATATCGAATATCGATATCGAAAAGTCATATCGTTCGAACCCTACTGCCCACCACTCAACTGTTTCAATTCGACATTGATATAAAATTGCACAACAATTTAATTGGAATTACAATTTCAAAAAATAATATTTTTGGGCAGGCTTGCGGTGTGGAAATTCTGTGCGCTTCGGTGGCCGGGGGCAGCGAACAAAATTCGACAAATTTTTCCGCAAGTACTATTGAGTACAAAAAATTTATCGAGGCACTTTGTCACAATGGATTTTTCCAGGTGGGTTCTTTTTCTTTCTGGTGCCCTGTAAAATACCCTGTGAATGCAAATGTCATGCAAAGTGTCAAAAGTCATAGAAAATGCCCTGCAAAATGGCAACCGAGTTGCCATTTTGCAGGGCATTTTACCATGACTTTTGACACTATGCTTGACATTTGACATTTTACAGGGCATTTTACAGGGTTTGGAACTTGCACCAAGTACACTAGTTGACAACCGGTATTTTTGAAGCTGATAAATCCGTTTTGGACAGGGACGTATCCAGGATTTTTGAGCGGGGGGGGCTGCTTGTTTACGGCGGCCGGCGAGGGGGGGGGGGCTCAGCCCCCCCCCCCTAAAATTTTCGCTAAATAGTGGCGGAATGGCGCTATGGCGCTGGCGCCATTAGTAGGCGCCATGCCATGGCGCTATTGGCGTTGGCGTCAGCGCCATGGAACGCTGTATATGTATGTAAATATACATACAAAACAGCAAAAAGCACAACATTGAGTGTATTTACAACGATTTGCGGCCACATGGAGCAAATCAGATGATAATACCTTTATGTATGGTGAAGAATGCGCGCTTGCGCGCAAAATTTTTTACGCTGACGTTGAAAAAGTCGCATTTTCCGGTCACTTTCTGGTCTCGCCCCGGGAGGGGGGGGGGCTGCAGCCCCCCCCGCCCCCCCCCTGGATACGGGCCTGGTTTTGGACACATTTGAGTCAACTGGAATGAACTATTTCTGATCTCCAAAACAGTAGTTGACGAACGCCTCACTCTGGTAATCGCAAACGTGTTTGTACAGATTTTTTAATTAGCTTTGAAAATTTAGGATGTCAACTAATGTGTGTAGGGCCATTTCTTTTTTCGAATTTTTTATATTCAAACAAATTTTCTAACCGATGGAAATCTTAAATGGCTTAAAATTTTATTTTTCTTTAAAAAATGGTAATTTTTATTGCTCACTCCTACTGTATGGCTGCCCAAATAACTTGGAGAGACATTGCATTACTCAACATTGATTATTTCTGTACGCAATATTCACGTTTTCTGCTAAGTTCAAATGTGACACCGCATATCGCTTTTTATAAGGGTGGCACCATATGGCACAACTGCGTTGAAATTTTATATTTTACTAGGTGTTTTTTTATGGACGAACGTGTGAACACTGACACTTAACACTGGTTAAAACGAACGTTATAGCCAGTGTTAAGTGGACAAATAACAAAAAATATATAATTTTTATTGAAGGGTCGTTACACTGTTTCCTGTGCCAACAAAAAAATTTTAGTTAGAAAGTTCCATAATCCCAGTATGAAGTTTCATATCTGCAAGAAAATGCAGTGAAGTATACTCACTAGTTCAGTGTAGGTACACACATGCCAATCTGCAGATAATTAGTGCTTGTCGTTGAAATTAATTTTAAAACTTGAACGACATGCACGAATTATCTGCAAATTGGCACTCTCTGGCACTATCTGCAAATTGGCACAAATCTGTACACTCAAATAGTGGATATACATCACTGCTTTTAGTTGCAGACGGAACTTTATTCCGGAATTTTGGAACTTTTTCACTCCGTTTTTGTCGGCACAAAAATCAGTGTACCTAAACGTCGCTGGACCAAAAAAACAAAGGGCATTTTTTTCAAATTTCCCTTCAAAAGTTGTGCAGAATTTTTTTTTCAAGTGTTATTTGCATAATCCAAAAGTGATTCCGTTTGTGTTTATTTTGTCGGAATATTATGAATAAAAAGTAGTCACAGCTGTTTCAACGTGCTAAAAAAACTCGAGTGCTGCTACATTTTGAGTACGCGGTGGTGCTTTTATTATTTTGTACCACTACCATATTTTCTTGAATGAGCCCCGGGATTTATTTCACCTATGCAGACAATTTTTTTAGTTGAACGGTGTAATGCTTAATGTTGTTCATCAGCATTAAAACATTAAAAAATTCCTCAATTTATTATAATATAAGATAATTAATTATAAGGGGTCAATATTTTCTTACACAGCCTAGACCGCGAAACTTTTTAATGTTAGATTTCAAGGGGGTTATTTCAGTGAAAAATACGGCTAGATCGCTGGTGTAAAAAACGAACAAAAACACAATTTTGAGCCACCGTGTATCTGCTCAGCGCTGGATGTATGATTTATGATGATGTTATGTAATCCCTTTATTGTGTTTCTTTTTGAAAATGTGCCGCTATGCGGGTGCATCGATATAATTCCCCACGGCGTTTTTGGCGTTGGCGTCTTCTGCTGGCGCTGCGCCATTTTTTAATGGCGCTAAAACGGCTGCCGCCGGTTTACATATGCCTTAATTAATTTAAAAATTATCAGGAGTATACTAAGGATAATCCATTTAGTAAGAGGTTTTTTCCTCATTTGTTTGATGAATTTCTGACGAGAAGATTAAAAAAGTCGGTTTTCATATGCAAACTAGTTTGTACAGGCACTTTATGCACGTCCGGTATAGCGCCATACATTTTGGTGCCATAAATTTTTGGCGCCTACGCCACTCATTTCATATCAGAAGCTGTGGCGCCATTTTTTTCCAATCACTACAGTCGATAACAAATTTTTGTTTTTGTCTTTCAGGGCGAGAAAGTTGGATCGAAGAAACATCAACAGTTGACATTGGATGCGACTCAATTCTATCAGAATTCACAACTAGCCGGAAGGTATTTGAATTTTTTGTGGAACTTGTAGATGAGCCCCCGTCCCCACCAAGGGCTCCAGGTGCCACTCACAGACCCTGTAAAAAGCCCTGTAAAATGTCAAACGTCATGCAAAGTGTAAAAAGTCGTGGAAAATGCCCTGCAAACTGGGAAACGTACGTTGCCTTTTGACAATTTGCATGACATTTGACATTACAAGGATTTACATGGTCTGGGATTGCCTCCAGGTGGCGGTCGCGCGCCCTGTAAAGTGTGATGTCAAGTGTCAAAGGTTATGCAAAGTGTCAATTAAAATAAAAAGATGTTTATATTACTGAACTTATGACATTTTGCATGACATTGACAAATTTAAACATTTTACACTTTACGGGCGAGGGACTGCCACCAGTGAGCTACTTTTTCCCTATTTTGTAGAGTTTTCTCAGTTTTCTGCCTTCTGTACCTTGAAGCGCCTGTACACTGAACATCTGAACCCCCCTAGCCAATCCCGATCCCGATCCCGAAATTCCCAAAATCACAATCCAGATCCCGAAATGTCGCATAACCCAATCACGATCCCGATCCCGAAAAGTCAATCCCGTTTGAACCACCCTAGCCTATCAGTACTTTTGGAAAATCACCGATCATGTGCCATTATTTCTTCCTTGTTTTTTTTTCAGTCTAAGCAATGGCCGTCTAATGGTGGAAATGCTGCGAAATGTCACGCAGGAACAAGTGGATGAACTTCAGGAATACAGTGGGAACAGTGATGATGGTTGGTTGACTTTTTTGAGGGAAAATCTGTAGACCCGATTTTTCGGGCAACCCGATTTATTGTAAATATTTGATGTTCATGTAGAAATAAAATGTCCGGTCATTTTTGTTCATTTGCGTCACATTTTACATGACATTTTACAAACTCATCCGACATTTTAGTTGACATTTTACAGGCACTATAGGCCAGTACCGAACCCAGGCAATTTAGTTTAATCACACACACACACATCACAAATTGGTCATACGTTGGTTAAAATGCTCGGTAAAATTTTCCACATTTTTGCTGACACATTTCCGTGGTGCCGCACTGGCCTCTGCATTTTTGCAAGATACAATGCATTAATGTCAGAAAAATCACAGACACGTCATGGCTGAATGTGACCGAAAATGATATTGTAAATTCCGCAAACGAATATTTGGCTAATGGATTGAGCGCAGAGGAATTTGCGAAACCCATACGAGAATTTTTGGAACGTGGCCAAAGTTCGCTTTTGGATGGTGTCGAGGCGAAAACTAATCCCGTTGCACCGCAGAGAAAAAATAAAAAGTTAGTTTTATGGAGATTTTTCAAAGTTTTTTATGGTTACCCTAGGGTTGGGACGATATATCGTATCGAATATCGAATATCGACCCTTTTTTCATATCGAATATCGAATATCGATATCGAAAATTTTGAAAAAATATCGAATATCGACCATTTTTTCGATATTTTTCGATATTCTTGTTTTCTTTTTGAGCTATTTTTGATCGTTATAAAATGGCTGTAGCCAACAAAAAGTGGACGCTGCAGCCAAACACATGTATGCTTTTAAATGCACAAAGAAATATATCATATATACTGCAGTTACTTACACCCTGCACGCGTGGTTCCCGCTGGAAGTGTGCCAATCATGGTTAGCGCGTGCGAGTTTCATAAAAAGATGACAAAATTGATTGTTGTTATTCATTAACATAGGGTTGGCAAGCGATTTTTTTAAAGCGATTTTTTTTTTAATTTTGATTAAAAAAAAAAAAATCGCAGCACCCGTACCGATTTTTTATAAAAAAAATCGCTGGCAAAAAATTTTGGTACTCAAGCACTAGGTAAAATGCAAAAATTTTGCGCGCGAGCGCGCACTTTCATGCAAACAATCCACAAGTTGCTTTTTTCATGGCTTTGACAACCAATTTGGGGGGTGTAGTACCCATTTATGTGTGCTTTTAAGCGTGTAAGGTAGGCTGTGAATTATTTTAGGAAGTGTTCATAGTTATGCTTTGTGTTTAGGGTTCAAACGGGATCCCGATCCCGATCCCGGATCCCGTGAAATTCCGGGATTTAGCAGTCCCGATCCCGATCCCGATCCCGAAACCCCAATCCCGATCCCGATCCCGAAATCCAAAAATACCAATCCCGATCCCGATCCCGATCCCGAAAACTTTCAAATCCTGATCCCGATCCCGAGAATCTCCCAAGTCCGGGATCCCGATCCCGGAAAAAATAGTGAAAATTATAAAACGTGAAAAAATGACATTTTTGCATGCAAAAATGTGAACGCAAACCCCCAGCGTCCATTTTATGTCACTTTTCTGGCATCCAACACTGTTTTGAGACCTTTATGAACAACTGTGAATGCCAGAACAGTGACAAAAATCTCTATCCCTAGACCCCAATCCCGATCCCGAAAAAATGCCAATCCCGATCCCGATCCCGTGACCCCAATCCCGGCCAATCCCGATCCCGATCCCGATCCCGAAATCTCAAAATACCAATCCCGATCCCGATCCCGATCCCGAAACCCCAATCCTGATCCCGATCCCGATCCCGAAATCTTAAAAAGTGAATCCCGATCCCGATCCCAAAAAGTCAATCCCGTTTGAACCCTATTTGTGTTGTCACATCAAACATTTATGCAAAATGCATCCATGTTCACTTCCAATATCATTTATATTTTGTTCTGAGCAAGAACATGCTATTTCTGCAAAAAAAATTGCAAATTGTCGATGAAGTGTGATTCACGTCACAAATATAACAATTTAATTACATTTACACTTAAAAATAACTGACTTTCAAGCTTTTCCGAAGCTCTACTGTACTTATATTAGCACAGAAAGTATAAGTGTGCACTCCCTACCAATTTATATGGCTTTTATTACCCCCAGAGGCGATTTTAGGCAGAAATGGGGCTAATTTTGACCCCAGCGATTTTTATTAAAACAAAACGATTTTTTTTTTTTAATCGGGGTCGTTAAAAAAATCGATTTTTTTCCAACCCTACATTAACATATTCATATCGATGTCTTTTTTTCCATCTATTTACGGAAATCGCATGATTTAACAATCATTGGCACGCTTCCAACACGAGACATAAATCAGTGCGTCGGCAGAGTATCATGTACGCCGAGTATAAATGCCATGTCATTTTCACATTGAGCTATCAAAAGTAGGAGATCAAGGGATGTAAACTGGTGGCACATATAAATGAGAAACCAGGTACCTCGTTTTTCACAACAACCTCACAGGGAAACGTGCAGCCCAAGATGGCTGCCATTTTTTCTGGGGGTGCCCACAACATTTGTCTACATATATGCCAAGTGGCACCCCATGGCACCCCCCTGTTCTTCTGCTACAGATTGATGAAGTTTTTTCGCCAATTTTTTCCCGGAAAATATAAATGAGAATTTTCAAAAAACCAAACAAAATATAGCTGCGGTAAAGTGAGCAGCAATTTTTTGGTGTGCTGACAACACAAGGGATGATTACACTTGTGTTGGTGCTTTTTCAAAAAATGTAAATTCCTTGTGGCTTGCCAAAAGCCATATTTTGACCCGCTGGTCATTTGTAAGTATATTTTGACCCCCATTCCACTAACGCCAATTAAAAATGGCCCCAATATGCAGACATGTGCTATGAAGCCATTTCAACAACTATTTTGAACTTTGTCCTAATTCAAATTGTGATTGTAATTGAAAAACCATGATTTTCAACTTTCTGGACATGACATAGTTTTTGGTCTGGCCCATTAAAACTAGATACATAGCACATTGCCCATTGGCCCCAATAGATTTTTTACAGATAATTAGTGCCCACATTGAATGGGCACAATTATTTTGTGATTTGTGCTGTGACATTGCAGGCGTCGGACACGCTGTCACGCAAGTGCCCTCTTTACACAGGGCCATTTTTATCATTTGCTATAAAAAATATTTGAGTGCAAAAACGGGGCCCAGGAGCAGCCATATGTTGCCCCTGACACTGAACAAGCCAATTCTGGCACCCATGCGCTCCATGAATAGCTTGGGATAGTGGATTGTCCACTTTCTAAAACCTATGTGTTTCTCAAAAAAAATGTTTCAGTTTGATCAACAATGCCATCATTGTGTGGGGGTTCTGGGAACTCTGAGGGGGTAAAAAAATTGTACATACTTTGAATCTACCAATGTTAAAAAAACGTTTTGGTCTCAAATGTCCAGAAAAAAAATTATTGAAAATTAAAATTTCATCGGGAACAAAAATTTGTTTGGAATTCTCATTTATATTTTCCAGAAAAAAATGTGAAATTTTTCTTTCCTGCACCATAGGTGGCCTGAGGGAGGTGCCCCCTAGGGTATATATAGTAAATACTTGGGGGCACCCTCACCCAAGATGAAAGCCTAACAGCTTGCACTGGGGATTTGTAAAATACGATTAAGTGATTTTCTCATTTATATTTTCCACCAGTTTATACACATCTTAACAAATTATAGGATCTTAACACAGCAAACTGCATCACAAGGAAACCGTTTCACCAAGCCTTTGCATGGCAGTGTGGCTAAAAAATTTGGCTGTTTTTAAAAATACCAACCTAAAATAAAAAAGCCAGCCACCCCTAGTCACAGGTATGACCTGTACGTGTTTGCTTAATAATTTTTATCTGATATAATTTGATTCATCCTGTTTTTATTTCATTATATCATTTTAACTGTTGTGCGCCTCATTAAAAAAGATGATTAACCATGTTTGTGTCCAAATGGAAGTACAATATGCCCCGCTGTACTAAAATATCGAAATATCAAAAATATCGAAATATCGATATCGAATATCGAGCATATTTTCATATCGAATATCGATATCGAATATCGAGAGTCCATATCGTATCGATATCGAATATCGAGTTTCAGAAAGAAATATCGAATATCGATATCGAAAATCGATATCGAAAAGTGATATCGTCCCAACCCTAGGTTACCCCCCCCCCCCCGACCAAACATACGAGATTTCTGATATGATGTGATGGAATAAATTCGCTACTCGAAAACTATTTTTGATACTTTTTCGCGATTTGGATATTTGGTTTAAGAGTCACGTTCACGATAGTCATGTTTTTTTTGCACTTGTCTGTCCACTTATGCAATCAATATTTGTTTCCACAAGGCAACCACAATTTGAAAGCCTGAAATTGTTCTAAATATTGAAACAAAAAAATCATCTTCAATTCAGGCGAAAACAACACAAGCGAGCGGCAACAAAGAGCGCGCCAAATTCAAATTTGTCAACTGAAAATCCACAAATGGATAGCAAACCAAATATTGACGCTGGCAAAGTGCCAATCCCCGTTGCTCGGTCAAGTCAAATTGAAAGCAGCGGTAATACGATTATACAAGCCACGGATGCATTTGGCAGTTCTATGAGAAAATTGATTGGTTTGTTATTTTTCGTTGTTGTTTTTTGGATAAGATAAAAATAGAATAAGATGAGAAGTTACAAGTCCATAAATAGCCTCCAAAAAAATTTTCCACATCGGAAATTTAAAAACATTTGTGTACAAAGTTCACATTTTTTTCCAAGTGACGATAAAGTGTCAAATTACTGGTGGTATATTTGCGTGCCATGCATATCTTTAATTTCGAAGTCATGAAATTAGCATTTTCTTTTACATTAATTTGATACTTAGTTGTCACGTGTACATAACTTCACAGCGTAAATGACCATTTCTCTACATTTGACATTTTCTTCACTTGACAACTTTCCACTTGACAAATTCCCACTTTGCAGAAATGGAACAAGACGCATCAGGGATGGGCGGGGAGGCGCACAGTTCCGACACTGACTCGTATGGAGATGAGAGATTGGGCATAGATTTGGCTGAGAATGGTTTGTTTGGAATTTGGATATGGACCATGGCGCTGGGTTTTTTTTGTCATCATTTGGAGTTGATAGATAGATAGATTGTATTGAATACTTGATTTAGATTAATATATATGGAGCTTTTTTCTATATTTCACGTTGACATCAAAAACAATATTTCGCAATATTGCCTCTGCAGTGGCTCTGTACTCCCTTAAGATTTCAAAAAACGATCACCAATCGAACTTCTAACAAAACAAAAGTGTCAATGGCTAAAAATCGCCAAAAAACGAGAAGAATTTGAATAACCCCTCCAACTGTGCAAAATAAAACTTGCAAAACCATTTTTACAGCACTTCGAGAAGCGTCCAGTTCCTATGGAAACGCGGTGCAGGGTTATATGCGCGCGATGGACGATGAATTAGAAGCGACTACATTAAAACACAGTTTTATTAGACCCGGCGTGGCCAATAGAATTGTGAAACCTGTGAAGAAGGGGGCGGAGCCTAACACGGAGAAAGGTACCGCGGAGGTGCGAAGTTCGAGCGGGGTTTCTAGAGTAAGTGGGGATATTTTTATGTTTTGTTATTTCTTTATATTTAGGCGTGGTCGCGGTAAAATGTCTTTTAGAACTGCGTGAGAAATTCGTTTGAATTCCCGAGTTTTTTTTTGAAATTTCGTTTGAAAACTAGGGTTTGCAAGGCCATTGTCCGAACGCTAATCACATGTTTGGTGATGCTTTGACGCGAGTGCATTACGCTCATAAAGTATAGGTACAAAATGTTTTCACCCTGACCGAGAATCGATCCCGGCACCTTTCACTATACGTGTGAATGCTCTAACCGACTGAGCTACCAGGAGGCCACATTTTGCACCGCTCTAACTGTAAAAATCCATTTCACAAATCCCCCCATTTCCCCCCCCCCCCAGCGGCGCTCCCCGAGCTGCGACAGCATCGACTGCGAGGAGGACTCGTTCACGCCGGTCGACATCGACACCAACCTGGTGGCCAACATGCTCAGGTCCATCGAGCTCGGCACCAAGCCCACCGGCGCGCTCGCCAGCGCCGTTGACAGTGCCCAGGGGTGGGTGGGGTTGTGGGTTGGGGTGGCACACTTGGGGTTGGGGGGTTGACCCTAACCACCGTAGTGACACTGCACGCGCTGTTATTCATGTCTAATGTTGGAAGCGTGCCAATGATGCTTAAAACATGCGATTTTTTGTGAAAATATATGATACAATTTATTGTTGTAACGTTAAACGTTAAACCTGCTATAATGATTGTTTATTTTTATGAAAATTGCATGCGTTAAATGTCATTGGCACGTTTCCAAAGTGAACCGCGCGTGTAAAGTGAAAAGTCCCAATTGGATATGGTATGGTAGATTTCATTGTAATGCGTTTGACCACAGCTAATTTCAATTTTTTAATTTTTAGTCATTTAATAATTTTCCCAACCCAAATTCGATAAAATTTGGCAGCGCCACCGGGCCGGCGCAAGTGATGCTGGGCGCTATCAAACTGCAACATCAGGACAAAAACAGGGAGAGTGACGCCTGCGCGCTGGACAGCGACGACCTGCCCGAATGATACGGTAGTCGGCCACCTGGGGGCAGTCCCGGGCACTTTGTCAAGTGTAATGTCAAGTGTCAACTGTCATGCAAAATGTCAATCGAAACAAAAAATTTATTACTGAACTTTGCATGGCAATTGTCAAATTTTTATGTCATTTTTCTTGACATTGACTTGACATTTTACAGTGCTTGGGACTGGGACCTGGAGGCCAGATTCAACTAGAATGTAGAGCACCAGGTACGCGAGTAAGTGCGTGAAATTGTACAGCCTGTGTTCTAAATGAAGTTGGTGTCTTTGGGCTGTCCCGCACCAGGGGTCTCCTAGGGGGGGCTGGGGGGGGGCTGCCCCCCCCCAAATCGGCCAGCTATCTATCTATCCCGGAGGCCGCTCAGCTATCTATCTATCCCGAGGCAAAATCTTTGGCTACTACCCCCAAAGACCCCCCCCCCCAAATCGCTTAGCTATCTATCTATCTGGAGTGGTTTTTGAGAAATTTTGCCCCAAGTTTCGCACAAAATCACCAATTTTCGCACCTTTTTATAGTTTTTCACCTTCAAAATCGTGCTTTCCGGCTATATACATGGTTATATACCTATTTTTAGCCATTTTATACCTACTTTTGGCTACTTTTAACTGATTCTTAGCGATTTTTTGCCCTTTCTGCCTTCTTAACCTTGAAAAAGCATATATATTGTGCCCCCGCCAGCCCCCCCCCAAGCCCCCCCCCAAGCCCCCCCCCAGCCCCCCCCCAGAAAAATTTTTCAGCTATCTATCCCTCCGGAGGAGCGATTTGCTATCTATCCAGCCCCCGCGAGGGCCAAAATCCTGGAGACCCCTGTCCCGCACCCTGTAAAGTTTTACCGTCGAATGTTATGTAAAATGTCAATTCAAATGAAAAGGATATATTTTTCCAGAACTTTTGACATTGACACTTTACGTTATACTTAACTTGCTGCGGGCTGGTGCCAGGTGTAAGCGACTGCGAAAACCTACGTAATTTGAAAGTTTTATGTTCATAAATCTTGCATTTGCGTTTGTACAAACTGCCTGCCCGATATGTACCGTATTTCTCCGTGTAAACCGCCCCCCGTGCACAACGCCTGGGGCGTTATACAGCTTTATAGCGCCCCCGGGGCACTATACTTGGTTTCAAAAACATAAGCCAAGTTAAAATATTTACATGACAAATCAAGCTGAATTATAACGAAATGTCCACTTGGTTTGAATCGTTTTAATGTTGTGCTTCGCTGCGGCATGCACGAATTCCGCGGTATGCACCTTTTTCTATTGAATTTGTTGCACGCTGGGAGCGAACACAAAATATGTAAATATAAAAGCAAAAATCTGCCGTGTATAACGCCCCCCCTCCGAATGATTTAACGCCCGGGTGTTATACAAGTTTTAAAAAAGGTCGCTGAAAAGTGCCTCGGTTTTGTATAACACCCGGGCGGTTTACACGGAGAAATACGGTAATCATTTACACGTTGGTAACTATGAAGGGAGGGTGTAGCGGCCGTAATGAAAACCCGGCCGTAATGAAAGCCTGGTCGTAATGTATGCCTACCCGGCCGTAATGAAAGCCTGGCTGTAATGTAGGATGCTACATTACGGCCAGTCTTTCATTACGGCCGGGTAGGCATACATTACGGCCAGGCTTTCATTACGGCCGGGTTTTCATTACGGCGAGGCCCCCGTCCTATGAAGGTTATCTAGAAGAATTTTTTTCTCTATGCGAATAATTTGTTCATGTTCAGTATCGTTTACCGTTCGATTTTGTGATTTTTTTACCATTCACTATGAAATTTTTGAGTAACACTTTCACTTGCTGAGTTTACGTCATTTGCACTTGCATTTTTTTGTTGAAAATAACGCTTTTCATTGATGTGATCTAATATTATTTAGTGGAAAATGATTAGGTTTCAAACTGGATTAGGTTTTTGTTGTTCGGTCGGGGAACAATCCTGAAATTGGGCCAGTGCCAAGAATATTGGTAAGGTAAATCTTATGTAAAAAGGTAATTTTAGATCACACCGTGGCTGATAAAACATTTTATTATTGAATAAGTAGACGTTATATATTTACTGTAGTATTTAATATTTCTATGATGAAATAATAGGAAAAAAATGTCGTGAGTAAAGGTGTAAGCTTTTCAGTTTCGTATTTTCACATAATTTTTGTGCCAAAATGTCCGATCTACTTAGCCTATGTGTCCGCTTATGCACTTTTGTATTTTTATAATAAATTTGCTAGTCTTTATTTGTGAAAGTTATCTCTTTTATATTTCGAATTGATCAACGTTTTGTGTCCGTTTATAGGTATAATATTTTAAATTTTTCCACAATTTAGTATCTTGAATCTCAAGATAATCAGTCTGAATGATTGTTTCATGCTTAAAAATAGACAATGTTTCTGTGCTTCGGTGCTTTTTACATAAAACATACTCACTGCGCACTATTCTTGGGTTGTACAGGGTGATCCATTTGAGATATTTTACGTTTATAGCTCAAATAGCACCGATTTGCTGTGCGGGCAAATAGCGCCAGGTTTAAACGGCCCGTGCACTTTTTGGAGCAACCGTACCGTACCGGTAAACTTTTATATAATATTTACGGTATGGTGCCGTTTTCCTGGGGTCTCTTTCGTTTTTCACCTTACCGCAAATATCAAAGGGTGATTGCGACGAAGTTCTTCAATGAATTACCTAAGTGTGATTTATAATGGGCCATCTAAAATCGGTCACCCCAGGGCCAGTCTCGCACATTGTAAAAGTCAATGTAAAATGCGTTTTGTTTATTCATTGCAAAACCCTACGGTCGTCCGTAAGAAGTATTTGGATAAACATTTATAAATTTTTGACGTTAATTAAATGACATTTAAAGATAGAACCGTAATTGGAATTATATTAATTGTAAAATGCACTATCAAAGATAAAATAAAAAAATTATAGTACATAAATTTTACGTTTTACAGCGTGCGGCACTGGCCCCTGTATTTGTTTTGTGATGTTCGTTGTGATTATCGAAACAATAATATTTCTGTGAATTGATGTAGGATGAACATATTTATCGTCGAAAATTGTCTAAATTCCACGTGCCGATTTGACCCGGTTTTTCAAAATAAATTTTTCTGAACATGCTATCAGTGTTTTGGACAAAGACAAAACATATGGCCCAAATTATTTTTCAAAACTTCTCCAATAAAAAGTGATAGCACTTCAAACTTATGAGTGGTATTTTAATTTCTTATGCCGGTTTGACTAATATAGTTTCCAACATGAATTTTTTTTTAAACATGCTATCATGTTCTTTCAACAGACAGAACTTGTAAATATACCGTATTACCTCGAAATACCCCCAGGGGGTTCATTATTTCGCCAGCAAAATTTGACGGGGAGTGTCTGATATTTCGCCAGAAATTTTTGGAAATTCCCCATACTCAGACGTAGAAAAATCAAACAATTACATAGATGTATGTGTTTATAGTCACACATAACTGTATGTATACATAAACCCTGCCATAGCGTCACTCAATCATTAGTTTTAACGTGTGTTCTGCATTGTACAGATGACAAACTGCGGTATTTGTCATGTACGTTCTCTTTACACTCAATTTTAGGGGTGTCATTATTTCCTCAGCCGGATTTTAGGGGGTTAATTCGAGGTATACGGTATCGCTTTCCAATCAAAAGTTGTAGCACTCACAGCAAAAATTAAGTGTGTGGATGCGCGGTGAAGTGTCTTCACGCCAAACGCATCCCGACGCTTCACCAAGCACGATGGCACTTCCACACATATTTATCAGGAATATCTGCGTGAAGACACTTCACGCTTTTCAATATGGCCCTCCCACGCAAATGTATGGGGGAAGCGCGTGGAAGCACCAGCGCTGTGAAGTGTCTTCCACAGTTTTGGATGCGCGTGAAGCGCACGGTGAAGCTAGGTGAAGCGTGTGGAAGACACTTCACCGAGATTTTCGTGATGTTGGTGGAAGCGTGTGGAAGCGCGCCGCTTCACGCGCATCCAGCCCGCTTCCACACGCTTCACGGATCTATTTTTTGCTGTGACTTCATATTTGCATCTTGTTTCGATGCAAAATACTTGCACATTATATTCACACATATTGACAGTTGAACCAAGTTTTCTCCCCTAAATGGTGTAGCCAAAATCTCAAATTTACACAACCTATAGCCCACTTACTAGTGTGCTTACCTCCATTTATGAGTGCCTGGCAATGGATGCAAAACTGGCCGAAATAAATACATGCCACAGTGCAACATGCATAACCTGCATACCGTATTCCCTCGAAATACCCCCCGGGGGGTGATTGATTCATAGTGCTCCCGAGAGGGGGGGGGGGTTAAACGAGGGGGGTATTTGGAGGGGGGGGGGTTATTATTTCACAGGAAATTTTTTGAAATCCTAGTACAAAATTGTGGTTTGTGATGTGCGCTGGGGTAGAAAAATGCATCAATAACTGACATGTATCAACTCCTGTAAACTAATATTGGTATTTACGTAGATGGTATAAACACTGTTCTAACGTGATTCCAACATTGTTTTAACGTGTGTTCTGCACTACGCAGAACTTAGGGTGTCAAATTTCCGTTTCCGTTTTCCGTTTCCGCCTTTCCGCAGGAAAATTTTTTACCTTTCCGTTTTCGTTTTCCGGCAGCTGAAACATTTTTACCTTTCCGTTTTCCGTTTTCCGGCAGCTGAAAAATTTTTACCTTTCTGTTTTCCGTTTTCCGGCAGCTGAAAATTTTTTACCTTCCCATTTCCATTTTTCCGGCCCATTTTTCCATTTTCCGGCTGAAAAATTTTTACCTTTCCGTTTCCGTTTTACCAGGCCATTTTTCCATTTTCTGGCTTGATTTTCAGTTTTCTGGCATTTTTCCATTGTTTATCCAATCTGTATTTATCTTCAACTAGCAGGATTCTCTCCGACCTTCAGTCGGGTTTTGTGGTTCTCTACAATTAATACCATTGGAGGAAATATGATAGTTTAGTTAAGTTTGCCCACATGCTAGGCATGTGTTTTGAAATGCGGTATGTAATGTACCAACAATAACAAGACCAATACCAAAGATGCAATGTTTTGGAATGGATTTTTTGTAAACTTCTGTAAAATGGTTGGGCAGTGTGCATTTTGTGTGGTATAGGTTTTGTGATATGATAGTGTGGTTTTTGCAAGGTGTCAAATTTTGTTGTTATCTTAAATTGGTTACATTTGTGCTTTGCTGTTCTTTTTGTGTTTGTAAATCCTTGTGGTATTAATTGTAGAGAACCACAAAACCCAACTGAAGGTTGGAGAGAATCCTGCTATAGGTACCCACTACTCAGAGGCTTGCAAAAACTGACACCCCAGTGGGGACCCCCCTCCAAATGGCATCACCCAGGGAACCCCCCAAAAGTGGCACCCCCTGGGAACCGCCCAAAAATGGGACCCCCTAGGGCCCCACAATTATGGCACCCCCTGAGGACCACCAAAAAATGGCACCCCTTAGGGACCCCCCAAAAATAGCACCCCCTAGGGACCCCCCAAAAATGGCACCCCCTAGGGACCCCCCAAACATGGCACCCCCTAGGGACCGCCACAAAAATTGCACCCCCTGGGGACCCACCCAAAGTTGGCTCCCCCTGGGGACTCTCCAAAAATGGCACCCCCTGGGGACCCCCCCCCCCAAAATGGCACCCCCTATGGACCCCCCCCCCCACAAAAAAATATAGCACCCCCCTAAGGACCAACAAAAAATGGCACCACTGGGAACCACCCAAAAAATGGCATCCCATGGGGACCCCCTTGAAATGGCACCCCCATATGTGCCTCCAAAAAATGGCACCCCCTGGAGACCCCCCAAAAATGGCACCCCATGAGGACCCCCTCTAAATTCTGTAAACACAGCCCCTAGTTTGGAAACTCCTGTAAACTCAGCCCCTAATTTGGAAACTCCCATAGACTCAGCCCCTAATTTGGAAACTCCCATAAACTCAGTCCCTAATTTGGAAACTCTTGTAAACTCATTTTCTGGTTTATGGTAATGTAGTGTCAAAATAGAATGAATATTTGAAATAATTGCTAGCATCAATCCACAAATGCATCAATTCACAATCTTCAATTTTTTAGCCCCAGGGGTTAGACTTAAAGGTTATGGTTATGTAGAGTAGAAATGGAGTGCACATCTCAAATCACTGCAATAAAAAACCCACAAATGCATCATTTCACAAATTGAAAGTTTTTGGGCCCAGGGGTTCATTATCAGGGTTTTAGTAATGTGGTGTAAAAATTGAGTGTATATTTGAAATCGCTACAATCAGAAATCCACAAACACATCATTTTATGATTTGAAAATTTTTAGCCCTGGGGGTTCATTTTCAGGGTTACGGTAATGTAGTGTCAAAATGAAGTGCATATTTCAAATCAAGGCAATCAAAAAGCCAGAAATGCATCATTTCACAATTTCTAAGTTATTTTCAATTTAAGGCTTACAGTAATGTAGAGTTGAAATTGAGTCATTTCGAATCAGTGCAATTAGAAACATGCAAAATGCATCATTTCACAATTTGAAATTTTTGGGTCTAGGGGTTCAATTTCAGGGTTTTAGTAATTTAGTGTCAAAATGGAGTGCATACTTGAAATTGCTACAATCAGAAACCCACAAATGCATCATTTTATGATTTGAAAGTTTTCAGCCCAGGGGGTTCATTTTTAGGGTTATGGTAATGTAGTGTCAAAATGAAATGCATATTTCAAATGAGTGCAATCAGAAACCCAAAAATGAATGATTTCACAAATTGAAAGTTTTTGGCTCTAGAGGTTCATTTTCAGGGTTATGGTTATGTAGTTTTCAGGGTTATGTGGTGTCAAAATGGAGTGCATATTTCAAATCAGTGTAATCAGAAACCCACATTGAATCATTTCACAATTTCTAATTTTTGAAGCCTTGGGCATATTTGAAATCGTTACACTAAGAAACCCACAAATCCATCATTTGAAAGTTTTTGGCCCAGGGGGTTCATTTTTAGGGTAATGTAGTGTCAAAATGAAGTGCAAATTGAAAGTTTTTGGTTCCAGAGGTTCATTTTCAGGGTTATGGTCATGTAGTTTTCAGGGTTATGTAGTGTCAAAATGGAGTGCATTATAAATCAAATCAGTGCAATTAGAAACCCACAATGCATCATTTCACAATTTGAAAGTTGGCCCCAGGGATTCAATTTCAGGGTTATGGTAATGTACTGTCAGAATGGAGTGCATATTTCAAATCATTGTAATCAGTAACCCACAAATGCATCATATCACAATTTATATTTTTTAGCCCCGGGGGCCTCACTGAAGGATTATGGTAATGTTATTGTAACTCCCATAAACTCAGCCCCTAATTTGGCAAACACCCATCAACTCAACTCCCATAAACTCAGCCTCTAATTTGTAAACTTGTGTCAACAGCCCCTTATTTTTAAACTTCTGTCAACTCAACCCTAATTTATAAACACCCATCAACTCAACCCTGAATTGAAAACTCAGCCCCTAAAAACTCAAGTTCACCCCCTACACATGTGCAATTGCATTCTTGGGAAGCAGCTTTGCCATCTACTAACCCTGTTTGTCAAGATTGTAACGTGTTTGTAAAGGGCATTTTGTACTAATAAATAGTGACTGCATTGTGTGCAAAAACACACACGAATTGGGCAAAAAATGAGGCTGTGATTGTGCCCCTATCTTTTGCATTAGGCATCCTTTGCACGCAGTTCTCTCGAAAATATATAGGTTTAGATTGGCTCATCCCATTGTGTTGTTTTTGTCTCTTGGAGCAGCATTGACAACTGGGATTTCAGGGTCAGTGAAACAGGTGCTGTGAACCCAATTGGGTCATATGCTGACACCAATAATTTATTCAAGTTTTGTCTGGTTGGTGTTGTGATGCTGTCAATTTGCAATTTTGGTGTTGATATTGCCAGCATGTCCGTTCAGTGATTTTTTTTCATGCCCATTACTGCGACAATTTTATTCACTTTTGGACTCCTGTCATTTTCTGCTATTTCATTCATGACTGATCTGGAGTTTGACAGCCATTCCCTCATGTTCATAGAACATTGGTTAAATAAAGCTTTGACTTTGTAATATAGTTCTAAAGCTTCAACTTCATTCGTGACACTCATGATGAAGTTATGGACGTAAATGTTGTTTATTATCATCGCCAACTGGTTTCGTTCCCCTTCATTTTCTTCATATTCATTCATGTTGTTTATTGTCACATTTAAATGGTATTTTATGACTGCTCCCAAAATTGCTGGGCTGCAGACAAGTCCAAACAGTACACATTTAAAACAAAGTACTATTAAGTTATTTTCAGTTACTGGTTTTGAGGCATCTTTCAGCCAGAAAAATCGTGTGTAGTCTCTAGCTTGGTCATGCAATCTTATTTGCAAAAATGCCTTTTCAATATTGGCAATTAATGCTAGATTGCCTGCCCTGAACCTCAGGAGTAGGCCCAGTGCTAATTGTGTTGTAATTGGTCCTCTAAAAAGGCACTTGTTGAAACTGGGCTTACCTCCATTGTACACGATTCTGCATGATGTCGATTTGTCCGGCGTGATTACTGGCTGGTGTGGCAGGTAATGAATCCCCTTGTTGTCTGTTTTGTCGTCACAGATCTCAAAGTTTCCCTTTTCTAGTTGGTCGTCCAAAACTTTCCGGTATTGTTCAAATAAGTTTGGATCTTTGTTGAATCTTATTATCAGTGATTTAAACCGCACCAAGGCTTCTGCTTTTCCCATGGGCAGGTCACTGATACTTTCTTTATACGGCCAGTCAATATAGTATTGTTTGTTGTTGTCGTTGAATTTTATGCTATTTATTATCATCTCCTCTGCAATGTTGTCATCAATTGCATAGGGGTCATCAGTAATTCCCACTGCTTCTAGACTGTGAAATTGTCATAGTGTTTCCTTTCCTATGGCCACTATGGCTACTTTTTGATGATTTTTTGTTGGTCCAGTTAAGCTTGAACTACAAGTGAAGTTACAGGCATGATCCATAGTTGCAGAATTTACAGCTACCACAATCAAAGCCAAACAGGCAAACCTGCATGCAGGTTTTCCTTCTGCAAATTTGTCTATTACCGTGCTAATTTCACTTCTTTTTTTCCGTTTCCATGAAAATTTTGCTTTCCGTTTTCCGTTTTCCGGCATTCCATTTTTCCGTTTTCCGTTTTCCGGCCGACAATTTTTTTTTACCTTTCCGTTTTCCGTTTTCTGCTGAGTGAAATTTTTTTACCTTTCCGTTTTTGGCAGAAATTTTTTTTTTACCTTTCCGTTTTCCGTAAAGTGAAAAAATTTTACCTTTCCGTTTGCCGTTTTCCGTAAAAACTTTTTTTTGACACCCTAAGAACACAAACTGCAGTATTTGTCATGTACGTTCTCTTTACACTCAATCTGGGGAGGGGTATTTCGAGGGGGGGGGGGGGGTGATTGTCTCATAGTGGTCTCGAGAGTGGGGGGGTCAAACGAGGGGGGTATTTTGAGGAAATACGGTATATGCATAATATGCTGTTCATGCTTAGAATGTTCCTTGCTGTGCAGAGCTCAGTGACACAGGTGGGCAGTTGCCATATTGAAAACTTTGTTTAAGAATGTACTGTATATCCTTGAAATACCCCCTGGAATACCCCCTCTCGAAATACCCCCTCAATATGGACACTGAATTTATAAACCCCCACTCTAAATACCCCCCCCCCCAAACGTGTAAAGAGAATGTGACTGACAAACGCTATGGTGTGTGATCCGGGCAATGCAGAACACTCGTTAAAACAATGAATTTGTTATGTTAAAACATGGTTTTTACCAATTACATACTGTGTAAACATGATTTATACCACTTACAGTCTATAGACTCTAGCTAATTGTTGCATTTTTCTATGTCTGCGTATGTTACAAACAAATTAGTACTGGGAGTTAGAAAAATTTCTGGAAAATAATAACCCCATTTGAAACACAGTTGGTTTTATAAAAATTATTTGTATACAAATTTCATAAAAATTGTATTTTATTTTGATTTTATTCATGTGTCATCTTATTTTATTTTATTCCAAAATGTCATTAATAAAAAAATGAACTATTTTACAAAAAAATTACAAAAATTGTACAAAAAATCAGAATATTGCATGAAAGGTCAGAAAAATGTTATCATTAGACCTGAATATGAAAAAATTGAAGTGACAAATGATTTCATTATCTTGCAAAAATTGCAGACAGTACCTACCGTAAATCCTCGAATAAGTCCCTGGGGGAGTCATTTTTTCTCAGAATTTTTTGAGGGGGGACTTATTCGAGGGGGGAGTTATTCGGGGGGGGGGGGAGTTATTCGAGGGGGGGGGAATTATTTTTTCGTCGGAATTTTGAGTAAAAAGCATGATCAATATATAATCCGAATGCGGTTAAGTTAGTTGCATAAAGGTCTAAGCCAGTATAGAAATCCCATTATTCATGGAATGAAATCAATGTTAGTGTGCATCAAATGCAAAATAATGCATACTTTGAATGAACGTATACATAAATACATTTTTTTTATACGTGGACTTCTTTCCTACCCATAAAATAGGGGGGAGTTATTCAAGGGGGGAGTTTTTTTTTCCTCAGCCTGCTTAGAGGGGGGAGTTTTTCGAGGGGGGACTTATTCAAGGATTTACGGTAGGTTTTGTTAGCTAGCTGCAAGTGTAATGTTACAATTATTGATACAATGGTTTGCATTTTCAGTACTACTGTGCCTACACACACTAGTTTTCACCGTGACTTCGTGTGAAAACTGAAATTTTTACAAACACAAATTAATGAACACAATTGAATGATTTAATTTTAATCAAAATTGAATTTAAATTAATGAAAGTTACAATTTGAAAATTTGATTTATAGAATCTTTACACTCAATTTGGGTGGGGGTATTTCGAGGGGAGTTTTTTCCCCCTAGCTCACTCAGACCTGTGAGTATTTAGAGAGGGGCAGTTAATTCGAGGAAATACGGTAGTCCAATCAAGCTAAATGACACAAAACTGAAGCTACCGTATTTCCTCAAAATCCCACCCCCCTCGAAATACCCCCCTCGAAATACTCCCCTCAAAATGGACACTATGAACTTATAACCCCCCCTCGAAATATCCCCCCCAAATTTAGTGTATAGAGAACGTAAATGACAAAGGCTGCGGTTTGTCATCTGGGTAATGCAAAACACACGTTAAAAACGATGACTCTGTTATGTGAGAACAGTGATTATACGTCTACACACTTATACAAGTCTTAAAAGTCTTATAAATGGTGATTTTTGTTGCATTTTCAACGTGTGCGTACGTTTCAGACGACAATTTAGTACTTGGTTTTCAAAAAATTTCAAAACATTTAAAATAACCCCCCCTCGAAATACCCCCCTCGTTTAACACCCCCTCAAAATTCTCACTCTGAAAAAATAAACCCCCTGGGGGTATTTCGAGGAAATATGGTAGATCCCATTTGAAATAGTATGAGGTATGACCATGGACCAGGGTTGGCAAAATCTCAGAAAAAATAAAAATAAAATAAAAATAAAATGGAAAATTTGAGAATAAAATAAAATAAAATAAAATGGAAAATTTCAATATAAAAATGACAATTGTATAAAAATCCGAATTTTTGTAAAATTATTGTAAAATTGTATACAAATTCATATTTTTGTAAAAATTGTATAAAAATTCATATTTTTTTGTAAAATTTTCATCATGTTGCTTGGGGTTCGGTATATAGATGCGATAATACCTATCTAAACTCCAAACCTGCCTGCATAGATTTCACGATACAGCGTTTCTGCAGTTATCTATGTTTGAAAACTTATGTCTCAAATTCAAATTTGAACGGATGGATTCCATTTGGCTAATGGTTTGATTTTATTCAGTTCAAACTTTTTAATTACCGTATTTCCTCGAAATACACCCAGGGGGTTTATTTTTCAGAGTGAGAATTGTGAGGGGGGTATTTCGAGGGGGGGGTAATTCCTGGGGGGGGGGGGGGTATTTTATTTCTCGAAATGGACACTGAATTTATAAACCCCCACTCTAAATACCCCCCTCCCCCCAAACGTGTAAAGAGAATGTGACTGACAAACGCTATGGTGTGTGATCCGGGCAATGCAGAACACTCGTTAAAACAATGAATTTGTTACGTTAAAACATGGTTTATACCAATTACGTACTGTTTAAACATGATTTATACCACTTACAGTCTATAGACTCTAGCTAATTGTTTCATTTTTCTATGTCTGCGTATGTTACAAACAAATTAGTACTGGGAGTTAGAAAAATTTCTGGAAAATAATAACCCCATTTGAAACACAGTTGGTTTTATAAAAATTATTTGTATACAAATTTCATAAAAATTGTATTTTATTTTGATTTTATTCATGTGTCATCTTATTTTATTTTATTCCAAAATGTCATTAATAAAAAAATGAACTATTTTACAAAAAAATTACAAAAATTGTACAAAAAAATCAGAATATTGCATGAAAGGTCAGAAAAATGTTATCATTAGACCTGAATATGAAAAAATTGAAGTGACAAATGATTTCATTATCTTGCAAAAATTGCAGACAGTACCTACTGTAAATCCTCGAATAAGTCCCCGGGGGAGTTATTTTTTCTCAGAATTTTTTGTGGGGGACTTATTCGAGGGGGGGAGTTATTCGAGGGGGGAATTATTTTTTCGTCGGAATTTTGAGTAAAAAGCATGATCAATATATAATCCGAATGGGGTTAAGTTAGTTGCATAAAGGTCTAAGCCAGTATAGAAATCCCATTATTCATGGAATGAAATCAATGTTAGTGTGCATCAAATGCAAAATAATGCATACTTTGAATGAACGTATACATAAATACATTTTTTTTATACGTGGACTTCTTTCCTACCCATAAAATAGGGGGGAGTTATTCGAGGGGGGGAGTTATTTTTTCCTCAGCCTGCTTAGAGGGGGGAGTTTTTCGAGGGGGGGACTTATTCGAGGATTTACGGTAGGTTTTGTTAGCTAGCTGCAAGTGTAATGTTACAATTATTGATACAATGGTTTGCATTTTCAGTACTACTGTGCCTACACACACTAGTTTTCACCGTGACTTCGTGTGAAAACTGAAATTTTTACAAACACAAATTAATGAACACAATTGAATGATTTAATTTTAATCAAAATTGAATTTAAATTAATGAAAGTTACAATTTGAAAATTTGATTTATAGAATCTTTACACTCAATTTGGGTGGGGGTATTTCGAGGGGAGTTTTTTCCCCTAGCTCGCTCAGACCTGTGAGTATTTAGAGAGGGGCAGTTAATTCGAGGAAATACGGTAGTCCAATCAAGCTAAATGACACAAAACTGAAGCTACCGTATTTCCTCGAAATCCCTCCCCCTCGAAATACCCCCCTCGAAATACTCCCCTCAAAATGGACACTATGAACTTGTAACCCCCCCTCGAAATATCCCCCCCCCCCAATTTAGTGTATAGAGAACGTAAATGACAAAGGCTGCGGTTTGTCATCTGGGTAATGCAAAACACACGTTAAAAACGATGACTCTGTTATGTGAGAACAGTGATTATACGTCTACACACTTATACAAGTCTTAAAAGTCTTATAAATGGTGATTTTTGTTGCATTTTCGACGTGTGAGTACGTTTCAGACGACAATTTAGTACTTGGTTTTCAAAAAATTTCTGGCGAAATAATAACCCCCCCTCGAAATACCCCCCTCGTTTAACACCCCCTCAAAATTCTCACTCTGAAAAAATAAACCCCCTGGGGGTATTTCGAGGAAATACGGTAGATCCCATTTGAAAAAGTATGAGGTATGACCATGGACCAGTGTTATGCCGCCATTTTGTAGGCATTTGTTTTCCTATTTAAATTCATTTTCTTATGGTAGATTTGAATTTTCAAACTACGACAAGTTTTGTGTTGCGCCATCGCTTAGGTATTCCCCCCCCCCCCGCAGCGCTGTTGCATTTTCATGCCAATATGTATTTATGTATGCGCTGTGTACACATGTGCCGCGGAACCGTTCGCGTGTGGCGATTTTTAGGTGTTCTTTTTTCATGTCTGTGTATTGCGAGTATGCATTATGTACTCTTGCGCCTAGCAGACATTCTGTCGCTGCCATTTTTTCTATATGGGTTGAATAAGTGCCCCCCGATTTTTTACTGTGTCCAGCCGATATTTTGAATCGGCTGGCAGTCAATGTTTACGCGTTTTGACTCGCAAATATTTTCCTAAAATCTACCTATTTGATTTTTGCCCCCAACTTGTATTCTGTTCACCGATTTCGCTGAATAAAGCGCCGGTAAACTCGAGTTGGCCTTGGCATCTCTAAAAAATCAACAAATTAAAATTCAAATTTTTATGACCGCAATTAAGCGGTCATAACATGGTGATCATACTGGGAGCGATTAATTTTGCTCCCAAATAATCGACCCCGGGCCTCCTGTTCCGCCCGGCCGAGCGGCAAATTTCGCCGCGTTTCGTGCTGACAAATTTCGGCAACACCGCGGCATTCGTCGCCGCCTGCCGCCGACCGCTTATCAGCCATTGGGGCTGCGCGGCCGGCCAACCACTTCCTTCAATCAGCCACTGGGGCTGATCGAAATCGTTTTTCCATGTCGTTTTGCCACTGGGGCTAGCGACATTGCGGCGCAGCTTCGCGCCGCTTTATCAACTCGATCAGCCACTGGGGCTGATCGAACCCAATGGTTTTCGCTGTGCCACTGGGGCCAGCGAATGACCAGCGAGGTGCTGCACCATTATTCCGATCAGCCGCTGGGGCTGGCCGGAAAATTTCGTTTTTGTCGCTGAGCCACTGGGGCCAGCGACACGCAACTCGACGGGCCCTCTGATCGATTTCTGCCCGGTTTTCGCGGCACGTTTTTGCCGCACATTTTCCGACCCCGATCAGCCACTGGGGTTGATCGGAAATTTTCGGTTTTCCCTGTTGCTGAGCCACTGGGGCCAGCGACATTTTGCCACTGCACTGAGTGCCATCTCGTTAACTGGCCACTGGGGCCAGTTTCAAATTTCGTAGGCGCTTGGCCCTGTTCCAATTTGTTGGCCATTGGTGCCAAACGCTTTTGCTGCGTCAGCGTGACGGAATTGCACGCCCACTTGCTGGCCGCAGTGCGCCACTGGACGTGCCAATTGTTGCATCAATTTTGAGTGTACTTTGCCACTCAAAAGCTCGACTGCTCCAGTTGTGAGTGGCCATTCCTGCACCATATTTGCACCAAATTGTGCTAGTGCAGATTTAGTGACCCCACATTTTCTAACATGTCGCAATATACGCTAGTGGAACTGGAACCGATCGTCGAGTCGTGGGTTGAGCGCACTGAGCGGCAGAAATTGCTGTGTTTGCTAAGTGTGCTTTTGCAGTTTCGAGTTGATGACGATGAGTGGCCTACGATTAGTGATCCACCCCGCCTTGGAACTGGGCCATTGATTTGGCATGTGTGGCGATGCATGGATCTATATTTCACAGATGCAAACACCGTATTAGAATTGGTGCTTGACCTGGATGATCAAGTACCACCCAGAGGCATTGGGGACAACCCCACGCTGCCTCAAGGTGTCGCCGCTGCCCAGCCAACTGCAGCACCGACAATGGTCGATCTTTTGTCAGCTATCCAACAACTCCCGGCTGCAATCGCCCAACAATTGGCTTCACAAGCGGTGCCGGCACATACGGCACCGGTCCAAATTGCGCCCGCGGGTTCGCACTCGATACCGGCACCTGGCGCAAACAATCATTGTACATTGAGGACCCCCGCTACTACATCTAACAACCAGCCACTTGATTCAACTGAAGCAAGGTTGCAGGCTGTGTCATCATCGCCTGGCGGTTTGATCGGTCAAATTGCTGCCTACATTGACCAATATGTCATGGTCCCGGCGGACGGCTTTCCGTCGCTCGTGGATGCACTGGCACAAATTTCCTCCAGTGATCGCATGAGTGGTGGCCATGTAGCCACCGTCGCTAGCAAGCAGACACCATTCAACGGGGATTCGAGCACACCATCGGGGCCCTTTAAATTTTGGCTTCACAACGTTCCCCTGCCATACCAACATTTGTTCTGGACCAATGTTTTCCAGCAATGTTTGAAGGGAAGCGCACAGGCGCACTACATTTCTATTCGTCTGGACAAGCGCAACACCATGCTTTATGTTCTCGACAAATTGGCTCGTGTTTTTCAAGTGGACCGCAAGGCGCATTCGGTCGCTGAGTGGTATCGAATTTCAGCTAAACCTACTGATTCTGTGGCCACCCTGTACAGCAGATTGTGCAGCACATTCCACTATATTAGTGAGCAGATTGACAACTCACAATGTGTGAAAATGATTGGCGATAAATTGTTCCTCGAGATTGGAGGAATGTTGCCGATGTCTTTTTGGTATCCATGGCGCGAGAAATGGCAAGATGGTCAGATCGAATTGGCCGATGCCGTTGGACGCCTCGACATCACGCGCGAGGAAAATCTGCATTATTGGGCTGAACAAAATGAGCAGCGTAATGCTAATCGTGCATCGAATCCGTCGAACGGTGGAAATGCTGCATGGTCCAATGACCCACCAGCTGTGGCTGCATCCAGAAATGCCTCGGGTCGATCTGGCAGTCGAAATGATGGCTGGGATAGGCAGGCAAAATTTGACCCAATGACGCATCAGGGTCCATGGTGCACCTATTTCATGCATCGTGCACCCATGCCGCATGAGCCAGCAAAATGCTATTTGAATCCTGATTCTCCTGCGTATCGACTGGATCAGGCGGAACGAGCCCGAGACTTCCTGCGTAAGGCCGGCAAGACTGAGCACGATGCTCAGAAAAATATGCGCATTGAGTGTGGCAAACTCAATCTGAAAGTGGATGAGCACATCTATAGTGCCCCTGAATCTGACACTGAACCTAGTGGTAATCCATCTACTAAATTGACTAAAAATGTTTCTAATCCGCCATCCGATTCCGAGCTCGAGCCCAATGATTTTGAAACATGGTTCCCTAGCAGCTACGCAGCTCACAAGCAGATGGGTTGCACCATGAACCCGTCAAGTGTGCGACACGCCCACTGTGATCGCCCACTGGCCAAGGTGGACGTCATGGGCTGCACGCTCACAGGCACACTTGATAGTGGCTGTGAGGAGGGGATCATCATTGAGGAGCACCTGCTCGAGGATGTTTGGAAACGTGCACAGTGCAATGTCAGCATGGAGAAGGCAAAGTACCGGTCATACCCTGATTCAGCTTTGGGGACTGCCGGCAAGCCGATTCCGGGGCATCACCTGGCACTCTACAAAATGCATTTGCTGCATACCACACCCGGTGGACAACAGCAATCTGCAGACATCTGGGCTGTGGTTAAACGGAAACCACAGTTCCCGCGCACTTGTTTGGCCACAAGGCACTCTATGGCACACTCAAAATGAATCACACGGCTATCTCTGAGCTCCAGCGACTTGAGGCCAATTTCATGCCCAAAGCCATGGGTGAATTGATTAGCGCCTGCCAATTACCAACTAAAGGAGAATTGCCAAGAGAATCAGTGGTCACTAAGCTATCACATCTTGAATTGGCGCCAATTACTGGCATTCGGAAATTGCACTCGTCGAAGCCCGCTACACTGCCATGCGCCAAGGGCAGCAAGGTCTACGGCAGGCCCCCACACAAAAAGTCTGCCACCAAATTTTTTCGCAATTCTGCCAAATGTGTTTCACCACATGCCGAGTTCATGTTGGTGAACCCTGGAAAATCCGATGGTCAACTGGTGACCAACCCTAGGGGCGAGCCCTGCATGCGCCGCAAGCACAAGGCGAGGCTCAGCTCCAGCACCCAGTGGAATCCAGGCTAAAGAGTGCCGCCATGATTGTAGGGTGTGCATGTGTCCATTCTGAAAATGAACTTTCTAAATTGTTTTTTTTTTCTCAACAACTATATCTCAATCTGATCAATATGTGATTCCAGATTAGATTTTTAATTCAAATGCTTATTGTGTTACACTTGGGTAACTCAAACTTTCTATTCAATGCAATGTGGTTGAAATTTTGTAGCTTCTTTATGTAAGCTGTTTTCTGACTTCCAGTTCCACTAGTGTTTCGTTTGTAGGTAGTGTAACTGTTGTCATGGGAGGGGCTGTTATGCCGCCATTTTGTAGGCATTTGTTTTCCTATTTGGTAGATTTGAATTTTCAAACTACGACAAGTTTTGTGTTGCGCCATCGCCATCGCTTAGGTATTCCCCCCCCCCCCCCCCCGCAGCGCTGTTGCATTTTCATGCCACTATGTATTTATGTATGCGCTGTGTACACATTCCGGAACCGCTGTGCCGCGGAACCGTTCGCGTGTGGCGATTTTTAGGTGTTCTTTTTTCATGTCTGTGTATTGCGAGTATGCATTATGTACTCTTGCGACTAGCAGACATTCTGTCGCTGCCATTTTTTCTATATGGGTTGAATAAGTGCCCCCCAATTTTTTACTGTGTCCAGCCGATATTTTGAATCAGCTGGCAGTCAATGTTTACGCGTTTTGACTCACAAATATTTTCCTAAAATCTACCTATTTGATTTTCGCCCCCAACTTGTATTCTGTTCACCGATTTCGCTGAATAAAGTGCCGGTAAACTCGAGTTGGCCTTGGCATCTCTAAAAAATCAACAAATTAAAATTCAAATATTTATGACCGCAATTAAGCGGTCATAACACCAGGGTTGGCAAAATCTCAGAAAAAATAAAAATAAAATAAAAATAAAATGGAAAATTTGAGAATAAAATAAAATAAAATAAAATGGAAAATTTCAATATAAAAATGACAATTGTATAAAAAACCGAATTTTTGTAAAATTATTGAAAAACTGTATACAAATTCATATTTTTGTAAAAATTGTATAAAAATTCATTTTTTTTTGTAAAATTTTCATCATGTTGCTTGGGGTTCGGTATATAGATGCGATAATACCTATCTAAACTCCAAACCTGCCTGCATAGATTTCACGATACAGCGTTTCTGCAGTTATCTATGTATGAAAACTTATGTCTCAAATTCAAATTTGAACGGATGGATTCCATTCGGCTAATGGTTATGTTTGATTTTATTCAGTTCAAACTTTTTAATTACCGTATTTCCTCGAAATACACCCAGGGGGTTTATTTTTCAGAGTGAGAATTGTGAGGGGGGTATTTCGAGGGGGGGGGGGGTAATTCCTGGGGGGGGGGGTTATTATTTCGCCAGAAATTTTTTGAACTCCCAGTACTAATAACGTACGCAGACGTAGCAAAATGCAGCAAAAACCACAATGTATAAAAGTCTACAGCCTTGTACTGTATTTCATCTAAAAGAAGTATCTATTTTTTTCGTCAACATTTTTACCCGCCCTTCTTTTGGAGACCGCCCTTCTATTTTTTTCGTGAACTTTTCAGCCCATTGTTTTCACGTTGTACCAAGGTTTTTTTAAAGTGTTCTGTCACAGAAAGTTCATAGAATGACGATAGATGTGAGTTTATTCAACATTTGATGATAAAATAGCACAAAATCAATCGATCAAAGCCACTGAATCACAGTGCCCGCAGAGTTATTTTATTATTTTTCTGCATTTGGAACAATTCCAGCACTTTGTGTACCTTCTATTGAAGACCGCCCTTCTATTTATTTCGTGGCCCAAAAAAAAGTTGAAAATGTGTACCTTTTATTGGAGACGCCCTTCTATTGGAAACCCGCCCTTCTATTAGAAGAAATACGGTTAGTATGTAGATGGTATAAACCATGTTCTAACGTAACACAATCATTGTTTTTAACGTGTGTTATGCATTGAGCGGGTCATAAACCGCAGCTTTTGTCATTGACTGACGTTCTCTTTACAAACCATGGGGGGTGGGGGTATTTCGAAGGGTGGTATTTCGTTTTGAGTGACCATTTTGAGGGGGGTATTTCGAGGGGGTGTATTCCGAGGAAATACTGTAGATAATGTTCCATTTTGCTGTCGGGAAAGTCTATTCCGTTCTTTGATCTTCTCGCATTCGAGTGTTCTGAACAATCCAGTTGGGTTTAAAATGCTTTTTTACTCACCGCTGATTACAGAAATACTACCAGGAATATAAAAAAACGAAAGAAGAAAGAAGATAAAATAATAATATTTCTATAGTATGATAATCAACGATGGATAAGTTCTCCAGAAAAAAACACTTTCTGTGTTTTGATTATTTCAAAAATGAATACCTGTGTTTTGAGTTTTTTGCATGAAAAAACTTGAGTAACTCTGTTTTTATTTCTGTGTTTTTTTTGTTGTAAAAACTTGAGTTTTTTTCATAAAATGCAAGTTTTTTACTCAAATACAGTGGTTCAATGCAAAAACCATGGTTTTCTCATTACAAATTCATGTTCAGGGACCCTGTAAAATCTCCTGCAATATCGTGGCGTCAGATTAGGAATTTTTGGGGCAACAATTGATTCCGTCAACAGCACTTACCGTATTACCTCGAAATACCCCTGTGGGGGTTTATTATTTCGCCAGCAAAATTTGAGGGGGTTAATTCGAGGGAGCTTATTCGAAGGGGTTTTATTATTTCCCCCGCCCATTTTGAGGGGGGGGGATAATTCAAGGGGTGGGGGGGATAATACGGTGGGTCCCAGTTAGAAGATGAAGTTGTGTTGTTATGTGGTGATCGTGTTGATGAAATGATGTGAAAAATGAATGGAAATGATATATACCGTATTTCCTAGAAATACCCCCCTCGAACTACCCCCCTCAAAATGGGCACTATGAATTTGTGGTCCGGGAAATGCATAACAGACGTTCAAAACACTTACTGTGTTACGTTAAAACATTGTTTATACCATCTAGATCCTTATATTAGGCTGTAAAAACTTATAAATGGTGATTATTGTTGCATTTTTCACGTTTTTCTCTCAAAAATTTCACTCTGAAATAATAAACCCCATGGGGGGTAATTCAAGGAAATACAGTAAAGTCGTCTAAAAGTGAAAGCTAGGGTGTTTCCCCATGCTCAACAACAGGAGCACTTTCTAGAAAAATTTTACGCTTACGCTTTTTTTACGCTTTCCTAGGTATTTTAAAAATACCTTACACTTTTAGTATCCATACTCAAAATTTGGAAAGTGTATTTACGCTTACGCTTACGCTTTCCAAACTACCGGTATTTTGACAACTCTGCTTTGGGGTTAATCCTCAGCTTTGTGGGATCAGCTGGAGGGTGCAAGTGTTTTTGTCAATCAGTCAGTTTCAATCACAATGCCAATCATTGCCAGAAGGTTCAGGTGCCATTTTGTTACTTTGATTGTATTTTGTTACTTGTTATTAAATTTAGACCATTTGTCATCTGTTGATATGTACATGTGCACATTTTTTATTTTGTTCAGTTAAACACAGCACAGTATTCATCAAATTCATTGAAAAACTCAAAAAACTTTTCTGTCTTTCTGGATTTCTGTGTTTCCATGTTATCCAAAAAAACCTCATTAGAGTTTTGAATTTTTCAAAAATTATGAGTTTCCGTGTTTCTGTGTAAAACAAAAACACAAAAACTAAATCAGTTTCTGTGTTCAATTTCTGTGTTTTTCCATCGTTGATGATAATGCTGTAAAAGTGATCATAAATAAATTTGAATAGTGTAGATCTGAATAATTTAAAAAAACTGCAGATGAAATGAATATACTTAAAAAGCTAATATTTATGCGCATTGGTATTATTTACATAACATAACAATTCATTCACGTGCCCAATCTTCAAGTGAACAAGTGACAAGAAAAGTGTTAAGTAACAAATAACATAAGTGGTGAGCTTTTTATTTGTTGCCACAAGTATACTTAATTTTGTGGACTTTCATTTTTCTTGGTAATTTTTAATCTTTTCAGCCCAATTTTCATTTCGTCCACCTCATTTAGCATTTGTCACCTCAGTTCTTTTTCTCTCAAGTATTTTGTAAACATTTTTCCAAAGTGTATTCTAGTTTTTTCCACCATGATATTTTTGTTTCACTTCGGTCAAAACAACATCTTTGCCTTTTTCTCCTAGTTGCAATTGTTCAAGGAACTTCTGCATTTTTTCTATGTATCTAAAAAAGGAATTTAAAAACAAACAATTCAACTTCCCATGGTCAGGGTTGGCAAAATCTCAGAGAAAAAATAAAATGAGAATGTGAAGAATTAAATAAAATGAAATCAAATGAAATATGAATTAAAAAATAAAATTTGCAAACAATTTTACTACAATTTTGGTAAAAAGAATTTTATTAAAACCAACCATGGTCACAAATTGAAAATATTACAATAAAATGGGAAATTGAAGAAAAAAATAAAATGAAACATGAATAAAAAATAATGCAATTTTAGTAAAAATAATTTTACTAAAACCAACCCTTCCCATTGTAGAGATTGTGGGCTGGCACGGATCGGAGTCACTCACACATGTTGTGAATGTGAGTCACATTTCATCTGTGGCACATGACAGTCAAAAAACAGATTGAAAGACAGAGTGTGATGATGAGCATGATTATAACAGAGCTGAGAACATCATTAGAATAGCTGTTTCTTCATGCAGGTAAACATATAGAAAGAGTGCATAAAGTCTTTTTCCATCGTAAAAAACCGTCTTACAATATGTTTTTAGTTTTGGGTTTCTTTCTGAATGTAGATCCACAATGAAAATAGGGTCAGAATTTTGTGTCCAACGTAGTTTGGAGAATTTCATTCTTAGGCCGGAATTAGAGCTCAGCGTCGATTCGACGTGAAATGATGACGTGAAATGACGTCGTGAAATTAATTACACGAGTGTGGATCATGCTACGGGTCTACAATTTTCTAAGAATAATATATGAATCAATACCTTAATCGTGTCCAATACTGAGTGTTATCAGCCACAACTAGAGCGAATTGAAAAATTCAATTTTTATCATTTCACGTCATCATTTCACGTCGAATCGACGCTGAGCTCTAATTCCCGCTATATGCGAGGTGAGTCTTAAAACTGTTCATGTCACTTGCTGAATTAGTAAATAAATATGAGAATTCTTCATAAAAACTGCCTTCTTAATCAATTCTGGGGCCTGAACGCTTCCTATGCAAAACAAGAAAATAAAACACGCAATGAATGTAAATTTGACAAATGTTGTTTCATCCATATATAAAGGGAGTGTTATTTAACAAAGCTCTACCAATACCCACAATTGAGAAGCCTGGAAGAATTTTCTTGTTCAGATCATCAGCTTTGCCAGCACCCTGTATTCAAGCTCTAAAAATGAGAAATCTACTTCTCTTGGTTTTTGCCCCCTTGGCATCTTGCAAAGTTTTTCAACTGGATCAAGCTAGCAAAAATAAATTTCTGGACATCCACAATGATTATAGGAGAAAAATCGCCCAGGGCAACACGTATTCTGATGTGACGGGCCAAAAGTTGCCTATGGCTGGTGATATGATGAAAATGGTAAAACAAATTTGGAAAAGTTGTGGGCAGCAAAGCCCTGATTTTCTAAATTGTGAAAAATCATTTTACTTGTCGCATTATTACACTTCACATTTCACATGGGGCGGTACTGGACTGGATGTCATGTACAGCAAAAAAGCCAATTAACATGCAGGAGTTTCTATTGCTTTACCCAGCATTTTTCATGGCTTTCCACACGGTCACTTTCTGGGGCAGTCCCAGACCCTGTAAAGTGTGAAGTAGAGTGTCAAATGTCATGTAAAATGTCAATCAAAACAAAAAAAAAGATTCTATTACTTAACTTGGCATGAAAATTGACACTTTACTTTACATTTGTCATGACAATTGACACTTGGCATGTATTTTACATGACATTTGACACTTTACTTTACACTTTACATGGTCTGGGTATAGCACCTGCTGCCAATTTTGCAAGTGGACAAGTGGAAAGTAAACATATATTAAGCTAGTTTATGATGGGAATTTGTCAGACACCTTTGCTAACCATTTTGGTTAATTAGTGTGCAACAATGAGAGGTTATATTGCTAAAATGAATCTGTCTTGAAACGTTTCAAACATCTTGAAATGTCAATAAAAAAATCATTTCAGTCGAGAGATTTTCCGCAATCTTTTTTATCAACAATGGTAGGTTTTCCCAGAGTTGATTATATTTTTGAAAGTGACACAAGATATTTTAATTAGGTACATATATTATTATAGATTTTCCAAGACCATATTTAATGATATTTTGTTGAAGTCAGCTGTTTTCAATGCTACCGTACACGCAGAGTTGGAACGAGGGCATTGCCCAGCAAGCAGCTCAGCACGCTGGAGGATGTGTCTTCCAACATGGTAAACGCGTTTTTTTAAATTTTTTATAAATCAATGTGTCCACACAAGCTCACTCTGTAAACCCACTCCCTCTGCAATTTTTTTGAGGGTTGGGGGGGTATTTCGAGGTAAAAGGGTATTTCGTTTTTACCATGCAATAATTAATTACAAAATTTATCACAAGACGTTATTCATTAAATTATGGTAGGACTATTGTACACATACATTATTGTACAATTTACAGTCCGCCGAGTACAAACAAAAATCGTAACACAGATTCTCAAAGTCCCTTGGGAGAAAACATGGCAATTAAATATGCCCCTTTCAAAATCGGCATCGCCGACGGCATCAACCAGACGCACACGTGGTTTGATGAAATCATGTTTTTCAGAGGCAGTTGCGTTTCAAAGTTCACATCGCCCCAGAGCTGTGCGGCTGTAGGGGACGTGGGGACTTTTTCACAGGTAAAATGTTTGTGAACAATTTTTATTGTGAAAAGGTGGCAAATTGTGGAAATGGGAAGCACTGTATTGAGTGTATTGCATCAAACCCTCGCACCCCCAATTTTTTCCCACTTATCTATCCATCCCGGAGGCGCTCAGCTATCTATCCGATTTCCCGGAAGTCAAAAGCTAGGAGACTCCTGCTGCAAAGTGTGCGTATGCGTTAGCACGCGTGGATCCTTATGCATCAACTTTCAGGAAAAAAGAAAAACATTTGAAAAAGAAAAATGCGGAATAGTGTACAAATGATGATTTTTTGTACCAAAATCATTTTTATCCTATTTTTTAGCAATGTTTATTTTTGCAACGATGATGTCATGATGCAAAAAGAGTTTCCTTCCCAAAAATGCATAGCGTGCGGTCGGGGGTGGGGGAGGGGGTAAACCAACAACCAGACACCCCCCACCCCTCAGATGATTTGGGCGTCGAGCAATGAACTGGGGTGCGGCGTGGCGCTGTGCAACAATTGGAGCGAGTACGATGTGATCACTGTGTGCAGATACAAACCCCCGTTAGTGATCGGGGGGGGGGGGGGGGGGCTCAATTCCGATCAAGTGGAGAAGGGGGGACATGTTAGAAGTGAGAAGTAAAAAATTGGATGGAAAGTTAGGTAAAAGAGAAGCTTATTTCTAAGTGAGCAAGGTTTGATTAAAAGTTGAAAGTTGAAAAAAAATCGGAAACTAAGAAATTACAGGTGGACTTCAACAAGCAACCAAATACTTACAGGCCAATTTACAATATTTTTATTGTTTTTTTTTGTAAATTATTCCTTCATTCTTTATTCTTATTCTTATCAACATGTTTTTGTTTGTCCAGAGCTGAAAACAGAGAGAATGAGAAGTGCTGTCCAGTATCCCAATAATTTTGGAACAACAATAAAAAACATTTTTCTCAATTTCAGTGGCAACTTGTTCTCACAGCCAATATATACCGCATCATCTAAACCATGTGAATCTTGCTCTGGAAGTTGCGACAATGGTCTATGTACAAGCCCAGGTAACTTTTACATGCCTTTTTTGTGTGATGCCCAAGTGTCTCAACAAGTTAAGAGAATAAACCTTTAGGTACAAATACAGTGTTTGAAAATAAAATTAGTTAGGATCATGTTTTTTTTTGGGGGGGGAGCTATTTATATTTTTAGACCTTATTTTTTTACAACTGAACTTATTAGATTGAATGCCACTGGTATCCATATGTCTATGTTATATTTTGCCTATGAGGGGTTCAGATAGATTTGGAAAGCACTCACTCACCCAGGGGGGTTGTTTGCTGCTGAGAATTTTTCTGGGTGCAGAGTACAGTTGTTAGTATCAAACTTTTTAAAAAGTACACATATGGGTAGATAATTGGCTCATAAAGTTCCTGGGTAAAATACTTTTTTTTACCTACACCTGGGTAAAATTGCGTAAAAGTATTTTTTTCTGTAAAATACATGTGAAGATGTAAATATGAAAGCAGTCATAGATGGTCACTTTTTTGCTTTTTGTGTGCATTCCTTGATTTTTCTGAAATACTCTGAAGTTGCCTGTACTCATGAAAAAGTATGGGTACTGGTACAGTTGAAGTAGTGTACCCATGAGTATTTACTCAGTATGCAGTTTTACATGTACAGATATATAGATAGTTAGATAGATACAGTGTAGAAAACTATGCATCATGTAAATATAAATGGATGTGATATTTAGTTAACTAATTTTCAAACCCTCTGGAAGTATTTAAATTTTCAATTATCATTTTTCCTAAAAATACATTTTGAATTTTGATTTGGTTTTCAAAAACAGTTTTTAAATTCCATTTGCCATTGTTATCAGTTACACACCACAATGCAACTTATTTCGGCACAGGGAGTCTTTTGGATAAGATCAGGCAATTATTGAAACAGCGGTAGTCGTCCAACCAGCAAAGGCGCTCATTTTCCTTGGGATGATATGATATTGCAATGATATGATATTGCAATGATATGATATTGTGATGATATGATATTGCACTGATAGTGTTTGGTCAGTCAGTGATAGTTCTCTAAAAATTGGTGGCATGGTTTTTCATCGATAATTCTCTAGAATTGGTGGACTTTCACAAAGATAATAAAACAAAAAGCAATAAAACATTATCACAGCATATGGAAGTGACAACCACATCTGTAATTTGTAAAGAGCTGACTAATATAATTGAGCTTTTGATGACATCTGGATTCTATCAATTCTATCTCACTCCCCAAGCAGTTGGGCCAAGTGGTCTGGTGTGGAATTGCCCCCAGGTGTTTTCTAAATGCACCCCTGGGGGACCCCTGTGGCTGCTCTGATGTATCCACAGGGGCACCTCCCATTGAAAAAAATTTTCATCTGGGTAAATGAGCTTTTTCAAAATTGAAAAAATTGGCAATTTTATATTCTAAAAGAAGTGGAAATTCTCACAGGTGGTGGAAAACAATCACTCAATAAGAGAACTAATCTGGGGAGGGGGGGTTGCCTTTCTCCACCTGGTCCACACCAGACCACTTAGGCCAACTATGCTTAGGGAGTGAGATGAAATTGATGGCACCCGGCCCAGATGTCATCAAAAGCTCAATTATATAAGCCAGCTCTTTATGTGCTCATGCAAGGTGCACATGTAGGGTGTCAAAAAAATTTTTTTACGGAAAACAGAAAACGGAAAGGTAAAAAATTTTCACTTTACGGAAAACGGAAAACGGAAAGTAAAAAAAAAATTTTTGCTGGAAAAAGGAAAACGGAAAGGTAAAAAAAATTCACTCAGCGGAAAACAGAAAACAGAAAGGTAAAAAAATTGATCAGCCAGAAAACGGAAAACGGAAAAATGAAATGCCGGAAAATGGAAAACGGAAAGCAAAATTTTCTCGGAAATGGAAAAAATAAAGTGAAATTTGCATGGAAATGGACAAATTTGCATGCAGGTTTGCCTGTTTGGCTTTGATTGTGGTAGCTGTACATTCTGCAACTATGGATCATGCCAGTAACTTCACTTGTAGTTCAAGCTTAACTGAACCAACAAAAAATCATCAAAAGGTAGCAAAAATACACTACAACAACAATAAAGTTGGAGTAGATGTGGGTCAACACGGGGCCCACAACCCCAAGACACAGTTGGGAGAGCAAGTTTATTGCACAGTGCTGAACTGAACATGCATTACAAAAGGTCACAGGTGGTGTGCACTTGAAGCATAACAATCGCGGGTTTGGTAATAACCCCATCTACACTACTACTCAACTCCTCGGGGGGTAACCAGATTATATGACCTCGGATAATCATAAAAAGGTAAGAGATACAACACAGTTTACAAGTTTCACGTATCTGAAGTTACAAAAACCAATTGAACAATGTTTGCATGGGAAAACAGAAAAGCTTATACACAAAAGAGTTGCTCAATCAAATGAACAAATGTCACGTCTTGCATTGACAGCAGGTCTTTTATTTAACATCCATCAACTTGGACGTCTGCTGCACTTTCCTTGATGTGTTGCATGAGGGCTTGACCATTTGGCAACATTTGCAGAATCAGCAGTCTTCCCAAATCGATAACGTGGTGGTTGTAACTTGATGTCGCAGGTTGACAAATCAGCCAAATCAGTTTGTGTGGTGATGTTGCGCAAACTGGCCAGGTAGTTGGGATTTCCAAGCAGAATCGAGCCATCGGCAGCAAACATCTTGACTCCAAGTTTTGTGAGCATGTCTCTCTCTTCATGTCTTTGTGAGCACGTCCGATACAGATTTAGATACAGATAAAAATTATGAATGACACAAGAACCTGGTAGAAAAAAACACCATAGTGGAAAAAGATAAATACAGATTGGAAAAATAATGGAAAAATGCCAGAAAACTGAAAATCGAGCCAGAAAATGGAAAAATAGCCTGGAAAAATGGAAACAGAAAGGTAAAAAAATCTCAGCCGGAAAACGTAAAAATGGGCCGGAAAAACGGAAACGGAAAGGTAAAAAATTTTCAGCTGCCGGAAAACGGAAAATGAAAAGGTAAAAAATTTTCAGCTGCCGGAAAACGGAAAATAGAAAGGTAAAAAAATTTCAGCTGCCGGAGAACGGAAAACGGAAAGGTAAAAAATTTTCCTGCGGAAAGGCGGAAACGGAAAACGGAAATGGAAATTTGACACCCTATGCACATGCAAATAGATTTGCATGTGCAGATGAATAGCGAGTTATATGTGTAAACAACTCGACTGTGTCCAGGGGCCAGATTAAATACTCCCTACAGATTTGTATTGCAAGCCGCTAGTGATGTTAAAGGCACCGTGAAAAATGGCACCGGTCCGCACCGGCACCTTTACCATCGCGTGAAAAATGCACCTAACACCCTGGGGCACCGGCCAAAAAATTGCACCGCACCGCACCGGCACCGCTGCCATTCTGAAAAAATGGCACCGGCACCTAAGGGCACCGGAGGGTTGCCGGTGCTAGCACCGAAAGGCACCGCACCGGGTAAAATTTTGTGTAGTGATATTAAAAGTGCCAGGACCTTGGCGGGAAGTGCCAAAAGTGCCCTGGCACTTTTCCAGCCCCCAGCACAAAAATCTATGGCGCCAGGGCAGTATGGCGCCAACTGCCATGGTGCTGAGCACCAATAGCGCCACAGCAAAATGGCACCGAAAGCCTAAAGAGTCATGGCGCTTTTTGTGTTGGTGCCAGCACCAACGCCATGCGCGTTTGAAGGCGCCAGGAGTACTCGGCGCCAGGACCAGGATGTTTGTTTGATTTTAACAACATGCTCCTTTCTGACACATCGGAATCACTTTTATCCGATTAGAATCAAGCATTGTATTGTTAAAAATCACTAGTTTTTATGTTTGTCATAAGAAAATCAATAAAAAACGTGGCTGTGGGCACATGTTTCAACGTGAATTTGATTGGGTCACTTTTTAAATGAACACACATGTCCTACAATAATCACCTCAGTTCACGCCCTTGAAACCCTGCCGGTATTTTTACACTCAATTTGGGTGGGGGTATTTCAAGGGGGGTTATTTTTCCCTAGCTGGCTCAGACCTGGGAGCATTTAGAGAGGGGCAGTTAATTCGAGGAAATACGGTAGTCCGATCAATCTAAATGACACAAAACTGAAGCTAGATCCCATTTGAAATAGTGTGACCATGGACCACTCCCATACTCTGTAAAATGTCAAATGTCATGCACAACAATGGGTGAGTTCTCAAAATAAAAACACTTTCTGTATTTTGAGTTTTTCAAAAATGAATACATGTGTTTTGAGTTTTTTTCAAGAAAAAAACTTGAGTTTCTGTGTTTTATTTCTGTGTTTTTTTGAAAAAACTCAAGTTTTTTGTAAAAACTCAAAGTTTTTTGAGTTGTTTTACAAAAAGTTGCATTTTACAGCATCTTACTGTTGAAACAGTGGTTTTCTGATCAAATATTGGTTTTGCATACATTTTGTCATGTAGTGGAAAATTTTCATTAGTTCACTGGAGGTAGTTCCAAATGGGTTACCAACACCTTTAGCAGCTTGGGAGGTGAGGAGCACTCAGCTCAATTGTGTGAGCTAGCAGACCCTGGTGGACCCTCCTCAACACTTTGATCACAGTCCCTATATTGTCAAAACCACCAGGAGATGCGGACCCAATAATTTTTTGGATACTTATTTCATCATTAAACTTGGATACCTATTTACACACTATACATAGATGCATACCTTATGTATGCACATACACACATTGTTTAGTTCAAATCTTGTGCCTTCAATTGCTTGGATAAAAAAAATCAAAAAACATTTCCGTATTTTCTGTGTTTCCGTGTTCTCCAAAAAAGAACTCATTTGAGTTTCCGTGTTTTTCAAAATTGAAGTGTTAAACAAAAACACGGAAACTCAATGAGTTTCCGTATTTAATATGTGTGTTTTTTTTCATTGGTCATGCAAAGTGTCAGAGAAAACTTGTACACGTTGCATGAGATTTTACAGGGTCTCTGTGTGGCACCTGTATGAAGATGAGAGTGTGTGTGTGTGTGTGTGTGTGTGTGTGCACTGTAATGTTCCTGTATTTTTTACTTAAACTTGCCTTTTCTCTTCTAAAAGTTGATGGCATATAAGTATACAATGAAAAAAATTGGTGGAGGTTTAAAAAAGCTCCAAATTTGCTTGGTACATAAGGATGCAATTGCCTAATCAAAATAGGACCATTTTAGACCTTCTTCCAACCTTTTAGACCTTCCATACCTTCTTCCCTTTTAACATTTAAAAAATCACTCATATTGAACATTTCACAAAAGGCGGACCCGCCCTCAGATGATTAGGGTAAAGTCAAAGGAATTGGGCTGCGGCGCGGCGAAGTGCCGCAACTCCTTTGGCCGCGTTGACATATGAGTCAGTCCACGAGTCGATGGCCAAAATTTGGACACACCCAAAAAAAAATGTAGAACAAACTTCACAGTTATACAGGGACGCAGTTGATTTTTGGTGATGCTGCCACAGTCACCACAAGTAAAAAATTGGCTATCTCCTTTGACAGTAGCTAACACAAACTTAATGTAGTGATCAACATGACTGTTACTTTTGAGGAAAAGCTCTGGCTTGTTCTTAGTCGACAAGCCTTGCAAAAGCTCATCGATTCTACCAAAACCTTCAGCCATTATGACCAAACGTGAAAATGATTCTAAATTGCATATTTTACCAAGTTGGACGTTCAGAAATCCTAAGGCCATGTTTACACGGATTTCGTGTGACGACAAAAAATGTGTGTCGTCACAGACATTTTTTTAATGAAAAATGCAAATTTTACGTGTGTGACGACAAATCGGCCTCGTTATCAAATATCAACCACTTTGTCATCCTGTCAGATTCTGCATGTGACGACAATCTGTGAGCGTCACACTGTCGCAGCGTGAAAATCAAGTTTTTTTCAGATTTGTCAGAAAGCTGTCAGAGACTCGGAAGGCCCGGCGGAATAAAAAAAATTCAACGGTCCATAACTATTTAATGACTGAGCCAATTGAACTGAAATTACACACACATATACACCTAAGTATGATATATACTCAACCATTTTTACTCGTGAATATGGAACTTTATTCCGGAGTTATGGAACTTTAAATAAAAAATTTGTCGTAGCCATGAAATCCGTGTAAACGCTGCATAATGCATTTTTCTGTTGCTTCAATAATCCCTTGCAAGCATCTTTGATTGACATGACACCGAATTGACAAAACCGGAAATGATGTTGCATTTCAGCCACCGAACAGAGCAGGCGCACACGCACAACACCGTTTGCGTTTTAGATGTAAATACATATTGGGAGTTCCTTTGATTACTGCTTTAATGTTTGTACAATGAAAACAGACCACATGCCATGTGCATGTGGCATCTGTTACATAATTGTAGTGCTGATCTACTTGTGAAGGTAGAAACATTAAATGAACTTGTCAAGTGAGCGTGTATATTATATTACCATTTGTGAAAGTTGGAACATTATATGAACTTGTCAAGTGAGCATGAAAATGATATTCTACTTGTGAACTTGTAACATTTACTTGTCAAGTGAGTGTAAATATTTGGTTGTCATCTACTTGTCAAGTGAGCGGAATCATTATGTGAAGTATCATATTTTTATTTGTGAACTGTCATTTTTTTCCTACTTGTCAACTGTCAAGTTTGTGAAGTGATGCAAAGTCCTTTGCTTTGGCCGCATTGACATATACACCGTGTGCAGAAACAAACCGCCGTTAGTGTGTAATTGGCTCGCCAGTTGACGAGCACGCCAAATGTCAACTGGTTCCCGTCCCAATTCGAAGCTCGCTGAAGAGTAGACGAGTGACGTCACACGCAAAAGCGTTGAATCATGCTGCAAATGAAGCTGTTGCAGTGTTGAATAAAAATATTGCGGCGTGTGCAACATGAAGAAAACATGCCGACATGAAGAATACCGTATTTCGTCGAAATACACCCAGGGGTTTATTTTTTCGGAGTGACGGGATATTTGAGGGTGGAAGCTTATAAATACGGGGTCGGTTTAAAATGAAAGAAATTTTCATGAAAGATCATAGTACGGCAGATTTTTACATACCCAAAAATACCGATAGCCGGTATTATTTTGTCCTCAGCTCGAAAACACCCGGGGGTATTTTGAAAAAATATGGTATGCGTATACAATAATGCGTAGTAGTGTTGCTCTATTGGCAAGCTTTCTATTGGGACCGCAACCAGTTGACAGTTTTATAGAACAAATAAAAGCGTAATATTTTCTCTATTTCAGAGGCTTATACATGGATACCCCCATTTATACGGCATCATCGAAGCCATGTGCACTTTGCCCTGGGAAATGTGACCGTGGTCTGTGCAACAACTAAGCCATTGTTAAATGAATAAATGTGATCAGTGATGATGTGTGATTTTCAGTGTATTGAGACCTGAACCGATTGTGATCCTTGTGATCGTGTACGATATGACGACAAACTTGAAGTTGAGATAATCGATGAAATTCGCAATGCTTATAAAAAATAAATACCTAGATGAATTTCGTATTTTCTCGAAATAACCCTAGGGGGTTTATAATTTCGCTAGCAAATTTTCAGGTGAGGGGGTTGCATATAAGGGTGGGCGTGTTATTCGAGGGGAGTATTGTAATTAAGCCTGAAATTTAATGAAATTCAACATGATTCACTCAATCAATCACTCAAATGTAGCAAGATTTCACAATAACAGCGATGTATAAACATCTGTAGACGTAGGAGTCTTTACTAGGACGTAGACGTCGGAGTCTCTAGACGAAGTCATTTATATACCGTATTACCTCTAATTACCCCCCCCCTTGAATAAACCCCCCCCCCCTCGAAATACTTCCCCCTAAAATTCGGCTGAGGAAATAATAACCCCCCCCCCTAGAAATACCCCCCTAAAATTGAGTGTAAAGCTAACGTACATGACAAATACCGCTGATTGTGATCTGTACAATGCAGAACACACGTTAAAACTGATGATTGAGTAATGTTAGGGAAGGGTTTAAGTGTACCGTATTTCCTCGAATAAGACCGCAGGGGAGTTATTTTTTCGTCAGTGTTTTTGAGTTATTCAAGGGAGGGAGTTATTTTTTCCTCAGAAAACTTGGACTAAATTCATTGTATGAATGCATTATGTCAACTCATGTAATCCAGCTAACAACAACAAAAAGCTGTGTATACACTGTGTACATGCTATGTATCTGCTGTCGCTGCCAACAATACGTCAACATTATTTTGCATTTTCATCGATCATTTTTGTAAAATATGTAGCATATTTTCCGCCCAGAGGAGGAGTTATTCAAGAGGGGGGAGTTATTCAAGGGAGGGAGTTATTTTTTCGTCAGAGTTTTTGAGGGGGGAGTTATTCAAGGGGGAGGAGTTATTCGAGGGGGGGTCTTATTCGAGGATATACGGTATATACAGTTATATACAGTTATATATGCCTATAAAGACATCTGCATCTATGTATTTGTTTGATTTTTCTACGTCTGAGTATGGGGAATTTCCGAAAATTTCTGGCGAAATAATAGACCCCACCCTCGAATAAACCCCCCCTCGAATTATCCCCTCTCAAATTTTGCTGGCGAAATAATAAACCCCCTGGGGGTACTTCGAGGTAATACGGTAGATGCGATAATACCCATCTAAACTCCAAACCTGCCTGCATAGATTTCACGATTAGTGATGTGAAAAGCGCCAAGGTTTTGGCGCCAAGCGCCAAAAGCGCCATGGCGCTTTTCCCATGTGCGGCGCCAGGCGCCAATGGCGCCACACGACTTTAGCGCCAAGCGCCAAAAGCGCCATCGCGCTTTTCTGGATTGAAGCGCCAAGCGCCAATGGCGCCAGAGGGTCATGGCGCCAAGCGCCAAAAGATGTTCTAACGTAACACAGTAAGTGATTTGAACGTCTGTTATGCATTTCCCGGACCACAAATTCATAGTGCCTATTTTGAGTGGGGGGGGGGGGTATTTCGAGGGGGGGGGGGTATTTCGAGGAAATACGGTAGGTAAAAAAAAATATTTAGGTACTTTTTTCAAATTTATCAATAATAAAATATATGGGAGTTTTTAGCATTTTAATGGATCTTTTGAAGAGTTTAGTATGCTTTTGTGGCGCTTTGTGTGGCGCTTTTTTGACGCTTTTAAAATAGCCAGCGCCAAGCGCCAATGGCGCCACACTGTAATAGCGCCAAGCGCCAAAAGCGCCATGGCTCTTTTCGATATCATGGCGCCAAGCGCCAATGGCGCCACGGCAGAAAAGTGCCAAGCGCCAAAAGCGCCATGCCGCTTTTTGCTCTGGCGCTAGCGCCAAGCGCTAGCGCCAAGCGCCAGCGCCATGGCGCTTTTACATCACTATTCACGATACAGCGTTTCTGCAGTTATCTATGTATGAAAACTTATGTCTCAAATTCAAATTTGAACGGATGGATTCCATTCGGCTAATGGTTATGTTTGATTTTATTCAGTTCAAACTTTTTAATTACCGCATTTCCTTGAAATACCCCCAGGGGGTTTATTTTTCAGACTGAGAATTTTGAGGGGGGTATTTCGAGGGGGGTAATTCCCGGGGGGGGGTTATTATTTCGCCAGAAATTTGTTGAACTCCCAGTACTAATGATGTACGCAGACGTAGCAAAATGCAGCAAAAACGACCATGTATAACAGTCTACAGCCTTATATACCGTATTTCTTCTAAAAGGAGGGCACCCTTCTATTTTTTTCATCAGAATTTTTACTTGCCCTTCTATTGGAGACCGCCCTTCTATTTATTTCGTGAACTGTTCAGCCCATCTTTTTCACGTTGTGCCAAGGTTTTTTTAAAGTGTTCTGTCACAGAAAGTTCATAGAATGACAATAGATGTGAGTTTATTCAACATTTGATGATAAAATAGCACAAAATCAATCGATCAAAGCCACTGAATCACAGTGCCCGCAGATTTCTTTTTTAGTTTTCTGCATTTGGCACAATTCCAGCACTTTGTGTACTTTCTATTGGAGATGCCCTTCTATTGGAGACCCGCCCTTCTATTAGAAGAAATACGGTAAGTAATAAGATGGTATAATATAGGGTTGGGACAATATGACTTTTCGATATCGATATTCGATATTCGATATTTTTTTCTGAAACACGATATTCGATATCGATATTCGATATGAAAATATGCTCGATATTCGATATCGGTATTTCGATATTTTCGATATTTTGATATTTTCATGCAAGGGGGCATATTGTATTTCCATTTGATCACAAACATGGTTGAGCATTTTTTTAATGGGTCTCACAACAGTCAAAATGAAAGGATGAAATAAGAACAGAGTGAATCCAATTAAATCAGGTGAAAAATTATTCAGCAGACATTTACATTTTATACTTGTAACTAGGGGGTTGTTGTAAAAAAAGAATTTCTTAGCCACAATTTGATGAAATTGTTTCCTTGTGATGCAGTTTCCTTTGTTAATAGCTTGTATTTTGTTAGTGCAGTTGTTAGTTGTTACTAGCATTTGAAAAATAACCTGTGATTTATATTTTCAAAAATCACAATAAATATAAATAACCTGTGATTTATATATATTTATATTTTTTTCAAATTCTGAGTGATATATTTATATATATTTTTTAAATTCAAAAAAAAATCACTGAGAAAATCACTCATACTAGATACATTGTGGTTTAATGATTGCACTTTATGACTAGAACATGTAATCTGTGCAAAACACATTTGTGAGTGATTTTCTCCATAAAATCGTTCTACGTTCATGTAGAGCATTTTTGAGTTACCGTATTTCCTCAAAATACCCCCCGGGGGTGATTGTTTCATAGTGGTCCCGAGAGGGGGGGGTTAAACGAGGGGGGGGGGTATTTCGAGGGGGGGGGGTTATTATTGAAAACCAAGTACGAAATTGTTGTCTGAAACGTACGCAGACGTCGAAAAATGCAACAAAAACCGCCATTTATAAGGTTCTGTAGACAAATATTAGTATGTAGATGGTATGTACACTGTTCTAACGTGACATCGACATTGTTTTAACGTGTGTTCTGCACTACGCAGAACACAAACTGCAGTATTGTCATGTACGTGCTCTTTACACTCAATCTGGGGGGGGGTATTTCGAGGGGGGGGGTGATTGTTTCATAGTGGTCTCGAGAGGGGGGGGTCAAACGAGGGGGGGTATTTTGAGGGGGGGGGTATTTCGAGGAAATACGGTAAGATATTGTGCCTACACTTTCACCATGACTTTTTAAAAACTGATATGGCCAAAAATGATGAGATTATACGGTTTTCCACTATTGAATGTATATGGTCAGTTTTCATATGGCATGAATTTTTGTCAGGTGGTGTTGGCAAGTCACTAGTTTGGCCTTGTGTTTACCTAATGTGAAACACCGCAAAAAAATGGTTGTGTGGATGTGCGGTGAAGCATCATGAAGTGTCTTCCTGCCAACACTTCCTGACGATTCACCAAGAATGCTGGAGCTTCCACACACATCACAAAAATCTGTATGAAGACACTTCACGCTTCTTAATATGGCACTCCCAGACAAATGTATGCATAGGGGAAGCATGTTGAAGCGCTTGCTTTGTGAAGTGTCTTCCACATGTTTGGATGCGTGTAGAGGGTGAAGCTACGTGAAGCGGGTGGAAGACACTTCACTGAGATTTTCATGATGTTGGTGGAAGCAGGTGAAATTGTGTGGAAGCGTGCTGCTTCACATGCATCCAGCCTGCTTCCACACACTTCGCAGATCCATCTTTGCTGTGTTAACTCAAATGATGACAAATGGTGATATCACCATCACTTAGTTTTTGTGTGTGACAAAGATGTCAATTGTTTTAGTAATTGCTGAGCACCTATTTAGCCAAATGTCCACTGGACAACCAGGCGCTCAAGGTTGAGTGCAAATGTTTGCAGTGCTAAAGTTTTTTTAACTTGTCATTGAGGTTGTAGGTTGAATTTTTCTGTTCTGATATTTGCTTGATGTTTTCACTTGTAAAATATTGTATAAATATTGTGGAATGATAATAAATGACTGTGGGATTTAGTACAGTACATTTTTTGCTTGCAAATTGTAAACAAAGCCCAGAATATCGCTTGAAAAAGAAATAAAGGGCAAGTGATTTTTTGTAATTTTTTTCGAGCTTAGAGTTATTTTTTCAGTAATTTAATTATATTTTCTGGAGACCTAGAGTGATTTATATATATTTATATTTTTTCTAAATTTTGAGTGATATATTTTTCTATATTTTCCAAAAAATCAGTGATTTTTTGAATGCTAGTTGTTACTTTGTGCATTCAAAAGCATACACATGTTATGGCTGCAGCGTCCACTTTTTGTTGGCTTCACTCATTTGTATGGGATCAAAAATAGGTCAAAATCAATATCATAACATCGAAAAATATCGAAAAATGGTCGATATTCGATATTTTTTCAAAATTTTCGATATCGATATTTGATATTCGATATGAAAAAATGGTCGATATCCGATATTCGATACGATATATCGTCCCAACCCTAGGTATAAACCATGTTCTAACATAACACAATCATTGTTTGAATGGCGCCGGCGCCTGGCGCTAGCGCCAAAGCAAAAAGCCCATGGCGCTTTTGGCGCTTCGCGCTAAAATGCTCTGGCGCGATTGGCGCTTGGCGCCATGCTTCCGAACCATGTTTCCGAACATAACACAATCATTGTTTTTAACGTGTGTGATGCATTGACCGGGTCATAAACCGCAGCTTTTGTCATTGATGACTGACGTTCTCTTTACAAACCATTGGGGGGTGGGGGTATTTCGAAGGGTGGTATTTCGTTTTGAGGGGGGTATTTTGAGGAAATACTGTACTGTTGCTAGTATCTAGGAGATACTGTTGCTGTCGGGAAAGTCTATTCCGTTCTTTGATCTTCTCGCATTCGAGTGTTCTGAACAATCCGGTTGGGTTTAAAATGCTTTTTTACTCACCGCTGATTACAGAAATACTACCAGGAATATAAAAAAACGAAATAAGAACGAAGATAAAAATAATAATATTTCTATAGTATGATAATCAACGATGGATAAGTTCTCCAGAAAAAAACACTTTCTGTGTTTTGATTATTTCAAAAATGAATACCTGTGTTTTGAGTTTTTTGCATGAAAAAACTTGAGTAACTCTGTTTTTATTTCTGTGTTTTTTTTTGTAAAAAACCCGAGTTTTTTACTCAAATACAGTGGTTCAATGCAAAAACAGTGGTTTTCTCATTACAAATTTGTTTATGCATGTTCAGGGACCCTGTAAAATGTGCTGAAAAATGTAAACAGTAATGCAAAATGCCAAATTAAATTTTTCAACTGTACATTTGGCATTTTTGACAACATTTTACTTTACTGGTTTCAGTTGACTAACTTGATATTAGACTTGTAAATAGTACCTTATGAGTGATCAGGTCATGCTTTGGGGTTAACCCTCAGCTTTGTGGGATCAGCTGGAGGGTGCAAGTGTTTTTGTCAATCAGCCAGTGTCAATCACAATGCCAATCATTGTCAGAAGGACCAGGTGCCATTTTGTTACTTAGATTGTAGTTTGTTACTTGTTATAAAATTTAGACCCTTTGTCGTCTGTTGATATGTACTTGTGTACATTTTTTATTTTGTATTCATCAAATTTATTGAAAAAACTCAAAAAAACTTTTCTGTGTTTCTGGGTTTCTGTGTTTCCGTGTTCTCCAGTAAAAAACTCATTTGAGTTTTGAGTTATTCAAAAAATTTGAGTTTCCGTGTTTCTGTGTAAATATAACAAAAACACAAAAACTCAATCAGTTTCTGTGTTCAATTTCTGTGTTTTTCCATCTTTGATGATAATGCTGTAAAAGTGATCATAAATAAATTTGAATAGTGGACAGATCTGAATAAAATAAAATAAACTGCAGATGAAATGAATATATTTAAAAACCTAATATTTATGCGCATTGGTTTTATTTACATAACATAACAATTCATTCACGGGCCCATTCTTCAAGTGGACAAGTGACAAGAAAAGTGTTAAGTAACAAATAACTAAAGTGCTGAGTTTTTTATTTGTTGCCTCAAGTATACTTAATTTTGTGGACTTCCTTTTTCTTGGTAATTTTTAAGCTTTTCAGCCCAATTATTTCGTCCACCTCATTTACCATTTGTCATCTCAGTTCTTTTTCTCTCCAGTATTTTGTAACCATTGTTCATTGTTCATTGTTCCACCATTTGTAAACTGTATTTTAGTTTTTTCCACCATGATATTTTTGTTTCACTACGATCAAAACAACATCTTTGCCTTTTTTTCCTAGTTGCAATTGTTCAAGGAACTTCTGCACTTTTTCTATGTATCTAAAAAATGAATTTAAAAACAAACAATTCAACTTCCCATGGTCATGGTTGGCAAAATCTCAGAGAAAAAAATAAAATAAAAATAAAATGAGAATGTGAAGAATAAAATAAAATGAAATCAAAGGAAATATGAATTAAAAAATAAAATTTGCATACAATATTACTACAATTTAGGTAAAAAGAATTTTATTAAAACCAACCATGGTCACAAATTGAAAATATTACAATAAAATGGGAAATTGAAGAAAAAAATAAAATGAAACATGAATAAAAAATAATGCAATTTTAGTAAAAATAATTTTACTAAAACCAACCCTTCCCATTGCAGAGATTGTGGGCTGGCACGGATCGGAGTCACTCACACATGTTGTGAATGTGAGTCACATTTCATCTGTGGCACATGACAGTCAAAAACAGATTGAAAGACAGAGTGTGATGATGAGCATGATTATAACAGAGCTGAGAACATCATTAGAATAGCTGTTTCTTCATGCAGGAAAACATATGGAAAGAGTGCAAAGTCTTTTTCCATCGTAAAACACCGTCTTACAATATGTTTTTAGTTTTGGGTTTCTCTCTGAATGTAGATCCACAATAAAAATAGGGTCAGAATTTTGTGTCCAACGTAGTTTGGAGAATTTCATTCTTACGAGAGGTGAGTCTTAAAACGGTTCATGTCACTTGCTGAATTAGTAAATAAATATGAGAATTCTTCATAAAAACTGCCTTCCTAATCAATTCTGGGGCCTGAACGCTTCCTATGCAAAACAAGAAAATAAAACACGCAATGAATGTAAATTTGACAAATGTTGTTTCATCCATATATAAAGGTAGTGTTATTTAACAAAGCTCTACCAATACCCACAATTGAGAAGCCTGGAGAATTTTCTTGTTTAGATCATCAGCTTTGCCAGCGCCCTGTATTCAAGCTCTAAAAATGAGAAATCTACTTCTCTTGGTTTTTGCCCCCTTGGCATCTTGCAAAGGCATCTTGCAACTGGATCAAGCTAGCAAAAATAAATTTCTGGACATCCACAATGATTATAGGAGAAAAATCGCCCAGGGCAACACGTATTCTGATGTGACGGGCCAAAAGTTGCCTATGGCTGGCGATATGATGAAAATGGTAAAACAAATTTGGAAAAGTTGTGGGCAGCAAAGCCCTGATTTTCTAAATTGTGAAAAATCATTTTACTTGTCGCATTATTACACTTCACATTTCACATGGGGCGGTACTGGACTGGATGTCATGTACAGCAAAAAAGCCATTTAACATGCAGGAGTTTCTATTGCTTTACCCAGCATTTTTCATGGATTTCCACACGGTCACTTTCTGGGGCAGTCCCAGACCCTGTAAAGTGTGAAGTAGAGTGTCAAATGTCATGTAAAATGTCAATCAAAACAAAAAAAAATTCTATTACTTAACTTGGCATGAAAATTGACACTTTACTTTACATTTGTCATGACAATTGACACTTGGCATGATAATTGACATGACATTTGACACTTTACTTTACACTTTACAAGGTCTGGGTATAGCACCTGCTGCCAATTTTGCAAGTGGACAAGTGGAAAGTAAACATATATTAAGCTAGTTTATGATGGGAATTTGTCGGACACCTTTGCTAATCATTTTGGTTAATTAGTGTGCAACAATGAGATGTTATATTGCTAAAATGAATCTGTCTCGAAACATTTCAAACATCTTGAAATGTCAATTAAAATAATCATTTCAGTCGAGAGATTTTCCGCAATCTTTTTTATCAACAATGGTAGGTTTTCCCAGAGTTGATTATATTTTTGAAAGTGACACAAGATATTTTAATTAGGTACATATATTATTATAGATTTTCCAAGACCATATTTAATGATATTTTGTTGAAGTCAGCTGTTTTCAATGCTACCGTACACGCAGAGTTGGAACGAGGGCATTGCCCAGCAAGCAGCTAAGCACGCTGGAGGATGTGTCTTCCAACATGGTAAACGCGTTTTTTAAATTTTTTTTATAAATCAATGTGTCCACACAAGCTCACCCTGTAAACCCACTCCCTCTGCAATTTTATTTGAGGGGTGGGGGGGTATTTCAAGGTAATAGGGTATTTCGTTTTTTCCATGCAATAATTAATTACAAAATTTATCACAAGACTTTATTCATTAAATTATGGTAGGACTATTGTACACATACATTATTGTACAATTTACAGTCCGCCGAGTACAAACAAAAATCGTAACACAGATTCTCCTGACACAGGCTCAAGTCCCCTGGGAGAAAACATGGCAATGAAACGTGCCCCTTTCAAAATTGGCATCGCCAACGGCATCTACCAGACGCACACGTGGTTTGATGAAATCAAGTTTTTCAGAGGCAGTTGCGTTTCAAATTTCACATCGCCCCACAGCTGTGCTGCTATAGGGGAAGTGGGGACTTTTTCACAGGTAAAATGTTTGTGAACAAAAAAATTTTTATTGTGAAAAGGTGGAAAATTGTGGAAATGGGAAGCACTGTATTGAGTGTATTGCATCAAACCCCCGCACCCCCAATTTTTTCCCACTTATCTATCCATCCCGGAGGCGCTCAGCTATCTATCCGATTTCCCGGAAGTCAAAAGCTAGGAGACTCCTGCTGCAAAGTGTGCGTATGCGTTAGCATGCGTGGATCCTTATGCATCAACTTTCAGGAAAAAAGAAAAACATTTGAAAAAGAAAAATGCAGAATCGTGTACAAATGATGATTTTTTGTACCGAAATCATTTTTATTCTATTTTTTTAGCAATGTTTATTTTTGCAACGATGATGTCATGATGCAAAAAGAGTTTCCTTCCCAAAAATGCATAGCGTGCAGTCGGGGGTGGGGAGGGGGTAAACCAACAACCAGACACCCCCCACCCCTCAGATGATTTGGGCGTCGAGCAACGAACTGGGGTGCGGCGTGGCGCTGTGCAACAATTGGCTCGAGTACGAAGTGATCACCGTGTGCAGATACAAACCCCCGTTAGTGATCCATTGGGGTTTCCCCTGCGCAGGTTCGAACCCTGCTCGCTGCGCCATGTAAAATAATACGGAACTTGTTGAAGTGACTTGTGAACCAGTTCCTATTCCTAACCGAGGAAGAGGACAAATGTGAACAAGTGAAAGTTGACGTGAAGCGTCGTCTCTAGTTGACGTTCCGTTATTTTATCAAATGTGATTAGTTGAGTTGAAGTGAATTGACGTGAGTTAGTGTGAAGCAAATTTAGATTGTTTACCAAAGGTTTTGACGAACGTTTTTATTTAGACAATTAAATACAAAGAAATAAATGTAAATAAAATATATATAAAATTATACGTAAACAAAGGAATTAATTTACAACTAAATTAATTACTTAAATAAAACGTAAAAGAAGCTCTAATTACCGGAGAAATAAGGCAATTTAAAGAAGGCACTTAATTACGACAAAAGGCGACAATTAAGTGGCGCGGTTGTGAATAAAGCACCTCAAACAGCGCAGGTGTGAAATAAAGCACTGAGGTGACTTAAAGCACCAAGCGTTAAACTTAGCACCAAAAAACAAGCGACTTAATAAAGTGACTACGGCGCTTATTTAGATCCTAGGAAGAGATTCGTGTGAAGTTGACGAGGTTGCAAACACTGCCGATTTTAGCTGTGAAATCGGCTTTTAAGGGCCAGACCGATGGCGATTGGGTTGGCGCCAATCGGTCGGCTCTAATCTCCGATTTTTACCCAACATTTCCAATTGTGAAAGTTCAATCCTTGCCCGCTCGCTTCTCCGATGAAAAGCGAGCTAAACTGGCAAGATAGTGAAAATGTGAGCCAAGCCAGACAGCATTTGAAATGGCGCGCGGGCCCGGCCCCCCACTCGGGGCGGGCCCGCCGCTTAACATAAACATGACGGCGTATATGCGTGCTGCTTGTCAAGGAAATGTGGCGGAATGTGAGCAATGACTAAGATCTAAATATGTGAGCGTTGTGAAGCGCACGTTGTAAACAACATCGCTTGAGATATTAAATGGCGAATGTGAAGATGTTAAGAAAAGGAATGTGAATAAAAATGGAATCGTAATAAGTTGAATTAATTAAATATAAAAGCGAACTTAAGAACGTCAACTTAAATATTATAGGTTTTTACATTTTACGATAATGTTACACAGGGGGGGGGCTCAATTCCGATCAAGTGGAGAAGGGGGGACATGTTAGAAGTGAGAAGTAAAAAATTGGATGGAAAGTTAGGTAAAAGAGAAGCTTATTTCTAAGTGAGCAAGGTTTGATTAAAAGTTGAAAGTTGAAAAAAAAATTGGAAACTAAGAAATTACAGGTGGACTTCAACAAGCAACCAAATACTTACAGGCCAATTTACAATATTTTTATTGTTTTTTTTGTAAATTATTCCTTCATTCTTTATTCTTATTCTTATCAACATGTTTTTGTTTGTCCAGAGCTGAAAACAGAGAGAATGAGAAGTGCTGTCCAGTATCCCAATAATTTTGGAAAAACAATAAAAAAACATTTTTCTCAATTTCAGTGGCAACGTGTTCTCACAGCCAATATATACCGCATCGTATAAACCATGTGAATCTTGCTCTGGAAGTTGCGACAATGGTCTATGTACAAGCCCAGGTAACTTTTACATGCCTTTTTTGTGTGATGCCCAAGTGTCTCAACAAGTTAAGAGAAAAAACCTTTAGGTACAAATACAGTGTTTAAAAATAAAATTAGTTAGGATCATGTTTTTTTGGGGGGGGAGCTATTTATATTTTTAGACCTTATTTTTTTACAACTGAACTTATTAGATTGAATGCCACTGGTATCCATATGTCTATGTTATATTTTGCCTATGAGGGGTTCAGATAGATTTGGAAAGCACTCACTCACCCAGGGGGGTTGTTTGCTGCTGAGAATTTTTCTGGGTGCAGAGTACAGTTGTTAGTATCAAACTTTTAAAAAAGTACACATATGGGTAGATAATTGGCTCATAAAGTTCCTGGGTAAAATACTTTTTTTACCTACACCTGGGTAAAATTGCGTAAAAGTATTTTTTTCTGTAAAATACATGTGAAGATGTAAATATGAAAGCAGTCATAGATGGTCACTTTTTTGCTTTTTGTGTGCATTCCTTGATTTTTCTGAAATACTCTGAAGTTGCCTGTACTCATGAAAAAGTATGGGTACTGGTACAGTTGAAGTAGTGTACCCATGAGTATTTACTCAGTATGCAGTTTTACATGTACAGATAGATATATAAATAGATAGTTAGATAGATACAGTGTAGAAAACTATGCATCATGTAAATATAAATGGATGTGATATTTAGTTAACATATTTTCAAACCCTCTGGAAGTATTTAAATTTTCAATTATCATTTTTCCTAAAAATACATTTTGAATTTTGATTTGTTTTTCAAAAACAGTTTTTAAATTTCATTTGCCATTGTTATTAGTTACACACCACAATGCAACTTATTTCGGCACAGGGAGTCTCTTGGATCAGATCAGGCAATTATTGAAACCGCGGTAGTTGTCCAACCAGCAAAGGCGCTCATTTTCCTTGGGATGATATGATATTGCAATGATATGATATTGCGATGATATGATATTGCACTGATAGTGTTTGGTCAGTCAGTGATAGTTCTCTAAAAATTGGTGGCATGGTTTTTCATCGATAATTCTCTAGAATTGGTGGACTTTCACAAAGATAATAAAACAAAAAGCAATAAAACATTATCACAGCATATGGAAGTGACAACCACATCTGTAATTTGTAAAGAGCTGACTAATATAATTGAGCTTTTGATGACATCTGGATTCTATCAATTCTATCTCACTCCCCAAGCAGTTGGGCCAAGTGGTCTGGTGTGGAATTGCCCCCAGGTGTTTACTAAATGCACCCCTGGGGGACCCCTGTGGCTGCTCTGATGTATCCACAGGGGCACCTCCCATTGAAAAAAAAATTTTCATCTGGGTAAATGAGCTTTTTCAAAATTGAAAAAATTGGCAATTTTATATTCTAAAAGAAGTGGAAATTCTCACAGGTGGTGGAAAACAATCACTCAATAAGAGAACTAATCTGGGGAGGGGGGGTTGCCTTTCTCCACCTGGTCCACACCAGACCACTTAGGCCAACTATGCTTAGGGAGTGAGATGAAATTGATGGCACCCGGCCCAGATGTCATCAAAAGCTCAATTATATAAGCCAGCTCTTTATGTGCTCATGCAAGGTGCACATGTAGGGTGTCAAAAAATTTTTTTTACGGAAAACAGAAAACGGAGAGGTAAAAAAATTTCACTTTAGGCAGCGTTTACACGGATTTTTGGGTGACAACAAATCACACTTTAAAAGTTCCAAATTTCAACTGAGAAGTTCCTTATTTTTGAGAAAAAGTGGTCGAGTATATATGGTACTCAGGAGTATATGTATGTGAAATTTCATTCGTATTGGCTTGGTTGTTAAGGAGTGATAGACCACTGCATTTTTTTTTGTCGCCGGAAGCTGTCAGGAAGCCAACAACGATTCCGACAAATTGAGAGAATTTAATTTTGAGTGTGACGAATAGCAGATTCAACATTGTGATCGTCACACTCATACAGCAGACACATAGTAGTGGGAGTGGGGATTATTTTTTGTCATGGTATCTGCATGACCTAGAGAAATTTATAGTCGATCAAGAACCGTCTAGCGGAAAGTTTACAGTGAAATATTAAGCCCACCGCAATTTACTGAAGGTCGTTTCGCTTTCCGCTCAACGACCTTCAGTTGCGGTGGGCGTAATATTTCACTGTAAACTTTCCGCTAGACGGTTCTTGATCGACTATAAATTTCTCTAGGTCATGCAGATACCATGACAAAAAATAATCCACACTCCCGACAAGAAATATTTTCAGAAATATTATACCCCACCGCACTGAAGGTCGTTGAGCGGAAAGCGAAAAGCGCTAGCAAGAAAATGCTGGACCCGTATTGGTCACGTTTCAACTTGATAAATTAAAAAAACAAATATATTCTGATGCGTGCTGTAGAGAGATATTCGTCAATGGACAATGTCATTTGAAAACTTTTTGACGTTAGGGTGTAAAGCTCTAACTAGATCTTTTCTCTACGTCATGCATAGGACATGACAAAAAATAATCCACACTCCCGACAACAAACCCATTTCTTGGTGAAGGAAAATCCGATATTTGACTGTTGTCTCTCGCTGCTTGTCTTGAAAATAAATATTTTTAAAAGCAGAAATTTGATTTCTTGGCACCTCTCCTTGTTCCCTGCAAAATTGTCGATTTCCGGATAAAAAATGTCAAGTTCTACCATTTTTACTTTTTTCTGTGAAGATTGTATAATACAAATAAATATATATGAAAAAAGCAAAATGAAAAAGCTGTTGAAAACAAAACCCGCAAAAAGTACGTTTCAATGAATTTTGACTTGAGATCAAAATTAGGTCATAATCATATTAGTCGAACCGTTTAAAACACAAATAAAAATGGTTAGAGTATAATAAAACATTAATATATTATTTTGCTGGAACTGAAAAATTCAGTTCCTAAATATGTTCCACATTAGTTGATTGATCAAATTCATGTGAAATCCATTTGAGTAACACATAAGAGTGCTCAAATTACTCAATCAAATTTTAGTTGACCCTGAAAGTGCACCTCGTATCCAAAACAGATAATTTTAAAAGCAGAAATATGATTTCTTGGCGCCTCTCGTTGTCCCTGCAAAATTGTCGATTTCCGGATCAAAAATGCCAAGTTCTACCATTTTTACTTTTCTTCTGTGAAGATTGTCCATTTAAATCCATTTAATTAATATATCCAAAATGTTAACTTCCAATATCGGATGTCTGCTCGTATCCAAATAAATATTTTTCCTTACAAGGAAAAATTTGATTTGTTGGGGACTCTCGTTTTTCGCTGCAAAATTGTCAATTACCGGATCAAAATGTCAAGTTTTATCATTTTTACTTCTTTTCTATGAAGATTGCCCATTTAAATCCATTTAATTACTATATCCATAATGTTAACTTCCAATATCTGATGTCTGCTCGTATCCAAATAAATATTTTTTTCTTAAAAGGAAAAATTTGAATTGTTGGTGACTCTCGTTTTTCGCTGCAAAATTGTCAATTACCGGATCAAAATGTCAAGTTCTACCGGCACTCCCGGTAATATAGATGGTTTTTATGACATTTATCTGGACAAATGGATATTTTATTTATTTTTTCAGACACGGCCACCCGTTTGGCGCGTCTGGAAATCGCTCGCAATTTCAACCCGGGACACGCCCAATTCTGGACCGATGGGCAACGTCGACGCACCCCGGCTCTTTGGATGATAAATGGGACGAATACCGATGACATGCACTTGAATGATGCGGCGAAATTGCTGTTGAGTCACCAAGAGAACACCCGAATTGGTAGGTTGTTTGAAATATGTTGTTTTTGTTTTGTTTTGACTGATTTTGAATGAAAATTGAGATTCAGATTTGCTTGTTTATTGTGATTTCTGAAAATGTACGGTTTTCGTTTATATTCTCAGTGAGCGCGCGTCTGGGCGGGCAGGTGGATATGGTCGAAATTGAATTTTGTGATTTTTCCGTACAAGAACACGAAAATCGCAAAAGCATGGGCCGCCAATATGTTCCCAGCACAAACAGGAATCACATTCAGGGCACCAAATCTATTCCAATCACGACATCGTGCAATGTGGAGGTTGGTTTCGGAATATTTTCTGTTTTACTTTGATTTTAGACTTAGTTTTTTAATTTACGTTTGAATTAATAAAATGTAATTTGCTTTACATTGTAGTAAAGCGTTTTACTTTCTAAAATGTAATATTTTTGTGTTGTTGTAAACTTTCTCTTGTTCAAAGAAAAGTACTTTACAGGTTGTCTATCGGCATCACCGCACCGATATGCCAATTATCCTGGAAAACGGGCGCTATGTGCCAGCGCGCGTTTTGTTGATTCGCATGTGCACATACAAGGAATGCGAAGAACGCCACGCCGAACAGTTGCACGACTTGGATGTGTGCAAAATCTATCCAAATGCGCCCCTGGGACTACCGGTAAGTCTACCGTTTCCAAAATTGGACTTAAGTAAAAATCTTTTGGACTTTAGATTATTGGACTTTACGTACGTACAGTACATATATGTAGGGTTGGAAAAACCGTTTTTTTAAATCGTTTTTTTAAATAACGTTTTAAAAAACGTTTTTATACAAGCTCCCAGATATGACTTAGTGTCAACATATATAGGTAATAGTCTGTGATGTTAAATATGAGCATATAATGGCTGTGGAGTCATGGGATAGCATTATAAGTGGTGATTTGTCTCAAAAATATCCATTTTTCATCGAGATATTGTTCGTATATCACCCTATAGTCGAATGTTTGTGATTTCAGGTAAAGTTTGACACGGAATGGTGATCAAACAAGGTTATAAAAGGAGGTTCTTACTTTGGGAGTGAAGTTACGCACTGTGGAAGTACATGGAAACAGATTTACCTCAATATTTTATATTACACCGACATATATTGGCTTATTTACCCATGGTAGCACATAGAAATGCATGTTTTGATACTAAAAATGCAAGAAAACCAATGAAAACAACCACCAATGTGAATTTGTGTGTGAAATTGTGCGCTTGCGCGCAAAAATTTTGTAAAATACCTAGTGCTTAATACTAAAAATTTCGGATGATGTTTTTAAAAACATTTCGTATGTCATGTTTTAAAAAAACGTTTTTTAGAAAAACGTTAAAGAAACATTAAGAAACGATCAACCCTACATATATGACTTTAAAGAAAATTATGTCCAAGTTTTTTATAATTTTTGGAGAGATTTTACATTTAAAACATTTCTTCAAACTATATTTTTGGTTCAGGTTCACGTGTACAGTAGCTGCACAGGCGTGTTTTTGGCGGAGTGTTTGGGGGCTTCCCTGCGCTACATTGGGTTCCAATGCCGCATGATCGAAAAGTGCTCTTTGATTGGGTTTGGGGATTACCATCAAGTTTTGCGAAGTTTGGTTAGTTAATGTTGTCTTATATTTAGGGTTTAACGGGATTGTTGTTTCGGGGATTGGTATTGGGGATGGGGATTGGTTTTGAGATTTCGGGATCGGGATCGGGATTGACATTTTTTCGGGGATCGGGATTGGGGTCTTGGGATAGAGATTTTGACCAATGTTTTGACATTCACAGTTGTTCTTAAAGCTCTAAAACACTGTTTGATTCCAGAAAGGTGGCATAAAATGAAGGCTGGGGATTTGCGTTCACATTTTTGCATGAAAAAAACGTTGTTTTTTATTTTGATAATTTCCACTAATTTTTCCGGGGTTGGGATCCCGGACATTGAAGTTTCTTGGGATCGGGATCAGGATTGTCAAATCCCTGGAAATTTCACGGTATCCGGTATTGAGATCGGAGGATCATTCTCAATTTTCAATAAATTTCTAGTTGAATGAAGTGAATTTATTCTAATAATTTTAATTTCCAAAAAAGTAATAATTGTATAATTTTGCAGAATGGAATTCCGTTTAATTGGAGCCAGGCCCAGTTTGCGAGGTTGTTCGATGCCGGGATGGTGCACATCAATCCGACCGTGCGCGACGCCCCCTCAAACCTCAGGGATCAATATTGCTACCGGTGCTTTAGTGACAGATTTGGTAGTGATAATTTTGCGCCGGGATTTAACAATGTGTTCGAGGAAGCTGGTAAGCATCGTCCGGAGAATTTTGAGGGTGTTAAGTATGTGAACCCCGTTGCGGGTGACCCTCCGCCGGCTTTTGCTGTGCCTTGGTATAATAGGCGCGTCAACTTTAATGTTAACGAGTAATATACTCGGTGGATCGCAAAATTATATCCCTTGGTTCCAATGGAATGAGCATTTTTTCAAAATAATTTCCATAATTGAATTGTTGTTGTTTTCTTTGAGTAATCAAAATGCAATTAATCGCTCATTGCATTGCCTCATTCTGTTGGAATTTTGGGTTGTGATTTGTTAGTGATTTTCGGTTTGTCGTTAGTTCTTCTTTATATTGTGTTTCAAAAACTGCTCGTGGAAAATTATATGTGTTACATTCCATTTTTTGGTAAATTGTGAAACTGTCTCGAAATGAATTCCGGCGTGGTATCTTTGAGCAAAATTGAAGGCGGCTGATCAGGGGTTGGTCTATCCAGCATGTTTATGACTTTTTGAATTTATGTCAAGTGGTACATTTTTCACAAAATTGGGGAGAATGTTTTGGCGGATTTTTGCCCCGGTGGAAAATGGAAATGGAAAAATTCTACTTGCTGGAAAACGGAAAATGAAAGCGCTGGAAAACGGAAAACGGAAACGGAAAAATTTGCTCCTGATTTATCCTCATCTTTTTGAAGCGGAACACCTGAGAGTCTATATTTACATGGGTATGTTGTAGAATTCTCTTCCATCATAGATCGGATGAATCCCAAGGGGGAGCGTTTGAACCGAAATTATCCTAAGCTGGGTAGAAAAGCTCTTCTTTTCATCTCCCAACCGCACTTCACTCCACATCCATTTTTTTTACTGTGTGAAAGTAATTTTTATTCGCATTCTCATTTTATTTACATTCGTCTGTAGTTCCGGAAATGAAAATGTGAAAGGGACATAAAAATTTCTAATTCCCTTTTCACATTTTCATTTCCGGACGTACAGACAAATGTAAATAAAATGACAATGCAAATAAAAATTACTTTCACACAGTGAAAGAAATGGATGTGCAGTGATGTGCGGTGAAGTGCCTTTCACATTTTCCATTTCCGGAAATAGCTCAGAATGTAAATAAAATAGAAAATGCGAAAAAATTACTTTTCACACAGTGATGTGTGGTGATGTGTCTTCGCGCTGACATGGACTTCACCACATTCTATATGTTTCGCGATACTTCACGAGCATCTCTAAATTACGTTAAAATCTTCACACTATCATGAAATATTTTACAGATTTTTTCACTGTGTGAAAGTAATTTTTATTCCCATTGTCGTTTTATTTACATTCCGGAAATGAAAATGTGAAAGGGACATAAAAATTTGTACTTCCCTTTTCACATTTTCATTTCCGGAATGTAAATAAAATGACAATGGGAATAAAAATTACTTTCACACAGTGAAAAATGGCTGTGAAGTGCCTTTCACATTTTCCATTTCCGGAAATAGGTCAGAATCTAAATAAAATAGAAAATCCGAAAAAATTACTTTTCACACAGTGATGTGTGGTGACTTGTCTTCGCCCTGACATGGATTTCACAATACTTTACGACCATCTCTAAATTACGTTAAAATTTTCACACTACCATGAAATATTTTACAGATTTTTCATTGTGTGATGTTTTGGGGACCTTAGATTTGCAATAATTATTTTCAGCTCATAAATTTATCAAATTACATGCCTGAGAAGCATTTTGAAAAGTTTTTAGAAAATATAGATACTTAGATCATTAGAAAAACCACAATTTAATGAAATAAATCCAATAAAATCACAAAGATTTTCTTTCTAGGTAGATGGTTGAACAACATTTTCTTTTTGTTCATTGCTGTGAAACCGATTTTCGGTGTCAACTTTGCTCTAGTTGAGACTATTATATTTAAAATTGCCATCGAAGTGTAAAACCTGTCAGTTGAGACCAACTGCTGAAATAATACCAAGTCCATTTAAAATTTCATGGAAATGCTTTGAGGTTTATCTCACTCAATCTTAGAACTCCTAAAAGTGTGAAATGTAAACTCACAACATTATGGAAAATGATTGGGAAATGATCTGTGTACACTTCAATTTCAACCCAGATCATAGGTAAACATAGGTAAAATAATAACCTACACCAGGTGCTGGCCCTCACCCTGTAAAATGTCCTGTAAAATGAAATAAATGAAATAGTGTAATTACACACACATATACACCTAAGTATGATATATACTCAACCATTTTTACTCGTGAATATGGAACTTTATTCCGGAGTTATGGAACTTTAAATAAAAAATTTGTCATAGCCATGAAATCCATGTAAACGCTGCATAATGCATTTTTCTGTTGCTTCGATAATCCCTTGCAAGCATCTTTGATTGACATGACACCAAATTGACAAAACCGGAAATGATGTTGCATTTCAGCCACCGAACAGAGCAGGCGCACACGCACAACACCGTTTGCGTTTGAGATGTAAATACATATTGGGAGTTTGATTACTGCTTTAATGTTTGCACAATGAAAACAGACCACATGCCATGTGCATGTGGCATCTGTTACATAATTGTAGTGCTGATCTACTTGTGAAGGTAGAAACATTAAATGAACTTGTCAAGTGAGCGTGTATATTATATTACCATTTGTGAAAGTTGGAACATTATATTAACTTGTCAAGTGAGCATGAAAATGATATTCTACTTGTGAACTTGTAACATTTACTTGTCAAGTGAGCGTAAATATTTGGTTGTCATCTACTTGTCAAGTGAGCGGAATCATTTGTGAAGTATCATATTTTTATTTGTGAACTGTCATTTTTTTTCTACTTGTCAACTGTCAAGTTTGTGAAGTTATGCAAAGTCCTATTGGACTTTAAAATCCTAAGGTCCAAAGTCCGCGTTGACATATACACCGTGTGCAGAAACAAACCGCCGTTAGTGTGTAATTGGCTCGCCAGTTGACGAGCACGCCAAATGTCAACTGGTTCCCGTCCCAATTCGAAGCTCGCTGAAGAGTAGACGAGTGACGTCACACGCAAAAGCGTTGAATCATGCTGCAAATGAAGCTGTTGCAGTGTTGAATAAAAATATTGCGGCGTGTGCAACATGAAGACAACATGCCGACATGAAGAATACCGTATTTCGTCGAAATACACCCAGGGGTTTATTTTTTCGGAGTGACGGGATATTTGAGGGTGGAAGCTTATAAATACGGGGTCGGTTTAAAATGAAAGAAATTTTCATGAAAGATCATAGTACGGCAGCTTTTTACATACCGTATTACCTCGAAATACCCCCAGGGGGTTTATTATTTCGCCAGCAAAATTTGAGGGGGGGATAATTCGAGGGGGGGGTTTATTCGAGGGGGGGGTCTATTATTTCGCCAGAAATTTTCGGAAATTCCCCATACGCAGACGTAGAAAAATCAAACAATTGCATAGATTTGTATGTGTTTGTAGGCATATAAAACTGTATATACACATAAACCGTTCCCTAACGTCACGTAATCATCAGTTTTAACGTGTTTTCTGCATTGTACAGATCACAAACTGTGGTATTTGTCATGTACGTTCACGTTACACTCAATTTTAGGGGGGGTATTTCGAGGGGGGGGGTTTATTATTTCCTCAGCCAAAATTTAGGGGGGGTATTTCGAGGGGGGGGTTAATTCAAGGGGGGGTTAATTCGAGGTAATACGGTACCCAAAAATACCGATAGCCGGTATTATTTTGTCCTCAGCTCGAAAACACCCGGGGGTATTTTGAAAAAATATGGTATGCGTATACAATAATGCGTAGTAGTGTTTAGCATTCAAAAAATAACCCGTGATTTATATTTTTGAAAATCACAATAAATATAAATAACCCGTGATTTATATATATTTATATTTTTTTCAAATTCTGAGTGATATATTTATATATATTTTTCAAATTCGAAAAAAAATCACTGAGAAAATCACTCATACTAGATACATTGTGGTGCGAGTATTGTGCTTCATGACTAAAACATGTAATTTGTGCAAGAGAATTTTGAATTTTGCAAGAGAATTTTCTCCTGAAAATCTCTCATCAGCTCATGTAGAGCATTATTGAGTTAAAATAGTGTTTGAAGTAGGTAAATATTGTGCCTACACACACTAGTTTTCACCATGACTTTTTTGAGAACTGAAATGGCCAAAAATGGTGACATGTCACCCATCCAGTTTTCCACAATAGAATGCTGTAGATGTTCAGTTTTCACAAATAGCGTGAATTTCAGTGGGGTTGTTTTGACAAGTCACTAGTTTGCCACTGTGTTTACCTAATGTGAAAACTCAAATGATGACAAATGGTGATATCACCATCACTTAGTCTTCATTATGTGTGTGACAAAGATGTAAACTGTTTTAGTAACTTTTTATGTCATCCTGCTATGAATTGTATTGTCACATTTTAGTGTATAAAGCATCTCTCTATCTTATAACATACTTTTCTGAAATAAAACATCACATTGAATCAAAAATACCTGCTTGATGTCATCAAAAATGATCTACAGCAGGGACGTATCCAGGATTTTTGAGTGGGGGGGGCTGCTTGTTTACGCGGGCCAGCAAACGCGGGGGGGGGGCTCAGCCCCCCCCCCTAACATTTTTCACTATATAGGTACAAAAAGGCATTTTGGCGGTAGCGCCTTACATAGGCGCCACGCCATGGCGCTGTTGGCGTTGGTGCCAGCACCGAGAACTGCTTTATATGTATGTAATTATGCATACATGTACAGCAAAAGGTTGCAAAAATGTGTTGATTTCCAAGGATATTGGTTTTGAGGGACTGATCCGCCTACAATACAATGCATGGGGAAAGAATTGCGCAAAATTACATGGGAAAAGGTGCATTTTCTGCGACTTTTTTGGTCTCACCCCGGGAAGGGGGGGGGGCTGCAGGTACTAAGCACCCATTTAGTCAAACATCACTGCCACAACCAGGCACTATAGGTTAAGTGCAACATGTTTGCAGTGCAAAATGTTTTTGAAGTTGTCATTGAGGTTGTAGGTTGCATTTTTCTGTTGTGATATTTGCGTGATATTTTCACTTGTCAATACTGTATGAAATGAATACTGCTCGTGAAGCAATAATAAATAGATTGTGGGATGTTAGAGTACATTTTTGTGCTTGCAAATGGTAAACTAAGCCTGCAATAGCCCACAATTTTGCTTGTAATTGAAATAAACCGCAAGTGATTTTTTGTGATTTTTTTTGAGCTTAGAGTTATTTTTTCAGTGATTTAATTATATTTTCTGAAGGCTTTGAGTGATTTATATATATTTATATTTTTTCCAAGTTTGGGGTGATATATTTATATATATTTTCCAAACAATTGGTGATTTTTTTGAATGCTAGTAGTGTTGCTCTATTGGCAAGCTTTCTATTGGGACCGCAACCAGTTGACAGTTTTATAGAACAAATAAAAGCGTAATATTTTCTCTATTTCAGAGGCTTATACATGGATACCCCCATTTATACGGCATCATCGAAGCCATGTGCACTTTGCCCTGGGAAATGTGACCGTGGTCTGTGCAACAACTAAGCCATTGTTAACGAATAAATGTGATCAGTGATGATGTGTGATTTTCAGTGTATTTAGACCTGAACCCATTGTGATCCTTGTGATCGTGTACGATATGACGACAAACTTGAAGTTGAGATAATCGATGAAATTCGCAATGCTTATAAAAAATAAATAGATGAATTTCGTATTTTCTCGAAATAACCCTAGGGGGTTTATAATTTCGCTAGCAAATTTTCAGGCGAGGGGGTTGCATATAAGGGTGGGCGTGTTATTCGAGGGGAGTATTGTACTTTCGCCTGAAATTTTATGAAATTCAACATGATTCACTCAATCAATCACTCAAATGTAGCAAGATTTCACAATAACAGCGATGTATAAACATCTGTAGACGTAGGATAAGTCATTTATATACCGTATTACCTCTAATTAACCCCCCCCTTGAATAACCCCCCCCCTCGAAATACCCCCCCTAAAATTCGGCTGAGGAAATAATAACCCCCCCCCCCCTAGAAATACCCCCCTAAAATTGAGTGTAAAGCTAACGTACATGACAAATACCGCTGATTGTGATCTGTAGAATGCAGAACACACGTTAAAACTGATGATTGAGTAATGTTTGGGAAGGGTTTCAGTGTACCGTATTTCCTCGAATAAGACCCCAAGGGAGTTATTTTTTCGTCAGTGTTTTTGAGGGGGGAGTTATTCAAGGGAGGGAGTTATTTTTTCCTCAGAAAACTTGGACTAAATTCATTGTATGAATGCATTATGTCAACTCATGTAATCCAGCTAACAACAACAAAAAGCTGTGTATATACTGTGTACATGCTATGTATCTGCTGTCGCTGCCATAAATGCGTCAACATTATTTTGCATTTTCATCGATCATTTTTGTAAAATATGTAGCATATTTTCCGCCCAGAGGAGGAGTTATTCAAGAGGGGGGAGTTATTCAAGGGAGGGAGTTATTTTTTCGTCAGAGTTTTTGAGGGGGGAGTTATTCAAGGGGGAGGAGTTATTCGAGGGGGGTCTTATTCGAGGATATACGGTATATACAGTTATATACAGTTATATATGCCTATAAAGACATCTGCATCTATGTATTTGTTTGATTTTTCTACGTCTGAGTATGGGGAATTTCCGAAAATTTCTGGCGAAATAATAGACCCCACCCTCGAATAAACCCCCCTCGAATTATCCCCCCCTCAAATTTTGCTGGCGAAATAATAAACCCCCTGGGGGTATTTCGAGGTAATACGGTAGATGCGATAATACCTATCTACCGTATATCCTCGAATAAGACCCCCCCCTTGAATAACTCCCCACCCTTGAATAACTCCCCCCTCAAAAACACTGACGAAAAAATAACTCCCCCCTTGAATAACTCCCCACCCTTGAATAACTCCCCCCTATGATGAATGGAGAAGATACTGCAACAAGTGAAAAAAACGAAGTACAAATGCAGTGCTGTGTATGAGACAAAAAATACAAAAGGATATTAGCCTACGCAGCGGAAGCAGGATGCACAGTGTGTATTTTATGCATTGTATACACACCTACCTACCTGCAAGTTTTCCTGAAAGTTATGATGAAAAAATAACTCCCCCCCCCCTTGAATAACTCCCCACCCTTGAATAACTTCCCCCTCAAAATCTCTGACGAAAAAATAACTCCCCGGGGGACTTATTCGAGGATATACGGTAAACTCCAAACCTGCCTGCATAGATTTCACGATTAGCATTGAAAAAATCTCTGGGAGATTTATATTAAAAAAATCTCAGAAAATCTCAGAAAATATAAGATTTTCTGAGATTTATATTTTTTTCATGATTTTCCAGAGAGATTTAATTATATTTTCTCCTGATTGAGAAAATCTCTCGAGAAAATCTCTCTATATTTGCCAATTTTCACCTTCAAATTCACTAGTTCATGTGCTTTTTTACCACCTATTATCTATTTTTAACTATATATTTGCTTATATACCCATTTTTGGCTATTTTTCCTCTATTTGTAGTTTTTCCTCCTTTTCCCCTTTTTCTGTTCTATGGCATGAAAGAGCCAATAAAAAAGTTACCTATATGAAATACATTTTCTGTACTCAAGTACTTTCAAGAAGTATACATAAAAGAGAGTACTGGTATTTTTTCAGAGGAAATTATTTAGATGTATTTACTCAGTACTCAAGTATATGAATTTTTGAGTAAACCTTAATATGTTGTAATCCCTGAAGCATACTGAACCCATGCAGTCCAATGAAAACCCAGCGCTCAAGTACGGGGCTGTACTGTACCTAAGCATCGGGTCTACATTGGCACTGGATGTTGCTACTTGTGAAACGGGTAAACTTATGACACTGAGTTCTAGCTGTTTTAACAACTAAAGAGTTGACAGCATATTTTGGAAATGTAGTTACCAAATTTTGTTGAAAAAGTCATCTGATAACTTCTGTGGAGATCACCACATGCACATGAGGAAAAAATGTGCCTAAACCATATTTTTGTTCATTATTCAGATACTAAATACATGGTAGTACAAATTGTGCCATCAGTAGACAATAGGCTGTTATCATATGAAATTGTGAATGAAAAGGTTATACAACACATAATGTGCTTAATACCTATCTACTCTGAATGGTTCAAATACCTTGAAATATCGATTAAATCATACTTTAAATTGAGAGATTTTCTGAGATTTTTTGAACTGCAAGAGATTTTCTCAGAGATTTAATAATATTTTCTAAAATGACCCAAGAGATTTAATTATATTTTTTTCTTGAGAGATTTTCTGAGATAATATTTAATTATATTTTCTCAAAATTGGTCGTTTTTTTCAATGCTATTCACGATTAGTGATGTGAAAAGCGCCAAGGTTTTGGCGCCAAGCGCCAAAAGCGCCATGGCGCTTTTCCCATGTGCGGCGCCAGGCGCCAATGGCGCCACACGACTTTAGCGCCAAGCGCCAAAAGCGCCATCGCGCTTTTCTGGATTGAATCGCCAAGCGCCAATGGCGGCAGAGGGTCATGGCGCCAAGCGCCAAAAGATGTTCTAACGTAACACAGTAAGTGATTTGAACGTCTGTTATGCATTTCCCGGACCACAAATTCATAGTGCCTATTTTGAGTGGGGGGGGGGGTATTTCGAGGGGGGGGGTATTTCGAGGAAATACGGTAGGTAAAAAAAAAATATTTACTTTTTTCAAATTTATCTATAATAAAATATATGGGAGTTTTTAGCATTTTAATGGATCTCTTGAAGAGTTTAGTATGCTTTTGTGGCGCTTTGTGTGGCGCTTTTTTGACGCTTTTAAAATAGCCAGCGCCAAGCATCACTATTCTATGCTTTTACATCACTTTTCACGATACAGCGTTTCTGCAGTTATCTATGTATGAAAACTTATGTCTCAAACTCAAATTTGAACGGATGGATTCCATTCGGCTAATGGTTATGTTTGATTTTATTCAGTTCAAACATTTTAATTACCGCATTTCCTTGAAATACCCCCAGGGGGTTTATTTTTCAGACTGAGAATTTTGAGGGGGGTATTTCGAGGGGGGGGGGGGTAATTCCCGGGGGGGGGGGTTATTATTTCGCCAGAAATTTTTTGAACTCCCAGTACTAATGATGTACGCAGACGTAGCAAAATGCAGCAAAAACGACTATGTATAACAGTCTACAGCCTTATATACCGGATTTCTTCTAAAAGGAGGGCACCCTTCTATTTTTTTTCATCAGTATTTTTACCCGCCCTTCTATTGGAGACCGCCCTTCTATTTATTTCGTGAACTTTTCAGCCCAACTTTTTCACGTTGTGCCAAGGTTTTTTTAAAGTGTTCTGTCACAGAAAGTTCATAGAATGACAATAGATGTGAGTTTATTCAACATTCGATGATAAAATAGCACAAAATCAATCGATCAAAGCCACTGAATCACAGTGCCCGCAGATTTCTTTTTTAGTTTTCTGCATTTGGCACAATTCCAGCACTTTGTGTACTTTCTATTGGAGATGCCCTTCTATTGGAGACACGCCCTTCTATTAGAAGAAATACGGTAAGTAATTAGATGGTATAATATAGGGTTGGGACGATATGACTTTTCGATATCGATATTCGATATTCGATATTTTTTTCTGAAACTCGATATTCGATATCGATACGATATTGACCCCCGATATTCGATATCGATATTTGATATGAAAATATGCTCGATATTCGATATCGATATTTCGATATTTTCGATATTTCAATATTTTCATGCAAGGGGGCATATTGTATTTCCATTTGGTCACAAACATGGTTGAGCATTTTTTTAAAATGGGTCTCACAACAGTCAAAATGAAAGGATGAAATAAGAACAGGGTGAATCCAATTAAATCAGGTGAAAAATTATTCAGCAGACATTTACATTTTATACTTGTAACTAGGGGGTTGTTGTAAAAAAAGAATTTCTTAGCCACATTTTGCTGAAATTGTTTCCTTGTGATGCAGTTTCCTTTGTTAATAGCTTGTATTTTGTTAGTGCAGTTGTTAGTTGTTACTTTGTGCATTCAAAAGCATACACATGTTATGGCTGCAGCGTCCACTTTTTGTTGGCTTCACTCATTTGTATGGGATAAAAAATAGGTCAAAATCAATATCATAATATCGAAAAATATCGAAAAAATGGTCGATATTCGATATCGATATTCGATATTTTTTCAAAATTTTCGATATCGATATTTGATATTCGATATGAAAAAATGGTCAATATCCGATATTCGATATTCGATACGATATATCGTCCCAACCCTAGGTATAAACCATGTTCTAACGTAACACAATCATTGTTTTTATGGCGCTGGCGCCTGGCGCTAGCGCCAGAGCAAAAAGCCCATGGCGCTTTTGGCGCTTCGCGCTAAAATGCTCTGGCGCGATTGGCGCTTGGCGCCATGCTTCCGAACCATGTTTCCGAACATAACACAATCATTGTTTTTAACGTGTGTGATGCATTGACCGGGTCATAAACCGCAGCTTTTGTCATTGATGACTGACGTTCTCTTTACAAACCATTGGGGGGTGGGGGTATTTCGAAGGGTGGTATTTCGTTTTGAGTGACCATTTTGAGGGGGGTATTTCGAGGGGGTGTATTCCGAGGAAATACTGTAGATAATGTTCAATTTTGCTGTCGGGAAAGTCTATTCCGTTCTTTGATCTTCTCGCATTCGAGTGTTCTGAACAATCCGGTTGGGTTTAAAATGCTTTTTTACTCACCGCTGATTACAGAAATACTACCAGGAATATAAAAAAAACGAAATAAGAAAGAAGATAAAAATAATAATATTTCTATAGTATGATAATCAACGATGGATAAGTTCTCCAGAAAAAAACACTTTCTGTGTTTTGATTATTTCAAAAATGAATACCTGTGTTTTGAGTTTTTTGCATGAAAAAACTTGAGTAACTCTGTTTTTATTTCTGTTTTTTTTTGTTGTAAAAACTTGAGTTTTTTTCATAAAATGCAAGTTTTTTACTCAAATACAGTGGTTCAATGCAAAAACCGTCGTTTTCTCATTACAAATTCGTGTCCAGGGACCCTGTAAAATGTGCTGAAAAATGCAAACCGTCATGGAAAATGTCAAATTAAATTTTTTAACTGTGCATTTGGCATTTTTGACGACATTTTACTTTACTGGTTTCAGTTGACTTACTTGATATAAGACTTGTAAATTGAAAGAAATACCACAAATTGTAGATACCTAGTACCTTATGAGTGATCAGGTCATGCTTTGGGGCAGAGTTGCGAAAGCGTATTTATGCTTACCCGAAATACCCGGGTAAATGGGTATTTATACTTACGCTTACGCTTACGCTTTCATAAAATACCCATACGCTTTATTACGCTTACCTGGCCAAATTACCCGGGTACTAAAAGCGTAAAAAACTTTTCACACCGTCCAGTGTGAAACTACAAAAACTAAAAAGTGTGAAACTACAAAAAAATGAATGACAATGCGTACCAAAAAAATTACTGTGTGTGTTCATTAACACACTGAAAATGGTGGCACATGTACAAAGTGTTGTGAAATAGGAATGTCTGGTTAAAATTCTATCTCCTACCATATCGTGGCGTCAGATTAGGAATTTTTGGGGCAACAATTGATTCCGTCAACAGCACTTACCGTATTACCTCGAAATACCCCTGTGGGGGTTTATTATTTCGCCAGCCAAATTTGAGGGGGTTAATTCGAGGGAGCTTATTCGAAGGGGTTTTATTATTTCCCCGCCCATTTTGAGGGGGGGGGGGATAATTCGAGGGGTGGGGGGGATAATACGGTGGGTCCCAGTTAGAAGATGAAGTTGTGTTGTTATGTGGTGATCGTGTTGATGAAATGATGTGAAAAATGAATGGAAATGATATATACCGTATTTCCTAGAAATACCCCCCTCGAACTACCCCCCTCAAAATGGGCACTATGAATTTGTGGTCCGGGAAATGCATAACAGACGTTCAAAACACTTACTGTGTTACGTTAGAACATTGTTTATACCATCTACATCCTTATATTAGGCTGTAAAAACTTATAAATGGTGATTATTGTTGCATTTTTCACGTTTTTCTCTCAAAAATTTCACTCTGAAATATTTAACCCCATGGGGGGGGGTAATTCAAGGAAATACAGTAAAGTCGTCTAAAAGTGAAAGCTAGGGTGTTTCCCCATGCTCAACAACAGGAGCACTTTCTAGAAAATTTTTACGCTTACACTTTTTTTATGCTTTCCTAGGTATTTTAAAAATACCTTACACTTTTAGTATCCATACTCAAAATTTGGAAAGTGTATTTACGCTTACGCTTACGCTTTCCAAACTACCGGTATTTTGACAACTCTGCTTTGGGGTTAACCCTCAGCTTTGTGGGATCAGCTGGAGGGTGCAAGTGTTTTTGTCAATGAGCCAGCGTCAATCACAATGCCAATCATTGCCAGAAGGTTCAGGTGCCATTTTGTTACTTTGATTGTATTTTGTTACTTGTTATTAAATTTAGACCATTTGTCATCTGTTGATATGTACTTGTGCACATTTTTTATTTTGTTCAGTTAAACACAGCACAGTATTCATCAAATTCATTGAAAAACTCAAAAAACTTTTCTGTCTTTCTGGGTTTCTGTGTTTCCATGTTATCCAAAAAAAACTCATTAGAGTTTTGAATTTTTCAAAAATTATGAGTTTCCGTGTTTCTGTGTAAAACAGTTTCTGTGTTCTAAATCAACTAAATCAGTGTTCTAAAACAACTAAATCAGTTTATGTGTTCAATTTCTGTGTTTTTCCATCGTTGATGATAATGCTGTAAAAGTGATCATAAATAAATTTGAATAGTGTAGATCTGAATAATAATAAAAAAACTGCAGATGAAATGAATATACTTAAAAAGCCAATATTTATGCGCATTGGTTTTATTTACATAACATAACAATTCATTCACGTGCCCAATCTTCAAGTGGACAAGTGACAAGAAAAGTGTTAAGTAACAAATAACATAAGTGGTGAGCTTTTTATTTGTTGCCACAAGTATACTTAATTTTGTGGACTTTCATTTTTCTTGGGAATTTTTAACATTTTCAGCCCAATTTTCATTTCGTCCACCTCATTTACCATTTGTCACCTCAGTTCTTTTTCTCTCCAGTATTTTGTAAACATTTTTCCTAAAGTGTATTCTAGTTTTTTCCACCATGATATTTTTGTTTCACTTCGGTCAAAACAACATCTTTGCCTTTTTCTCCTAGTTTCAATTGTTCAAGGACCTTCTGCATTTTTTCTATGTTTCTAAAAAAGGAATTTAAAAACAAACAATTCAACTTCCCATGGTCATGGTTGGCAAAATCTCAGAGAAAAAATAAAATGAGAATGTGAAGAATTAAATAAAATGAAATCAAATGAAATATGAATTAAAAAATAAAATTTGCATACAATTTTACTACAATTTTGGTAAAAAGAATTTTATTAAAACCAACCATGGTCACAAATTGAAAATATTACAATAAAATGGGAAATTGAAGAAAAAAATAAAATGAAACATGAATAAAAAATAATGCAATTTTAGTAAAAATAATTTTACTAAAACCAACCCTTCCCATTGTAGAGATTGTGGGCTGGTACGGATCGGAGTCACTCTCACATGTTGTGAATGTGAGTCACATTTCATCTGTGGCACATGACAGTCAAAAAACAGATTGAAAGTCAGAGTGTGATGATGAGCATGATTATAACAGAGCTGAGAACATTAGAATAGCTGTTTCTTCATGCAGGTAAACATATAGAAAGAGTGCAAAGTCTTTTTCCATCGTAAAAAACCGTCTTACAATATGTTTTTAGTTTTGGGTTTCTCTCTGAATGTAGATCCACAATAAAAATAGGGTCAGAATTTTGTGTCCAACGTAGTTTGGAGAATTTCATTCTTAGGCCGGAATTAGAGCTCAGCGTCGATTCGACGTGAAATGATGACGTGAAATGACGTCGTTAAATTAATTACACGAGTGTGGATCATGCTACGGGTCTACAATTTTCTAAGGATAATATATGAATCAATACCTTAATCGTGTCCAATACTGAGTGTTATCAGCCACAACTAGAGCGAATTGAAAAATTCAATTTTTATCATTTCACGTCATCATTTCACGTCGAATTGACGCTGAGCTCTAATTCCCGCTATATGCGAGGTGAGTCTTAAAACTGTTCATGTCACTTGCTGAATTAGTAAATAAATATGAGAATTCTTCATAAAAACTGCCTTCCTAATCAATTCTGGGGCCTGAACGCTTCCTATGCAAAACAAGAAAATAAAACACGCAATGAATGTAAATTTGACAAATGTTGTTTCATCCATATATAAAGGGAGTGTTATTTAACAAAGCTCTACCAATACCCACAATTGAGAAGCCTGGGGAATTTTCTTGTTTAGATCATCAGCTTTTCCAGCACCCTGTATTCAAGCTCTAAAAATGAGAAATCTACTTCTCTTGGTTTTTGCCCCCTTGGCATCTTGCAAAGTTTTTCAACTGGATCAAGCTAGCAAAAATAAATTTCTGGACATCCACAATGATTATAGGAGAAAAATCGCCCAGGGCAACACGTATTCTGATGTGATGGGCCAAAAGTTGCCTATGGCTGGCGATATGATGAAAATGGTAAAACAAATTTGGAAAAGTTGTGGGCAGCAAAGCCCTGATTTTCTAAATTGTGAAAAATCATTTTACTTGTCGCATTATTACACTTCACATTTCACATGGGGCGGTACTGGACTGGATGTCATGTACAGCAAAAAAGCCAATTAACATGCAGGAGTTTCTATTGCTTTACCCAGCATTTTTCATGGCTTTCCACACGGTCACTTTCTGGGGCAGTCCCAGACCCTGTAAAGTGTGAAGTAGAGTGTCAAATGTCATGTAAAATGTCAATCAAAACAAAAAAAAAAATTCTATTACTTAACTTGGCATGAAAATTGACACTTTACTTTACATTTGTCATGACAATTGACACTTGGCATGATAATTGACATGACATTTGACACTTTACTTTACACTTTACAGGGTCTGGGTATAGCACCTGCTGCCAATTTTGCAAGTGGACAAGTGGAAAGTAAACGTATATTAAGCTAGTTTATGATAGGAATTTGTCAGACACCTTTGCTAACCATTTTGGTTAATTAGTGTGCAACAATGAGAGGTTATATTGCTAAAATGAATCTGTCTTGAAACGTTTCAAGCATCTTGAAATGTCAATTAAAAAATCATTTCAGTCGAGAGATTTTCCGCAATCTTTTTTATCAACAATAATAGGTTTTCCCAGAGTTGATTATATTTTTGAAAGTGACACAAGATATTTTAATTAGGTACATATATTATTATAGATTTTCCAAGACCATATTTAATGATATTTTGTCGAAGTCAGCTGTTTTCAATGCTACCGTACACGCAGAGTTGGAACGAGGGCATTGCCCAGCAAGCAGCTCAGCACGCTGGAGAATGTGTCTTCCAACATGGTAAACGCGTTTTTTAAAATTTTTATAAATCAATGTGTCCACACAAGCTCACTCTGTAAACCCACTCCCTCTGCAATTTTTTTGAGGGTTGGGGGGGTATTTTGAGGTAAAAGGGTATTTCGTTTTTACCATGCAATAATTAATTACAAAATTTATCAGAAGACGTTATTCATTAAATTATGGTAGGACTATTGTACACATACATTATTGTACAATTTACAGTCCGCCGAGTACAAACAAAAACCGTAACACAGATTCTCAAAGTCCCTTGGGAGAAAACATGGCAATGAAATATGCCCCTTTCAAAATCGGCATCGCCGACGGCATCAACCAGACGCACACGTGGTTTGATGAAATCAAGTTTTTCAGAGGCAGTTGCGTTTCAAAATTCACATCGCCCCACAGCTGTGCTGCTATAGGGGAAGTGGGGACTTTTTCACAGGTAAAATGTTTGTGAACAAAAAAATTTTTATTGTGAAAAGGTGGAAAATTGTGGAAATGGGAAGCACTGTATTGAGTGTATTGCATCAAACCCCCGCACCCCCAATTTTTTCCCACTTATCTATCCATCCCGGAGGCGCTCAGCTATCTATCCGATTTCCCGGAAGTCAAAAGCTAGGAGACTCCTGCTGCAAAGTGTGCGTATGCGTTAGCATGCGTGGATCCTTATGCATCAACTTTCAGGAAAAAAGAAAAAACATTTGAAAAAGAAAAATGCAGAATCGTGTACAAATGATGATTTTTTGTACCGAAATCATTTTTATTCTATTTTTTTAGCAATGTTTATTTTTGCAACGATGATGTCATGATGCAAAAAGAGTTTCCTTCCCAAAAATGCATAGCGTGCGGTCGGGGGTGGGGAGGGGGTAAACCAACAACCAGACCCCCCCCCCACCCCTCAGATGATTTGGGCGTCGAGCAACGAACTGGGGTGCGGCGTGGCGCTGTGCAACAATTGGAGCGAGTACGATGTGATCACCGTGTGCAGATACAAACCCCCGTTAGTGATTGGGGGGGGGGCTCAATTCCGATCAAGTGGAGAAGGGGGGACATGTTAGAAGTGAGAAGTAAAAAATTGGATGGAAAGTTAGGTAAAAGAGAAGCTTATTTCTAAGTGAGCAAGGTTTGATTAAAAGTTGAAAGTTGAAAAAAAAATCGGAAACTAAGAAATTACAGGTGGACTTCAACAAGCAACCAAATACTTACAGGCCAATTTACAATATTTTTATTGTTTTTTTTTGTAAATTATTCCTTCATTCTTTATTCTTATTCTTATCAACATGTTTTTGTTTGTCCAGAGCTGAAAACAGAGAGAATGAGAAGTGCTGTCCAGTATCCCAATAATTTTGGAAAAACAATAAAAAAACATTTTTCTCAATTTCAGTGGCAACATGTTCTCACAGCCAATATATACCGCATCGTATAAACCATGTGAATCTTGCTCTGGAAGTTGCGACAATGGTCTATGTACAAGCCCAGGTAACTTTTACATGCCTTTTTTGTGTGATGCCCAAGTGTCTCAACAAGTTAAGAGAATAAACCTTTAGGTACAAATACAGTGTTTGAAAATAAAATTAGTTAGGATCATGTTTTTTTTGGGGGGGAGCTATTTATATTTTTAGACCTTATTTTTTTACAACTGAACTTATTAGATTGAATGCCACAATGGCGACAATGGTCTATGTACAAGCCCAGGTAACTTTTACATGCCTTTTTTGTGTAATGCCCGAGTGTCTCAACAAATCAAGAGAATAAACCTTTAGGTATAAATACAGTATTTGAAAATAAAAATACTTAGGATCATGTTGTTTTTTTTTGGGGGGGGGGCTCTTTATATTTTTAGACTTTATTTTTTTAGAACTGAGCTTATTAGATTAAATGCCACTGGTATCCATATGTCTATGTTATATTTTGCCTATGAGGGGTTCAGATAGATTTGGAAAGCACTCACTCACCCAGGGGGGTTGTTTGCTGCTGAGAATTTTTCTGGGTGCAGAGTACAGTTGTTAGTATCAAACTTTTTAAAAAGTACACATATGGGTAGATAATTGGCTCATAAAGTTCCTGGGTAAAATACTTTTTTTACCTACACCTGGGTAAAATTGCGTAGAAGTATTTTTTTCTGTAAAATACATGTGAAGATGTAAATATGAAAGCAGTCATAGATGGTCACTTTTTTGCTTTTTGTGTGCATTCCTTGATTTTTCTGAAATACTCTGAAGTTGCCTGTACTCATGAAAAAGTATGGGTACTGGTACAGTTGAAGTAGTGTACCCATGAGTATTTACTCAGTATGCAGTTTTACATGTACAGATAGATATATAGATAGTTAGATAGATACAGTGTAGAAAACTATGCATCATGTAAATATAAATGGATGTGATATTTAGTTAACTAATTTTCAAACCCTCTGGAAGTATTTAAATTTTCAATTATCATTTTTCCTAAAAATACATTTTGAATTTTGATTTGTTTTTCAAAAACAGTTTTTAAATTCCATTTGCCATTGTTATTAGTTACACACCACAATGCAACTTATTTCGGCACAGGGAGTCTCTTGGATCAGATCAGGCAATTATTGAAACCGCGGTAGTCGTCCAACCAGCAAAGGCGCTCATTTTCCTTGGGATGATATGATATTGCAATGATATGATATTGCGATGATATGATATTGCACTGATAGTGTTTGGTCAGTCAGTGATAGTTCTCTAAAAATTGGTGGCATGGTTTTTCATCGATAATTCTCTAGAATTGGTGGACTTTCACAAAGATAATAAAACAAAAAGCAATAAAACATTATCACAGCATATGGAAGTGACAACCACATCTGTAATTTGTAAAGAGCTGACTAATATAATTGAGCTTTTGATGACATCTGGATTCTATCAATTCTATCTCACTCCCCAAGCAGTTGGGCCAAGTGGTCTGGTGTGGAATTGCCCCCAGGTGTTTACTAAATGCACCCCTGGGGGACCCCTGTGGCTGCTCTGATGTATCCACAGGGGCACCTCCCATTGAAAAAAAAATTTTCATCTGGGTAAATGAGCTTTTTCAAAATTGAAAAAATTGGCAATTTTATATTCTAAAAGAAGTGGAAATTCTCACAGGTGGTGGAAAACAATCACTCAATAAGAGAACTAATCTGGGGAGGGGGGGTTGCCTTTCTCCACCTGGTCCACACCAGACCACTTAGGCTAACTATGCTTAGGGAGTGAGATGAAATTGATGGCACCCGGCCCAGATGTCATCAAAAGCTCAATTATATAAGCCAGCTCTTTATGTGCTCATGCAAGGTGCACATGTAGGGTGTCAAAAATTTTTTTTTACGGAAAACAGAAAACGGAGAGGTAAAAAAATTTCACTTTAGGCAGCGTTTACACGGATTTTTGGGTGACAACGAATCACACTTTAAAAGTTCCAAATTTCAACTGAGAAGTTCCTTATTTTTGAGAAAAAGTGGTCGAGTATATATGGTACTCAGGAGTATATGTATGTGAAATTTCATTTGTATTGGCTTGGTTGTTAAGGAGTGATAGACCACTGCATTTTTTTTTGTCGCCGGAAGCTGTCAGGAAGCCAACAACGATTCCGACAAACTGAGAGAATTTAATTTTGAGTGTGACGAATAGCAGATTCATCATTGTGATCGTCACACTCATACAGCAGACATATTGAAAAGTGGCTGAAAGTCGTCACGAGCTGTGAACATGTTTTTTCAGTGACAACAATGTGTCTTTTATCTAAAACAGACACAGCACTTCAGCAAAATATTTTGGGAGTGTGTGTTGGTAGAATGTGAATTTTTACGCTAGTTTATATAGATATATACTGTAAATACTCTATTATTATGACCCCCTTAATCAAGCAATCCATCAAATTGCTCACTCTGTCAAATGCGACCCTCTCTAATTGTGCAACCACCAGAGAAGAACACAAAACAAAAAACCGACATAACAAAGCGATCTAGCTATCTGGAGCGATTTTTCAGAAATTATACCCAATATTTTTGAAAATCACTTATTTTCATACCTTTCTATATGTTTTCACCTCCAGAATCACTAGTTCATGTGTCTAGCTGCCTATTTTCAGCTAGTTTTAGTTCTGCAGGTTCTTATAAACCTACCAGTAGGTATTTTGTGATAAATAGCAAAATAAAATGCGACCCTCCCTATTGACGCGACCCCTCCAATAGTGTGACCCCTAAAAATGTGGTGAAAACAATAATGTGACAGGCATATTAATAGAGTATTTACAGTAAATTCTGTAAATACACAAAAAAATCCTGGGGGGCTGGCTATTTCATGGTGTAGAAGGAAGAATAAAGAGAAAAATCGATAAAAGCAGGTGAAAAATAGCTTTAAAAAGTATATAGGCAAATATAAAACAAATCCCACCAAAGTCACAAATGTTCGACAAAAGCCGATATACATAATAAGTCGACATAAAACTGATATTTTTGTCAGAAATCACCACTTATAATGCTATCCCATGGCTCCACAGCCATTCTATGGCTATATATAACATCACAAAGTACTGCCACTCGTCTAATATACCTGTATATGTTAACCCATAACCATATCTGGGAGATTTTGAAAAAAAAACGGTTTTATTTATAAAAAACGGTGTTGTTGAAAAAACAGTTTTTTCCACCCCCAGTATTTACATTTACTCAAAAAATACATATACTTGAGTACTGTGTAAATATGTTTGTTTCCTCTGAAAGAAAGTACCCATACTCACCTTTATGCATACTTTTTTCAAGTACTCAGGTACAGAAAATGTATTTTGGGTAGGCATATATATTGGCTTCTCACAGCATATAGAATGGAAAAAGGAAGAAAAAAGCTTAAAGTAGTGAAAAGACATCAATCTTTCATATAGCAAATACATATACAGTCAAGAGTAGCTGAAAATTGGCAAATGCTGATGAACAAGTGAATTTAAACGTGAATATGGGCAAAAAGGTATGAAAATTAGCGATTTTGAGTCAAAATCAAGGACGTATCCAGCAGAGTTGCGAAAGTGTATTTACACTTACCCAAAATACTTGGGTAAATGGGTATTTATATTTACACTTACACTTACACTTTCATAAAATACCCGTACACTTTTTTTACACTTTTCTGGGCAAAATACCGGGTACAGAAAGTGTATTTTTTTCATTCAGATGGCCCCGTTTTATGCTTTTGAGAAAGCATAAAACAGGTTCACGTACCAAAAAAAACTGCACCGTGCACATATGCAGTTATGCATTGAATGTAGAAAATATGGCAAATGTGTAAACTAGCACTATCTCTGACCTTTGAACAGTACTCATAGTATTCTACAGTTTCATCATACTTCTGTAAAGAGGACAATGTCATTTTAAATTCACCAGCTGGACACAAAGTCGACTGTCTTCTGCATTGATATTTGCTGCATGTACATTCTTGCATTTAAACAGTGTGTATCACATTGCTTTATCAGTAAAATATCAACACTGAAAAAGTGCCATTATTAGGCAACTTCATACCACTAAATTTGTTACAGTCTGAAATGTTTCATAATTGGCAGTAAAATGTGAAATAATGAATGACAATGATAGATAAATTGATCTAAAGGTGAAAACAGCGGTGTTTTCTAATGCTCAACAGTGAGAGCTCTTTCTAAAAAAAATTTACACTTACACTTTTTTACACTTTCCTGGGTATTTTAAAAATACCTTACAGTTTTGGTATCCATACTTAAAATTTGGAAGTGTTTTTACGCTTACACTTACACTTTCCAAAAATACCAGTATTTGAACAACTCTGGTATCCAGGGGGTTGGCACGGGGGCTGCAGCCTCCCCCTGTTCCCAGGGTTGGACCTGAAAAACACAGGGAAAATCAACTTTTGGTAGCAATTTTCAAGGTGTGATGTAAATATTTTTGCATCCAAGTGCACATTTTTCCATCACACAGAGGTACAAAAATCAGCCCTGTAATCCCAATTCTCCATCACATTATAGGTTAAATTTTAGGGGGGCTCCCGTTCACTGGGCTCCATACACAAGCAGCCCCCAATCAAAAATCCTGCATCAAAATTCAGGCAAAAAATTTCTCAAATACTCACTTTTATGTTTTCAGGCAAAAACAAGTATTTTTCTCATGTTTGAGTAAATGAATAAAATTCTACTTTACATTTTCTGTACTCAGGGGGGAGTAAAAATTAAATACTTTAAATACACATTTACTTCAGTACTTTTAACAAAAACTTTTAAACTCTGAAAAAAGTGCAGTACTTTTAAGAACTATGTATTGACTAGTTACATAGTTCTTAAAAGTAACCCTGGGGCATGGTATTTCCCTTGGGGGAGGGGATGCGGATTCTGCTTGCTGCTAAGTGTGTTAAGTAATAAAATTTGCAAACTGGTCCACTTATTATATGATTTCTATTTAAATATGTGCTTGCGTTAAGTACAATTTTCATAAATTTTATGCTTGCATAGGGCTCGGCCTATATTTTTATTTCAATTCAAGGTAAATTTGTGCTCGCATAGTAACACATTCTCATGAATTTAGGTAATCTAGGACAAATTTCATCTTATTTTGCACTGGCTTAGGGCTTGCATAGTTCAATTTATCTAGAATTGGCACTCATCTAGCAGCAAAATTTCAACAAATTCTACATTTGCACTGGCATGCATTTAATTTCGTAATTCCCGCAACATTTTAATATTATTTTCGTAAATTATCCAGTTTTTTTACACAAATTATCCACATTTTAGGCATTAAAATTTAAAATTGCATAATTTAATCAATAATTTCTTAATTCATCAAACTTCCCATACTTCAACAACAAATTTATAACAACTCTGTGGGAACTCTAAAATGACTTCTGACCCTGCAACAAATTCAGGTGGTGCCCAGAGGGCACTGGCTGTCCAGCAGCCAGGTGCAATGGCACAGGGAGGCACCAACAGTTCCCAGGGAGATACTGAGACTGAAGCAGTGAAACTAATCGCTCAGGCAAACAGGGACAAAGACAGACATCTGAAACCACTACAAGAGTCATACAACTCAATGGTGGTGCTCCTTGAGACACTCCCATTAGCAGATTCAATCAGAGAGGAACTACAAGAAACGATAGCAGACATGAGGGTAGATGTGCTGCTGAAAGCACTGGAAGTGCATGGGCAAGCAGTCAAGGAAACTGCTGAGGATATCATCAGGGAAATGCAACAGCAGCCACCAAACCAAGATGGCAATGACCAGCAGGGCATAACCACTTATGCAGTAACTGTGCCAGAGCAAGGCCAGCCAATCCAGAGTGATGTTGTGCCTATAGGTGATAGGCAGCAGCAGGCTACCACTAATTTGGCACATGAAATCCGCGCCCAAATAAGGGCGGAGTTTGAACGGGAACGGGCCAGTGTGCCAACTGGTGGCCTGAGGGCACATGCAGAAACCAGAAAAAATGTGGTGAACACCATGATGTGGAAAATGCGCCTAGGAAACCTGCAACGCAGGGTGAATGTGTTCACAGGCCAGGCGGATCAATCCTGGGCTATCTTTGTAGAGGGTTTTGTCACGCTGTCAAAATCCTTGGCCCTGACTGAAGACGAAATGTGTGACTTTTTGCCACCATTCCTGACTGGACCAGCACTGCAGTGCTATGAGGAATTGTCCCCAGCACAGCGCACCAGTTGGCATGAACTGTGCCAAGCCATGGAACGCAGGTTCAATAGCCCAGCAAAAAGATATGCAATGTTGCAAGAACTAGATGCAGCAAAACAAGGTCATCTACCAATCACAAGGTATGCGGACCATGTGCATCGCATGGTGCGCGCGTTGAACCCAAATGCCCCAGCAGAGCAAATTACACAGAAAACTGCAGAAAAGATATTTTGCAGTATGTCTGATGAGCTGATGGCGCTGGCATCAATCCAATCCTTGGAGCCACCAAGTGACTTTCAGTTGCTAATGACTATGCTGGAACGCTTAGAACAATGTGCCACAAAAATGAGAAGCTCTGGCTTAGGCTGGGCACCCAGAAACACACTGGTGAATAGCTTTGGGACATATGGGCAAGGTGTGAAGCTGGATGAAATTCCAGCACACCAATGGCGCTTCCCTGTGCCAGGAAATATGCCACAGGTTAACTTTGCTGGAAGGCAAATGCCACCAAAGCCAGATATGTCTGTAAGGGCAGAAAACAATCTCTGGGTCAACAACAACAGGCCCAGGGACCAGCACATTGGATACAAAAATTGCTCACACCAATTTGTGCCAAGGGAAACACAAAAGGACAAAGCACAACAGCTCATTGAAGCTGACAGAATGGGCAGGCGCCAAAAAGAGAAATATCTGAAGGCAACTGACATGAATGCTGAACTAACCACAAAGCACAAGACCATGAGAACAGTCCAGCAGGTCAGCCACAAGTATGCCACTGAATTCACTGAACCAGAATCTGACTCTGAGGATGATGAGTACAACCTGACTGTGGCCAAAAGTGACCTGCCAGCACTGTTGGCAATCCTGAAAGAAACTAATCCAGGATTGAATCTGGAAGAAATTCCAAATGAAACACAGTAACATGGGAATCAATCTGGTGATGGGCCTTTTGTGACCAACGTCATAAAATGGTGAAATGCTTGTTTTCTCACATACAAATATAATTATACAAAATCTGCAATTATGGCTCCATGAAACATGTACCAAGAATAATGTAATTTGATGTCAATTCTCACAGTAACAAAATACAATCCATAACACAAGCAGAGAACATTGAACCTGGCTCACTGGAATTATTATGCAGTGAACAGAATGCACCAATAAAAAGACTTGAGGGTATGAATAAAAAACAGTATGATATGCTGCAAGCCTTGAGAGTGAATGTCAACTAAATCATGGTCAAAATACCAGTCAGCGAGAGTCATGTGGCAATACATTCCATACAAGAACACCTCACAGGTGGTTTCCACAGACATCAGCAAGAACTACATAACACAAAAATCCTGACCACGGCCAAGGACAATGGGGCAGTGGATCATTTGGCTGATGCCATACATGAATGGATTCAGCCAGGTCAGAGGTGCCCTGCAAAAAGGAAGCGCTTGAAGAAAAAATGGCCTGAACTGGAGCATTCATCATACCCTAGAACAGAGTGAGAAAAACTAAGATGCTGCTGAAAAATGATTATTTGTCACCGCGTGTGACTATACCCAAACTCAAAACACTTTTTCGAATTGAACACAAACAAACACAGACCGTAGGCACAATGGTGCATACACAAAACTGGGAGAAATATTTATAAGTATTTTCACATTATTATATACTTTTTTATATTCATTTAAATTTCTCCTCAGTTTTGTCAGACTAAAGATTTAAATTTCTAAGTAATGTGATCATCTTAGAATAGACTTCACTTGATCCAACAATCAAAATAATATACAAATATTTATTTAAACAAAAATCAACTGAAGTCAATTCTAATCTTAATCTCTTGTACTAGTAACAGTAATCTAGTAAACTAGTCTAGTAATTCGTGTAAACATTTGTACCTTCTATCTGTTTTACAAATTTTGCAAATGGGTGAGATATTTTCTGTACTTCTTATGAGTGTACATATTCAGGAATATGTAGCTTATCTTTTGTATTCAATTTTTTTTGTGAAGTTATAAAAATTGTATCAATTAATCATTACTTTGTATTAGTAAGTAGACATATTAGATATATTCATAGATTTCAACAAGTCAATGCAAGCTTCAGATAGTGTCATGTTCCCCAAAATCAACGACCAGTTCAATTGGCACATATTGAGCCCATGCCTTGGACCCAATGCTGTGCCAGATCACATCAGCGTGTGACCAAAGCTGATCAGACAAAATTGGATCACCTTTGCATCAATGATGAATTACAACCCAAGTCCAAGGCCAAGATCACAGTGAATAAAATGCCTGAGGGAAGAAATTCAAGATACTTACAAATGGACAAGGAAAGCTGCATTCTTCACAATTAAGACAGTGGAGAGTGCACAACAGCCCAGTTGAACAACTACTGACACAGATGGTGTCAGCCCAGAAACGTTATCAAGAGATGTGGATAAAAACCCATCAGTTCAAGTGCAGTAATTGGGGTATCTTCACATATGTGCATGTTTTCACCAATTGCCAAGAACAGCAGAAACAAAGACAAAATGGCACAGTGGCGCGAATTTCAACCGCTGCACAATGGAAAGTCACACCACAGCCAAGCGAGTTACCACAGAATATGAAACACAGAAAACAGACATAGCCAAAACACAACAGAGCACAAATGGACAGGTGCCAACAATGCATCCAGTGACACCAATCAGCTGCAGCAGCTAACAGTGCACACATTGACAATGTTTGGAGTACACACCAACTACTTCAACAGCAGGAAAGCAATTGATCCCAGCTGGAATTGAGGCATGGCAAGTCAGGGTGATCAATGGCAAGGACGATGTGCATTTTAAGGTTTTAGAATTTACTTATACTACCAGACAACATGTGATCAGCATTTGATAACTGATAGACACTGTAAGGAATTTAGCAATAAAGATACTGTAGCAGGCTTACAAGCCCATAATAGTCTCAAAATTAGCACCAATTAGGATTATCACATCATAGCTCAAAATCACTTATTGCTTCGTCATACTGCTTTGGGAACATATATTTGCTCGACAACTCTTTTGTAATTTTATAATTCATTAGGGTTCAAACGATATCACTTTTCGATATCGATATTCGATATTCGATATTTTTTCAAAATTTTCGATATCGATATTCGATATTCGATATTTTTTCAAAATTTTCGATATCGATATTCGATATTCGATAATTTTTCGAAATTTTTGATATCGATATTCAATACGATATGGACCCTCGATATCGATATTCAATATTCGATACTAAAAAATGGTCAATATTCGATATCGATATTTCGATATTTTCGATATTCGATATTCAGCTTTTGGTATAGCAAGGCATATTTCAAGCAGCATGTTGTATTTTCATATGGTTGCAAACATGGTTGATTATCTCTTTACTGAAAAGTACAATTGATTTTAACAAGGTTTACAATGGTCAGAATGAAAAAATCAAAGAAAAAACATGACGAATCAAATTGTATCAGACAAACAAAAATTGGTAGATATAACAATTCATACTTATAACCCAATTGTTTAAGGGCATGTTGCAAAAAAGCAGCATATCAGCATTTTCTGGCTTCAAATATGAGGTAGGTAGTTCAGTAGGTAAATATGTGGCCAAACCAAATACAAGAAATGTGGAGTAAGCACTCCAACAAAGATAACATTAAATACTTTACTTTTACTCATCAACTTAGATACTATAAGCAAATCAAATTAATCACAAATATCACAAAACAAAAATAATAACTTTATTAAGGACATTATACAGGTTCGATATATCGAAAATATGGTCGATATTCGATATCGATATTCGATATTTTTTCAAAATTTTCGATATCGATATTCGATATTCGATATTTTTTCAAAATTTTCGATATCGATATTCGATATTTGATATTTTTTCAAAATTTTCGATATCGATATTCGATATTCAATATTAAAAAATGGTCGATATCCGATATTCGATATTCGATACAATATATCGTTTGAACCCTATAATTCATTAAATTCTTGCCTGTTCTCTCATAGTTTCTCATAAATTGTTGTACCCATGTAGAACTCGCATTTAAGTTGACAGGTGAGGCCACCTGTGACAGCATAGGGGGCCGCATGTAAGGGTATAAGCACACTGAATAAGTGTAAACACCCTCAATTTTTCATTCTATCTATTTTTCCCAACACCGGTTTCCCAACACTAATAATAAGTAGCGAATATAGAATTGATATTTCAGACGAAACTTTGATTAATTGCAAGAATGTTACCATTACACAAACAGTAGGTTTTCTTTGCAAACTAGGAGATAGTCTCATCATATTTTAGTATTTAGAAACGCTTTTCGCTGTGCGTGATTGAGTGTTATCGCATTTTGTAGACGCGCACACCCACACAATCTTTGTAATCACCAGCAGTATACTCAGCAATACTGTATGTGAATAGGTTTTTACTTAATTGCGCCGACCACCAGAAAACGGCAGTCACTTGGAGTTTTGCTTTTGGAATAAGAAATACATCGATGAGATAAAAAGGTACGTACCAAAAGACCAAGGCCTGCAGATGGAAGTGAAGCTACAAAGGACTCACAACCTGGGCATTCGAGCCACTGCTCATGATGCCCGAAATGTCACTTCTCACATCCAATTTGACTGCCTTTCTTTGGTGGATTTGATAATGATTTGCTACATAAATTTGTTGGTTCATTTAACAATTTCGACTCAAAAATATAACTTAACTCAAAACAAAACCTAAAATCAACTACTCTTCAACAAAGGAATCAACTACCTAAAATCAACTACCGGAAGTAATTAAAAACACGCAGTCAAAACTTTATAATTATACATAATTAAACCATCAAAATTAAATCTCTTTTTCAGAATAGACTAGGGTTGGGAAGTTGGCACTTCTACCCTAGGTAGGTACTTTAAAACCACTGGTGTACGTTACAAACAACAAATTAGTACTGCGAGTTCAAAAAATTTCTGGTGAAATAATAAGCCCCTCCCCCTTGAATAACCCCCCTCAAAATTTCAACTATGAAAAAATAAACCCCTTGGGGGTATTTTGAGGAAATATGGTATAGTTATCTCTTATTTTAATTGAAAATTGCTCAATAAACTTTACTATGTGTTATATGTTACTGTGTTCTCCAATAAAAAAACTTAGTTTTGAGTTTTTGAGTTTCTGTGTAAAACAAATTTAAAATTTAAAATTGTGTGTTTTTGCCATTGTTGAGCATGGTCAAAAACGCGTGTCAAAGTCTTGGCTTACATCAGCTTAACGAGTTCAGCCATCATTAATCTGACAGCAAAAATGGAATCTACAGGAATTCCTGATCATTACAAGTGTTCAATGGATCAAATCGGTTAGGCCCTGTTTACACGGATTTATGGTGACGACAAAAATTTTGTGTCGTCACAGACATTTTTTGATAAAAATTGGTAATTTTACATGTGTGACGACCAATCGGCCTCGATAAATTTGGTCGTCAAACATGTAAAATCAGCCTCGATAAATTTTGATAAACAATTATGCAAATTTTGTAAACATTTTACATGTAAATAGGTGACGTCACTTATAGAATGTCATCACAAGCATAGCTCGTTCACAGCTTGTGACGACAAATTTGAGTCATGCCTGTAAGTGAAGTCCAAGTTTGTCGGAGTTTTGCAGATCAGCCTCGCTACCGAGGCCGATTTTCATGACTCCGACAATTTTTTTTGTGATCCACATCTCACTCATTTCTCAACCGATTTGATCCATTGAACACTTGTAATGATCAGGAATTCCTGTAGATTCCATTTTTGCTGTCGGATTAATGATGGCTGAACTCGTTAAGCTGATGTAAGCCGAGACTTTGACACACGTTTTTGACCATGCTCAACAATGGCAAAAACACACAATTTTAAATTTGTTTTACACAGAAACTCAAAAACTCAAAACTAAGTTTTTTTATTGGAGAACACAGAAACATATAACACATAGTAAAGTTTATTGAGCGATTTTCAATTAAAATAAGAGATAACTATACCATATTTCCTCTAAATACCCCCAGGGGGTTTATTTTTTCATAGTTGAAATTTTGAGGGGGGTTATTCGAGGGGGGGGGGCTTATTATTTCACCAGAAATTTTTCGAACTCGCAGTACTAATTTGTTGTTTGTAACGTACACCAGGGGTAGGAAAGGGGGGGGGGGTTACCCCCCCCCCCCCAAATCGCCCAGCTATCTATCTATCCCAGTGGCCGCTCAGCTATTTATCTATCCCGGAGCCGGAGGCAAAATTTTAGGCTACTATCCCCTAAACCCCCCCCCCCCAAATCAGCCAGCTATCTACCTATCTGGAGCGATTTTTGTGAAACTATACCCCAATATTCACTCAAAATCGCTATTTTTCATACCTATATATAGATTTTCACCTCACAAAATCACTAGTTCGTGCATCTAACTGCCTATTTTGAGCTATTTTTAGTACTATATGTCCTTATGTACCCATTTTTAGCCATTTTTCACCTACTTTTAGCAATTTTTCTCCTTTTTCTCCCTTCTATGCCTATATATTGAACCCCCGCGAAACCCCCCCCCCCCAAACCCCCCCCCAGAAAAATTTTCAGCTATCTATCCCTCCGGAGGAGCGATTTGCTATCTATCCAACCCCCTGAAGGGCCAAAAACTAGAATACCCCTGACATACACAGACCTAAAAAATGCAACAATAAGCACCATGTATAAGAGTCTATACACATTTTAGTATGTAGATTGTGTAAACCCTGTTCTAACATAACACAGTCATTGTTTTTAACATAAATTCTGCATTGCCAGATCACAAACCGCAGTTTTGCCATGTACATTCTCTGTACACTCAACTGGGGGGGGGTTATTTCGAGAATGGTATATAAACAGGCATATAGGCAAAATCTGCGATTTTGAAGGTGTAACACTACAAAATGATATGAAAATCAATGATTTTGAGTGAAAAAGGGATCAGATAGATAGATAGCTGGACGATTTGGGGGGGGGGGGGGTGGGCTAGGGGATAGTAGCCAAAACTTTTGCCTCTGGGATAGACAGATAGCTGAGCGGCATCCAGAACAGATAGATAGCTGGTGGATTTGGGAGGGGGGGGTTAGCCCCATTCCCAGCCCCAGTGGGATACCCCTGAAATTCATAAATAAGCGCATTTTGGCACCAATGCCAATCCATCCACGGCGCAGCACCTACACATGGCACCAGCACCATAACACCATTCTGCTTTTACAGGGCTAAATGTGAGGAGGGTGCCCCCCCATCCACTTGGCTCCGTATACAACCCCCATTTCCCCCAAATGCTCCAGCTATCTCTTCCTCCTGGAGGCTGGTCAGCTATCTATCCTTAAAGTAAATTTTCGGCTACTTTCACCTGCACCCTTCCAAATCAGCCAGCTGTCAATTCTTACAGAGTCAATACATAGTTCTTGAAAGTACTGCACTTTTTTCAGAGTTTCAAAGTTTTTGTTAAAAGTACTGAAGTAAATGTGTATTTAAAGTATTTAATTTTTACTCCCCCCTGAGTACAGAAAATGTAAAGTAGAATTTTATTCATTTACTCAAACATGAGAAAAATACTTGTATTTGCCTGAAAACATAAAAGTGAGTATTTGAGAAATTTTTTGCCTGAATTTTGATGCAGGATTTTTGATTGGGGGCTGCTTCAGTATGGAGCCCAGTGAACGGGGGGGGCTAAGCCCCCCTTAAAATTTTACCTATAATGTGATGGAGAATTGGGATTACAGGGCTGATTTTTGTACCTCTGTGTGATGGAAAAATGTGCACTTGGATGCAAAAATTTTTACATCACACCTTGAAAATTGCTACCAAAAGTTGATTTTCCCTGTGTTTTTCAGGTCCAACCCTGGGAACAGGGGGAGGCTGCAGCCCCCATGCCAACCCCTTGGATACCAGAGTTGTTCAAATACTGGTATTTTTGGAAAGTGTAAGTGTAAGCGTAAACACACTTTCCAAATTTTAAGTATGGATACCAAAAGTGTAAGGTATTTTTAAAATACCCAGGAAAGTGTAAAAAAGTGTAAGTGTAAATTTTTTTTTAGAAAGAGCTCTCACTGTTGAGCATAAGAAAACACCGCTGTTTTCACCTTTAGATCAATTTATCTATCATTGTCATTCATTATTTCACATTTTACTGTCAATTATGAAACATTTCAGACTGTAACAAATTTAGTGGTATGAAGTTGCCTAATAATGGCACTTTTTCAGTGTTGATATTTTACTGTTAAAGCAATGTGATACACACTGTTGAAATGCAAGAATGTACATGCAGCAAATATCAATGCAAAAGACAGTCGACTTTGTGTCCAGCTGGTGAATTTAAATTGATATTATCCTTTTTACAAAAGTATGATGAAACTGTAGAATACTATAATGAGTACTGTTCAAAGGTCAGAGATAGTGCTAGTTTATACATTCGCCATATTTTCTACATTCAATGCATAACTGCATACCGTATTTCCTCGAAATACCCCCCGGGGGGTGATTGTTTCATAGTGGTCCCGAGAGGGGGGGGTTAAACGAGGGGGGGGGGGGTTATTATTTCACAAGAGAATTTTTGAAAACCAAGTACGAAATTGTCGTCTGAAACGTACGCAGACGTCGAAAAATGCAACAAAAACTGCCATTTATAATGTTCTGTAGACTAATATTAGTATGTAGATGGTATGTAGGGTTCAAACGATATCACTTTTCGATATCGATATTCGATATTCGATATTTTTTCAAAATTTTCGATATCGATATTCGATATTCGATATTTTTTCAAAATTTTCGATATCGATATTCGATATTCGATAGTTTTTCAAAATTTTCGATATCGATATTCGATACGATATGGACCCTCGATATCGATATTCGATATTCGATACAAAAAATGGTCGATATTCGATATCGATATTTCGATATTTTCGATATTTGATATTTAGCTTTTGGTATAGCAAGGCATATTTCAAGCAGCATGTTGTATTTTCATATGGTTGCAAACATGGTTGATTATCTCTTTACTGAAAAGTACAATTGATTTTAACAAGGTTTACAATGGTCAGTATGAAAAAATCGAAGAAAAAACATGACGAATCAAATTGTATCAGACAAACAAAAATTGGTAGATACAACAATTCATACTTATAACCCAATTGTTTAAGGGCATGTTGCAAAAAAGCCACCTATCAGCATTTTCTGGCTTCAAATATGAGGTAGGTAGTTCAGTAGGTATGTGGCCAAACCAAATACAAGAAATGTGGAGTAAGCACTCCAACAAAGATAACATTAAATACTTTACTTTTACTCATCAACTTAGATACTATAAGCAAATCAAATTAATCACAAATATCTCAAAACAAAAATAATAACTCAATTAAGGACATTATACAGGTTCGATATATCGAAAATATGGTCAATATTCGATATCGATATTCGATATTTTTTCAAAATTTTCGATATCGATATTCGATATTCGATATTTTTTCAAAATTTTCGATATCGATATTCGATATTCGATATTTTTTAAAATTTTCGATATCGATATTCGATATTCGATATTAAAAAATGGTCGATATCCGATATTCGATATTCGATACGATATATCGTTTGAACCCTAATGGTATGTACACTGTTCTAACGTGACACCGACATTGTTTTAACGTAGTGTTCTGCAGTACACAGAACACAAACTACAGTTATTGTCATGTACATTCAACGCACTCAATTTGGGGGGGGGTATTTCGAGGGGGGGGGGGTGATTGTTTCATAGTGGTCTCGAGAGGGGGGGGGGGTCAAACGAGGGGGGGGGTATTTCGAGGAAATACGGTATGTGCACTGTGCAGTTTTTTTTGGTACATGAACCTGTTTTATGCTTTCTCAAAAGCATAAAACGGGGCCATCTGAATGAAAAAAATACACTTTTCTGTACCCGGGTATTTTGCCCAGAAAAGTGTAAAAAAAAGTGTACGGGTATTTTATGAAAGTGTAAGTGTAAGTGTAAATATAAATACCCATTTACCCGGGTATTTTGGGTAAGTGTAAATACACTTTCGCAACTCTGCTGGATACGTCCTTGATTTTGACTCAAAATCGCTAATTTTCATACCTTTTTGCCCATATTCATGTTTAAATTCACTTGTTCATCTGCATTTGCCAATTTTCAGCTACTCTTGACTGTATATGTATTTGCTATACAAAAGATTGATGTCTTTTCACTACTTCAAGCTTTTTTCTTAATTTTTCCCTTCTATATGCTGTGAGAAGCCAATATATAAGCCTACCCAAAATACATTTTCTGTACTTGAGTACTTGAAAAAAGTATGCATAAAGGTGAGTATGGGTACTTTCTTTCAGAGGAAACAAACATATTTACACAGTACTCAAGTACAGGGGTGGGCATCTTCAGTTACCGCTGGAAAAACGCGATAGCTTGAGCTACAGTTGAGCTATCACAATGAAATTTTAACACAATAGAGTAGACTCCATAGGACACCTTGCTGAAGTTTGCAACCCAAATGGCCACAGTTTGGAGGAGTTGTGGAACACACAGTTTTTAGTGTAATTTTGTGACTTCACCCCCCTTATCTCGGGACTGGGGGACTATTCGAGTAAAAAAAGAATTTGGTAGTAGGCGCGACCACAACATACTCAAAGGGCATCAAAATCGGCCGATGTACGACAGAATGGGACGACACCAACGACCGATGCCCCCCCCTCAAATGCCACCCTCGATTTATCCTATGGGTGACGCCAAGTCACAAAATTACACTAAAAACCGTGTGTTCCACAACTCACCCAAAATGTGGCCGTTTGGGTTGCAAACTTCAGAATAGGTGTCCTATGGAGTCTACTCCATTGTGTTAAAATTTCATTCTGATAGCTCAACCGTAGCTCAATCTATCGCATTTTCCCAGCGGTAACTGAAGATGCCCACCCCTGTATATGTATTTTTTGAGTAAATGTAAATACTGGGGGTGGAAAAAACTGTTTTTTCAACAACACTGTTTTTTTATAAATAAAACCATTTTTTCAAAATCTCCCAGATATGGTTATGGGTCAACATATACAGGTATATTAGACAAGTGGCAGTACTTTGTGATGTTATATATAGCCATAGAATGGCTGTGGAGCCATGGGATAGCATTATAAGTGGTGATTTCTGACAAAAATATCAGTTTTATGTCGACTTATTATGTATATCGGCTTTTGTCGAACATTCATGACTTTGATGGGATTTGTTTTATATTTGGCTATATACTTTTTAAAGCTATTTTTCACCTGCTTTTATCGATTTTTCTCTTTGTTCTTCCTTCTACACCACGAAATAGCCAGCCCCCCAGGATTTTTTTGTGTATTTACAGAAGTTACTGTAAATACTCTATTAATATGCCTGTCACATTATTGTTTTCACCACATTTTTAGGGGTCACACTATTGGAGGGGTCGCGTCAATAGGGTGGGTCGCATTTTATTTTGCTATTTTTCACAAAATACCTACTGGTAGGTTTATAAGAACCTGCAGAACTAAAAATAGCTGAAAATAGGCAGCTAGACACATGAACTAGTGATTATAGAGGTGAAAACATATAGAAAGGTATGAAAATAAGTGATTTTCAAAAAAATTGTGTATAATTTCTGAAAAATCGCTCCAGATAGCTAGATCGCTTTGTTACATTGGTTTTTTTGTTTTGTGTTATTCTCTGGTGGTTGCACAATTAGAGAGGGTTGCATTTGACAGATTGCTTAATTGAGGGGGTCATAATAATAGAGTATTTACAGTATATATCTATATAAACTAGCGTAAAAATTCACATTCTACCAACACACACTCCCAAAATATTTTGCTGAAGTGCTGTGTCTGTTTTAGATAAAAGACACATTGTTGTCACTAAAAAAACACGTTCACAGCTTGTGACAACTTTCAGCCACTTTTCTGTGTGTCTGCTGTATGAGTGTGACGATCACAATGATGAATCTGCTATTCGTCACACTCAAAATTAAATTCTCTCAATTTGTCGGAATCGTTGTTGGCTTCCCGACAGCTTCCGGCGACAAAAAAAAATGCAGTGGTCTATCACTCCTTAACAACCAAGCCAATACGAATGAAATTTCACATACATATACTCCTGAGTACCATATATACTCAACCACTTTTTCTCAAAAATAAGGAACTTCTCAGTTGAAATTTGGAACTTTTAAAGTGTGATTTGTCGTCACCCAAAAATCCGTGTAAACGCTGCCTTATGAAATGAGTGAGATGTGGATCACAAAAAAAATTGTCGGAGTCATGAAAATCGGCCTCGGTAGCGAGGCTGATCTGCAAAACTCCGACAAACTTGAACTTCACTTACAGGCGCGACTCAAATTTGTCGTCACAAGCTGTGAACGAGCTATGCTTGTGTGAACGAGCAACGATGCTGTGAACGAGCAACATTCTATAAGTGACGTCACCTATTTACATGTAAAATGTTTACAAAATTTGCATTATTGTATATCAAAATTTATCGAGGCTGATTGGTCGTCACACATGTAAAATTACCAATTTTTATCAAAAAATGTCTGTGACGACACAAAATTTTTGTTGTCACCAAAAATCCGTGTAAACAGGGCCTTACGGAAAACGGAAAACGGAAAGGTAAAAAAAAATTTTTGCTGGAAAAAGGAAAACAGAAAGGTAAAAAAAAATCACTCAGCGGAAAACAGAAAACAGAAAGGTAAAAAAATTGATCAGCCAGAAAACAGAAAACAGAAAAATGAAATGCCGGAAAATGGAAAACGGAAAGCAAAATTTTCTCAGAAATAGAAAAAATAAAGTGAAATTTGCACGGAAATGGACAAATTTGCATGCAGGTTTGCCTGTTTGGCTTTGATTGTGGTAGCTATACATTCTGCAACTATGGATCATGCCAGTAACTTCACTTGTAGTTCAAGCTTAACTGAACCAACAAAAAATCATCAAAAGGTAGCAAAAATACACTACAACAACAATAAAGTTGGAGTAGATGTGGGTCAACACGGGGCCCACAACCCCAAGACACAGTTGGGAGAGCAAGTTTATTGCACAGTGCTGAACTGAACATGCATTACAAAAGGTCACAGGTGGTGTGCACTTGAAGCATAACAATGGCGGGTTTGGTAATAACCCCATCTACACTACTACTCAACTCCTCAGGGGGTAACCAGATTATATGACCTCAGATAATCATAAAAAGGTAAGAGATACAACACAGTTTACAAGTTTCACGTATCTGAAGTTACAAAAACCAATTGAACAATGTTTGCATGGGAAAACAGAAAAGCTTATACACAAAAGAGTTGCTCAATCAAATGAACAAATTTCACGTCTTGCATTGACAGCAGGTCTTTTATTTAACATCCATCAACTTGGACTTCTGCTGCACTTTCCTTGATGTGTTGCATGAGGGCTTGACCATTTGGCAACATTTGCAGAATCAGCAGTCTTCCCAAATCGATAGGCGGGTGGTTGTAACTTGATGTCGCAGGTTGACAAATCAGCCAAATCAGTTTGTGTGGTGATGTTGCGCAAACTGGCCAGGTAGTTGGGATTTCCAAGCAGAATCGAGCCATCAGCAGCAAACATCTTGACTCCAAGTTGTGTGAGCATGTCTCTCTCTTCATGTCTTTGTGAGCACGTCCGATACAGATTTGGATACAGATAAAAATTATGAATGACACAAGAACCTGGTAGAAAAAACACCATAGTGGAAAAAGATAAATACAGATTGGAAAAATAATGGAAAAATGCCAGAAAACTGAAAATCGAGCCAGAAAATGGAAAAAAAGCCTGGAAAAATGGAAACAGAAAGGTAAAAATTTCTCAGCCGGAAAACGGAAAAATGGGCCGGAAAAACGGAAACGGAAAGGTAAAAAATTTTCAGCTGCCGGAAAACGGAAAATGAAAAGGTAAAAAATTTTCAGCTGCCGGAAAACGGAAAACAGAAAGGTAAAAAAATTTCAGCTGCCGGAAAACAGAAAACGGAAAGGTAAAAAATTTTCCTGCGGAAAGGCGGAAACGGAAAACGGAAATGGAAATTTGACACCCTATGCACATGCAAATAGATTTGCATGTGCAGATGAATAGCAAGTTATATGTGTAAACAACTTGACTGTGTCCAGGGGCCAGATTAAATACTCCCTACAGATCAGAGTTGTTAAAATACCGGTATTTTTGGAAAGTGTAAGTGTAAGTGTCAATACACTTTCCAAATTTTGAGTATGGATACCGAAAGTGTAAGGTTTTTTCAAAATACCTAGGAAAGTGTAAAAAAAGTGTAAGTGTAAAAAATTTTTTGAAAGAGCTCTCACTGTTGACCATTAGAAAACACCGCTGTTCTCACCTTTAGATCAATTTATTTATAATTTTCATGCATTATTTCACATTTTACGGCCTTTTATGAAACATTTCAGACTGTAACAAATACTGTAGTGGTATGAAGTTCCCTTATAATGGCACTTTTTCAGTGTTGGCATTTTACTGATTAAGCAATGCGATCACACTGTTTCAATGCAGGAATGGACATGCAGCAAATGTCAATGCAAAAGTTGACTTCGTGTCCAGCTGGTTTATTTCTATTGATTTTGTCTTTTTTTCCAAAAGTATGATGAAACTGTAGAATACCATGAGTACTGATCAAAAGTTGTAGATCAAAGGCTAGTTTGTACATTTGCCATATTTTCTACATTCAATGCATTTTTTGTACATGACCCTATTTTATGCTTTCTCAGAAGCATAAGACAGGTCTATCTGAAAGAAAAAAATACACTTTATGTACCCGGGTATTTTGCCCAGGAAAGTGTAAAAAAAGTGTATGGGTATTTTATGAAAGTGTAAGTGTAAGTGTAAATATAAATACCCATTTACCCGGGTATTTCGGGTAAGTGTAAATACACTTTCGCAACTCTGCTACAGATTTGTATTGCAAGCCGCTAGTGATGTTAAAGGCACCGTGAAAAATGGCACCGCACCGCACCGGCACCTTTACCATCGCGTGAAAAATGCACCTAACACCCTGGGGCACCGGCCAAAAAATTGCACCGCACCGCACCGGCACCGGTGCCATTCTGAAAAAATGGCACCGGCACCTAAGGGCACCGGAGGGTTGCCGGTGCTAGCACCGAAAGGCACCGCACCGGGTAAAATTTTGTGTAGTTATATTAAAAGTGCCAGGACCTTGGCGGGAAGTGCCAAAAGTGCCCTGGCACTTTCCCAGCCCCCAGCACAAAAATCTATGGCGCCAGGGCAGTATGGCGCCAACTGCCATGGCGCTGAGCACCAATAGCGCCACAGCAAAATGGCACCGAAAGCCTAAAGAGTCATGGCGCTTTTTGTGTTGGTGCCAGCACCAACGCCATGCGCGTTTGAAGGCGCCAGGAGTACTCGGCGCCAGGACCAGGATGTTTGTTTGATTTTAACATCATGCTCCTTTCTGACACATCGGAATCACTTTTATCCGATTAGAATGAATCATTGTATTGTTTAAAATCACTAGTTTTTATGTTTGTCATAAGAAAATCAATAAAAAACGTGGCTGTGGGCACATGTTTCAACGTGAATTTGATTGGGTCACTTTTTAAATGAACACACATGTCCTACAATAATCACCTCAGTTCACGCCCTTGAAACCCTGCCGGTATTTTTACACTCAATTTGGGTGGGGGTATTTCAAGGGGGGTTATTTTTCCCTAGCTGGCTCAGACCTGGGAGCATTTAGAGAGGGGCAGTTAATTCGAGGAAATACGGTAGTCCGATCAATCTAAATGACACAAAACTGAAGCTAGATCCCATTTGAAATAGTGTGACCATGGACCACTCCCATACTCTGTAAAATGTCAAATGTCATGCACAACAATGGGTGAGTTCTCAAAATAAAAACACTTTCTGTATTTTGAGTTTTTCAAAATTGAATACATGTGTTTTGAGTTTTTTTCAAGAAAAAAACTTGAGTTTCTGTGTTTTATTTCTGTGTTTTTTTGAAAAAACTCAAGTTTTTTTGTAAAAACTCAAAGTTTTTTGAGTTGTTTTACAAAAAGTTGCATTTTACAGCATCTTACTGTTGAAACAGTGGTTTTCTGATCAAATATTGGTTTTGCATACATTTTGTCATGTAGTGGAAAATTTTCATTAGTTCACTGGAGGTAGTTCCAAATGGGTTACCAATACCTTTAGCAGCTTGGGAGGTGAGGAGCACTCAGCTCAATCGTGTGAGCTAGCAGACCCTGGTGGACACTCCTCAACACTTCGATCACAGTCCCTAATATTGTTAAAACCACCAGGAGATGCGGACCCAATAATTTTTTGGATACTTTTTTCATCATTAAACTTGGATACCTATTTACACACTATACATAGATGCATACCTTATGTATGCACATACACACATTGTTTAGTTCAAATCTTGTGCCTTCAATTGCTTGGATAAAAAAAATCAAAAAACATTTCCATATTTTCTGTGTTTCCGTGTTCTCCAAAAAAGAACTCATTTGAGTTTCCGTGTTTTTCAAAATTGAAGTGTTAAACAAAAACACGGAAACTCAATGAGTTTCCGTATTTAATATGTGTGTTTTTTTCATTGGTCATGCAAAGTGTCAGAGAAAACTTGTAATGTACACGTTGCATGAGATTTTACAGGGTCTCTGTGTGGCACCTGTATGAAGATGAGAGTGTGTGTGTGTGTGTGTGTGTGCACTGTAATGTTACTGTATTTTTTACTTAAACTTGCCTTTTCTCTTCTAAAAGTTGATGGCATATAAGTATACAATGAAAAAAATTGGTGGAGGTTTAAAAAAGCTCCAAATTTGCTTGGTACATAAGGATGCAATTGCCTAATCAAAAAAGGACCATTTTAGACCTTCTTCCAACCTTTTAGACCTTCCATACCTTCTTCCCTTTTAACATTTAAAAAATCACTCATATTGAACATTTCACAAAAGGCGGACCCGCCCTCAGATGATTAGGGTAAAGTCAAAGGAATTGGGCTGCGGCGCGGAGAAGTGCCGCAACTCCTTTGGCCGCGTTGACATATGAGTCAGTCCACAAGTCGATGGCCAAAATTTGGACACACCCAAAAAAAAAAATGTAGAACAAACTTCACAGTTATACAGGGACGCAGTTGATTTTTGGTGATGCTGCCACAGTCACCACAAGTAAAAAATTGGCTATCTCCTTTGACAGTAGCTAACACAAACTTAATGTAGTGATCAACATGACTGTTACTTTTGAGGAAAAGCTCTGGCTTGTTCTTAGTCAACAAGCCTTGCAAAAGCTCATCGATTCTACCAAAACCTTCAGCCATTATGACCAAATGTGAAAATGATTCTAAATTGCATATTTTACCAAGTTGGATGTTCAGAAATCCTAAGGCCGTGTTTACACGGATTTCGTGTGACGACAAAAAATGTGTGTCGTCACAGACATTTTCTTAATGAAAAATGCAAATTTTACGTGTGTGACGACAAATTGGCCTCGTTATCAAATATCAACCACTTTGTCATCCTGTCAGATTCTGCGTGTGACGACAATCTGTGATCGTCACACTGTCGCAGCATGAAAATAAAGTTTTTTTCAGATTTGTCAGAAAGCTGTCGGAAGGCCCGGCGGAATAAAAAAAATTCAACGGTCCATAACTATTTAATGACTGAGCCAATTGAACTGAAATTACACACACATATACACCTAAGTATGATATATACTCAACCATTTTTACTCGTGAATATGGAACTTTATTCCGGAGTTATGGAACTTTAAATAAAAAATTTGTCGTAGCCATGAAATCCGTGTAAACGCTGCATAATGCATTTTTCTGTTGCTTCGATAATCCCTTGCAAGCATCTTTGATTGACATGACACCGAATTGACAAAACCGGAAATGATGTTGCATTTCAGCCACCGAACAGAGCAGGCGCACACACACAACACCGTTTGCGTTTTAGATGTAAATACATATTGGGAGTTCCTTTGATTACTGCTTTAATGTTTGCACAATGAAAACAGACCACATGCCATGTGCATGTGGCATCTGTTACATAATTGTAGTGCTGATCTACTTGTGAAGGTAGAAACATTAAATGAACTTGTCAAGTGAGCATGTATATTATATTACCATTTGTGAAAGTTGGAACATTATATGAACTTGTCAAGTGAGCATGAAAATGATATTCTACTTGTGAACTTGTAACATTTACTTGTCAAGTGAGCGTAAATATTTGGTTGTCATCTACTTGTCAAGTGAGCGGAATCATTTGTGAAGTATCATATTTTTATTTGTGAACTGTCATTTTTTTCCTACTTGTCAACTGTCAAGTTTGTGAAGTGATGCAAAGTCCTTTGGCCGCGTTGACATATACACCGTGTGCAGAAACAAACCGCCGTTAGTGTGTAATTGGCTCGCCAGTTGACGAGCACGCCAAATGTCAACTGGTTCCCGTCCCAATTCGAAGCTCGCTGAAGAGTAGACGAGTGACGTCACACGCAAAAGCGTTGAATCATGCTGCAAATGAAGCTGTTGCAGTGTTGAATAAAAATATTGCGGCGTGTGCAACATGAAGACAACATGCCGACATGAAGAATACCGTATTTCGTCGAAATACACCCGGGGGTTTATTTTTTCGGAGTGACGGGATATTTGAGGGTGGAAGCTTATAAATACGGGGTCGGTTTAAAATGAAAGAAATTTTCATGAAAGATCATAGTACGGCAGCTTTTTACATACCCAAAAATACCGATAGCCGGTATTATTTTGTCCTCAGCTCGAAAACACCCGGGGGTATTTTGAAAAAATATGGTATGCGTATACAATAATGCGTAGTAGTGTTGCTCTATTGGCAAGCTTTCTATTGGGACCGCAACCAGTTGACAGTTTTATAGAACAAATAAAAGCGTAATATTTTATCAATTTCAGAGGCTTATACATGGATACCCCCATTTATACGGCATCATCGAAGCCATGTGCACTTTGCCCTGGGAAATGTGACCGTGGTCTGTGCAACAACTAAGCCATTGTTAACGAATAAATGTGATCAGTGATGATGTGTGATTTTCAGTGTATTTAGACCTGAACCCATTGTGATCCTTGTGATCGTGTACGATATGACGACAAACTTGAAGTTGAGATAATCGATGAAATTCGCAATGCTTATAAAAAATAAATAGATGAATTTCGTATTTTCTCGAAATAACCCTAGGGGGTTTATAATTTCGCTAGCAAATTTTCAGGCGAGGGGGTTGCATATAAGGGTGGGCGTGTTATTCGAGGGGAGTATTGTACTTTCGCCTGAAATTTTATGAAATTCAACATGATTCACTCAATCAATCACTCAAATGTAGCAAGATTTCACAATAACAGCGATGTATAAACATCTGTAGACGTAGGATAAGTCATTTATATACCGTATTACCTCTAATTAACCCCCCCCCCTTGAATAACCCCCCCCCCTCGAAATACCCCCCCTAAAATTCGGCTGAGGAAATAATACCCCCCCCCCCCCTAGAAATACCCCCCTAAAATTGAGTGTAAAGCTAACGTACATGACAAATACCGCTGATTGTGATCTGTAGAATGCAGAACACACGTTAAAACTGATGATTGAGTAATGTTTGGGAAGGGTTTCAGTGTACCGTATTTCCTCGAATAAGACCCCAAGGGAGTTATTTTTTCGTCAGTGTTTTTGAGGGGGGAGTTATTCAAGGGAGGGAGTTATTTTTTCCTCAGAAAACTTGGACTAAATTCATTGTATGAATGCATTATGTCAACTCATGTAATCCAGCTAACAACAACAAAAAGCTGTGTATATACTGTGTACATGCTATGTATCTGCTGTCGCTGCCATAAATGCGTCAACATTATTTTGCATTTTCATCGATCATTTTTGTAAAATATGTAGCATATTTTCCGCCCAGAGGAGGAGTTATTCAAGAGGGGGGAGTTATTCAAGGGAGGGAGTTATTTTTTCGTCAGAGTTTTTGAGGGGGGAGTTATTCAAGGGGGAGGAGTTATTCGAGGGGGGTCTTATTCGAGGATATACGGTATATACAGTTATATACAGTTATATATGCCTATAAAGACATCTGCATCTATGTATTTGTTTGATTTTTCTACGTCTGAGTATGGGGAATTTCCGAAAATTTCTGGCGAAATAATAGACCCCACCCTCGAATAAACCCCCCTCGAATTATCCCCCCCTCAAATTTTGCTGGCGAAATAATAAACCCCCTGGGGGTATTTCGAGGTAATACGGTAGATGCGATAATACCTATCTACCGTATATCCTCGAATAAGACCCCCCCCTTGAATAACTCCCCACCCTTGAATAACTCCCCCCTCAAAAACACTGACGAAAAAATAACTCCCCCCTTGAATAACTCCCCACCCTTGAATAACTCCCCCCTATGATGAATGGAGAAGATACTGCAACAAGTGAAAAAAACGAAGTACAAATGCAGTGCTGTGTATGAGACAAAAAATACAAAAGGATATTAGCCTACGCAGCGGAAGCAGGATGCACAGTGTGTATTTTATGCATTGTATACACACCTACCTACCTGCAAGTTTTCCTGAAAGTTATGATGAAAAAATAACTCCCCCCCCTTGAATAACTCCCCACCCTTGAATAACTTCCCCCTCAAAATCTCTGATGAAAAAATAACTCCCCGGGGGACTTATTCGAGGATATACGGTAAACTCCAAACCTGCCTGCATAGATTTCACGATTAGCATTGAAAAAATCTCTGGGAGATTTATATTTAAAAAATCTCAGAAAATCTCAGAAAATATAAGATTTTCTGAGATTTATATTTTTTTCATGATTTTCCAGAGAGATTTAATTATATTTTCTCCTGATTGAGAAAATCTCTCGAGAAAATCTCTCTATATTTGCCAATTTTCACCTTCAAATTCACTAGTTCATGTGCTTTTTTACCACCTATTATCTATTTTTAACTATATATTTGCTTATATACCCATTTTTGGCTATTTTTCCTCTATTTGTAGTTTTTCCTCCTTTTCCCCTTTTTCTGTTCTATGGCATGAAAGAGCCAATAAAAAAGTTACCTATATGAAATACATTTTCTGTACTCAAGTACTTTCAAGAAGTATACATAAAAGAGAGTACTGGTATTTTTTCAGAGGAAATTATTTAGATGTATTTACTCAGTACTCAAGTATATGAATTTTTGAGTAAACCTTAATATGTTGTAATCCCTGAAGCATACTGAACCCATGCAGTCCAATGAAAACCCAGCGCTCAAGTACGGGGCTGTACTGTACCTAAGCATCGGGTCTACATTGGCACTGGATGTTGCTACTTGTGAAACGGGTAAACTTATGACACTGAGTTCTAGCTGTTTTAACAACTAAAGAGTTGACAGCATATTTTGGAAATGAAGTTACCAAATTTTGTTGAAAAAGTCATCTGATAACTTCTGTGGAGATCACCACATGCACATGAGGAAAAAATGTGCCTAAACCATATTTTTGTTCATTATTCAGATACTAAATACATGGTAGTACAAATTGTGCCATCAGTAGACAATAGGCTGTTATCATATGAAATTGTGAATGAAAAGGTTATACAACACATAATGTGCTTAATACCTATCTACTCTGAATGGTTCAAATACCTTGAAATATCGATTAAATCATACTTTAAATTGAGAGATTTTCTGAGATTTTTTGAACTGCAAGAGATTTTCTCAGAGATTTAATAATATTTTCTAAAATGACCCAAGAGATTTAATTATATTTTTTTCTTGAGAGATTTTCTGAGATAATATTTAATTATATTTTCTCAAAATTGGTCGTTTTTTTCAATGCTATTCACGATTAGTGATGTGAAAAGCGCCAAGGTTTTGGCGCCAAGCGCCAAAAGCGCCATGGCGCTTTTCCCATGTGCGGCGCCAGGCGCCAATGGCGCCACACGACTTTAGCGCCAAGCGCCAAAAGCGCCATCGCGCTTTTCTGGATTGAATCGCCAAGCGCCAATGGCGGCAGAGGGTCATGGCGCCAAGCGCCAAAAGATGTTCTAACGTAACACAATAAGTGATTTGAACGTCTGTTATGCATTTCCCGGACCACAAATTCATAGTGCCTATTTTGAGTGGGGGGGGGGTATTTCGAGGGGGGGGTATTTCGAGGAAATACGGTAGGTAAAAAAAAAATATTTACTTTTTTCAAATTTATCTATAATAAAATATATGGGAGTTTTTAGCATTTTAATGGATCTCTTGAAGAGTTTAGTATGCTTTTGTGGCGCTTTGTGTGGCGCTTTTTTGACGCTTTTAAAATAGCCAGCGCCAAGCATCACTATTCTATGCTTTTACATCACTTTTCACGATACAGCGTTTCTGCAGTTATCTATGTATGAAAACTTATGTCTCAAATTCAAATTTGAACGGATGGATTCCATTCGGCTAATGGTTATGTTTGATTTTATTCAGTTCAAACTTTTTAATTACCGCATTTCCTTGAAATACCCCCAGGGGGTTTATTTTTCAGACTGAGAATTTTGAGGGGGGTATTTCGAGGGGGGGGGGGTAATTCCCGGGGGGGGGGTTATTATTTCGCCAGAAATTTTTTGAACTCCCAGTACTAATGATGTACGCAGACGTAGCAAAATGCAGCAAAAACGACTATGTATAACAGTCTACAGCCTTATATACCGGATTTCTTCTAAAAGGAGGGCACCCTTCTATTTTTTTTCATCAGTATTTTTACCCGCCCTTCTATTGGAGACCGCCCTTCTATTTATTTCGTGAACTTTTCAGCCCAACTTTTTCACGTTGTGCCAAGGTTTTTTTAAAGTGTTCTGTCACAGAAAGTTCATAGAATGACAATAGATGTGAGTTTATTCAACATTCGATGATAAAATAGCACAAAATCAATCGATCAAAGCCACTGAATCACAGTGCCCGCAGATTTCTTTTTTAGTTTTCTGCATTTGGCACAATTCCAGCACTTTGTGTACTTTCTATTGGAGATGCCCTTCTATTGGAGACACGCCCTTCTATTAGAAGAAATACGGTAAGTAATTAGATGGTATAATATAGGGTTGGGACGATATGACTTTTCGATATCGATATTCGATATTCGATATTTTTTTCTGAAACTCGATATTCGATATCGATACGATATTGACCCCCGATATTCGATATCGATATTTGATATGAAAATATGCTCGATATTCGATATCGATATTTCGATATTTTCGATATTTCAATATTTTCATGCAAGGGGGCATATTGTATTTCCATTTGGTCACAAACATGGTTGAGCATTTTTTTAAAATGGGTCTCACAACAGTCAAAATGAAAGGATGAAATAAGAACAGGGTGAATCCAATTAAATCAGGTGAAAAATTATTCAGCAGACATTTACATTTTATACTTGTAACTAGGGGGTTGTTGTAAAAAAAGAATTTCTTAGCCACATTTTGCTGAAATTGTTTCCTTGTGATGCAGTTTCCTTTGTTAATAGCTTGTATTTTGTTAGTGCAGTTGTTAGTTGTTACTTTGTGCATTCAAAAGCATACACATGTTATGGCTGCAGCGTCCACTTTTTGTTGGCTTCACTCATTTGTATGGGATAAAAAATAGGTCAAAATCAATATCATAATATCGAAAAATATCGAAAAAATGGTCGATATTCGATATCGATATTCGATATTTTTTCAAAATTTTCGATATCGATATTTGATATTCGATATGAAAAAATGGTCAATATCCGATATTCGATATTCGATACGATATATCGTCCCAACCCTAGGTATAAACCATGTTCTAACGTAACACAATCATTGTTTTTATGGCGCTGGCGCCTGGCGCTAGCGCCAGAGCAAAAAGCCCATGGCGCTTTTGGCGCTTCGCGCTAAAATGCTCTGGCGCGATTGGCGCTTGGCGCCATGCTTCCGAACCATGTTTCCGAACATAACACAATCATTGTTTTTAACGTGTGTGATGCATTGACCGGGTCATAAACCGCAGCTTTTGTCATTGATGACTGACGTTCTCTTTACAAACCATTGGGGGGTGGGGGTATTTCGAAGGGTGGTATTTCGTTTTGAGTGACCATTTTGAGGGGGGTATTTCGAGGGGGTGTATTCCGAGGAAATACTGTAGATAATGTTCAATTTTGCTGTCGGGAAAGTCTATTCCGTTCTTTGATCTTCTCGCATTCGAGTGTTCTGAACAATCCGGTTGGGTTTAAAATGCTTTTTTACTCACCGCTGATTACAGAAATACTACCAGGAATATAAAAAAAACGAAATAAGAAAGAAGATAAAAATAATAATATTTCTATAGTATGATAATCAACGATGGATAAGTTCTCCAGAAAAAAACACTTTCTGTGTTTTGATTATTTCAAAAATGAATACCTGTGTTTTGAGTTTTTTGCATGAAAAAACTTGAGTAACTCTGTTTTTATTTCTGTGTTTTTTTTTGTAAAAAACCGAGTTTTTTACTCAAATACAGTGGTTCAATGCAAAAACAGTGGTTTTCTCATTACAAATTTGTTTATGCATGTTCAGGGACCCTGTAAAATGTGCTGAAAAATGCAAACAGTAATGCAAAATGCCAAATTAAATTTTTCAACTGTACATTTTGCATTTTTGACAACATTTTACTTTACTGGTTTCAGTTGACTAACTTGATATTAGACTTGTAAATAGTACCTTATGACTGATCAGGTCATGCTTTGGGGTTAACCCTCCTCAGCTTTGTGGGATCAGCTGGAGGGTGCAAGTGTTTTTGTCAATCAGCCAGTGTCAATCACAATGCCAATCATTGTCAGAAGGACCAGGTGCCATTTTGTTACTTAGATTGTATTTTGTTACTTGTTATAAAATTTTGACCCTTTGTTGTCTGCTGATATGTACTTGTGTACATTTTTTTATTTTGTATTCATCAAATTTATTGAAAAAACTCAAAACACTTTTCTGTGTTTCTGGGTTTCTGTGTTTCCGTGTTCTCCAATAAAAAACTCATTTGAGTTTTGAGTTTTTCAAAAAATTTGAGTTTCCGTGTTTCTGTGTATAACAAAAACACAAAAACTCAATCAGTTTCTGTGTTCAATTTCTGTGTTTTTCCATCTATGATGATAATGCTGTAAAAGTGATCATAAATTTGAATAGTGGACAGATCTGAACAAAATGAAATAAACTGCAGATGAAATGAATATATTTAAAAACCTAATATTTATGCGCATTGGTTTTATTTACATAACATAACAATTCATTCACGTGCCCAATCTTCAAGTGGACAAGTGACAAGAAAAGTGTTAAGTAACAAATAACTAAAGTGCTGAGCTTTTTATTTGTTGCCTCAAGTATACTTAATTTTGTGGACTTTCTTTTTCTTGGTAATTTTTAAGCTTTTCAGCCCAATTTTCAGTTCGTCCACCTCATTTAGCATTTGTCACCTCAGTCCTTTCTCGCTCCAGTATTTTGTAAACATTTTTCCAAACTGTATTTTAGTTTTTTCCACCATGATATTTTTGTTTCACTTCGATCACAACAACATCTTTGCCTTTTTTTCCTAGTTGCAATTGTTCAAGGAACTTCTGCATTTTTTCTATGTATCTAAAAAAGGAATTTAAAAACAAACAATTCAACTTCCCATGGTCAGGGTTGGCAAAATCTCAGAGAAAAAAATAAAATTAAAATAAAATGAGAATGTGAAGAATAAAATAAAATGAAATCAAATGAAATACGAATAAAAAATAAAATTTGCGTACAATTTTACTACAATTTTGGTAAAAAGAATTTCCCAACCCTTCCCAACTAAAACCAACCCTTCCCATTGTAGAGATTGTGGGCTGGTACGGATCGGAGTCACTCACACATTTGTGAGTCACATTTCATCTGTGGCACATGACAGTCAAAAAACAGATTGAAAGTCAGAGTGTGATGATTAGCATGATTATAACGAAGCATAGAGCAGAGAATTCTTTAGAATTTTAGAAATGGTATATTATAAAAAACACATGTTTGTTATGCACATTTTTTCCACAAAATGTTATCTGAGTTACTTGGATGGCATTGTCTGTGATGTTGAAATGGATGTTGAACATATTCAAAGTGCCATTGACATAAAGTGCACCCATTTTTTTCAATTTCTTTATTAACTAGGTACTATGCAATTGAGCAGGTCTTTTGTAAAAACTTTAACTTTAAAATGAAAAATTGGCCCTGTTTTCAAAATTGTAGCATCTATTCTTAGGAAGAAAAAGTCTGACGAACTTTATTTGTATGAGATGATTTATCCCAAAGACTATTATAAACAACATCCAAAATCTTACATAGATAAATGGCGTCAAGCAAAAGTTATGAATCTGTGTGTGATGGTGATATGGGCATAATCAAACTGCGATGGCCAAAAGTTCACCTCGTAGGCGGCGCAAGGTCCCAATTTGTGCTTGTGACATTCACATTGGTCAAAATTTCACCTTGTGACACCTTTTTATCGGAGCCCTTTACGGTAAGTTGGCAGCCAGCCAAAAATTTCGAAATCGCTATAAATATACCTAATTTAAATGAGCTGCAAATAGGTAAATAACCATGTAAATAGATGAAAATAGTGATTATATATGTGAAAATTGGCAGAATGGTGCAAAGTTGAGCGATTTTGAGCAAATTTTGAGATTTCACTCTCATTTGCATAATACACGCTTGTGAATGTCACAATGTGACAGTTAAATTTCCGCTTGTGACACCAAAAATTCCGCTTGTAACGTTCACAAGCGTACAAACACTTACGCCGCCTATGGTGCACCTGTTTATTTCAATCTTATTATAATTAAAAAAACCATGCAATTATTATTTTTGTAATCTGCTAAGCTCCAAAATGAAACAAAAATAAAGTGCCATTTTCAAAATTTCAGTATTTATTTTTGACTGGAAAATGTTTGACAGAGTTTGTTTGTATGGGTGAATTTTTCTCCAATTTTTTTAATAATATCCAAAATTGATGCCAAAGAAAAATGATGAATCTCAAAAGAACAGCTCAAAAAATTGCCATTTTCGAGTTTGATCAATTTTTTTCCGTAGGAAGATGGCATTTCCGACTACTGTATTTCCTTGAAATACCCCCTTCAATAGCCCCCCCCCTCGAAATACCCCACTCAGATATGAGTGAGCTGAGGAAAAAATAACCCCCTTCAATATACCCCATCTGGAATAAGGTTCATAATTACTACGATCATTCATGAAAATTTTTGGCTAAATAATTTCCCCCTTTAATAAGCCCTCCCTCCCTCAAAATACCGCATTAAAATTTGCACTATGAAAAAATAAACCCTCTGGGGGTATTTTGCGGAAATACGGTATATGTTTTGAGTTTTGGGTTTCTCTCTGAATGTAGATTCCAAATCCACAATAAAAATAGGGTCAGAATTTTGTGTCCAACATAGTTTGGAGAATTTCATTCTTACGCAAGGTGAGTATTAAAACTTCTCATATCACTTGTCCACTTGCTGAATTAGTAAATAAATATGAGAATTATTCATAAAAACTGCCTTCCTAATCAATTCTGGGGCCTGAACGCTTCCTATGCAAAACAAGAAAATAAAACACGCAATGAATGTAAATTTGCCAAATGTTGTTTCATCCATATATAAAGGTAGTGTAATTTAACAAAGCTCTACCAATACCCACAATTGAGAAGCCTGGAGAATTTTCTTGTTTAGATCATCAGCTTTTCCAGCGCCCTGTATTCAAGCTCTAAATATGAGAAATCTACTTCTCTTGGTTTTTGCCCCCTTGGCATCTTGCGAAGTTTTTCAACTGGATCAAGCTAGCAAAAATAAATTTCTGGACATCCACAATGATTATAGGAGAAAAATCGCCCAGGGCAACACGTATTCTGATGCAACGGGCCAAAAGTTGCCTATGGCTGGCGATATGATGAAAATGGTAAAACAAATTTGGGAAAGTTGTGGGCAGCAAAGCCCTGAATTTTTAAATTGGGAAAAATCATTTTACTTGTACATTATTACACTGCACATTTCAAATTTATGTGAAGTCTTTGAAAATTTATTGCCATCTATGCTATTTATCAGCGGGCACTCTCAAAGCTGTCAAATGTAAATTGTTATGTACAGCAAAAAAAGCCATGTAAAATGTAGGAGTTTCTATTTCTTTACCCAGCATTTTTCATGGCTTTCCACACGGTCACTTTCTGGGGCAGTGCCAGACCCTGTAAAGTGTGAAGTAGAGTGTCAAATGTCATGTAAAATGTCAATCAAAACAAAAAAGAAGATTCTATTACTTAACTTGGCATTAAAATTGATACTTTACTTTACATTTGTCATGACAATTGACACTTGGCATGATACTTGACATGACATTTGACGCTTTACTTTACACTTTACAGGGTCTGGGTATAGCACCTGCTGCCAATTTTGCAAGTGGACAAGTGGAAAGTAAATGTATATTAAGCTAGTTTATGATGGGAATTTGTCAGACACCTTTGCTAACCATTTTGGTTAATTAGTGTGCAACAATGAGAGGTTATATTGCTAAAATGAATCTGTCTCAAAACATTTCAAACATCATTAAATGTCAATTAAAATAATCATTTCAGTCGAGAGATTTTCTGCGATCTTTTTTATCAACAATGGTAGGTTTTCCCAGAGTTGATTATACTTTTGAAAGTGACACAATATATTTTAATTAGGTACATATATTATTATAGATTTTCCAAGACCATATTTAATGATATTTTGTCGAAGTCAGCTGTTTTCAATGCTACCGTACACGCAGAGTTGGAACGAGGGCATTGCCCAGCAAGCAGCTCAGCACGCTGGAAAATGTGTCATGAAGCATGGTAAACGTGTTTTTTTAAAAAATTTTATAAATCAATGTGTCCACACAAGCTCACTCTGTAAACCCACTCCCTCTGCAATTTTTTTTCGAGGGGGGGGGGGTATTGCAAGGTAATAGGGTATTTTGTTTTTACTATGCAATAATTAATGAAGAAATTTATCACAAGACGTTATTCATTAAATTATGGTATCACTATTGTACACATACATTATTGTACAATTTACAGTCCGCCGAGTACAAACAAAAATCGTAACACAGATTATCAAAGTCCCTTGGGAGAAAACATGGGAATGACAGGTGCCCCTTTCAAAATCAGCATCGCCTACGGCATCAACCAGACGCACTCGTGGTTCAGTGAAATCAAGTATTTCAGAGGCAGTTGCGTTTCACAATTCACATCACAGGGCTGTGCGGCTGGAGGGAAAGTGGGGCATTTTACACAGGTAGAATGTTTGTTTAAAAACAAATTTTTTTTTTGTGAAAAAGTGGAAAATTGTGGAAATGGGATGCACTGTATTGAGTGTATTGAGCCTGCAAACAATAGTTTTCACACGAAAACTCCTACCCCCCCCCCCCCAAACTGCCTAGCTATCTATCCCAGAGGCCACTCAAGTTTCTATCTATCCCAGAGACCGCTCAGCTATCTATCTATTGTGGAGGCAAAATGTTTGGCTACTACCGCCTAACCCCCCCCCCCCACTTAAATTGCTCAGCTATCTACCTATCTGGAGCGATTTTTGAGAAACCCTGAAACCTACTTTTAGCGATTTTTCTCCCTTTTCTTCCTTCTACACCCAGAAAAAGCCTATATATCATACCCCGCACCCCCAATTTTTTCCCACTTATCTATCCATCCCGGAGGCCGCTCAACTATCTATCCGATTCCCTGGAGGGTCAAAAGCTAGGAGATTCTTGCTGCAAAGTATGTGTTCAAAATTACTTAGGTCTTAGCTGATAGCACGCGTAGATACTTATGCATCAACTTTCAGGAAAAAAAGAAAAACATTGGAAAAAGAAAAATGCGGAATCCTCTACAAATAATGATTTTTTTTGTCCTGAAATATTTTTTCTCCCTTTTTTAGGAATTTTTATCTTATCAACGATGATGTCATGGTGGAAAACGCATTTCCTTCAACAAATGCATAGCGTGCTATCAGGGGGGGGGGGAGGGGGTAAACCAAAAACCAGACACCCCCACCCCTCAGATGATTTGGGCGTCAAGCAACGAACTGGGGTGCGGCGCGGCGCTGTGCCAAAAGGGGCTCAACTACGAAGTGATTACCGTGTGCAGATACAAACCCCCGTTAGTGATCGGGGGGGGGGGGGGGCTCAATTCCGATCAAGTGGAGAAGGGGGGACATGTTAGAAGTGAGAAGTAAAAAATTTGATGGAAAGTTAGGTAAAAGAGGAGCTAATTTCTAAGTGAGCAAAGTTTGATAAAAAGTTGAAAGTTGACAAAAAATCGGAAACTAAGAAATTACAGGTGGAACTCAACAAGCAACCAAATACTTACAGGCCAATTTACAATATTTATATTTTTTTGTAAGTTATTCCTTCATTCTTTATTCTTATTCTTATCAACATGTTTTTGTTTGTCCAGAGCTGAAAACAGACAGAATGAGAAGTGCTGTCCAGTATCCCAATAATTTTGGAAAAACAATAAAAAACATTTTTCTCAATTTCAGTGGCAACGTGATCTCACAGCCAATATATACCGCATCATCTAAACCATGTGAATCTTGCTCTGGAAGTTGCAACAATGGTCTATGTACAAGCCCAGGTAACTTTTACATGCCTTTTTTGTGTGATGCCCGAGTGTCTCAACAAATCAAGAGAATAAACCTTTAGGTATAAATACAGTATTTGAAAATAAAAATACTTAGGATCATGTTTTTTTTGGGGGGGGGGGGCTCTTTATATTTTTAGACTTTATTTTTTTAGAACTGAGCTTATTAGATTAAATGCCACTGGCATCCATATGCCCTATGTTAGAATTTGCCTATGAGGGGTTCAGTTAGATTTGGAAAGCACTCACTCACCCAGGGGGGTTGTTTGCTGCTGAGAATTTTTCTGGGTGCAGAGCACAGTTGTGAGTATCAAACTTTTTTAAAAGTACACATATGGGTAGATACTTGGCTCATAAAATTCCTGGGTAAAATACTTTTTTACCTACACCTGGGTAAAATTGCATAAAAGTATTTTTTTCTGTAAAATACATGTGAAGATGTAAATATAAAAGCAGTCATAGATGGTCACTTTTTTGCTTTTTGTGTGCATTCCTTGATTTTACTGAAATACTCTGAAGTTGCCTGTACTCATGAAAAAGTATGGGTACTGGTACAGTTGAAGTAGTGTACCCATGAGTATTTACTCAGTATGCTGTTTTTCATGTACAGAAAAAGGGATACCCCCAAATAGACCCCTTCAGATACCTATCTACATTTACTGTCCAAAACACTTGAATTTGAGTTTCTATTGTTCGAAGTTATCATTCCTTTATATTTACATATTTGAATAGATAGATACAGTGTAGAAAACTATGCATCATGTAAATATAAATGGATGTGATATTTAGTTACTAATTTGCAAACCCTCTGGAAGTATTTAAATTTTCAATTATCATTTTTCCTAAAAATACATTTTGAATTTTGATTTGTTTTTCAAAACAGTTTTTAAATTCCATTTGCCATTGTTATTAGTTACACACCACAATGCAACTTATTTCGGCAGGAAATAAAGCCAACAGCAATGGGGGGAACGTACCCAGCAATACAGGGAATGCAGCAAACAACAATGGGTTTGGGGGAAATGTACCCAGCAATGCAGGAAATGCAGCCAACAATGGGTATGGGGGAAATGTACCCAGCAATGCAGGAAATGCAGCCAACAATGGGTATGGGGGAAATGTACCCAGCAATACAGGGAATGCAGCCAACAATGGGTATGGGGGAAATGTACCCAGCAATACAGGGAATGCAGCCAACAATGGGTATGGGGGAAATGTACCCAGCAATACAGGGCAGCCAGCCAACAGCAATGTTGGGAACACAGGGAGTCCCATGAATAACTTCATCAGGCAATTATTGAATCAGCGGTCTTCGTCCAACCAGCAAAGGCGCTTTATCTGGGGATGATATGATATTGTGATGATATGCTATTGCAATGATATGATATTGCAATGATAGTGTTTGATATGATATTGCAATGATATGATATTGCAATGATAGTGTTTGATATGATATTGCAATGATATGATATTGCAATGATAGTGTTTGATCAGTCATTGATACTTCTCTAAAAATTGGTGGCATGGTTTTTCATCAATAATTCTCTAGAATTGGTGGACTTTCATTAAGATAATAAAACAAAAAGCAATAAAACATTATCACAGCATATGGAAGTGACAACCACATCTGTAATTCATAAAGAGCTGACCAATATAATTGAGCGTTTGATGACATCTGGATTCTATCAATTCTATCTCACTCCCCAAGCAGTTGGGCCAAGTGGTCTGGTGTGGAATTGCCCCCAGGTGTTTACTAAATGCACCCCTGGGGGACCCCTGTGGCTGCTCTGATGTAGCCACAGGGACACCTCCCATTGAAAAATAAAATTTTCATCTGGACAATATAAATGAGCTTTTTCACAATTAAAAAAAATTGCAAATTTTATATTGTAAATGAAGTGGAAAAGCTCTGGAAAATGAAGTGGAAAATAACAGAACCAATCTGGGGGGGGGTGCCTTTCTCTACCTGGTCCACATCAGACCACTTGGCCCAACTATGCTTAGGGAGTGAGATAAAATTGATGGGATCCAAATGTCATCAAAAGCTCAATTACATAAGCCAGCTCTTTATGTGCTCATGCAAGGTGCACATGCAAATAGATTTGCATGTGCTTGTGCAGATGAATAGCGGGTTATATGTGTTATATGTGTTATAGATAAATTATTCCCTACAGATTTGTAGTGCAAGCCGCTACTTCATCCAGGTCGCCACAAATGCACTAAGAGCGAGGCAGTTCATGAAATACACAAAACTCTGCCTTAACACCGCCGATATTGCAATATTTATGGTGTCTTTTACTTATATTTAGGCCCGGAAATCATGCTTCTATCATGTCTTGGATATGGGCGAACTCTTTTTTTTCTAAAAATATAGGTAGCCAACAATTGCTTAAAATAGGCAAAAGTTATGAAAACGAGTAATTTTGGGCGAGCATTTTGGCAACATTTTTCAAAAGTACTCACATTTACGTTTACTGGAGAAAAGTACTTACATTTACTCATGAGTAAAAGTAGAATATTTTTTACTTTACGTTTTCTGTACTCAGGGGGTGAGTAAATAATAAATACTTTATGTTCACATATACTTCGGTAATAGTTTTCACCGTGACCAACGATGGGTGAGTTCTCAAAATAAAAACACTTTCTGTATTTTGAGTTTTTCAAAAATGAATATCTGTGTTTTGAGTTTTTTCCACGAAAAAAACTTGAGTTTCTTTGTTTTATTTCTGTGTTTTTTGAAAAAACTTGAGTTGTTTTAGAAAAAGTTGCATTTTCCTGTTGAAACAGTGGTTTTCTTATAAAATATTGTTTTTGCATACGTTTTGTCATGTAAAAGGAAAATTTTCATTAGTTCACTGGAGGTAGTTCCAAATGGGTGACCAATACCTTTGACAGCTTGGGAGGTGAGGAGCGCTCAGCTCAATCGTGTGAGCTAGCAGACCCTGATGGACACTCCTTAACACTTCGATCACAGTCCCTAATATTGTCAAAACCACCAGGAGATGCGGACACCATTTTTTTGGATACTTATTTCATCGTTAAACTTGGATACTATGTACATATTTACACACTATAAATACATACATGCATACCTATGTATGCACATACACACATTGTTCAGTTCAAATCTTGTGCCTTCAATTGCTTGAATAAAAAAAACTCAAAAAACCTTTCCATATTTTCTGTGTTTCCGTGTTTCTGTGTTCTCCAAAAAAGAACTCATTTGAGTTTCCGTGTTTTTCAAAATTGTCGAGTTTCCGTGTTTCTGTGTTATAACAAAACACGGAAACTCAATGAGTTTCCGTATTAAATATGTGTGTTTTTGCCATCGTTGACCGTGACACATGAAGACAGATGACCCGATAATAGGTTATTACTTGGAGCAATTTCAATGCAACTGTGAGAATGGATCCAACCAATCCCACATATTTTTGTGAATAATTCATCAAAAATTTCTATAAAAATGCAGTATAAGTTTATTTCACTTTCAATGTTGAACTTTAATCTGTGCTCCGTGTGGCGATACTCATTGGATCTTGAATACTTGAAGGAATACTTGCTGACGCATATACGGAATGAAACTATTCAATTGTGCCCGCGCAATTCAAACCCCCGTCAAAGTGTAGTTGAGTTTTTTGGCATGATGCCATCCAAGCGTCGTCTGGATCTGAATAAATACAAAGCGGGAACGTTTTCTGAATTCAAAATTTTGAACGTAACAAGTTTTCGTCAAAATGAATCGATAGCGTGTAACTTTTCTAAATATGAATTAGATTAAACGTAGGTAAACGTATAATCAAAAAATTGCAGTACTTATCGGCACAAAAATTGGAGTAAACGAGTAAAGAACAGCACATTTTTATTTTCCTTCTTACTATCTTTATATTTTCTTTTTTACTAAATTCCTTTCTCGTTCGCTCTACAAGAACAAAATATAACTTTCCAATTTTGTAGAATAATATGTCCGTCGACTATACATATTGACATATTCACGACCCACTGTGCACCGTTTTTCTACCGTATTTAAGATGTATCGCACTTCGCTGTTCAGTAAGATGTTGAATTTCATTGACGCTCAGCGAAGGGAAACATAAGTGGACCAAACCTGTGTAATATCATGTCTGCGACTATACTTATCAAAAAAAATTGTACAAAATTTGTATGTGCCCGCGCTGGGGAACATACAATCACCTCGGAATCATGTATGTGCCCAGTAACGGGAACATACACAGTTCTAAAAAAATGTATGTGCCCGCGTTTTGGAAACATACACACGCGCGCGCGCGTGCATGTGCCCGGCCGCGGGCACATACAAACATGCATGTGCCCGGTAGTTCGGGCACATACAAACTGAAAAAGAAATGTATGTTTCCAAGTTTGGGCACATGCAAATTTGTATGTGCCCCGTGTACCCCAGTTTGTATGTGCCCCTCCCGGACAGCCTGGCAGTATGGCGCCAACTGCCATGGCGCTGAGCACCAATAGCGCCACAGCAAAATGGCACCGAAAGCCTAAAGAGTCATGGCGCTTTTTGTGTTGGTGCCAGCACCAACGCCATGCGCGTTTGAAGGCGCCAGGAGTACTCGGCGCCAGGACCAGGATGTTTGTTTGATTTTAACATCATGCTCCTTTCTGACACATCGGAATCACTTTTATCCGATTAGAATGAATCATTGTATTGTTTAAAATCACTAGTTTTTATGTTTGTCATAAGAAAATCAATAAAAAACGTGGCTGTGGGCACATGTTTCAACGTGAATTTGATTGGGTCACTTTTTAATTGAACACACATGTCCTACAATAATCACCTCAGTTCACGCCCTTGAAACCCTGCCGGTATTTTTACACTCAATTTGGGTGGGGGTATTTCAAGGGGGGTTATTTTTCCCTAGCTGGCTCAGACCTGGGAGCATTTAGAGAGGGGCAGTTAATTCGAGGAAATACGGTAGTCCGATCAATCTAAATGACACAAAACTGAAGCTAGATCCCATTTGAAATAGTGTGACCATGGACCACTCCCATACTCTGTAAAATGTCAAATGTCATGCACAACAATGGGTGAGTTCTCAAAATAAAAACACTTTCTGTATTTTGAGTTTTTCAAAATTGAATACATGTGTTTTGAGTTTTTTTCAAGAAAAAAACTTGAGTTTCTGTGTTTTATTTCTGTGTTTTTTTGAAAAAACTCAAGTTTTTTTGTAAAAACTCAAAGTTTTTTGAGTTGTTTTACAAAAAGTTGCATTTTACAGCATCTTACTGTTGAAACAGTGGTTTTCTGATCAAATATTGGTTTTGCATACATTTTGTCATGTAGTGGAAAATTTTCATTAGTTCACTGGAGGTAGTTCCAAATGGGTTACCAATACCTTTAGCAGCTTGGGAGGTGAGGAGCACTCAGCTCAATCGTGTGAGCTAGCAGACCCTGGTGGACCCTCCTCAACACTTTGATCACAGTCCCTAATATTGTTAAAACCACCAGGAGATGCGGACCCAATAATTTTTTGGATACTTTTTTCATCATTAAACTTGGATACCTATTTACACACTATACATAGATGCATACCTTATGTATGCACATACACACATTGTTTAGTTCAAATCTTGTGCCTTCAATTGCTTGGATAAAAAAAATCAAAAAACATTTCCGTATTTTCTGTGTTTCCGTGTTCTCCAAAAAAGAACTCATTTGAGTTTCCGTGTTTTTCAAAATTGAAGTGTTAAACAAAAACACGGAAACTCAATGAGTTTCCGTATTTAATATGTGTGTTTTTTTCATTGGTCATGCAAAGTGTCAGAGAAAACTTGTAATGTACACGTTGCATGAGATTTTACAGGGTCTCTGTGTGGCACCTGTATGAAGATGAGAGTGTGTGTGTGTGTGTGTGTGTGCACTGTAATGTTACTGTATTTTTTACTTAAACTTGCCTTTTCTCTTCTAAAAGTTGATGGCATATAAGTATACAATGAAAAAAATTGGTGGAGGTTTAAAAAAGCTCCAAATTTGCTTGGTACATAAGGATGCAATTGCCTAATCAAAAAAGGACCATTTTAGACCTTCTTCCAACCTTTTAGACCTTCCATACCTTCTTCCCTTTTAACATTTAAAAAATCACTCATATTGAACATTTCACAAAAGGCGGACCCGCCCTCAGATGATTAGGGTAAAGTCAAAGGAATTGGGCTGCGGCGCGGAGAAGTGCCGCAACTCCTTTGGCCGCGTTGACATATGAGTCAGTCCACAAGTCGATGGCCAAAATTTGGACACACCCAAAAAAAAAAATGTAGAACAAACTTCACAGTTATACAGGGACGCAGTTGATTTTTGGTGATGCTGCCACAGTCACCACAAGTAAAAAATTGGCTATCTCCTTTGACAGTAGCTAACACAAACTTAATGTAGTGATCAACATGACTGTTACTTTTGAGGAAAAGCTCTGGCTTGTTCTTAGTCGACAAGCCTTGCAAAAGCTCATCGATTCTACCAAAACCTTCAGCCATTATGACCAAATGTGAAAATGATTCTAAATTGCATATTTTACCAAGTTGGATGTTCAGAAATCCTAAGGCCGTGTTTACACGGATTTCGTGTGACGACAAAAAATGTGTGTCGTCACAGACATTTTCTTAATGAAAAATGCAAATTTTACGTGTGTGACGACAAATTGGCCTCGTTATCAAATATCAACCACTTTGTCATCCTGTCAGATTCTGCGTGTGACGACAATCTGTGATCGTCACACTGTCGCAGCATGAAAATAAAGTTTTTTTCAGATTTGTCAGAAAGCTGTCGGAAGGCCCGGCGGAATAAAAAAAATTCAACGGTCCATAACTATTTAATGACTGAGCCAATTGAACTGAAATTACACACACATATACACCTAAGTATGATATATACTCAACCATTTTTACTCGTGAATATGGAACTTTATTCCGGAGTTATGGAACTTTAAATAAAAAATTTGTCGTAGCCATGAAATCCGTGTAAACGCTGCATAATGCATTTTTCTGTTGCTTCGATAATCCCTTGCAAGCATCTTTGATTGACATGACACCGAATTGACAAAACCGGAAATGATGTTGCATTTCAGCCACCGAACAGAGCAGGCGCACACACACAACACCGTTTGCGTTTTAGATGTAAATACATATTGGGAGTTCCTTTGATTACTGCTTTAATGTTTGCACAATGAAAACAGACCACATGCCATGTGCATGTGGCATCTGTTACATAATTGTAGTGCTGATCTACTTGTGAAGGTAGAAACATTAAATGAACTTGTCAAGTGAGCATGTATATTATATTACCATTTGTGAAAGTTGGAACATTATATGAACTTGTCAAGTGAGCATGAAAATGATATTCTACTTGTGAACTTGTAACATTTACTTGTCAAGTGAGCGTAAATATTTGGTTGTCATCTACTTGTCAAGTGAGCGGAATCATTTGTGAAGTATCATATTTTTATTTGTGAACTGTCATTTTTTTCCTACTTGTCAACTGTCAAGTTTGTGAAGTGATGCAAAGTCCTTTGGCCGCGTTGACATATACACCGTGTGCAGAAACAAACCGCCGTTAGTGTGTAATTGGCTCGCCAGTTGACGAGCACGCCAAATGTCAACTGGTTCCCGTCCCAATTCGAAGCTCGCTGAAGAGTAGACGAGTGACGTCACACGCAAAAGCGTTGAATCATGCTGCAAATGAAGCTGTTGCAGTGTTGAATAAAAATATTGCGGCGTGTGCAACATGAAGACAACATGCCGACATGAAGAATACCGTATTTCGTCGAAATACACCCGGGGGTTTATTTTTTCGGAGTGACGGGATATTTGAGGGTGGAAGCTTATAAATACGGGGTCGGTTTAAAATGAAAGAAATTTTCATGAAAGATCATAGTACGGCAGCTTTTTACATACCCAAAAATACCGATAGCCGGTATTATTTTGTCCTCAGCTCGAAAACACCCGGGGGTATTTTGAAAAAATATGGTATGCGTATACAATAATGCGTAGTAGTGTTGCTCTATTGGCAAGCTTTCTATTGGGACCGCAACCAGTTGACAGTTTTATAGAACAAATAAAAGCGTAATATTTTATCAATTTCAGAGGCTTATACATGGATACCCCCATTTATACGGCATCATCGAAGCCATGTGCACTTTGCCCTGGGAAATGTGACCGTGGTCTGTGCAACAACTAAGCCATTGTTAACGAATAAATGTGATCAGTGATGATGTGTGATTTTCAGTGTATTTAGACCTGAACCCATTGTGATCCTTGTGATCGTGTACGATATGACGACAAACTTGAAGTTGAGATAATCGATGAAATTCGCAATGCTTATAAAAAATAAATAGATGAATTTCGTATTTTCTCGAAATAACCCTAGGGGGTTTATAATTTCGCTAGCAAATTTTCAGGCGAGGGGGTTGCATATAAGGGTGGGCGTGTTATTCGAGGGGAGTATTGTACTTTCGCCTGAAATTTTATGAAATTCAACATGATTCACTCAATCAATCACTCAAATGTAGCAAGATTTCACAATAACAGCGATGTATAAACATCTGTAGACGTAGGATAAGTCATTTATATACCGTATTACCTCTAATTAACCCCCCCCCCTTGAATAACCCCCCCCCCTCGAAATACCCCCCCTAAAATTCGGCTGAGGAAATAATAACCCCCCCCCCCCCCTAGAAATACCCCCCTAAAATTGAGTGTAAAGCTAACGTACATGACAAATACCGCTGATTGTGATCTGTAGAATGCAGAACACACGTTAAAACTGATGATTGAGTAATGTTTGGGAAGGGTTTCAGTGTACCGTATTTCCTCGAATAAGACCCCAAGGGAGTTATTTTTTCGTCAGTGTTTTTGAGGGGGGAGTTATTCAAGGGAGGGAGTTATTTTTTCCTCAGAAAACTTGGACTAAATTCATTGTATGAATGCATTATGTCAACTCATGTAATCCAGCTAACAACAACAAAAAGCTGTGTATATACTGTGTACATGCTATGTATCTGCTGTCGCTGCCATAAATGCGTCAACATTATTTTGCATTTTCATCGATCATTTTTGTAAAATATGTAGCATATTTTCCGCCCAGAGGAGGAGTTATTCAAGAGGGGGGAGTTATTCAAGGGAGGGAGTTATTTTTTCGTCAGAGTTTTTGAGGGGGGGGTTATTCAAGGGGGAGGAGTTATTCGAGGGGGGTCTTATTCGAGGATATACGGTATATACAGTTATATACAGTTATATATGCCTATAAAGACATCTGCATCTATGTATTTGTTTGATTTTTCTACGTCTGAGTATGGGGAATTTCCGAAAATTTCTGGCGAAATAATAGACCCCACCCTCGAATAAACCCCCCTCGAATTATCCCCCCCTCAAATTTTGCTGGCGAAATAATAAACCCCCTGGGGGTATTTCGAGGTAATACGGTAGATGCGATAATACCTATCTACCGTATATCCTCGAATAAGACCCCCCCCTTGAATAACTCCCCACCCTTGAATAACTCCCCCCTCAAAAACACTGACGAAAAAATAACTCCCCCCTTGAATAACTCCCCACCCTTGAATAACTCCCCCCTATGATGAATGGAGAAGATACTGCAACAAGTGAAAAAAACGAAGTACAAATGCAGTGCTGTGTATGAGACAAAAAATACAAAAGGATATTAGCCTACGCAGCGGAAGCAGGATGCACAGTGTGTATTTTATGCATTGTATACACACCTACCTACCTGCAAGTTTTCCTGAAAGTTATGATGAAAAAATAACTCCCCCCCCTTGAATAACTCCCCACCCTTGAATAACTTCCCCCTCAAAATCTCTGACGAAAAAATAACTCCCCGGGGGACTTATTCGAGGATATACGGTAAACTCCAAACCTGCCTGCATAGATTTCACGATTAGCATTGAAAAAATCTCTGGGAGATTTATATTTAAAAAATCTCAGAAAATCTCAGAAAATATAAGATTTTCTGAGATTTATATTTTTTTCATGATTTTCCAGAGAGATTTAATTATATTTTCTCCTGATTGAGAAAATCTCTCGAGAAAATCTCTCTATATTTGCCAATTTTCACCTTCAAATTCACTAGTTCATGTGCTTTTTTACCACCTATTATCTATTTTTAACTATATATTTGCTTATATACCCATTTTTGGCTATTTTTCCTCTATTTGTAGTTTTTCCTCCTTTTCCCCTTTTTCTGTTCTATGGCATGAAAGAGCCAATAAAAAAGTTACCTATATGAAATACATTTTCTGTACTCAAGTACTTTCAAGAAGTATACATAAAAGAGAGTACTGGTATTTTTTCAGAGGAAATTATTTAGATGTATTTACTCAGTACTCAAGTATATGAATTTTTGAGTAAACCTTAATATGTTGTAATCCCTGAAGCATACTGAACCCATGCAGTCCAATGAAAACCCAGCGCTCAAGTACGGGGCTGTACTGTACCTAAGCATCGGGTCTACATTGGCACTGGATGTTGCTACTTGTGAAACGGGTAAACTTATGACACTGAGTTCTAGCTGTTTTAACAACTAAAGAGTTGACAGCATATTTTGGAAATGAAGTTACCAAATTTTGTTGAAAAAGTCATCTGATAACTTCTGTGGAGATCACCACATGCACATGAGGAAAAAATGTGCCTAAACCATATTTTTGTTCATTATTCAGATACTAAATACATGGTAGTACAAATTGTGCCATCAGTAGACAATAGGCTGTTATCATATGAAATTGTGAATGAAAAGGTTATACAACACATAATGTGCTTAATACCTATCTACTCTGAATGGTTCAAATACCTTGAAATATCGATTAAATCATACTTTAAATTGAGAGATTTTCTGAGATTTTTTGAACTGCAAGAGATTTTCTCAGAGATTTAATAATATTTTCTAAAATGACCCAAGAGATTTAATTATATTTTTTTCTTGAGAGATTTTCTGAGATAATATTTAATTATATTTTCTCAAAATTGGTCGTTTTTTTCAATGCTATTCACGATTAGTGATGTGAAAAGCGCCAAGGTTTTGGCGCCAAGCGCCAAAAGCGCCATGGCGCTTTTCCCATGTGCGGCGCCAGGCGCCAATGGCGCCACACGACTTTAGCGCCAAGCGCCAAAAGCGCCATCGCGCTTTTCTGGATTGAATCGCCAAGCGCCAATGGCGGCAGAGGGTCATGGCGCCAAGCGCCAAAAGATGTTCTAACGTAACACAGTAAGTGATTTGAACGTCTGTTATGCATTTCCCGGACCACAAATTCATAGTGCCTATTTTGAGTGGGGGGGGGGTATTTCGAGGGGGGGGTATTTCGAGGAAATACGGTAGGTAAAAAAAAAATATTTACTTTTTTCAAATTTATCTATAATAAAATATATGGGAGTTTTTAGCATTTTAATGGATCTCTTGAAGAGTTTAGTATGCTTTTGTGGCGCTTTGTGTGGCGCTTTTTTGACGCTTTTAAAATAGCCAGCGCCAAGCATCACTATTCTATGCTTTTACATCACTTTTCACGATACAGCGTTTCTGCAGTTATCTATGTATGAAAACTTATGTCTCAAATTCAAATTTGAACGGATGGATTCCATTCGGCTAATGGTTATGTTTGATTTTATTCAGTTCAAACTTTTTAATTACCGCATTTCCTTGAAATACCCCCAGGGGGTTTATTTTTCAGACTGAGAATTTTGAGGGGGGTATTTCGAGGGGGGGGGGGGGTAATTCCCGGGGGGGGGGTTATTATTTCGCCAGAAATTTTTTGAACTCCCAGTACTAATGATGTACGCAGACGTAGCAAAATGCAGCAAAAACGACTATGTATAACAGTCTACAGCCTTATATACCGGATTTCTTCTAAAAGGAGGGCACCCTTCTATTTTTTTTCATCAGTATTTTTACCCGCCCTTCTATTGGAGACCGCCCTTCTATTTATTTCGTGAACTTTTCAGCCCAACTTTTTCACGTTGTGCCAAGGTTTTTTTAAAGTGTTCTGTCACAGAAAGTTCATAGAATGACAATAGATGTGAGTTTATTCAACATTCGATGATAAAATAGCACAAAATCAATCGATCAAAGCCACTGAATCACAGTGCCCGCAGATTTCTTTTTTAGTTTTCTGCATTTGGCACAATTCCAGCACTTTGTGTACTTTCTATTGGAGATGCCCTTCTATTGGAGACACGCCCTTCTATTAGAAGAAATACGGTAAGTAATTAGATGGTATAATATAGGGTTGGGACGATATGACTTTTCGATATCGATATTCGATATTCGATATTTTTTTCTGAAACTCGATATTCGATATCGATACGATATTGACCCCCGATATTCGATATCGATATTTGATATGAAAATATGCTCGATATTCGATATCGATATTTCGATATTTTCGATATTTCAATATTTTCATGCAAGGGGGCATATTGTATTTCCATTTGGTCACAAACATGGTTGAGCATTTTTTTTAAATGGGTCTCACAACAGTCAAAATGAAAGGATGAAATAAGAACAGGGTGAATCCAATTAAATCAGGTGAAAAATTATTCAGCAGACATTTACATTTTATACTTGTAACTAGGGGGTTGTTGTAAAAAAAGAATTTCTTAGCCACATTTTGCTGAAATTGTTTCCTTGTGATGCAGTTTCCTTTGTTAATAGCTTGTATTTTGTTAGTGCAGTTGTTAGTTGTTACTTTGTGCATTCAAAAGCATACACATGTTATGGCTGCAGCGTCCACTTTTTGTTGGCTTCACTCATTTGTATGGGATAAAAAATAGGTCAAAATCAATATCATAATATCGAAAAATATCGAAAAAATGGTCGATATTCGATATCGATATTCGATATTTTTTCAAAATTTTCGATATCGATATTTGATATTCGATATGAAAAAATGGTCAATATCCGATATTCGATATTCGATACGATATATCGTCCCAACCCTAGGTATAAACCATGTTCTAACGTAACACAATCATTGTTTTTATGGCGCTGGCGCCTGGCGCTAGCGCCAGAGCAAAAAGCCCATGGCGCTTTTGGCGCTTCGCGCTAAAATGCTCTGGCGCGATTGGCGCTTGGCGCCATGCTTCCGAACCATGTTTCCGAACATAACACAATCATTGTTTTTAACGTGTGTGATGCATTGACCGGGTCATAAACCGCAGCTTTTGTCATTGATGACTGACGTTCTCTTTACAAACCATTGGGGGGTGGGGGTATTTCGAAGGGTGGTATTTCGTTTTGAGTGACCATTTTGAGGGGGGTATTTCGAGGGGGTGTATTCCGAGGAAATACTGTAGATAATGTTCAATTTTGCTGTCGGGAAAGTCTATTCCGTTCTTTGATCTTCTCGCATTCGAGTGTTCTGAACAATCCGGTTGGGTTTAAAATGCTTTTTTACTCACCGCTGATTACAGAAATACTACCAGGAATATAAAAAAAACGAAATAAGAAAGAAGATAAAAATAATAATATTTCTATAGTATGATAATCAACGATGGATAAGTTCTCCAGAAAAAAACACTTTCTGTGTTTTGATTATTTCAAAAATGAATACCTGTGTTTTGAGTTTTTTGCATGAAAAAACTTGAGTAACTCTGTTTTTATTTCTGTGTTTTTTTTTGTAAAAAACCGAGTTTTTTACTCAAATACAGTGGTTCAATGCAAAAACAGTGGTTTTCTCATTACAAATTTGTTTATGCATGTTCAGGGACCCTGTAAAATGTGCTGAAAAATGCAAACAGTAATGCAAAATGCCAAATTAAATTTTTCAACTGTACATTTTGCATTTTTGACAACATTTTACTTTACTGGTTTCAGTTGACTAACTTGATATTAGACTTGTAAATAGTACCTTATGACTGATCAGGTCATGCTTTGGGGTTAACCCTCCTCAGCTTTGTGGGATCAGCTGGAGGGTGCAAGTGTTTTTGTCAATCAGCCAGTGTCAATCACAATGCCAATCATTGTCAGAAGGACCAGGTGCCATTTTGTTACTTAGATTGTATTTTGTTACTTGTTATAAAATTTTGACCCTTTGTTGTCTGCTGATATGTACTTGTGTACATTTTTTTATTTTGTATTCATCAAATTTATTGAAAAAACTCAAAACACTTTTCTGTGTTTCTGGGTTTCTGTGTTTCCGTGTTCTCCAATAAAAAACTCATTTGAGTTTTGAGTTTTTCAAAAAATTTGAGTTTCCGTGTTTCTGTGTATAACAAAAACACAAAAACTCAATCAGTTTCTGTGTTCAATTTCTGTGTTTTTCCATCTATGATGATAATGCTGTAAAAGTGATCATAAATTTGAATAGTGGACAGATCTGAACAAAATGAAATAAACTGCAGATGAAATGAATATATTTAAAAACCTAATATTTATGCGCATTGGTTTTATTTACATAACATAACAATTCATTCACGTGCCCAATCTTCAAGTGGACAAGTGACAAGAAAAGTGTTAAGTAACAAATAACTAAAGTGCTGAGCTTTTTATTTGTTGCCTCAAGTATACTTAATTTTGTGGACTTTCTTTTTCTTGGTAATTTTTAAGCTTTTCAGCCCAATTTTCAGTTCGTCCACCTCATTTAGCATTTGTCACCTCAGTCCTTTCTCGCTCCAGTATTTTGTAAACATTTTTCCAAACTGTATTTTAGTTTTTTCCACCATGATATTTTTGTTTCACTTCGATCACAACAACATCTTTGCCTTTTTTTCCTAGTTGCAATTGTTCAAGGAACTTCTGCATTTTTTCTATGTATCTAAAAAAGGAATTTAAAAACAAACAATTCAACTTCCCATGGTCAGGGTTGGCAAAATCTCAGAGAAAAAAATAAAATTAAAATAAAATGAGAATGTGAAGAATAAAATAAAATGAAATCAAATGAAATACGAATAAAAAATAAAATTTGCGTACAATTTTACTACAATTTTGGTAAAAAGAATTTCCCAACCCTTCCCAACTAAAACCAACCCTTCCCATTGTAGAGATTGTGGGCTGGTACGGATCGGAGTCACTCACACATTTGTGAGTCACATTTCATCTGTGGCACATGACAGTCAAAAAACAGATTGAAAGTCAGAGTGTGATGATTAGCATGATTATAACGAAGCATAGAGCAGAGAATTCTTTAGAATTTTAGAAATGGTATATTATAAAAAACACATGTTTGTTATGCACATTTTTTCCACAAAATGTTATCTGAGTTACTTGGATGGCATTGTCTGTGATGTTGAAATGGATGTTGAACATATTCAAAGTGCCATTGACATAAAGTGCACCCATTTTTTTCAATTTCTTTATTAACTAGGTACTATGCAATTGAGCAGGTCTTTTGTAAAAACTTTAACTTTAAAATGAAAAATTGGCCCTGTTTTCAAAATTGTAGCATCTATTCTTAGGAAGAAAAAGTCTGACGAACTTTATTTGTATGAGATGATTTATCCCAAAGACTATTATAAACAACATCCAAAATCTTACATAGATAAATGGCGTCAAGCAAAAGTTATGAATCTGTGTGTGATGGTGATATGGGCATAATCAAACTGCGATGGCCAAAAGTTCACCTCGTAGGCGGCGCAAGGTCCCAATTTGTGCTTGTGACATTCACATTGGTCAAAATTTCACCTTGTGACACCTTTTTATCGGAGCCCTTTACGGTAAGTTGGCAGCCAGCCAAAAATTTCGAAATCGCTATAAATATACCTAATTTAAATGAGCTGCAAATAGGTAAATAACCATGTAAATAGATGAAAATAGTGATTATATATGTGAAAATTGGCAGAATGGTGCAAAGTTGAGCGATTTTGAGCAAATTTTGAGATTTCACTCTCATTTGCATAATACACGCTTGTGAATGTCACAATGTGACAGTTAAATTTCCGCTTGTGACACCAAAAATTCCGCTTGTAACGTTCACAAGCGTACAAACACTTACGCCGCCTATGGTGCACCTGTTTATTTCAATCTTATTATAATTAAAAAAACCATGCAATTATTATTTTTGTAATCTGCTAAGCTCCAAAATGAAACAAAAATAAAGTGCCATTTTCAAAATTTCAGTATTTATTTTTGACTGGAAAATGTTTGACAGAGTTTGTTTGTATGGGTGAATTTTTCTCCAATTTTTTTAATAATATCCAAAATTGATGCCAAAGAAAAATGATGAATCTCAAAAGAACAGCTCAAAAAATTGCCATTTTCGAGTTTGATCAATTTTTTTCCGTAGGAAGATGGCATTTCCGACTACTGTATTTCCTTGAAATACCCCCTTCAATAGCCCCCCCCCTCGAAATACCCCACTCAGATATGAGTGAGCTGAGGAAAAAATAACCCCCTTCAATATACCCCATCTGGAATAAGGTTCATAATTACTACGATCATTCATGAAAATTTTTGGCTAAATAATTTCCCCCTTTAATAAGCCCTCCCTCCCTCAAAATACCGCATTAAAATTTGCACTATGAAAAAATAAACCCTCTGGGGGTATTTTGCGGAAATACGGTATATGTTTTGAGTTTTGGGTTTCTCTCTGAATGTAGATTCCAAATCCACAATAAAAATAGGGTCAGAATTTTGTGTCCAACATAGTTTGGAGAATTTCATTCTTACGCAAGGTGAGTATTAAAACTTCTCATATCACTTGTCCACTTGCTGAATTAGTAAATAAATATGAGAATTATTCATAAAAACTGCCTTCCTAATCAATTCTGGGGCCTGAACGCTTCCTATGCAAAACAAGAAAATAAAACACGCAATGAATGTAAATTTGCCAAATGTTGTTTCATCCATATATAAAGGTAGTGTAATTTAACAAAGCTCTACCAATACCCACAATTGAGAAGCCTGGAGAATTTTCTTGTTTAGATCATCAGCTTTTCCAGCGCCCTGTATTCAAGCTCTAAATATGAGAAATCTACTTCTCTTGGTTTTTGCCCCCTTGGCATCTTGCGAAGTTTTTCAACTGGATCAAGCTAGCAAAAATAAATTTCTGGACATCCACAATGATTATAGGAGAAAAATCGCCCAGGGCAACACGTATTCTGATGCAACGGGCCAAAAGTTGCCTATGGCTGGCGATATGATGAAAATGGTAAAACAAATTTGGGAAAGTTGTGGGCAGCAAAGCCCTGAATTTTTAAATTGGGAAAAATCATTTTACTTGTACATTATTACACTGCACATTTCAAATTTATGTGAAGTCTTTGAAAATTTATTGCCATCTATGCTATTTATCAGCGGGCACTCTCAAAGCTGTCAAATGTAAATTGTTATGTACAGCAAAAAAAGCCATGTAAAATGTAGGAGTTTCTATTTCTTTACCCAGCATTTTTCATGGCTTTCCACACGGTCACTTTCTGGGGCAGTGCCAGACCCTGTAAAGTGTGAAGTAGAGTGTCAAATGTCATGTAAAATGTCAATCAAAACAAAAAAGAAGATTCTATTACTTAACTTGGCATTAAAATTGATACTTTACTTTACATTTGTCATGACAATTGACACTTGGCATGATACTTGACATGACATTTGACGCTTTACTTTACACTTTACAGGGTCTGGGTATAGCACCTGCTGCCAATTTTGCAAGTGGACAAGTGGAAAGTAAATGTATATTAAGCTAGTTTATGATGGGAATTTGTCAGACACCTTTGCTAACCATTTTGGTTAATTAGTGTGCAACAATGAGAGGTTATATTGCTAAAATGAATCTGTCTCAAAACATTTCAAACATCATTAAATGTCAATTAAAATAATCATTTCAGTCGAGAGATTTTCTGCGATCTTTTTTATCAACAATGGTAGGTTTTCCCAGAGTTGATTATACTTTTGAAAGTGACACAATATATTTTAATTAGGTACATATATTATTATAGATTTTCCAAGACCATATTTAATGATATTTTGTCGAAGTCAGCTGTTTTCAATGCTACCGTACACGCAGAGTTGGAACGAGGGCATTGCCCAGCAAGCAGCTCAGCACGCTGGAAAATGTGTCATGAAGCATGGTAAACGTGTTTTTTTAAAAAATTTTATAAATCAATGTGTCCACACAAGCTCACTCTGTAAACCCACTCCCTCTGCAATTTTTTTTCGAGGGGGGGGGGGTATTGCAAGGTAATAGGGTATTTTGTTTTTACTATGCAATAATTAATGAAGAAATTTATCACAAGACGTTATTCATTAAATTATGGTATCACTATTGTACACATACATTATTGTACAATTTACAGTCCGCCGAGTACAAACAAAAATCGTAACACAGATTATCAAAGTCCCTTGGGAGAAAACATGGGAATGACAGGTGCCCCTTTCAAAATCAGCATCGCCTACGGCATCAACCAGACGCACTCGTGGTTCAGTGAAATCAAGTATTTCAGAGGCAGTTGCGTTTCACAATTCACATCACAGGGCTGTGCGGCTGGAGGGAAAGTGGGGCATTTTACACAGGTAGAATGTTTGTTTAAAAACAAATTTTTTTTTTGTGAAAAAGTGGAAAATTGTGGAAATGGGATGCACTGTATTGAGTGTATTGAGCCTGCAAACAATAGTTTTCACACGAAAACTCCTACCCCCCCCCCCCCAAACTGCCTAGCTATCTATCCCAGAGGCCACTCAAGTTTCTATCTATCCCAGAGACCGCTCAGCTATCTATCTATTGTGGAGGCAAAATGTTTGGCTACTACCGCCTAACCCCCCCCCCCCACTTAAATTGCTCAGCTATCTACCTATCTGGAGCGATTTTTGAGAAACCCTGAAACCTACTTTTAGCGATTTTTCTCCCTTTTCTTCCTTCTACACCCAGAAAAAGCCTATATATCATACCCCGCACCCCCAATTTTTTCCCACTTATCTATCCATCCCGGAGGCCGCTCAACTATCTATCCGATTCCCTGGAGGGTCAAAAGCTAGGAGATTCTTGCTGCAAAGTATGTGTTCAAAATTACTTAGGTCTTAGCTGATAGCACGCGTAGATACTTATGCATCAACTTTCAGGAAAAAAAGAAAAACATTGGAAAAAGAAAAATGCGGAATCCTCTACAAATAATGATTTTTTTTGTCCTGAAATATTTTTTCTCCCTTTTTTAGGAATTTTTATCTTATCAACGATGATGTCATGGTGGAAAACGCATTTCCTTCAACAAATGCATAGCGTGCTATCAGGGGGGGGGGGAGGGGGTAAACCAAAAACCAGACACCCCCACCCCTCAGATGATTTGGGCGTCAAGCAACGAACTGGGGTGCGGCGCGGCGCTGTGCCAAAAGGGGCTCAACTACGAAGTGATTACCGTGTGCAGATACAAACCCCCGTTAGTGATCGGGGGGGGGGGGGGGCTCAATTCCGATCAAGTGGAGAAGGGGGGACATGTTAGAAGTGAGAAGTAAAAAATTTGATGGAAAGTTAGGTAAAAGAGGAGCTAATTTCTAAGTGAGCAAAGTTTGATAAAAAGTTGAAAGTTGACAAAAAATCGGAAACTAAGAAATTACAGGTGGAACTCAACAAGCAACCAAATACTTACAGGCCAATTTACAATATTTATATTTTTTTGTAAGTTATTCCTTCATTCTTTATTCTTATTCTTATCAACATGTTTTTGTTTGTCCAGAGCTGAAAACAGACAGAATGAGAAGTGCTGTCCAGTATCCCAATAATTTTGGAAAAACAATAAAAAACATTTTTCTCAATTTCAGTGGCAACGTGATCTCACAGCCAATATATACCGCATCATCTAAACCATGTGAATCTTGCTCTGGAAGTTGCAACAATGGTCTATGTACAAGCCCAGGTAACTTTTACATGCCTTTTTTGTGTGATGCCCGAGTGTCTCAACAAATCAAGAGAATAAACCTTTAGGTATAAATACAGTATTTGAAAATAAAAATACTTAGGATCATGTTTTTTTTGGGGGGGGGGGGCTCTTTATATTTTTAGACTTTATTTTTTTAGAACTGAGCTTATTAGATTAAATGCCACTGGCATCCATATGCCCTATGTTAGAATTTGCCTATGAGGGGTTCAGTTAGATTTGGAAAGCACTCACTCACCCAGGGGGGTTGTTTGCTGCTGAGAATTTTTCTGGGTGCAGAGCACAGTTGTGAGTATCAAACTTTTTTAAAAGTACACATATGGGTAGATACTTGGCTCATAAAATTCCTGGGTAAAATACTTTTTTACCTACACCTGGGTAAAATTGCATAAAAGTATTTTTTTCTGTAAAATACATGTGAAGATGTAAATATAAAAGCAGTCATAGATGGTCACTTTTTTGCTTTTTGTGTGCATTCCTTGATTTTACTGAAATACTCTGAAGTTGCCTGTACTCATGAAAAAGTATGGGTACTGGTACAGTTGAAGTAGTGTACCCATGAGTATTTACTCAGTATGCTGTTTTTCATGTACAGAAAAAGGGATACCCCCAAATAGACCCCTTCAGATACCTATCTACATTTACTGTCCAAAACACTTGAATTTGAGTTTCTATTGTTCGAAGTTATCATTCCTTTATATTTACATATTTGAATAGATAGATACAGTGTAGAAAACTATGCATCATGTAAATATAAATGGATGTGATATTTAGTTACTAATTTGCAAACCCTCTGGAAGTATTTAAATTTTCAATTATCATTTTTCCTAAAAATACATTTTGAATTTTGATTTGTTTTTCAAAACAGTTTTTAAATTCCATTTGCCATTGTTATTAGTTACACACCACAATGCAACTTATTTCGGCAGGAAATAAAGCCAACAGCAATGGGGGGAACGTACCCAGCAATACAGGGAATGCAGCAAACAACAATGGGTTTGGGGGAAATGTACCCAGCAATGCAGGAAATGCAGCCAACAATGGGTATGGGGGAAATGTACCCAGCAATGCAGGAAATGCAGCCAACAATGGGTATGGGGGAAATGTACCCAGCAATACAGGGAATGCAGCCAACAATGGGTATGGGGGAAATGTACCCAGCAATACAGGGAATGCAGCCAACAATGGGTATGGGGGAAATGTACCCAGCAATACAGGGCAGCCAGCCAACAGCAATGTTGGGAACACAGGGAGTCCCATGAATAACTTCATCAGGCAATTATTGAATCAGCGGTCTTCGTCCAACCAGCAAAGGCGCTTTATCTGGGGATGATATGATATTGTGATGATATGCTATTGCAATGATATGATATTGCAATGATAGTGTTTGATATGATATTGCAATGATATGATATTGCAATGATAGTGTTTGATATGATATTGCAATGATATGATATTGCAATGATAGTGTTTGATCAGTCATTGATACTTCTCTAAAAATTGGTGGCATGGTTTTTCATCAATAATTCTCTAGAATTGGTGGACTTTCATTAAGATAATAAAACAAAAAGCAATAAAACATTATCACAGCATATGGAAGTGACAACCACATCTGTAATTCATAAAGAGCTGACCAATATAATTGAGCGTTTGATGACATCTGGATTCTATCAATTCTATCTCACTCCCCAAGCAGTTGGGCCAAGTGGTCTGGTGTGGAATTGCCCCCAGGTGTTTACTAAATGCACCCCTGGGGGACCCCTGTGGCTGCTCTGATGTAGCCACAGGGACACCTCCCATTGAAAAATAAAATTTTCATCTGGACAATATAAATGAGCTTTTTCACAATTAAAAAAAATTGCAAATTTTATATTGTAAATGAAGTGGAAAAGCTCTGGAAAATGAAGTGGAAAATAACAGAACCAATCTGGGGGGGGGTGCCTTTCTCTACCTGGTCCACATCAGACCACTTGGCCCAACTATGCTTAGGGAGTGAGATAAAATTGATGGGATCCAAATGTCATCAAAAGCTCAATTACATAAGCCAGCTCTTTATGTGCTCATGCAAGGTGCACATGCAAATAGATTTGCATGTGCTTGTGCAGATGAATAGCGGGTTATATGTGTTATATGTGTTATAGATAAATTATTCCCTACAGATTTGTAGTGCAAGCCGCTACTTCATCCAGGTCGCCACAAATGCACTAAGAGCGAGGCAGTTCATGAAATACACAAAACTCTGCCTTAACACCGCCGATATTGCAATATTTATGGTGTCTTTTACTTATATTTAGGCCCGGAAATCATGCTTCTATCATGTCTTGGATATGGGCGAACTCTTTTTTTTCTAAAAATATAGGTAGCCAACAATTGCTTAAAATAGGCAAAAGTTATGAAAACGAGTAATTTTGGGCGAGCATTTTGGCAACATTTTTCAAAAGTACTCACATTTACGTTTACTGGAGAAAAGTACTTACATTTACTCATGAGTAAAAGTAGAATATTTTTTACTTTACGTTTTCTGTACTCAGGGGGTGAGTAAATAATAAATACTTTATGTTCACATATACTTCGGTAATAGTTTTCACCGTGACCAACGATGGGTGAGTTCTCAAAATAAAAACACTTTCTGTATTTTGAGTTTTTCAAAAATGAATATCTGTGTTTTGAGTTTTTTCCACGAAAAAAACTTGAGTTTCTTTGTTTTATTTCTGTGTTTTTTGAAAAAACTTGAGTTGTTTTAGAAAAAGTTGCATTTTCCTGTTGAAACAGTGGTTTTCTTATAAAATATTGTTTTTGCATACGTTTTGTCATGTAAAAGGAAAATTTTCATTAGTTCACTGGAGGTAGTTCCAAATGGGTGACCAATACCTTTGACAGCTTGGGAGGTGAGGAGCGCTCAGCTCAATCGTGTGAGCTAGCAGACCCTGATGGACACTCCTTAACACTTCGATCACAGTCCCTAATATTGTCAAAACCACCAGGAGATGCGGACACCATTTTTTTGGATACTTATTTCATCGTTAAACTTGGATACTATGTACATATTTACACACTATAAATACATACATGCATACCTATGTATGCACATACACACATTGTTCAGTTCAAATCTTGTGCCTTCAATTGCTTGAATAAAAAAAACTCAAAAAACCTTTCCATATTTTCTGTGTTTCCGTGTTTCTGTGTTCTCCAAAAAAGAACTCATTTGAGTTTCCGTGTTTTTCAAAATTGTCGAGTTTCCGTGTTTCTGTGTTATAACAAAACACGGAAACTCAATGAGTTTCCGTATTAAATATGTGTGTTTTTGCCATCGTTGACCGTGACACATGAAGACAGATGACCCGATAATAGGTTATTACTTGGAGCAATTTCAATGCAACTGTGAGAATGGATCCAACCAATCCCACATATTTTTGTGAATAATTCATCAAAAATTTCTATAAAAATGCAGTATAAGTTTATTTCACTTTCAATGTTGAACTTTAATCTGTGCTCCGTGTGGCGATACTCATTGGATCTTGAATACTTGAAGGAATACTTGCTGACGCATATACGGAATGAAACTATTCAATTGTGCCCGCGCAATTCAAACCCCCGTCAAAGTGTAGTTGAGTTTTTTGGCATGATGCCATCCAAGCGTCGTCTGGATCTGAATAAATACAAAGCGGGAACGTTTTCTGAATTCAAAATTTTGAACGTAACAAGTTTTCGTCAAAATGAATCGATAGCGTGTAACTTTTCTAAATATGAATTAGATTAAACGTAGGTAAACGTATAATCAAAAAATTGCAGTACTTATCGGCACAAAAATTGGAGTAAACGAGTAAAGAACAGCACATTTTTATTTTCCTTCTTACTATCTTTATATTTTCTTTTTTACTAAATTCCTTTCTCGTTCGCTCTACAAGAACAAAATATAACTTTCCAATTTTGTAGAATAATATGTCCGTCGACTATACATATTGACATATTCACGACCCACTGTGCACCGTTTTTCTACCGTATTTAAGATGTATCGCACTTCGCTGTTCAGTAAGATGTTGAATTTCATTGACGCTCAGCGAAGGGAAACATAAGTGGACCAAACCTGTGTAATATCATGTCTGCGACTATACTTATCAAAAAAAATTGTACAAAATTTGTATGTGCCCGCGCTGGGGAACATACAATCACCTCGGAATCATGTATGTGCCCAGTAACGGGAACATACACAGTTCTAAAAAAATGTATGTGCCCGCGTTTTGGAAACATACACACGCGCGCGCGCGTGCATGTGCCCGGCCGCGGGCACATACAAACATGCATGTGCCCGGTAGTTCGGGCACATACAAACTGAAAAAGAAATGTATGTTTCCAAGTTTGGGCACATGCAAATTTGTATGTGCCCCGTGTACCCCAGTTTGTATGTGCCCCTCCCGGACAGCCTGGCAGTATGGCGCCAACTGCCATGGCGCTGAGCACCAATAGCGCCACAGCAAAATGGCACCGAAAGCCTAAAGAGTCATGGCGCTTTTTGTGTTGGTGCCAGCACCAACGCCATGCGCGTTTGAAGGCGCCAGGAGTACTCGGCGCCAGGACCAGGATGTTTGTTTGATTTTAACATCATGCTCCTTTCTGACACATCGGAATCACTTTTATCCGATTAGAATGAATCATTGTATTGTTTAAAATCACTAGTTTTTATGTTTGTCATAAGAAAATCAATAAAAAACGTGGCTGTGGGCACATGTTTCAACGTGAATTTGATTGGGTCACTTTTTAATTGAACACACATGTCCTACAATAATCACCTCAGTTCACGCCCTTGAAACCCTGCCGGTATTTTTACACTCAATTTGGGTGGGGGTATTTCAAGGGGGGTTATTTTTCCCTAGCTGGCTCAGACCTGGGAGCATTTAGAGAGGGGCAGTTAATTCGAGGAAATACGGTAGTCCGATCAATCTAAATGACACAAAACTGAAGCTAGATCCCATTTGAAATAGTGTGACCATGGACCACTCCCATACTCTGTAAAATGTCAAATGTCATGCACAACAATGGGTGAGTTCTCAAAATAAAAACACTTTCTGTATTTTGAGTTTTTCAAAATTGAATACATGTGTTTTGAGTTTTTTTCAAGAAAAAAACTTGAGTTTCTGTGTTTTATTTCTGTGTTTTTTTGAAAAAACTCAAGTTTTTTTGTAAAAACTCAAAGTTTTTTGAGTTGTTTTACAAAAAGTTGCATTTTACAGCATCTTACTGTTGAAACAGTGGTTTTCTGATCAAATATTGGTTTTGCATACATTTTGTCATGTAGTGGAAAATTTTCATTAGTTCACTGGAGGTAGTTCCAAATGGGTTACCAATACCTTTAGCAGCTTGGGAGGTGAGGAGCACTCAGCTCAATCGTGTGAGCTAGCAGACCCTGGTGGACCCTCCTCAACACTTTGATCACAGTCCCTAATATTGTTAAAACCACCAGGAGATGCGGACCCAATAATTTTTTGGATACTTTTTTCATCATTAAACTTGGATACCTATTTACACACTATACATAGATGCATACCTTATGTATGCACATACACACATTGTTTAGTTCAAATCTTGTGCCTTCAATTGCTTGGATAAAAAAAATCAAAAAACATTTCCGTATTTTCTGTGTTTCCGTGTTCTCCAAAAAAGAACTCATTTGAGTTTCCGTGTTTTTCAAAATTGAAGTGTTAAACAAAAACACGGAAACTCAATGAGTTTCCGTATTTAATATGTGTGTTTTTTTCATTGGTCATGCAAAGTGTCAGAGAAAACTTGTAATGTACACGTTGCATGAGATTTTACAGGGTCTCTGTGTGGCACCTGTATGAAGATGAGAGTGTGTGTGTGTGTGTGTGTGTGCACTGTAATGTTACTGTATTTTTTACTTAAACTTGCCTTTTCTCTTCTAAAAGTTGATGGCATATAAGTATACAATGAAAAAAATTGGTGGAGGTTTAAAAAAGCTCCAAATTTGCTTGGTACATAAGGATGCAATTGCCTAATCAAAAAAGGACCATTTTAGACCTTCTTCCAACCTTTTAGACCTTCCATACCTTCTTCCCTTTTAACATTTAAAAAATCACTCATATTGAACATTTCACAAAAGGCGGACCCGCCCTCAGATGATTAGGGTAAAGTCAAAGGAATTGGGCTGCGGCGCGGAGAAGTGCCGCAACTCCTTTGGCCGCGTTGACATATGAGTCAGTCCACAAGTCGATGGCCAAAATTTGGACACACCCAAAAAAAAAAATGTAGAACAAACTTCACAGTTATACAGGGACGCAGTTGATTTTTGGTGATGCTGCCACAGTCACCACAAGTAAAAAATTGGCTATCTCCTTTGACAGTAGCTAACACAAACTTAATGTAGTGATCAACATGACTGTTACTTTTGAGGAAAAGCTCTGGCTTGTTCTTAGTCGACAAGCCTTGCAAAAGCTCATCGATTCTACCAAAACCTTCAGCCATTATGACCAAATGTGAAAATGATTCTAAATTGCATATTTTACCAAGTTGGATGTTCAGAAATCCTAAGGCCGTGTTTACACGGATTTCGTGTGACGACAAAAAATGTGTGTCGTCACAGACATTTTCTTAATGAAAAATGCAAATTTTACGTGTGTGACGACAAATTGGCCTCGTTATCAAATATCAACCACTTTGTCATCCTGTCAGATTCTGCGTGTGACGACAATCTGTGATCGTCACACTGTCGCAGCATGAAAATAAAGTTTTTTTCAGATTTGTCAGAAAGCTGTCGGAAGGCCCGGCGGAATAAAAAAAATTCAACGGTCCATAACTATTTAATGACTGAGCCAATTGAACTGAAATTACACACACATATACACCTAAGTATGATATATACTCAACCATTTTTACTCGTGAATATGGAACTTTATTCCGGAGTTATGGAACTTTAAATAAAAAATTTGTCGTAGCCATGAAATCCGTGTAAACGCTGCATAATGCATTTTTCTGTTGCTTCGATAATCCCTTGCAAGCATCTTTGATTGACATGACACCGAATTGACAAAACCGGAAATGATGTTGCATTTCAGCCACCGAACAGAGCAGGCGCACACACACAACACCGTTTGCGTTTTAGATGTAAATACATATTGGGAGTTCCTTTGATTACTGCTTTAATGTTTGCACAATGAAAACAGACCACATGCCATGTGCATGTGGCATCTGTTACATAATTGTAGTGCTGATCTACTTGTGAAGGTAGAAACATTAAATGAACTTGTCAAGTGAGCATGTATATTATATTACCATTTGTGAAAGTTGGAACATTATATGAACTTGTCAAGTGAGCATGAAAATGATATTCTACTTGTGAACTTGTAACATTTACTTGTCAAGTGAGCGTAAATATTTGGTTGTCATCTACTTGTCAAGTGAGCGGAATCATTTGTGAAGTATCATATTTTTATTTGTGAACTGTCATTTTTTTCCTACTTGTCAACTGTCAAGTTTGTGAAGTGATGCAAAGTCCTTTGGCCGCGTTGACATATACACCGTGTGCAGAAACAAACCGCCGTTAGTGTGTAATTGGCTCGCCAGTTGACGAGCACGCCAAATGTCAACTGGTTCCCGTCCCAATTCGAAGCTCGCTGAAGAGTAGACGAGTGACGTCACACGCAAAAGCGTTGAATCATGCTGCAAATGAAGCTGTTGCAGTGTTGAATAAAAATATTGCGGCGTGTGCAACATGAAGACAACATGCCGACATGAAGAATACCGTATTTCGTCGAAATACACCCGGGGGTTTATTTTTTCGGAGTGACGGGATATTTGAGGGTGGAAGCTTATAAATACGGGGTCGGTTTAAAATGAAAGAAATTTTCATGAAAGATCATAGTACGGCAGCTTTTTACATACCCAAAAATACCGATAGCCGGTATTATTTTGTCCTCAGCTCGAAAACACCCGGGGGTATTTTGAAAAAATATGGTATGCGTATACAATAATGCGTAGTAGTGTTGCTCTATTGGCAAGCTTTCTATTGGGACCGCAACCAGTTGACAGTTTTATAGAACAAATAAAAGCGTAATATTTTATCAATTTCAGAGGCTTATACATGGATACCCCCATTTATACGGCATCATCGAAGCCATGTGCACTTTGCCCTGGGAAATGTGACCGTGGTCTGTGCAACAACTAAGCCATTGTTAACGAATAAATGTGATCAGTGATGATGTGTGATTTTCAGTGTATTTAGACCTGAACCCATTGTGATCCTTGTGATCGTGTACGATATGACGACAAACTTGAAGTTGAGATAATCGATGAAATTCGCAATGCTTATAAAAAATAAATAGATGAATTTCGTATTTTCTCGAAATAACCCTAGGGGGTTTATAATTTCGCTAGCAAATTTTCAGGCGAGGGGGTTGCATATAAGGGTGGGCGTGTTATTCGAGGGGAGTATTGTACTTTCGCCTGAAATTTTATGAAATTCAACATGATTCACTCAATCAATCACTCAAATGTAGCAAGATTTCACAATAACAGCGATGTATAAACATCTGTAGACGTAGGATAAGTCATTTATATACCGTATTACCTCTAATTAACCCCCCCCCCTTGAATAACCCCCCCCCCTCGAAATACCCCCCCTAAAATTCGGCTGAGGAAATAATAACCCCCCCCCCCCCCTAGAAATACCCCCCTAAAATTGAGTGTAAAGCTAACGTACATGACAAATACCGCTGATTGTGATCTGTAGAATGCAGAACACACGTTAAAACTGATGATTGAGTAATGTTTGGGAAGGGTTTCAGTGTACCGTATTTCCTCGAATAAGACCCCAAGGGAGTTATTTTTTCGTCAGTGTTTTTGAGGGGGGAGTTATTCAAGGGAGGGAGTTATTTTTTCCTCAGAAAACTTGGACTAAATTCATTGTATGAATGCATTATGTCAACTCATGTAATCCAGCTAACAACAACAAAAAGCTGTGTATATACTGTGTACATGCTATGTATCTGCTGTCGCTGCCATAAATGCGTCAACATTATTTTGCATTTTCATCGATCATTTTTGTAAAATATGTAGCATATTTTCCGCCCAGAGGAGGAGTTATTCAAGAGGGGGGAGTTATTCAAGGGAGGGAGTTATTTTTTCGTCAGAGTTTTTGAGGGGGGGGTTATTCAAGGGGGAGGAGTTATTCGAGGGGGGTCTTATTCGAGGATATACGGTATATACAGTTATATACAGTTATATATGCCTATAAAGACATCTGCATCTATGTATTTGTTTGATTTTTCTACGTCTGAGTATGGGGAATTTCCGAAAATTTCTGGCGAAATAATAGACCCCACCCTCGAATAAACCCCCCTCGAATTATCCCCCCCTCAAATTTTGCTGGCGAAATAATAAACCCCCTGGGGGTATTTCGAGGTAATACGGTAGATGCGATAATACCTATCTACCGTATATCCTCGAATAAGACCCCCCCCTTGAATAACTCCCCACCCTTGAATAACTCCCCCCTCAAAAACACTGACGAAAAAATAACTCCCCCCTTGAATAACTCCCCACCCTTGAATAACTCCCCCCTATGATGAATGGAGAAGATACTGCAACAAGTGAAAAAAACGAAGTACAAATGCAGTGCTGTGTATGAGACAAAAAATACAAAAGGATATTAGCCTACGCAGCGGAAGCAGGATGCACAGTGTGTATTTTATGCATTGTATACACACCTACCTACCTGCAAGTTTTCCTGAAAGTTATGATGAAAAAATAACTCCCCCCCCTTGAATAACTCCCCACCCTTGAATAACTTCCCCCTCAAAATCTCTGACGAAAAAATAACTCCCCGGGGGACTTATTCGAGGATATACGGTAAACTCCAAACCTGCCTGCATAGATTTCACGATTAGCATTGAAAAAATCTCTGGGAGATTTATATTTAAAAAATCTCAGAAAATCTCAGAAAATATAAGATTTTCTGAGATTTATATTTTTTTCATGATTTTCCAGAGAGATTTAATTATATTTTCTCCTGATTGAGAAAATCTCTCGAGAAAATCTCTCTATATTTGCCAATTTTCACCTTCAAATTCACTAGTTCATGTGCTTTTTTACCACCTATTATCTATTTTTAACTATATATTTGCTTATATACCCATTTTTGGCTATTTTTCCTCTATTTGTAGTTTTTCCTCCTTTTCCCCTTTTTCTGTTCTATGGCATGAAAGAGCCAATAAAAAAGTTACCTATATGAAATACATTTTCTGTACTCAAGTACTTTCAAGAAGTATACATAAAAGAGAGTACTGGTATTTTTTCAGAGGAAATTATTTAGATGTATTTACTCAGTACTCAAGTATATGAATTTTTGAGTAAACCTTAATATGTTGTAATCCCTGAAGCATACTGAACCCATGCAGTCCAATGAAAACCCAGCGCTCAAGTACGGGGCTGTACTGTACCTAAGCATCGGGTCTACATTGGCACTGGATGTTGCTACTTGTGAAACGGGTAAACTTATGACACTGAGTTCTAGCTGTTTTAACAACTAAAGAGTTGACAGCATATTTTGGAAATGAAGTTACCAAATTTTGTTGAAAAAGTCATCTGATAACTTCTGTGGAGATCACCACATGCACATGAGGAAAAAATGTGCCTAAACCATATTTTTGTTCATTATTCAGATACTAAATACATGGTAGTACAAATTGTGCCATCAGTAGACAATAGGCTGTTATCATATGAAATTGTGAATGAAAAGGTTATACAACACATAATGTGCTTAATACCTATCTACTCTGAATGGTTCAAATACCTTGAAATATCGATTAAATCATACTTTAAATTGAGAGATTTTCTGAGATTTTTTGAACTGCAAGAGATTTTCTCAGAGATTTAATAATATTTTCTAAAATGACCCAAGAGATTTAATTATATTTTTTTCTTGAGAGATTTTCTGAGATAATATTTAATTATATTTTCTCAAAATTGGTCGTTTTTTTCAATGCTATTCACGATTAGTGATGTGAAAAGCGCCAAGGTTTTGGCGCCAAGCGCCAAAAGCGCCATGGCGCTTTTCCCATGTGCGGCGCCAGGCGCCAATGGCGCCACACGACTTTAGCGCCAAGCGCCAAAAGCGCCATCGCGCTTTTCTGGATTGAATCGCCAAGCGCCAATGGCGGCAGAGGGTCATGGCGCCAAGCGCCAAAAGATGTTCTAACGTAACACAGTAAGTGATTTGAACGTCTGTTATGCATTTCCCGGACCACAAATTCATAGTGCCTATTTTGAGTGGGGGGGGGGTATTTCGAGGGGGGGGTATTTCGAGGAAATACGGTAGGTAAAAAAAAAATATTTACTTTTTTCAAATTTATCTATAATAAAATATATGGGAGTTTTTAGCATTTTAATGGATCTCTTGAAGAGTTTAGTATGCTTTTGTGGCGCTTTGTGTGGCGCTTTTTTGACGCTTTTAAAATAGCCAGCGCCAAGCATCACTATTCTATGCTTTTACATCACTTTTCACGATACAGCGTTTCTGCAGTTATCTATGTATGAAAACTTATGTCTCAAATTCAAATTTGAACGGATGGATTCCATTCGGCTAATGGTTATGTTTGATTTTATTCAGTTCAAACTTTTTAATTACCGCATTTCCTTGAAATACCCCCAGGGGGTTTATTTTTCAGACTGAGAATTTTGAGGGGGGTATTTCGAGGGGGGGGGGGGGTAATTCCCGGGGGGGGGGTTATTATTTCGCCAGAAATTTTTTGAACTCCCAGTACTAATGATGTACGCAGACGTAGCAAAATGCAGCAAAAACGACTATGTATAACAGTCTACAGCCTTATATACCGGATTTCTTCTAAAAGGAGGGCACCCTTCTATTTTTTTTCATCAGTATTTTTACCCGCCCTTCTATTGGAGACCGCCCTTCTATTTATTTCGTGAACTTTTCAGCCCAACTTTTTCACGTTGTGCCAAGGTTTTTTTAAAGTGTTCTGTCACAGAAAGTTCATAGAATGACAATAGATGTGAGTTTATTCAACATTCGATGATAAAATAGCACAAAATCAATCGATCAAAGCCACTGAATCACAGTGCCCGCAGATTTCTTTTTTAGTTTTCTGCATTTGGCACAATTCCAGCACTTTGTGTACTTTCTATTGGAGATGCCCTTCTATTGGAGACACGCCCTTCTATTAGAAGAAATACGGTAAGTAATTAGATGGTATAATATAGGGTTGGGACGATATGACTTTTCGATATCGATATTCGATATTCGATATTTTTTTCTGAAACTCGATATTCGATATCGATACGATATTGACCCCCGATATTCGATATCGATATTTGATATGAAAATATGCTCGATATTCGATATCGATATTTCGATATTTTCGATATTTCAATATTTTCATGCAAGGGGGCATATTGTATTTCCATTTGGTCACAAACATGGTTGAGCATTTTTTTTAAATGGGTCTCACAACAGTCAAAATGAAAGGATGAAATAAGAACAGGGTGAATCCAATTAAATCAGGTGAAAAATTATTCAGCAGACATTTACATTTTATACTTGTAACTAGGGGGTTGTTGTAAAAAAAGAATTTCTTAGCCACATTTTGCTGAAATTGTTTCCTTGTGATGCAGTTTCCTTTGTTAATAGCTTGTATTTTGTTAGTGCAGTTGTTAGTTGTTACTTTGTGCATTCAAAAGCATACACATGTTATGGCTGCAGCGTCCACTTTTTGTTGGCTTCACTCATTTGTATGGGATAAAAAATAGGTCAAAATCAATATCATAATATCGAAAAATATCGAAAAAATGGTCGATATTCGATATCGATATTCGATATTTTTTCAAAATTTTCGATATCGATATTTGATATTCGATATGAAAAAATGGTCAATATCCGATATTCGATATTCGATACGATATATCGTCCCAACCCTAGGTATAAACCATGTTCTAACGTAACACAATCATTGTTTTTATGGCGCTGGCGCCTGGCGCTAGCGCCAGAGCAAAAAGCCCATGGCGCTTTTGGCGCTTCGCGCTAAAATGCTCTGGCGCGATTGGCGCTTGGCGCCATGCTTCCGAACCATGTTTCCGAACATAACACAATCATTGTTTTTAACGTGTGTGATGCATTGACCGGGTCATAAACCGCAGCTTTTGTCATTGATGACTGACGTTCTCTTTACAAACCATTGGGGGGTGGGGGTATTTCGAAGGGTGGTATTTCGTTTTGAGTGACCATTTTGAGGGGGGTATTTCGAGGGGGTGTATTCCGAGGAAATACTGTAGATAATGTTCAATTTTGCTGTCGGGAAAGTCTATTCCGTTCTTTGATCTTCTCGCATTCGAGTGTTCTGAACAATCCGGTTGGGTTTAAAATGCTTTTTTACTCACCGCTGATTACAGAAATACTACCAGGAATATAAAAAAAACGAAATAAGAAAGAAGATAAAAATAATAATATTTCTATAGTATGATAATCAACGATGGATAAGTTCTCCAGAAAAAAACACTTTCTGTGTTTTGATTATTTCAAAAATGAATACCTGTGTTTTGAGTTTTTTGCATGAAAAAACTTGAGTAACTCTGTTTTTATTTCTGTGTTTTTTTTTGTAAAAAACCGAGTTTTTTACTCAAATACAGTGGTTCAATGCAAAAACAGTGGTTTTCTCATTACAAATTTGTTTATGCATGTTCAGGGACCCTGTAAAATGTGCTGAAAAATGCAAACAGTAATGCAAAATGCCAAATTAAATTTTTCAACTGTACATTTTGCATTTTTGACAACATTTTACTTTACTGGTTTCAGTTGACTAACTTGATATTAGACTTGTAAATAGTACCTTATGACTGATCAGGTCATGCTTTGGGGTTAACCCTCCTCAGCTTTGTGGGATCAGCTGGAGGGTGCAAGTGTTTTTGTCAATCAGCCAGTGTCAATCACAATGCCAATCATTGTCAGAAGGACCAGGTGCCATTTTGTTACTTAGATTGTATTTTGTTACTTGTTATAAAATTTTGACCCTTTGTTGTCTGCTGATATGTACTTGTGTACATTTTTTTATTTTGTATTCATCAAATTTATTGAAAAAACTCAAAACACTTTTCTGTGTTTCTGGGTTTCTGTGTTTCCGTGTTCTCCAATAAAAAACTCATTTGAGTTTTGAGTTTTTCAAAAAATTTGAGTTTCCGTGTTTCTGTGTATAACAAAAACACAAAAACTCAATCAGTTTCTGTGTTCAATTTCTGTGTTTTTCCATCTATGATGATAATGCTGTAAAAGTGATCATAAATTTGAATAGTGGACAGATCTGAACAAAATGAAATAAACTGCAGATGAAATGAATATATTTAAAAACCTAATATTTATGCGCATTGGTTTTATTTACATAACATAACAATTCATTCACGTGCCCAATCTTCAAGTGGACAAGTGACAAGAAAAGTGTTAAGTAACAAATAACTAAAGTGCTGAGCTTTTTATTTGTTGCCTCAAGTATACTTAATTTTGTGGACTTTCTTTTTCTTGGTAATTTTTAAGCTTTTCAGCCCAATTTTCAGTTCGTCCACCTCATTTAGCATTTGTCACCTCAGTCCTTTCTCGCTCCAGTATTTTGTAAACATTTTTCCAAACTGTATTTTAGTTTTTTCCACCATGATATTTTTGTTTCACTTCGATCACAACAACATCTTTGCCTTTTTTTCCTAGTTGCAATTGTTCAAGGAACTTCTGCATTTTTTCTATGTATCTAAAAAAGGAATTTAAAAACAAACAATTCAACTTCCCATGGTCAGGGTTGGCAAAATCTCAGAGAAAAAAATAAAATTAAAATAAAATGAGAATGTGAAGAATAAAATAAAATGAAATCAAATGAAATACGAATAAAAAATAAAATTTGCGTACAATTTTACTACAATTTTGGTAAAAAGAATTTCCCAACCCTTCCCAACTAAAACCAACCCTTCCCATTGTAGAGATTGTGGGCTGGTACGGATCGGAGTCACTCACACATTTGTGAGTCACATTTCATCTGTGGCACATGACAGTCAAAAAACAGATTGAAAGTCAGAGTGTGATGATTAGCATGATTATAACGAAGCATAGAGCAGAGAATTCTTTAGAATTTTAGAAATGGTATATTATAAAAAACACATGTTTGTTATGCACATTTTTTCCACAAAATGTTATCTGAGTTACTTGGATGGCATTGTCTGTGATGTTGAAATGGATGTTGAACATATTCAAAGTGCCATTGACATAAAGTGCACCCATTTTTTTCAATTTCTTTATTAACTAGGTACTATGCAATTGAGCAGGTCTTTTGTAAAAACTTTAACTTTAAAATGAAAAATTGGCCCTGTTTTCAAAATTGTAGCATCTATTCTTAGGAAGAAAAAGTCTGACGAACTTTATTTGTATGAGATGATTTATCCCAAAGACTATTATAAACAACATCCAAAATCTTACATAGATAAATGGCGTCAAGCAAAAGTTATGAATCTGTGTGTGATGGTGATATGGGCATAATCAAACTGCGATGGCCAAAAGTTCACCTCGTAGGCGGCGCAAGGTCCCAATTTGTGCTTGTGACATTCACATTGGTCAAAATTTCACCTTGTGACACCTTTTTATCGGAGCCCTTTACGGTAAGTTGGCAGCCAGCCAAAAATTTCGAAATCGCTATAAATATACCTAATTTAAATGAGCTGCAAATAGGTAAATAACCATGTAAATAGATGAAAATAGTGATTATATATGTGAAAATTGGCAGAATGGTGCAAAGTTGAGCGATTTTGAGCAAATTTTGAGATTTCACTCTCATTTGCATAATACACGCTTGTGAATGTCACAATGTGACAGTTAAATTTCCGCTTGTGACACCAAAAATTCCGCTTGTAACGTTCACAAGCGTACAAACACTTACGCCGCCTATGGTGCACCTGTTTATTTCAATCTTATTATAATTAAAAAAACCATGCAATTATTATTTTTGTAATCTGCTAAGCTCCAAAATGAAACAAAAATAAAGTGCCATTTTCAAAATTTCAGTATTTATTTTTGACTGGAAAATGTTTGACAGAGTTTGTTTGTATGGGTGAATTTTTCTCCAATTTTTTAAATAATATCCAAAATTGATGCCAAAGAAAAATGATGAATCTCAAAAGAACAGCTCAAAAAATTGCCATTTTCGAGTTTGATCAATTTTTTTCCGTAGGAAGATGGCATTTCCGACTACTGTATTTCCTTGAAATACCCCCTTCAATAGCCCCCCCCCTCGAAATACCCCACTCAGATATGAGTGAGCTGAGGAAAAAATAACCCCCTTCAATATACCCCATCTGGAATAAGGTTCATAATTACTATGATCATTCATGAAAATTTTTGGCTAAATAATTTCCCCCTTTAATAAGCCCTCCCTCCCTCAAAATACCGCATTAAAATTTGCACTATGAAAAAATAAACCCTCTGGGGGTATTTTGCGGAAATACGGTATATGTTTTGAGTTTTGGGTTTCTCTCTGAATGTAGATTCCAAATCCACAATAAAAATAGGGTCAGAATTTTGTGTCCAACATAGTTTGGAGAATTTCATTCTTACGCAAGGTGAGTATTAAAACTTCTCATATCACTTGTCCACTTGCTGAATTAGTAAATAAATATGAGAATTATTCATAAAAACTGCCTTCCTAATCAATTCTGGGGCCTGAACGCTTCCTATGCAAAACAAGAAAATAAAACACGCAATGAATGTAAATTTGCCAAATGTTGTTTCATCCATATATAAAGGTAGTGTAATTTAACAAAGCTCTACCAATACCCACAATTGAGAAGCCTGGAGAATTTTCTTGTTTAGATCATCAGCTTTTCCAGCGCCCTGTATTCAAGCTCTAAATATGAGAAATCTACTTCTCTTGGTTTTTGCCCCCTTGGCATCTTGCGAAGTTTTTCAACTGGATCAAGCTAGCAAAAATAAATTTCTGGACATCCACAATGATTATAGGAGAAAAATCGCCCAGGGCAACACGTATTCTGATGCAACGGGCCAAAAGTTGCCTATGGCTGGCGATATGATGAAAATGGTAAAACAAATTTGGGAAAGTTGTGGGCAGCAAAGCCCTGAATTTTTAAATTGGGAAAAATCATTTTACTTGTACATTATTACACTGCACATTTCAAATTTATGTGAAGTCTTTGAAAATTTATTGCCATCTATGCTATTTATCAGCGGGCACTCTCAAAGCTGTCAAATGTAAATTGTTATGTACAGCAAAAAAAGCCATGTAAAATGTAGGAGTTTCTATTTCTTTACCCAGCATTTTTCATGGCTTTCCACACGGTCACTTTCTGGGGCAGTGCCAGACCCTGTAAAGTGTGAAGTAGAGTGTCAAATGTCATGTAAAATGTCAATCAAAACAAAAAAGAAGATTCTATTACTTAACTTGGCATTAAAATTGATACTTTACTTTACATTTGTCATGACAATTGACACTTGGCATGATACTTGACATGACATTTGACGCTTTACTTTACACTTTACAGGGTCTGGGTATAGCACCTGCTGCCAATTTTGCAAGTGGACAAGTGGAAAGTAAATGTATATTAAGCTAGTTTATGATGGGAATTTGTCAGACACCTTTGCTAACCATTTTGGTTAATTAGTGTGCAACAATGAGAGGTTATATTGCTAAAATGAATCTGTCTCAAAACATTTCAAACATCATTAAATGTCAATTAAAATAATCATTTCAGTCGAGAGATTTTCTGCGATCTTTTTTATCAACAATGGTAGGTTTTCCCAGAGTTGATTATACTTTTGAAAGTGACACAATATATTTTAATTAGGTACATATATTATTATAGATTTTCCAAGACCATATTTAATGATATTTTGTCGAAGTCAGCTGTTTTCAATGCTACCGTACACGCAGAGTTGGAACGAGGGCATTGCCCAGCAAGCAGCTCAGCACGCTGGAAAATGTGTCATGAAGCATGGTAAACGTGTTTTTTTAAAAAATTTTATAAATCAATGTGTCCACACAAGCTCACTCTGTAAACCCACTCCCTCTGCAATTTTTTTTCGAGGGGGGGGGGTATTGCAAGGTAATAGGGTATTTTGTTTTTACTATGCAATAATTAATGAAGAAATTTATCACAAGACGTTATTCATTAAATTATGGTATCACTATTGTACACATACATTATTGTACAATTTACAGTCCGCCGAGTACAAACAAAAATCGTAACACAGATTATCAAAGTCCCTTGGGAGAAAACATGGGAATGACAGGTGCCCCTTTCAAAATCAGCATCGCCTACGGCATCAACCAGACGCACTCGTGGTTCAGTGAAATCAAGTATTTCAGAGGCAGTTGCGTTTCACAATTCACATCACAGGGCTGTGCGGCTGGAGGGAAAGTGGGGCATTTTACACAGGTAGAATGTTTGTTTAAAAACAAATTTTTTTTTTGTGAAAAAGTGGAAAATTGTGGAAATGGGATGCACTGTATTGAGTGTATTGAGCCTGCAAACAATAGTTTTCACACGAAAACTCCTACCCCCCCCCCCCCCAAACTGCCTAGCTATCTATCCCAGAGGCCACTCAAGTTTCTATCTATCCCAGAGACCGCTCAGCTATCTATCTATTGTGGAGGCAAAATGTTTGGCTACTACCGCCTAACCCCCCCCCCCCCACTTAAATTGCTCAGCTATCTACCTATCTGGAGCGATTTTTGAGAAACCCTGAAACCTACTTTTAGCGATTTTTCTCCCTTTTCTTCCTTCTACACCCAGAAAAAGCCTATATATCATACCCCGCACCCCCAATTTTTTCCCACTTATCTATCCATCCCGGAGGCCGCTCAACTATCTATCCGATTCCCTGGAGGGTCAAAAGCTAGGAGATTCTTGCTGCAAAGTATGTGTTCAAAATTACTTAGGTCTTAGCTGATAGCACGCGTAGATACTTATGCATCAACTTTCAGGAAAAAAAGAAAAACATTGGAAAAAGAAAAATGCGGAATCCTCTACAAATAATGATTTTTTTTGTCCTGAAATATTTTTTCTCCCTTTTTTAGGAATTTTTATCTTATCAACGATGATGTCATGGTGGAAAACGCATTTCCTTCAACAAATGCATAGCGTGCTATCAGGGGGGGGGGGAGGGGGTAAACCAAAAACCAGACACCCCCACCCCTCAGATGATTTGGGCATCAAGCAACGAACTGGGGTGCGGCGCGGCGCTGTGCCAAAAGGGGCTCAACTACGAAGTGATTACCGTGTGCAGATACAAACCCCCGTTAGTGATCGGGGGGGGGGGGGCTCAATTCCGATCAAGTGGAGAAGGGGGGACATGTTAGAAGTGAGAAGTAAAAAATTTGATGGAAAGTTAGGTAAAAGAGGAGCTAATTTCTAAGTGAGCAAAGTTTGATAAAAAGTTGAAAGTTGACAAAAAATCGGAAACTAAGAAATTACAGGTGGAACTCAACAAGCAACCAAATACTTACAGGCCAATTTACAATATTTATATTTTTTTGTAAGTTATTCCTTCATTCTTTATTCTTATTCTTATCAACATGTTTTTGTTTGTCCAGAGCTGAAAACAGACAGAATGAGAAGTGCTGTCCAGTATCCCAATAATTTTGGAAAAACAATAAAAAACATTTTTCTCAATTTCAGTGGCAACGTGATCTCACAGCCAATATATACCGCATCATCTAAACCATGTGAATCTTGCTCTGGAAGTTGCGACAATGGTCTATGTACAAGCCCAGGTAACTTTTACATGCCTTTTTTGTGTGATGCCCGAGTGTCTCAACAAATCAAGAGAATAAACCTTTAGGTATAAATACAGTATTTGAAAATAAAAATACTTAGGATCATGTTTTTTTTTTGGGGGGGGGGGCTCTTTATATTTTTAGACTTTATTTTTTTAGAACTGAGCTTATTAGATTAAATGCCACTGGCATCCATATGCCCTATGTTAGAATTTGCCTATGAGGGGTTCAGTTAGATTTGGAAAGCACTCACTCACCCAGGGGGGTTGTTTGCTGCTGAGAATTTTTCTGGGTGCAGAGCACAGTTGTGAGTATCAAACTTTTTTAAAAGTACACATATGGGTAGATACTTGGCTCATAAAATTCCTGGGTAAAATACTTTTTTACCTACACCTGGGTAAAATTGCATAAAAGTATTTTTTTCTGTAAAATACATGTGAAGATGTAAATATAAAAGCAGTCATAGATGGTCACTTTTTTGCTTTTTGTGTGCATTCCTTGATTTTACTGAAATACTCTGAAGTTGCCTGTACTCATGAAAAAGTATGGGTACTGGTACAGTTGAAGTAGTGTACCCATGAGTATTTACTCAGTATGCTGTTTTTCATGTACAGAAAAAGGGATACCCCCAAATAGACCCCTTCAGATACCTATCTACATTTACTGTCCAAAACACTTGAATTTGAGTTTCTATTGTTCGAAGTTATCATTCCTTTATATTTACATATTTGAATAGATAGATACAGTGTAGAAAACTATGCATCATGTAAATATAAATGGATGTGATATTTAGTTACTAATTTGCAAACCCTCTGGAAGTATTTAAATTTTCAATTATCATTTTTCCTAAAAATACATTTTGAATTTTGATTTGTTTTTCAAAACAGTTTTTAAATTCCATTTGCCATTGTTATTAGTTACACACCACAATGCAACTTATTTCGGCAGGAAATAAAGCCAACAGCAATGGGGGGAACGTACCCAGCAATACAGGGAATGCAGCAAACAACAATGGGTTTGGGGGAAATGTACCCAGCAATGCAGGAAATGCAGCCAACAATGGGTATGGGGGAAATGTACCCAGCAATGCAGGAAATGCAGCCAACAATGGGTATGGGGGAAATGTACCCAGCAATACAGGGAATGCAGCCAACAATGGGTATGGGGGAAATGTACCCAGCAATACAGGGAATGCAGCCAACAATGGGTATGGGGGAAATGTACCCAGCAATACAGGGCAGCCAGCCAACAGCAATGTTGGGAACACAGGGAGTCCCATGAATAACTTCATCAGGCAATTATTGAATCAGCGGTCTTCGTCCAACCAGCAAAGGCGCTTTATCTGGGGATGATATGATATTGTGATGATATGCTATTGCAATGATATGATATTGCAATGATAGTGTTTGATATGATATTGCAATGATATGATATTGCAATGATAGTGTTTGATATGATATTGCAATGATATGATATTGCAATGATAGTGTTTGATCAGTCATTGATACTTCTCTAAAAATTGGTGGCATGGTTTTTCATCAATAATTCTCTAGAATTGGTGGACTTTCATTAAGATAATAAAACAAAAAGCAATAAAACATTATCACAGCATATGGAAGTGACAACCACATCTGTAATTCATAAAGAGCTGACCAATATAATTGAGCGTTTGATGACATCTGGATTCTATCAATTCTATCTCACTCCCCAAGCAGTTGGGCCAAGTGGTCTGGTGTGGAATTGCCCCCAGGTGTTTACTAAATGCACCCCTGGGGGACCCCTGTGGCTGCTCTGATGTAGCCACAGGGACACCTCCCATTGAAAAATAAAATTTTCATCTGGACAATATAAATGAGCTTTTTCACAATTAAAAAAAATTGCAAATTTTATATTGTAAATGAAGTGGAAAAGCTCTGGAAAATGAAGTGGAAAATAACAGAACCAATCTGGGGGGGGGTGCCTTTCTCTACCTGGTCCACATCAGACCACTTGGCCCAACTATGCTTAGGGAGTGAGATAAAATTGATGGGATCCAAATGTCATCAAAAGCTCAATTACATAAGCCAGCTCTTTATGTGCTCATGCAAGGTGCACATGCAAATAGATTTGCATGTGCTTGTGCAGATGAATAGCGGGTTATATGTGTTATATGTGTTATAGATAAATTATTCCCTACAGATTTGTAGTGCAAGCCGCTACTTCATCCAGGTCGCCACAAATGCACTAAGAGCGAGGCAGTTCATGAAATACACAAAACTCTGCCTTAACACCGCCGATATTGCAATATTTATGGTGTCTTTTACTTATATTTAGGCCCGGAAATCATGCTTCTATCATGTCTTGGATATGGGCGAACTCTTTTTTTTCTAAAAATATAGGTAGCCAACAATTGCTTAAAATAGGCAAAAGTTATGAAAACGAGTAATTTTGGGCGAGCATTTTGGCAACATTTTTCAAAAGTACTCACATTTACGTTTACTGGAGAAAAGTACTTACATTTACTCATGAGTAAAAGTAGAATATTTTTTACTTTACGTTTTCTGTACTCAGGGGGTGAGTAAATAATAAATACTTTATGTTCACATATACTTCGGTAATAGTTTTCACCGTGACCAACGATGGGTGAGTTCTCAAAATAAAAACACTTTCTGTATTTTGAGTTTTTCAAAAATGAATATCTGTGTTTTGAGTTTTTTCCACGAAAAAAACTTGAGTTTCTTTGTTTTATTTCTGTGTTTTTTGAAAAAACTTGAGTTGTTTTAGAAAAAGTTGCATTTTCCTGTTGAAACAGTGGTTTTCTTATAAAATATTGTTTTTGCATACGTTTTGTCATGTAAAAGGAAAATTTTCATTAGTTCACTGGAGGTAGTTCCAAATGGGTGACCAATACCTTTGACAGCTTGGGAGGTGAGGAGCGCTCAGCTCAATCGTGTGAGCTAGCAGACCCTGATGGACACTCCTTAACACTTCGATCACAGTCCCTAATATTGTCAAAACCACCAGGAGATGCGGACACCATTTTTTTGGATACTTATTTCATCGTTAAACTTGGATACTATGTACATATTTACACACTATAAATACATACATGCATACCTATGTATGCACATACACACATTGTTCAGTTCAAATCTTGTGCCTTCAATTGCTTGAATAAAAAAAACTCAAAAAACCTTTCCATATTTTCTGTGTTTCCGTGTTTCTGTGTTCTCCAAAAAAGAACTCATTTGAGTTTCCGTGTTTTTCAAAATTGTCGAGTTTCCGTGTTTCTGTGTTATAACAAAACACGGAAACTCAATGAGTTTCCGTATTAAATATGTGTGTTTTTGCCATCGTTGACCGTGACACATGAAGACAGATGACCCGATAATAGGTTATTACTTGGAGCAATTTCAATGCAACTGTGAGAATGGATCCAACCAATCCCACATATTTTTGTGAATAATTCATCAAAAATTTCTATAAAAATGCAGTATAAGTTTATTTCACTTTCAATGTTGAACTTTATGAACTTCTCATAAAACTCATTTTTTGGACATTCAAAATGGAAATTATTATTGTAATGTTTATACTGAACAGTGTATTTTTAAATTGCCTTCGATTTGGAGTAGCTGCGCAGGGCCACAGACAGGAAACATACCACAGCAACATTAAAACGCTATGCTTGAACAAAAGGCTAATTCTGAACAGTCGTATGGTTAAAGAAGCCTGTGCCAGGTATGGCATTGAAAATATCAATTTTTGGAAAATAAAATGAAATACAATCTCAGAAAATTTCTCAAGAATAAAATATAATTAAATCTCTCTCAAATACCAGCAAAAAATATAAGTAAATATAAATATCAGAATTTGAGAGATTTTCTGGTATTTTTAAAAATCTCAGAAAATCTCTCAAAACGAAAATATAATAAAATCTCTCCGGAAAATCATGGAAAAAATAGAAATCTCACTAAATCTTGTATTTTCTGAGATTTTCTGAGGTTTTTACAATATAAATCTTGAAGAGATTTTTTCAATGCCAGCCAGGTATTGACTAGTGGGTAAATAATGTGTAAGTACCATGGATCTATTCAGGATGTATTACAGCTCGGCAGAAAATTTCAAAAAAATTTATATAACATAAAATTGATTATAACAGAATTGATGATGATATAGTGCTGTAACTTAATATGTTAGGTCTAGGGATGACCAAGGTTTTTCTCAAAGGTTTTTTTTATAAAAAACGTTGTTTTTTTTAAAACCTGACCATCGAAACCGTTAAAAAAAAACTTGGCCAAAATTTTTTGTACTAAGCACTATGTATTTTGCAATGTTTTTGCACGCAAGCACGCAATTTCACCTGCACTTTACCATTTGTGGTGTTTTTCATTGGATTTGAAGCATTTTTAGTGTAGAAGCTTCCATTTGTTTATGCTATTTGTCATAATAAGCCACGATGTGCTAGTGTAGTATATAATATATACAGCCAATGTGCCCCCACAAACTTGTGCGGTTTGAAACACAACCAACGATGGAAAAAACACAAAAATTGAACACAGAAACTCATTGAGTTTCTGTGTTTTTGTTTTTCACAGAAACACGGAAACTCATAAATTTTGAAAAACTCAAAACTCAAATGAGTTTTTTTTGGAGAACACAGAAACACAGAAACACGGAAACACAGAAAAGTTTTTTTGAGTTTTTGTGTTTTTTTTCAGCAAAGTGGTTGAATGCACATTAATTCAGTTAAACTAAACATAATAAGATAAGCATCTATAGTATGTAAATATGTACATAATGTATTCATATTTTATAATGGTACAAAAAAAGAAATAAAAGATGGCATGCACATATCATGGTGGATTTGACCATTTAAGTTTCAACATTTAAGTATACCTTATTACCTTAAATAAACTCCCCTCAAAATGGACTGGTGAAATAATAAGCCCCGCTTCCATGAAATACCCCCCTCCGGGATGATGTACATCATGTATCCAATGTACATGACGTATTTATTACTGCTAATTTGCATTGCAGCTACACATAGACTGTATTAGGTTGTGTAGCTGACTACATGTTTATTTCAAATATATCCTGTTTGTACGCATTTATAACCTATTTTGGGTACGTAAATGCCTACTATTTTCTATGATCCTTACAAAACTTTCTGACGAAATGATAATGCCCATGGGGGTATTAAGAGGTAATATGGTAGTTGTAGTCCAAATCAATTCCGTAGTCTTCCATACAGTGCACATCCATTGAAGAATTTTGGAGTACTGCGTAAATTGTCATTTCTGGGCATTTTGTTGCTGGTCTTGTGATGTTGATGTCCTCATTGTGGACATTTTTAAAGACTTTTTTGACACTTGAATGAATACACAAATGTTATGTGGGGTTAAAACATGTGCAAAACCAATATTTTATAAGAAAACCACTGTTTCCAGATCGAAATGCTGTAAATAAAAATTTTTGGGGGGAAAACTCAAATTTTTTGGAAAAAAACTCAAGTTTTTTTGAAAAAACTCAAAAACCCCCCGGGTTTTTACAAAAAACACAGAAAAAAAAACAGAGTTACTCGAGTTTTTTTCAAGAAAAAAAACTCAAAACACAGGTATTCATTTTTGAAAAACTCAAAACACAGAAAGTGTTTTTTTTGGAGAACTTACCCATCGTTGAACACAACTGCTAATTTGTTAGCCTGCTCTTATATCCTTATTTAAGCACGTTTCCATACCCAACTTCACTTGAAGTCATGAATGTTCGACAAAAGGCGATATTCATAATTAGTCAACATAAAACATATATTTTTGACAGAAAGCACCACTTATAATGCTATCCGATGACACTACAGCCATTCTATGGCTATATATAACATCACAAAGTACTGTCACCTGTCTGATTTACCTGTATATGTTGACTCATGATCATATCTGGGAGCTTTTGGAAAAAAAACGGTTTTATTTTAAAATAAAACCCTGTTTTTGAAAAAAACGGTTAAAAAAACCTTTGTCGTTGAAAAAAACCTTTTTCCGCCATCCCTAGTTAGATCTATAAACTATCTACCTATATCGTGTCCAAATATCATTTCATTAAAGTCGGCGGACATTTCACCCTACAAAATCGGAGAGTTAGAATTCGCTCGTGAATAGAGCGAACAACGAAACTTGTGTCCCACGCGGACGCTAGAAATTGAAAAAGAAAATAATATTAAAAGAAAAATGGACGTTTCGCTGCGTCCGTGCGTGCCGCGCCCTAGTTATCTACATTTTCAACGTTGCTCGTAAAGAATTTGACCGTTCAAACTACCGTTTTACCGTTCAAACTATTTACCTTTTTGGTTTTTATTTTATTTTTCATTCATTGGCTCCGTTTCAACAGAAGAGAACCTGGCAGCCGGCCAAAATTTCGAAATCCGCTATTATTATGAATAGGCTCACAATAGCTATATAACCATGTATATAAACAAAAATAGCCATTATGAAGGTGGAAAATGGCAAAGCGAAGCAAATTTTAACGATTTTTATCTAACTTTCAGTTTTCACTCTCATTTGTATAATACGCAACTGGTAACTGGGATAAGGGCCAAGTTTTCATACGTGACCCGATCTATTCCAATGGTTAAAATATTGCGTCACAATACCTAATGCCGTCATGCACTCTCCACTGGAGAGATTGACGCAAATGTTTGTAGGGCGATACGTCTGCCGACTTTACCATGAATAATTATGCAAGATCTTGATTTTTTATCAAAACATTGTCATAATAAAATTGAAAGTTTTTTTTCTTTTTTTTACTCAGTGTAATGCAAAGAATGCAAACATGGAGTGAACAGGACTCAGTGCGAGTGTGCAGTTCTGTGCTGGCACAACGCCAACGGGGCACAGCTGCCGCACGCAAAAACTGCATTGCACTGCATCCACACCTGCGCCGGCTATTCAGGAGAAGGTCTGTGTCACTTCACACTTTCAACTTTTTCCATCACTTAGGTGCCAGATTTTGCATTCTTTGACTACTTGCGAAATTGGCCCCACATACCACATTCTGTAGTGTTTTTGTCAACTATCAATTTTAATTTAAAAAAATACAGCAATGAACTGGAAAAATGCAAAAAGATGCTCATTTTATCCAAAGTCAAAATGACAACACGAAGAAAGAGAATAATGGACGGTTGCCTCCAACGCTTTCCCAGGCTGAAAACATCATACCGGAAGAAATTGACCTTAGATGATATCCCTATACGTTAGTCTTAAAATGTGGCAGTGTTCTATTTTCATTGCTTTTTTACCACTGAATGTGGATACACGACGATCATACTCATCGTATTTCTTTCAATAATGTTAATGAAACGTCAGCAACATTTGAATATTTGAGTAAAATATCAATTCAAACAAAACCAAGTCTCAAAACCAGAGTTGTTAAAAGTACCAAAAGTGTTTCAAAGTAACATATATCCTCGAATAAGTCCCCTGGGGAGTTATTTTTTCGTCAGAAGATTTTGAGGGGGAACTTATTCGAGAGGGGGCAGTTATTAGAGGGGAGGGGAGTTATTTTTTCATCAGAATTTTTAGTAAAATGTATGATGGATTTACTGCACAAATGGGGTAAATTTGGTAACATAAATCATTTTTAGGATTACAAAATTCACGATTCAAGCAGTAAAATCAATGTTAGTGAACTCTAGCTGCAAGAAAATACATATAATACGATATTTATTACATAAAACGTCTTTAGTAAAAGTGAAATGTTGTGAAATGTTTTCTACCTATCAAAGTGGGGGGAGTTATTCGAGGGGGGAGTTGTTGTTTCCTCACACTCAAAGAGGGTGACTTATTCGAGAGGGGGGACTTATTCGAGGATGTACGGTATACATATGTTAAGTTTTTTACTCACCGCCGAGTACAGAAAGCATAAAGTAAACTTTTTTACGTCATTGGATTTACATCCACTTCAGTAAACTTTTTTCTACTTTAAACTTTAAACTGTGAGTCAGTGACCATTTCCAGTCGATGAGATGGGGGACTTGGAATCGGTGGGAGGAAGCTGTTCGAGGAGGCCCCGGCGACACGCGATGCCCAGGCCTGGAACGACACTTGCATTCACCCCGCCAACTAACCTGGCTACGTGGTTGTGGGCTAATGGCACAATTCCTTATAAGGTGACACGGTTGTTTGCAGGGGTCCCCAGGATTTTGGCCCTCGCGGGGGCTGGATAGATAGCAAATCGCTCCTCCGGAGGGATAGATAGCTGGAAATTTTTCTGGGGGGGGGGGCTTGGGGGGGGGCTGGCGGGGGCACAATATATAAGCTTTTTCAAGGTTAAAAAGGCAGAAAGGGGAAAAATCGCTAATGATCAGTTAAAAGTAGCCAAAAGTAGGTATAAAATGGCTAAAAGTAGGTATATAACCATGTAGATAGCCGGAAAGCACGATTTTTAAGGTGAAAAACTATAAAAAGGTGCGAAAATTAGTGATATTGAGTGAAAATTGGGGCAAAATTTCTCAAAAACGACTCCAGATAGATAGATAGCTGAGCGATTTGGGGGGGGGGGGGTCTTTGGGGGTAGTAGACAAAAATTTTGCTTCGGGATAGATAGATAGCTAAGCGGCCTCCGGGATAGATAGATAGCTGGCCGATTTGGGGGGGGGGGCAGCCCCCCCCCAGCCCCCCTAGAAAACCCCTGTTGGTTTGCACGGCACGGTTGAATAAACAATACCATATTACCATGTGACAATATTTTCATGTTTTTACCATATTTCATCTAATCAAATGACACGACATATGTAAATCCAAAGGAAAATAGTCCTGACAAACGAAAATGGAAGGGTAAATTTTTTAGATGGCTGAGAACGGAAAATGGAAAGGGTAGAAATTTTAGCTGGCTGAAAACGGAAAATGGAAAGGGTAAAATTTTTCTTATGGAAAGTTGAAACCCTACCTAATACCTATATCTAATGTAGCGAAAATTATAATTCATGCAGATAGTATCTGCAGATTTCACCTGGCAACAGCTTGGTGCACTAAATCATTCATTCAAATACATTGAAGAAAATTCCTGTCTCAAATTTGAGAAACTTGACAGCAACAGTAACAATCTGTCGGCTCGCAGGGTGGAGGTGTTTGTGAGTGTTTTTCATCATTGTAAATATTCATGTATTTTCAGATGCACCGCGTATCAATTATCAATCGATTTATCACATAGAACCTAAGAATGTGTTTTATGTCCTTGAATTCCCTGAAAAATTCGAAAACTATTTTCGAATTTATGAATTTCCGAATTTTCGAATTTTTTCAAAAAAATATCGATTTTTAAGTGTTTTTTTTCCAGTGGTGGAATAAAAATTCGAAAATTCTGAAAAAATTCGAAAATTCGAAAATATTTTCGAATTTTCGAATCTTTTTTGCCATTGTTACCCACCACTTATTATACCACACAATCACAACAACAAGTGCCAGTGCTTCGATGCAGAAAATCGACGATGGGTGCAATGTAGACCATGGACAAGGCCTGGCTGGTGCGTGGAACCTTAACATCGCGGATTCCTGCTTTGAACCCATTGGAATCCTTGTCCACGAAATCATGCATTTGTTAGGATTTATGCATGAACATAGCAGATCTGATCGCAATCACTATATAACGGTGAGCCATTCAGTTGATGATAATTTTTAAAAGTTTACTGATGTATTTCTCCGTGTAAACCAGCCGGGTGTTCTACATAACGAAGGCTCACTGGCAATTTTTTCTAAAAACGTGTATATAGCCAGATTTACAGCATAATGATCAATAGGAGCTGATGCGACTAGGGTGTTAAAAAAATTTTTTTACATAAGACGGAAAATGGAAAGGTCCATTTTTTCACTTTACAGAAAACGGAAAGGTAAATAAAATTCACTCAGCGGAAAACGGAAAGGAAAAAAAAATTATCAGCCAGAAAACGGAAAACGGAAAAATGAAATGCTAGAAAACGGAAAGCAAAATTTTCACGGAAATGGAAAAAAGAGGGGAATTTGCACAGAAATGGAAAAATTCTCTGGCTTTGATTGTGGTTGCTGTACATTCAGCAACTGTGGATCATGCCAGTAACTTCACTTGTAGTTCAAGCTTACTGGTGTCACTGGGAGGGCAAAACCCACCAGGTTATGTACAGCTTTAAAACTGTACTCAATGGATCCAGAATCCATCAACCAGGCAAACAGTGCAACTACACAAAAACAACAGAGAGCAGTGACAGGTGATGTTGTAAGTAGGGTGTCAAAAAAATTTTTAACGGAAAATGGAAAGGTAAAATTTTTTCACTTTACGGAAAACGGAAAGGTAAAAAAGAATTTCAGCCAGCAAACGGAAAACAGAAAGGTAAAAAAATTTCACTCAGCGGAAAATGGAAAACCGAAAGGTAAAAAAAATTTATCGGCCAGAAAACGGAAAAATGAAATGCAGGAAAATGGAAAATGGAAAGCAAAATTTTCACAGAAAAGGAAAAAAATAAGGTGAAATTTGCATGGAAATGGACAAATTTGCAGAAGGAAAACCTGCATGCAGGTTTGCCTGTTTTTTTTCATTGTGGTAGCTGTACATTCTGCAACTATGGATAATGCCAGTAACTTCACTTGTAGTTCAAGCTTAACTGAACCAACAAAAAATCATCAAAAGGTAGCAAAAGTACACTACAACAACAATAAGAATTTAGCAATAGTGAACTTTGATATAACTGAACAGTAAAAAGTATACTCAGTGGACTGCAAACTATGTGTCCAGAGCCAGAAAACACAAAAATGGCCTGGAAAAACAGAAATGGAAAGGTAAAAATTTTTCAGCCGGAAAACGGTAAAATGGACCAGAAAAACGGAAACTAAATTGTCAGCTGCCGGAAAATGGAAAACGGCAAGGTAAAAATTTTTTGGCTGCCGGAAAACAGAAAGGTAAAAATGTTTCAGCTGCCAGAAATTTTTCAGCTGGAAAATGGAAAAATGGGTGAGAAAAATGGAAACTAAATTATCAGCTGCTGGAAAACGGAAAACGGAAACGTAAAATTTTTTCGGCTGCCGGAAAATGGAAAGGTAAAAAGTTTTCAGCTGCCAGAAGTTTTTCAACCGGAAAACAGAAAAATCGGCCGGAAAAACGGAAACTAAATTATCAGTTGCCGGAAAATGGAAAACGGAAAGGTAAAAAATTTTCAGCTGCCAGAAAAACAGAAAACAGAAAGGTAAAATTTTTTCAGCTGCTGGAAATTTTTCAGCCGGAAAAACGGAAACTAAATTATCAGCTGCTGGAAAACAAAAAAACAGAAAGGTAAAACATTTTTGGCTGCCGGAAAATGGAAAGGTAAAAATTTTTGAGCTGCCGGAAAATGGAAAATGGAAAGGTAAAAATTTTTCTGCAGAAAAGCAGAAATGGAAAACGAAATTTGACACTCTAGATGTGACAAATTCAAATTTCTAAATCATTATGGTAAATGGATGGAGGGCATTATGAAAGGCAAATTTTTGCAAATAGGTACGATGTCAACATCTAGTCCTATAATAGGCAGCGAATTTTCATGTGCAAAGTATACACAGTGCAAAGCATAGCCAATAGAAAACCGTGTTTGTCAAGATTGTCAGCTGCAATCAGGATTGTCTCAGAAAATTGTATCCCCTACAAAATTATATCCGTGGATCGTGTATTTTATGTGATGAGACTGCTCTACTTTTAAAAAGTGACCGCATTCTGTGCAGAGTTCTTAAAAGTACTGAACTTTTTCAAAAGTAAACGTAAATGTAAAGTACTTATTTTTTACTCACAGGTCAGTACAGAAAACGTAGAATATTTTTTTTCGTTTACTCACAAGTAAACATGAGTAAATTAAGTTTGTTTCAGGAAAACATAAAAGTGGGTATTTTTGAGAAATTTTGCCCCAATTTTCACTCAAAATCGCTAATTTTCAAACTTTTTCACCTTTAAATTCACTAGTTAATGTGTTTTTGGGTGCTATTTTGTCCCTATTTTTAGCTTTTCTCTCCTTTTTTCCTTTATGCCTTGAAAAAACCAATTTGAAATATGTTTTCTGTACTCATGTACTTTAAAAAGTAATGGCGATAATGGCCGTAGAATCCAATTAAGCGACCGCAAATAGTGACCCATATACTAGTTGAAACTTGTGTTTACTGTTTAGTTGAACCTCACAACCCCTTTCAGTAACAAGACATTTTTACCTTATTAATTTCAGGTAAACTGGGATGAGATAGAACCAGAAATGCATTTCGCGTGGGTTCGTGAAACTACTTTGACTAACGTGCTAGGGACTGAATATGATCCATTTTCTTTAATACATTATGGTTAGATTGTATCTGTAATTTGGGGTAGCATTTGAGGGGGGGGGCGGGGGTCCACCCCCGAGTGCATGCTCATAGGTGACTCAGAAACTGCTTGGCGAAAATTGTTTACATTTGGATATACCCCTCCTCGAAATACCCCCCTCAAAATGTACACTATGAATTGATGACCCCCTCGAAATACTCTCCTTAAAATTGTACACTATGAATTGCTGACCCACCCCGAAATATTTACCCCGCAAGCTGCGGTTTGTAATCCGGGTAACGCAGAACACATGTTGAACACTGAACGAAGAAATAATAATTCCCCCCTTGAATAATTCCCCCCCTCGAATAGTTCTATTCAAACATGTCTGACGAAATAATAGACCCCCAGGGGGATTATTCAAGCAAATACGGTACACTTTGCAAATTTTGAGCATGGATACTGTAAGGTATTTTTAAAATAAAATACCTAGGAAAGTGTAAAAAAAAAAGTAAGTGTAAATTTTTTTAAGTGTGTGCTCTTGCTTTCGAACATTAGACAACACCCTTGCTTTCACTTTTAGATGAATTTAATGTTCATATATACCTATTCAGTATTTCATATTATCCTCATCAAACACAATCAAAATATCGGAATCCATCATCCGACCCAAAATTACCAATCTGATGCCACGATAATACCCGAGAGAGAGAGAATCATGGTGTATGAGGACTTGGCGCATTGCCAACAGATTTGGATACACGCGGAAAAAATTGAAATAAATATAAATACAGGTGTGGCGTTCTCTACGCGCATGCTGACAACACAAGTTGTCAACTCAGATTTCGGCTTCACGTGTCGCAGATGCTCCAAATGCACATCCGGCAACGTTGAAAAGTAAACAATACCGCATGTGCATTTCGAGATAGCTCTGCGACGATTTACTCTCGAGTTGCCTGTGTCTGTTTTGCCAGTACAATGTAGCCTAGTGCTCATGCGTCTCAGTGTCGACTCATCTCAGAACTATTACGTATTTATGCATGTTCGGCTGCGGTGCATTTTGCCGCAGTGCATTCTTAACTAATTTCGTCCAGGCATACAATGTGGGTAATGTTGGTGTGGTCACTGGATTGAACTGTCCATCAAAGCAATTTTTTGAATTAATCTTATTTGACATAAACTATATGAATGTTTGTCATGATAGCAAAGCAAAAATTGTCAACTGTCAAAAGGTCAAGATCAAAATATTATAAAAATTACAAATAACAAATGAGATTTTTTCAACTGTCAAGATTATTATAAAAAATTATAAAGAAATCCGGTTGCCTCAGCAGTCAAATGTGCAACCGACCTAACAAAACTGTCGCTATCCCTATCACCCTAATAACTGATCCCTAACACTGATAATTTTACACCACCCAATATTTCATTTCATTTTTTCGCTGCGTACAACAATAATCCTTTTCGGACTGTCAATTATCATTTCCATTTTTTACAAATCCCGTTCATTGTGAAGTGTCAGTCATATAAACAGATTATCTATGCGCGCAGTGCGTACTGTATTGACCATAGCCGGACGTACAGGGAACAATATGACATCAAAAAATGCAATACACCACTAAGCCCACACGTTCCCGAGATGAGATGACACTGTATGAGACTCTACTATATGAGACTGTAAGGGGCAACTCGAGAGCACTCCCTCTGCGACACGCGACGCTGAAATCTCAGTTGACGCATACCAGTTTATACACATGTGTCAACCAGGCTGGCCGCGACGTTTCCGCGCGTGAAAAACACCGTGCAAAAACAAACGCGCGGAACCCATTTTTGTTCCGCGCATAGAGAATGCTACAGCGCGCTTATGTGGTGATCTGGTATATGTGCACGAAAGGAAAACGTGTCTATGCGCGCAAACTTATGGAGGTCAAATCGACCAGGCGCGCGGAAACGATTGTTTTAGCATGACACAGACTCTACGTGTTCGCAAAACGAACACGTAATGAGCTTATTGGGTATTACCAAGTCATTAGTGGGAAATTTTTTAGTGGGTGCACAGTCGGAACTGCATTTCTCCAGGCATTTCTCTACCGATTTTGATGGTTGAGCACTTAAAATGATCAGAATGATGTGGCGAGCACTTGAATAAAGCAAGTATGATAATATATTGTGACTTAATTGTCATTGTTTGTTCCAAGTGATGACTCAAAAAAAGTGAAAACCATCTGAATAATGAACCAAAAATTATTCAGTTTTTCATCATAATATTTCGTTTTTATCATGGTATAATTAATTGTGGAATTTGACACAATATTTAATAGCTCCTGCGATTATTTTGAGCGTGTGGAAACGTTTTGTTCCACACGCAGAGGTTGCCTGTTATGCGCGCACCATTTTTGTGCGCGCGCAGGGCTGCATCTGTTGTGTGTTTGCGCGCGCGTCAGGCGACCTATGTTTGTGTCATTGCGCGGAACATGTGTCCACCCAATGTTTTTTTGCGTGCTTGCGTGCGGAAACGTACGCGCGGAACCCTCGCGGACAGCCTGGTGTCAACTAGTGTGCGGGATATTTTCATTTCCAACTATTAGCGGCCATTTCTGGTCACTTAATTGCATTCTGCAGCCATCGTTGGTGTCGCGTGCGGAAATCCTGTAACTTTTATAATACGCAGCCTGGGAACTTGGCAGCAAGCCAAGTCCTCAAATGTGGCCCGACCGATGTGGCCCGAGGGACAATTTTTACGACATGCCCATATTTCGACACAATGCATATTTACCGTATTTCCTCGAAATACCCCCCGGGGGGTGATTGTTTCATAGTGGTCCCGAGAGGGGGGGGGGGGGGTCAAACGAGGGGGGGGGTATTTCGAGGAAATACGGTATGTTGCTATTTTCAGTGAGCTAATGCACACATGCAGTGTTTTTTGACACATGTTCTCGTTCAATTTCTTTTTTGTAGTTTCGCTAAATGTGTACAACTGGCCCGTGTTTAACTTTTTTTACACTTTTATTACCCGGGTAATTTGCCTGGGAAAGTGTAAAAACGTGTAAGGGTATTTTTATAAAGTGTAAGTGTAAGCGTAAATATAAATACCCATTTACCCGGGTATTTTGGGTAAGTGTAAATACACTTGCGCAATTGTGGTTTATACCATCTACGTAGCTACTTACCGTACTTGCTTGAATAATCCCTGTGGGATTATTATTTCGTCAGACTTTTTTAGGGGGGACTATTTGTAGGGAGGGGGGTGGTTTAAAAATGAAAAAAATCATATTGCTCTCATGCACTCAACATCCACTTTTACCCACGTTCACTAAATTACAGTCATTTTCGAGTTGCATACAGGTCAAGATAGGATGAGTTCAGTGGTTAATGATCCGGTTGAATCCGGGGAAAACAATATGTTCGGCGTAGGTCAAAGTTTTTCATGGGTAACATCCAGTGATGCTGACAGTTGGTATCAAAAGATGACAGCAATCAGAGATGGAATGCATTGTTGAGACAACATTTTTTTGTGCATCACATAGTGAATACGCGTTCCTTCTTAAACGTAAAGAATGTACTTCAGGCTAGTTCAATTCATGTCACAGTGTGACAGTCACACCATCAAAATATGCACAAAAATGTGTGTGTGGTGTGCAGGGTTGGTTTCAGTAAAATTCTTTTAGCTAAAAATGTAGTAAAATTGTATAAAAATTCAGCATGGTGCAGTGTATCTATCCCAAGTTGTATAAATACTACACCCCTTCCGGGCACCTTTGTCATGGCTTTTTACATAACTTTTGACTTATGTGTTTATGTGTAAAATGTCTAATATATCTTAAGCACAGCCAATGTGATAACTGGGACGTTTGAGTCTTTTTGAGAAACGTGCTTCTGCGTAAAAACTGTTATCTCATCATGTATAGAGACTACACATTGTCAGCCATTTATCGAACTAAAATTTATGGTCAAAAGGGTGTGGGTCAAGAAGTTGGTTTGTCCAGAACTGATATTTTTCAATTGAATGAAGCATTTGGCTGCGAAATTGCAGGTGAAGGGGGGGGGGCTTGGGGTCTTTATAATTCTAGTTATTTTACCATTGTTGGATACTGAGTAATACAGATCAGTATTGTTAAATTACTAGTATTTTTGGAAAACTTACCTAAATGTAAATACCATATTTCCTCAAAATCCCCCCTTCTAAATACCCCCCTCAAAATTGACACTATGATTTTATAACCACCCTCCCTTGAAATACCCCCCCCCACCCCCAAATTAAGTGTTGACCTATTTTGGGGTGGAGATATCGAGTTTCAGATGAAAAATCGCTGTTTTTTAAAACATCGGTGTTTCTGTATCTCGGGAACGGTATTAGAGGTTTTTGAAGAAACAAGAATACAGTATTACCTCGCAATTAACTCCCCCCCCCCTCGAAATACCCCCCTAAAATTTGAATGTAACGAGAACGTAAATGACGAATACCACAGTTTGTGATCTGTACAATGAAGAACACACGTTAAAACCGATGATTGAGTGACGTTAGGGAAGGGCTTATGTGTATATACAGTCATATATGACTATAAACACATGTACCTATTTACATCTATGTAATTGTTTGATTTTTATAGGTCTGAGTATGGGGAATTTCCAAAAATTTCTGGCGAAATAATAAACCCCTCTCAAATTTTGCTGGTGAAATAATAAACCCCCTGGGGGTATTTCGAGGTAATACGGTATATATATCAGATCCGCACTTAACTTCATCTTTTTCACTATGGTGTTTATCGAGTTACGGAACCAAGTAGTTATGATTGCAGAAACAAATTATCCACTGTGTATTCAGGTACCATACGTGGATTGTCTTGGATTGACAAAAATTTTCGCGTTGTTGGAGATACACCGAAGCCAAGTCAGTGATAATTTTGCCACAAAGTAAATGTGTTTTGTGTAAGTGCGTGCACCGCATCAGCATCACAAAAAGGCGGCGGTCAATTTTTGTGCTGTGGATAGTGGTGGAAAGCGCCAGGAAAAATGGCGCCATGGCACCGGTTCCCAAAGGGCGCCACAGAAAATGGCGCCATGACACCATCTGAAAAAAGCGCCGGGCGCAAAAAGGAAACAGAGACAATGATACCAGGCGCCAAAATGGCGCCAACAGTAAAAATCACTATTTCAGCGTGTGTTTCATCACAGAACTATTTTTTAGAAGAGCAAAGTGTTATGCCATTATTCTGATGGTGAAAAGCTACAAAACCCAATCCTATCATGAATATAATATACCCATTTACATATTTCCTGGAATACCTCCGGTGGGTTTATTATTTCATCCACAAGTTTTTTAATCCGTCCCCACGCCGCAGCCGCGCACAAAAGCATTTGTGCAGACAAAGAGAAGTGCAACGGGATCACCTGGTGCCACTCCCAGACCCTGTAAAATGTCAAATGTCATGCAAAGTGTCAATAGTCATGGAAAATGCCCTGCAAAATGGCAAACGTATGTTTGCCATTTTGCGGGGCATTTTACATGACTTTTGACACTTTGCATGACATTTGACATTTGACAGGACTTTTTACAGGGTCTGGGACTGGCACCTGGCGCGATTGCGCGCAACGGATGATTTCAATGTCGATCGACTGCCCGTACACGTGCAGAACGTGCAAGGATGAATGCTACCAGCCAGATGCCGATCCTGAGGATTGCGACTATCGAGATGCACCCATAGCTCAAATCGGGGCATGCGTTTTAGGCTTAGCGCTTGGGCTTAGGTTTTCACCCACAAAAGTGCTATTTTGAGCCATACACATCGCTAGTTGTGTACCTATTTTCAGTGCAATGTATCTAGTATGAGTGATTTTCTCAGTGATTTTTTTCCAATTTCAAAAATATATATAAATATATCACTGAGAATAAAAAAATAAAATAAAATAAAAATCTTATATATATATATATATATTTATTGTGATTTTCGAAAATATAAATCACGGGTGATTTTGTAAATGAGGAGTTTGGTTCCGTAACCCGTTAAGTGCAAAAGTGAAAAAAATTGAGTTAAGTGCGGATCTGACGTATATATTATATATATATATATATATATATTTATTCGTGATAGAAAAAATTTTTTCTCAATATCTCATACCGTTCCCGATATACAGAGATAGCGTTTTTTGAAAAAAATGCAATTTTGCATCCGAAACCGGTTATCTGCAGCCCAAAATAGGCGAGTTTGCACTCGAAACCCGTTATCTACAAAAAAACTATCATTTTTTGCACCCGAAACTTGTTATCTGCAGAGAAAAAAGTTTGCATCCGAAACTCGTTAAGGATTTAGTATGGAGGTGTCAAAATCACCATACAAAAATGGAGTTTGCATCCGAAACTCGTTAAGGAAATCTGTACTGGTTTTTATGAATTTGCATCCGAAACTCGTTATCTGCAGGTGACTTTGCACCCGAACCTGGTCATTTTCATGAGGCTAGTGGCACTCAGGTGAAAGTTTGCATCCGAAACTTGTTATCTGCAGGCAACGATGGAAAAAACACAGAAATTGAACACAGAAACTCATTGAGTTTCTGTGTTTTTGTTTTACACAGAAACACGGAAACTCATAAATTTTGAAAAACTCAAAACTCAAATGAGTTTTTTTTGGAGAACACAGAAAAGTTTTTTGAGTTTTTGTGTTTTTTTTTCAGTGAAGTGGTTGAATGCACATTAATTCAGTTAAACTAAACATAATAAGATAAGCATCTATAGTATGTAAATATGTACATAATGTATTCATATTTTATAATGGTAACAAAAAGAAATTAAAGATGGCATGTACATCTCATGGTGGATTTGACAATTCAAGTTTCGACATTTAAGTATACCTTATTACCTTGAATAAACCCCCCCTTGAATTAACTCCCCTCAAAATGGACTGGTGTAATAATAAGCCCCGCCCCCCTCGAAATACCCCTCTCCGGGATGATGTACATCATGTATCCAATGTACATGATGTATTTATTACTGCTAATTTGCATCGCAGCTACACATAGACTGTACTAGGTTGTGTAGCTGACTACATGTTTTTTTCAAATATATCCTGTTGGTACGCATTCATAACCTGTTTTGGGTACGTAAATGCCTACTATTTTCTATGATCCTTACAAAACTATCTGACAAAATAATAATGCCCATGGGGGTATTTCGAGGTAATATGGTAGTTGTAGTTCAAATCAATTCTGTAGTCTTCCATACAGTGCACATCCATTGAAGAATTTTGGAGTACTGCGTAAACTGTCGTTTCTGGGCATTTTGTTGCTGGTGTTGTGATGTTGATGTCCTCATTGTGGACATTTTTAAGGACTTTTTTCACACTTGAATGAATACAGAAATGTTATGCTTGGTTAAAACATGTGCAAAACCAATATTTTATAAGAAAACCACTGTTTCTAGATCGAAATGCTGTAAATCAAAATTTTTGGGGCGAAAACTCGATTTTTTTTGGAAAAAAACTTGAGTTTTTTTTTTAAACTCAAAAAACTCGAGTTTTTACAAAAAACACAGAAATAAAAACAGAGTTACTCAAGTTTAAAAAAAAAAACAACTCAAAACACAGGTATTCATCTTTGAAAAACTCAAAACACAGAAAGTGTTTTTTTTGGAGAACTTACCCATTGTTGTCTGCAGGTGCTTTGCACCCGAAACTCGTTATCTGCATGCATTTATGCTGATGTGATGTCAAACAAATCACCATAACTCTAGGTATATACCCTGGCCAGAGGGTTGTAAATATGGAAAATGTAGAGAAATTCATGAACTTTTCAAAAAGTTTCGGGCAAGCGTTGTCACTTGAAGCATGCCCGCGTGGGCCAATGTCAAAGTTTCAAATGCGATTTTCAAAAAACCAAAAAAACCCTGCAGATAACGGGTTTCGGAATCAAACTCCTCAAATGCTAATTGCATTGTTGTTCACACTTGGTAATTTGTTTGCAAACTCTGGCGAAAACAATATAAGGTATATCTCTAATATAAGGTAGCCTCTTATATAAGTTGTACGCTAAACGCTGAAAAAAGCTGACTAAATCAATATACCGTATTTACTCGAAATGCCCCCAGGGGCCAGATTCAAATCTCCCTACAGATTTGGAGGGTAGGGCGTACGCACGATTCATTTTTTAAAGTTCAGCCGCATCGACGCACATGCACAAAGAGCAAGGCGGTTTGTAAAATATACGAAACCATCCCTTAAGGTCGCCGATATTGCAATATGATGTATATCACTTTGATTTTGGCCCGGAATTCACTATTTCGTCATTTCTTGGCCGCCTGCCAACTAGCTTTTAATTTTATTTTGTCGGGCGGGTTACTCGCAAAAGTCGCGCGTTTGTACGTTTGTGCATGCATTTCTTTCTTGTCGCTGCCCTCATGGTTTCGGTTGCAGACAGTGAACACTAAAAAAGTGACCACCTGACTACACAAAAGCGCGACTTATGCGAGTAACCCGCCCGACAAAATAAAATAAAAAACGAATTGGCCGACGACCAAGAAATGACGAAATCATGATTTCCGTGTCAAAATCGAAGAGATATACGTCATATTGCAATATCGGCGACCTTAAGGGATGGTTTCGTATATTTTACAAACCGCCTTGCTCTCGACACATGTGCGTCGATGCGGCTGAACTTTAAAAAATCTATCGGTCGTACGCCCTACCCTACCAATCTATAGGGAGAATTAAATCTGGCCCCATGGGGTTTATTTTTTTCAGAGTGGAAATTTTGACGGGTGTATTTCGAGGGGAAGCTTATTCGAGGGGGAGGGGCATTATTATTTCGTCAGAAATTTTCACAAAATTCATAGTAAAGAGTACGGCTTTATGTACCCAAAATTGGTAATAAACATGTCAAAGTAGGGTACCTATATTTGGACATATCACGTGCATCGCTTCGCTACACAAACTAGTACATGTGTAGCTGCGATGCAAACAACCAATATATGAGTCAGTCCACGAGTCAGTAGCCAAAAGTTGGACACCAAAAATTTTTTTATTTTCTCAAAGTGTTGCCTATATAGCACTGATAAAAAAATCATTTTTCATTTTTTCTGTATACTCTTATATATAGCATAATCAAGCATTTTCACATGTAATAGTGATTGCATCCCGATTCACGCCTTAACCGTGTCTGGGACAAGGCAGTAGACACACATGGTTGCGAAGCCGAGAGAGTCCTCTATCAGAATCCACAGACTTTTTGGGGTGTTCCCCTCAGGTTACATATACCTAAGAAAGCAAAATGTGCTAGGCACTGTTTTCTGCAGTAAAGTTGCATCGTGATTGAGGCAAAACTGGGAAAAACTATTCACTATGATTCATACACCAAGATAGCTGAGATTGTGCTCTTTCAGAATCCACAGCCTCCCAGAAGGTTCACTGTCATGATTTTATACCTAAGAAATCAAAAATCATAATTTTGATCATCTGACATCATCGCATCACGACTGAGGCCGTACCTGAGTATATGTATAGGCTTTATTTTTTATTGTTGTGAAGCCGAGAATCTGCTCTTTCAGAATTCACGGATATTTTAGGGGTTTGCTGAAACCAATTTACCCTAGAAGCCAAAATGTGCCGGCAGAGCTGATTCCGGCGACATGCATCCCGATTCACGCCTTAACCATGTCCAGGACAAGGCAGTAGACACACATGGTTGCAAAGTCGAGAGAGTCCTCTATCAGAATCCACAGACTTTTTGGGGTGTTCCCCTCAGGTCACATATACCTAAGAAGGCAAAATGTGCCACACACAGTTTTCCATGGTAAAGTCACATTGTGATTGAGCTGAAACCGGGAAAAACTGTTCGCTATGATTCATACCACAAGATAGCTGAGATTGTGCTCTTTCAGAATCCACAGCCTCCCAGAAGGTTCACCGTCACGATTTTATACCCAAGAAATCAAAAATTTATAATTTTGATCATCTGACATCATTGCATCATGACTGAGGCCCTACCTGAGTATACTTATAGGCTTTATTTTATATCGTTGCGAAGCCGAAAATCTGCTCTTTCAGAATCCACAGATATTTCGGGGGTTTGCTGAAACCAATTTACCCTAGAAGCCAAAATGTGCTGGCATAGCTGATTCCAGTGAATTGCCACCCTGATTCACGCCTTAACTGTGTCCGGGACAAGGCAATAGACACACATGGTTGCGAAGCCGAGAGAGTCCTCTATCAGAATCCACAGACTTTTTGGGGTGTTCCCCTCAGGTCACATATACCTAAGAAGGCAAAATGTGCCACACACAGTTTTCCATGGTAAAGTCGCATCGTGATTGAGGCAAACTGGGAAAAACTGTTTGCTATGATTCATACTACAAGATAGCTGAGATTGTGCTCTTTTAGAATCCACAGCCTCCCAGAAGGTTCACTGTCACGATTTTATACCTAAGAAATCAAAAAGATGAAAATTTGACAATCTGATGTCATCACATCATGATTGAGGCCATCACTGAGGATATGTATAGGCTTTATTTTATATAGTTGCAAAGCTTAGAATGTGCTCTTCTTGAATCCACAGACTTTTCGGGGGTTTGATGAAGGGAATTTACCCAAGAGGCCAAAATGTGCTGGCAGAGGCGATTCCAGCCGATTGCATCGCGATTCATGCATGAACCATGTCCGGGACAAGATAGTAGACACACACCGTTGCGAAGCCTAGAGAGTCCTCTATCAGAATACAAACACTTTTCAGGTTTTCCCCACTCAGGTCACATATACCAAAGAAAGCAAAACGTGACGCGTGCAGTTTTCTGTGGCACAGCCACATCACGATCAAGGTGAAACCAGGAAAAACTATTTGCTATGATTCATACCACAAGATAGTTGAGATTGTGCTGTTTCAAAATCCACTGCCTACCAGAAGGTTGACCATCATGATTTTATACATAAGAAATCAAAAAGGCATCAAATCTACACATTTTTTATTTCTAAGGTATAAAATCATGACGGTCAACCTTCTGGTAGGTGTTGGATTATCAAACAGCTCAATCTCAACTATCTTGTGGTATGAATCATAGCAAATAGTTTTTCCTGGTTTCACCTCAATCGTGATGTGACTGTGCCACAGAAAACTGCATGCAGCATGTTTGGCTTTCTTTGGTATATGTGACCTGCAGGGGAATATGCCAAAAAGTATGTGGATTCTGATAGAGGACTCTATCGGCTTCGCAAAGGTGTGTGTCTACTGCCTTGTCCCGGACACGGTTTAGGCGTGAATCGAGATTCAATGGGCTGGAATCGCCTCTGCCAGCACATTTTGGCCTCTTGGGTAAATTCCTTTCAGCAAACACGTGAAAAGTCTGTGGATTCAGAAAGACCTGAGAGGAACACCCCAAAAAGTCTTTGTATTCTGATAGAGGACTCTCTCAGCTTTGCAACAATATGTGTATACTGCCTTGTCCCGGACACAGTTAAGGCGTTAATCACGACACAATTTGCCAGAATTGCCCCCGCCAGCATGTTTTGGCTTCTTTGGTAAATTTGTTTCAGCAAACCCCCAAAAAGTCTGTGGATTCAGAAAGAGCACATTCTAAGCTTCGCAATGGTATAAAATAAAGCCTATATGTATCCTCAGTTACAGCCTCAACAGTGATGCAATGATGTCAGATTGTCAAATTTTCATCACTTTGAATTCTTAGGTATAACATTGTGATGGTGAACCTTCTGGAAAGCAGTGGATTCTGAAAGAGCACAATCTCAGCTATCTTGTGGTATGAATCATAGCAAATAGTTTTGCCCTTTTTCGCCTCAATCGCAATGTGACTGTGCCGCAGAAAATGGCACATGGCACGTTTTACTTTCTTAGGTATATGTGACCTGAGGGGAACACCCCAAAAAGTCTGTGGATTCTGATAGAGGACTCTTTCAGCTTCGCAACGGTGTGTGTCTACTGCCTTGTCCCAGACACGGTTAAGGCGTGAATGACAACACAATCGGCTGGAATCGTCTCTGCCAGCACATTTTTGCTTCTTAGGTATATGTGACCTGAGGGGAACACCCCAAAAAGTCTGTGAATTCTGATAGAGGACATTCTTGGCTTCACAACGGTGTGTGTCTACTGCCTTGTCCCAGACACGGTTAAGGCATGAATCAAGACACAATCAGCCGGAATCACCTCTGCCAGCATATTTTGGTTTCTTAGGTAAGTTGGTTTCAGCAAATTCCTGAAAAGTATGTGGATTCTGAAAGAGCACATTCTCAGCTTTGCAACAATATAAAATATGGCCATTATATTTTTAAAGGCAAGTGCCCAACAGCGAATAATGTTAGAAATGCCCAATTTTGGAAATATTCACTTTCGACTATATGCAATATATACGAATGAAAATTTTACATGTATTTCACAACTCACTGGACCCATTGGAGTACCTTAGGACCATTTTTGCAATTTTCATTTTTTTATCGGTGTCCAGGATTTGTTCCTGGTGTGGCTATTGACTCGTGGACTGACTCATATACATCATGTACACTGCATACATGATGTACATCATTTCAGGGGGGGGGGGGGGTATTTCGAGGGGGGTTTATTTTTTCCCCAGCTCAAAAACACCTTGGGGTATTTCGAGGGGGGTTAATTCAAAGGGGGGTATTCCGAGGAAATACGGTAAGGTATACCTTATATTGGAGGTAATACGGTACGTTTTTTTACAACTTTGCACAGATCCTGTTCAACTGTGAAAAAAATATACCATATACCATTTTTCTTTCATTTTAATCATCAACATCGGTCATGCAATTTTGAATTTCTAAATTGGAAATTTGTGGCACTTGTGGCTTCAAAATGCTACACTTGATCTGGGCTATAATTGCACCACTCCACACAGTGATTCCAGAATATGACGAGTGGTCGCCTGCGCCAGAGTGGTAATTTACATTTTATGAATTACCGTATTACCTCGAATTACCCCCCCCCTTTAAATACAGTCAGGTATGAGCGAGCTGGGGATAAATATTACTCCTCGAAATACTGAAATTTTGAATAATGTGCATCATGTATGCAATGTACATGATGTATTACCGAACTCAAACTTAAAATTTATCACTCAAAATTTGCTGGCGAAAAATAAATCCCCATGGGGGTATTTCGAGGTAATATGGTAGTATACCTTTATGTAACCTACAGTTTCAGATGGCATTGTTAAACTGGGATCATGTATAATTCCTGGGGCCAGTTCCGCAAGTGGAGAAGTGAAATGAGAAGTTGATTGAGAAGTGAAGTAATATGTAAAAAGCTAAATGAAATGAGAAGTGGCAAGTGAAGTGAAAAGAGAAGTGGAATGAGAAATGAAGAAAAAAATTAAAAAAACAACATAAAGGTTGAATCCTGACCTAAGACAGAATTGTTTCTGATCACGGTTATGATGATTTAGTGGGAAACGTGCCAATTTTTCGCTTGTGCGGAACTTTGGAATTGAATGTTTAACCATATTCAAAAAACTTCACATCAAAATTTCACTTCACTTTTCCCTTCTCATTTCAGTTTGCTTCTCACTTCTAATTTCACTTCGCTTTTCACTTCTCACTTCCCATTTCTCTTCTCACTTTTACACTTGCGGACAACGATGGGTAAGTTCTCCAAAAAAAAAACACTTTCTGTGTTTTGAGTTTTTCAAAAATGAATACCTGTGTTTTGAGTTTTTTTATCGAAAAAAACTTGAGTAACTCTGTTTTTATTTCTGTGTTTTTTGTTAAAACTTGAGTTTTTTTGAGTTTTTTTTAAAAAACTCGAGTATTTGTCCAAAAAACTTGAGTTTTCCCCCCAAAAATCTGATTTACAGCATTTTGATGTGGAAACAGCGGTTTTCTTATAAAATATTGGTTTTGCACATGTTTTAACCCCACATAACATATGTGTATTCATTCAAGTGTCAAAAAAGTCCATAAAAATGTACTCAATGAGGACATCCACCCACATCGCAACACCAGCATCAACAAAATGCTCACAAAGGACAACTTACGCAGTACTCCAATATTCTTCAATGGATGTGCACTGTATGGAAGACTACAGAATTGATTTGAACTACAACTATATTTTAACATGTTCACCAGGAGATGTGCGTGCCATCCTTAAATTATTTTTTGTTCCATCATAAAATTTGAATACATGATGTACATATTTACATGCTATACATGCATATCTTATCTTGTTTAGTTTAACTGAATTCATGTGCGTTTTGAAAATGTGTTCAACCACTCGCTGAAAAAAAAACTCAAAAACTCAAAAAACTTTTCTGTGTTTCCGTGTTTCTGTGTTTCTGTGTTCTCCAAAAAAAACTCATTTGAGTTTTGAGTTTTTCAAAATTTGTGAGTTTCCGTGTTTCTGTGTAAAACAAAAACACAGAAACTCAATGAGTTTCTGTGTTCAATTTCTGTGTTTTTTCCATCGTTGCTTGCGGAACTGGCACCAGGCCCCTTTACAGGGCTTATATTTATTAAATATAAAGCTATAAGATTTACGTTTTTATAAATGTAAATGCAGATTAAAGACAGGATATAAGTGTTTAAATGAATATAGGTAAATTGGAAAAAATACAACATTCATTTGTTTAACATGGTAGGGAAAAATGTGGAATGGACCCAAATTAATTGGAACTGAATCAATGGAAACAAATTATGTCATCTTGCAGTATGTTCATAGAAAATGACAATCCATTTGATTCAAGTCAATTAAAAGAAAAGTTTTGTTATTTTGGGGAGGATCTCACTTGACATGAAACTATTATGATTTCGTTGCGCATCACCAGCAGGGTTGGTTTTATAAAAATTCATTTGAGTAAAATTGTATAAAAATTGTATAAAATTTTTATTTTATTTTAATTTTATTCTTGTTTCCTTTAATTTTATTTTATTCCCAAAAGTCATTAATAAAATAAAATGACACATTTGACAAAAATTTACAAAAATTGTACAAAAAATCAGAATCATGCATGCAAGGCCAGAAAAATGTTATAATCAGACGTATTCATGAAAAACCTGTGACAAATTTTTCCCTTACTTTTCAAAAGTTGCATGCAGTATATATTAGTAGTAAATTTGAATTTTTATACAATTTTTATTTTTATTCTTAAATTTTCCATTTTATTTTATTTTATTTTATTCTTGAATATTCCATTTTTTATTTATTTTATTTTTATTTTTTTCTGAGATTTTGCCAACCCTGATCACCAGGTATACAGTATACCGTATTTCCTCGAATTACCCCCCGGGGTTTTTTTTTGTCAGAGTGAAATTTTTTTAGAGAAAAACGTGAAAAATGCAACAATAACCACCATTTATAAGTTTTTACAGCCTTATATAAGGATGTAGATGGTGTAAACAATGTTCAAACGTAACACAGTAAGTGTTTTGAATGTCTGTTATGCATTACCCGGACCACAAATTCATAGTGCCCATTTTGAGGGGGGGGGTATTACGAGGGGGGGTATTTCGAGGAAATACGGTACTCAGCGGTCAGCACACTTAGTATGGAAACCTACAATAATTTAATGAATAAAATCTTGAGATGAATTTCGTAATTAGTTATTCCATAATAAAAACTAAATTTTGTGATGAAAAACTGTTTAATTTTTGGTTCATTGTTCAGATGGGTTATGGTAGGTTTTCATACTAGTGTGATGTCCGTCAAGTACATACATAAATACATATCATACATACTCGCGCAGTGAATGGCTGAAAATAAATGAATCCACATTTGACGTCATCCTGAAGGGAGGCATAATATTCGTAAAAACGTTGGTGAACATCTTCAGTTACCGTATCTCCTCAAAATACCCCTCCCCCCTCCCTCCGCGGTGGGTAATTGTTTCAGAGAGTTTAAAAAAGGGGGACTTATTGTTTCGGCACTATGTAAGAGTCATTGTTTCTCACGTGTTCTGCTTGCCCGGATCACAAACCATAGCTTCAGGTATGTAGGTTCTCTTTAGACTCAATTTGAGGGGGGGGGGGTATTTCGAGGGGGGTTAATAAATTCAGAGGCTATTTTGCGGGGGGAGGGGGGTATTTCAAGGCAATACAGGTTTTTTACATAACATTCAGAGTACATATATTCATGAATACTTACCACGGACAGGGTTACCCAGCCATATCAAGATCGAATGTTCGGCATCTCTAGCAATTGTTGGCTGCACGGACTCTGCGGGACATTTGAACTTAAACTGATGAGATTCCATGGGTATTGTAAGTAATTATTGACTTTAATCACTAGTGATGGAATGACAGCATCTGGAGCCCTTTTTTACCTATCAGTGACATTTTTCAATGCTGTTATTGTATGTTGTTCTTGGGATTCATGGTCACCTGCAACTTTTTTAGAACTTTCCATCATTGGCCCCACACACGCTAGTGGACATCGAGACCAAATGTCAACTGGTTCCGTTCCCAATTCAAATCTTGCGTTTGAACGTCATTCGTCGGCTCATCAGCAAGCTTTGAATCGGGATCGGCACCAGTTGACATTTGGTGTCGTTGTCAACTAGCGTGTGTGGGTGGGCCCATTAGTAGTTACCATAATTATTACAAAATGATTTTAATTAAAAAAATTTCAAATAAAAAAATGAGGAAACGGAATAAATGAATAGTTTCTAAATAAAGTGCACAAATGATTTTTAGACACTTTTGCAATTTCTTAATGTTAAAGCTTCAATTTATTCAACGAAAGGATATAAATTTTTTTATGTGATAGCAACGATGGCAAAAACACACATTAAATACGGAAACTCATTGAGTTTCTGTGTTTTTGTTTAACACAGAAACACGGAAACTCAACAATTTTGAAAAACACGGAAACTCAAATGAGTTCTTTTTTGGAGAACACGGAAACATGGAAACACAGAAAATACGGAAATGTTTTTTGAGTTTTTTGATGCAAGCAATTCGAGGAACTTGATTTGAACTTAACAATGTGAATATGTGCATACAAAACGTATGCATTTATGTATTGTGTGTAAATATGTGCATGAAGTATCCAAGTTTAATGATGAAATAAGTATCCAAAAATAAGAGAAGTATCCAAGTTGAATGATGAAATAAGTATCCAAAAATAAAAGATGGTGTCCGCATTATCAGGTAGTTACGACAATGATAGGGACTGTGATTGAAGTGTTGAGGAGTGTCCACCAGAGTTTGCTAGCTCACACAATGGAGCTGAGAGGGCTCCTCACTTCCCAAGCTGTCGAAGGTGTCTCGTGGTCACCCATTTGGAATTAACACCAGTTAATTTATGAAAAGTTCCCAATACATGAAAAAAACGTGTGCAAAACCAATATTTTATGAGAAAACCAGTTTCCACAGTAAAATGCTGTAAAATGCATTGTTTTGTTAAAAAAATAGAGTTTATACCAAAATACTTGATTTTTTATCCAAAAAACACGAGTTTTTACTAAAAAAACTGAGTTTTTATAAATAAAAACTAGAGTTTTTACAAAAAAAAATCGCACAGAAATAAAACACAGATATTTATTTTTGGAAAACTCAAAATACAGAAAGTTTTTTTATTTTGAGAACTCACCCATCGCTGGTGATGAGTCGACATAAAAATATATTTTTTTGGCAAGAATCACCACAATGCAATTGAGGCGTCCAATTCTAAAAGTCGACAAGTCCAAAATATGAAAATTTCGAGTTAGGCCCGGAAACGTCATCTGGGGCTACTTCTGCACATTTTTCATCATTTTCCATAAATTTTTTGACCTCACATGCTCATATGGCAAAGTGCCAAATCTGACATTTTTGGGGAAAAATGCAAAAAGTTTGGGCAAGAAGTCGACAAGTCCACTTAGGTAGTTTTGGGCTAAAAGGCGACAAGTCCATCCTCCGCTTCTTTTTTTTATGGGAAAAAAACGCAAGAAATGTGATAAGTCCACTATGGAAACCGATTTCCAAAGGGCGACAAGTCCATAATTTTCCCATAAGGCAGCCTCGGCTTCCCCGGGAACAAAAATGTTCTCGCGTGCAAGAAGGCGACAAGTCCATTTCCCTCCCCGAAACAGTTTTGCTCTGACCGAATGGAATTTTAGGGACACCCCATTTTTCACATATATGTTGAGATTAGGGGCTGAAAATTTGACACTTTATTGTCAACATATGGAACTTTATGAAAACCATGAGAGAGCCAATTTGGACATGCACCACGGGCCTGGAATTGGATCGGAAACTTAAAATGCGATTTACTCAAAATCACATTTTGTGGACTTGTTGACTTTTAGAATTAGACGCCTCAATTGTTGTTGTTTTTTTAGTTCATTGGAGAAAAATGTAATGATTATCTATGTGCATATTTGAAAGGATAACCATATTTTCAATATATCGTGCAAACTTGTCAAAAGAACAGTAAAGCTAAAAGCTGGTGCTAAAAGCTGGGCACTCCCAGACCTTGTAAACTGTAAAACGTCACGCAAAACGTAAAAGACCCTGTAAAAGGTCATGTGTCATGTAAAAGACCCAGTAAAGCATTGATAATTCTCAAAAAAATTGGTGACATGGTTTTTCATCTCTAATTCTCTAGAAAATTGGTGGACTTTCACAAAGATAAATAACAAAAAAAGCAATAAAACATTATCACAGAATATAGAAGCAACAATCACATTCTCAATTTGTATGTGCTCATGCAAGCTACACATGCAAGCAAATAGATTTATATGTGCAAATGGAAAGTGAGTTTATACCGTATTTCCTCGAAATACCCCCGTCTTGAAATACCCCCCCCCCCTCGAAATGGCCACTATGAAATAGTTACCCACCCCCTCGAAACCCCCCCCCAAAATTGACTGCACAGAGAACGTACATAACAAAACTGCGGTTTGTGATTCGGGCAATGCAAAACACACGTTAAAATCAATGAATTGTTACGTTAGAATTAGAACACTGTTACACACTTAAATAAGTCAATAGACTCTTATATATAGCTGTTATTGTTGCATTTTTCTACGTCTGCGTACGTTACAGATGACATTTTAGTACTGGAATTTCAAAAAATTTATGGCGAAAAAGTAAGCCCCCCCTCGAAAACCCTCCCGCTCGTTTAACCCCCCTCAAAATTCTCACTCTGAAACAATCACCCCCGGGGGGTATTTCGAGGAAATACGGTAGTTGTAAACGCATTGGTATAAACGGCGAGATCTCGGCCGTAAAGTAGACCCAGTTGTAAGGTACGCCTACCCGGCCGTAATGTAAACCCGGCCGTAAAGTAGGGAGTGCTACTTTGAGGCCGGGCATCATTACGGCCGGGTTTACTTTACAGCCTGGCTTTACGGCCAAGTTGTGAGCCGCGCGCCAGTTCGCTCTCGGCGCATGCCTATTCCGCATTTTGGCCTATTCCGCATTTTGGCTCATCCCGCACATTTAGCTACCCATCCCGCATTTTGGCCTATCCCGCATCTTGCCGGTGTAATGTGCGAGATAGGCAGTGTGCGTGATGGGTTTGTGCGCGGGATAGGCCAAAATGCGGAATAGTGCACCGTCCTTTGGAATGGAACTCCCCATGTGTGCCGCACGTGCAAATCACACGCGACGCAAATCACACGCGGCTGTTTGAAACATGTTCAAACATGTTTGAAAATTTTGACGAAATAATAATTGCCCCCCTTGCATAGATCCCCCCTCAAATAGTTCCCCCCTCAAAAATGCCTGACGAACTAATAATCCCCCAGGGGGATTAGCAAATACGGCTTCAAGCAAATAAGCAAATACCTGAGCAATTAAGTGATTAATGGCGCTACGCACACTGAAGCCGAAAAATTCGGCATACGCACATTGTCATCTGCCTGAATCTGAACTAAAAAATTGCTGTTCAGACAATTTTAGACCAGCGTTTTGGGGTCCAGACATTCAGCATCCGTACGAATTCGGACAAATTCGGATGGATTTAGATCATTTTCCAGCATTTTTGGTCAAATGCTGAGTTCAACATTTCAGCATCTTGTGAAAAAATTGTATCCAGTCACTTTCATTTCAGCAAACCAATTCAGCATTTGGCAGAAAATCTACTGCTGTAAAATGATCCAGATCTCATCCAGTTTTTCATACATCTTCATGAAACAATTTTTATGAGCATGTATGAACATGATCTTCAAAAATGAAGACCAGAATTTTTTTAAAAACTGCTTATTCTTGAGATATTTTAGTTCAGCATTTTTCAAAAGTGTGTAAACAGGAAAACGTTTGAACCATTTGGGATAGTTTGGTTAGTTTCTTAGTGGCTGTAATTTCTGAACAGCATTTCCATGAATTCTTAACTGATTTTGATGGTTCAGCACTAAAAATGATCAGAATTTTGTGGCGATCACTATAAGAAGCAATTTGAATGATTACAAATGATAGCTCAGATATTGCATATGCCCCAATACTAGGGTTGGGACGATGTATTGTATCGAATATTGGATATCAACTAATTTTTCATATTTAACATCGATATGGAAAATTTTGAAAAAATATAGAATATTGACCTTGTTTTCAACATTATGGAAGCACTGTGGCAGGAAATTATATATTTACTACACTAACACATTTCATCTCATTATTACATGGCGTAGCCATCATAAATGGAAGCTTTGACAATTAAAATGCCATAAACCAATTAGGGTTCAAACGGGATGGACTTTTCTGGATCAGGGTTGGGTTTTTTTGAGATTTTGGGATTGGGATTGGCCGGGATTGAGGTCACGGGAGCAGGATCGGGATAGGCATTTTTTCAGGATTGGGATTGGGGTCTTGGGATAGAGATTTGGCCAATGTTCTGGCATCCACAGTTGTTCATAAAGGTCTCAAAACACTGTTGGATGCCAGAAAATTGGCATAAAATGGATGCTGGGTGTTTGTGTTCACATTTTTGCATGCAAAAATGTCTTTTTCTATTTCCACTAATTTTTCTCGGAGCAGGATTGGAATTTTTGGGATTGGGATTGGGACTGCTAAATCCCAGAATTTCACAGGATCCGGGATTGGGATCCTGTTTGAACCCTAAAACCAATGTCAATTTGTAAATATGTAATAGGGTTGGGAACCCGACCCAACCCAAACCCAATACCTGCACACTTTTTGGAACTGAAACCCGATACCCGAACCTGACTCTACTACCTGAACCCTGAACCCGATACCCAACTTCAATACCCAAACCCGCACTCAAAACCCTAAAATACCCTAAAGTTTCCCACAGTTCAATATTTTCACTATTTTTGGGGGCCTCAGCCACAATGTTGTAATGGAGCCTGTGCCTCTGTGCATGTTTACCCGCTGTGCATGTCAGGAGTATTCAAGACTTTGACCCTCCAGGGGGTTGGATAGATGGCTAATCGCTCCTCTGGAGGGATAGATAGCTAGAAATTTTTTTTTCGGGGTGTGGGGGTTCATTGTATAGGCTTTTTCATAATGAGGAAAAAAGGTAGAAAAATCACTAAAAGTAGGTGAAAAATTACTAAAAATGGGTATATAAGCACAAATACTACAAGAAATAGCTTAAAATAGACAATAAAACACATGAACTAGTGATTTTGAAGGTGAAAATGTATAAAACGGTATGAAAATGAGCAATTTTGTGTGAAAATTAGGGTCTACATGCACAGCGGGTAAACATGCACAGACAGCCTCAGTCGTTGTAATGGTATCCCCCTACAAATGGAGCTATGTTTAATGTCACAAACCATGGTAATGCTTTTTTCTTGAACAAAATGATCCTTTTTGGAAAAAATGCTGCATTTACACATGTCATTGCACCTTGTGATAAATACACTACACCATGCTGTATTTTTGTTGTTCAATCCAATACCAGATGATTTTATTACCCAATACCCAACAATTCTATTACTCAATACCCAACATTTTGACCTGAAAACCTGACCCGATACTTGACCTCAATACCCAAACCCAAACATGATACCCGCAAATTGTTAGGAACCAATACCCGACCCGAAATTTTTTTGGACCTGATACCCAAAGTGGGGATGGAAACGTTTTTTCAATGACCATGTTTTTTAAAATGATACGTGTTTTTTTCAACAACCCCGTTTTTTAAAATAAAACATGTTTTTTTTCAAAAAGTACCAGATATGGTTATTGGTCCCCATATACAGGTACATTAGACAACTGGCAGTACTTTGTGATGTTATATGTAGCCATAGAATGGCTGTGGAGCCATGGGATAGCATTATAATTGGTTATTTATGTCAAAAATATCCATTTTGTGTCGACTATGTATATCATCTTTTGTCAAACATTTGTGATTTCAAGTGAAGTTTGGCATGGAATAGTGCTTAAATAACGTTGAAAATAAGGTATGTGAATTGGAGAATATGAAATATTTGAGCTATCATGTGTAATCATTCTAATCGCTTCGTTATAGTGATCGCTTCATCAATCTGATCATTTCAAGTGCTACACCATCAAAATCTGCTGAGAATTCATGGAAATATGAGGTTACTAATGTTTTGTTCAGCACTTGCTAAACTTCGCAATTCAGCATTTTAGATTTTATTTGATGCCGAATGTTTCAGCGTTAAAAAAGTGTACGGACATTGTCACACGCTGAATCAGGCTTGCAGCTCCCAATTTCGGTGTGTGAAAAATCATGTGAATTTGGGAGCGTGTTAATTATCTACTTTTGTCGGGCACAATTCCTTGTGTTTGTTTACTATGTGTAGCAAATCACACACATAAAAATAATGGTACGTATTGCTTGTGTGAAATAGCCCGGGTTTGCGTAGGGGTCAAATAATTCCAGAGACACATATGTGGTATATCGTTGATGTGTGAATGCCGGTGCCTCAATCATGTGTGAAAAAATTATGTGTGAATTATGCCCTCAACTTTCAGTCCTTTTTACTGTGTGAACGTGTGAATATGGTAGATATTTTTTGACTCAATTAATGTGACAAGTGAAATTATGTTGAAATGCTCCCTTAATTAAAATATTAGTTGCAATTTTTTGCATTGCAGTAACACAAAGAGGCTTTTACCATAAAATTTGATTTTCAAAATAGCCCTTTATCACTTTACAAGTCTAAAAGTGGTGGTTAAATGACAATTTACAATTAAAAATACGTTTTCAAATTTTAAAATTCAGATAAGGCAGGGGCAACGCGAGGGGAACAAAAATGTTGTCGCGTGCAAGTAGTCGACAAGTCCATTTCCCTCCCCAAAGTTTTGTTCTGTCCGAGTAGAATTTTATAGACACCTAATTTTTCACATATACGTTGAGAGCAGGGGCTGAAAATTTGAGCTAACATTCGGAACTAATTGTTGAGCATGAGAGAGCCCCATTGGACATGCACCACGGACCTGGAATTGGAAATGAAACTTAAAATGTGATTGACTCAAAATCGCATTTTGTAGACTTGTCGACTTTTAGAATTAGATGCCTCATTTGTATGATGGAATAAAAAATGTGCATATATGTCTGCAGTAACAGTGAAGTAAAGCCATGTGTTGGCAAAAACGCCATTGCTCTGTGAAGATGCCGCCTAACTGCAACAGCGCTGTGGTATCACTGCGGAAGCGAGTGAACATGTTCACTCATGCTGCCGGAAGACTGCAATTGTTGTGAACCAAAGTGCAGTAGCGTCGGCATCTTCACAGTGCAGCGGCACCTTTGTATTTGCCGACATCTGTCGAACTTCTCGGGCTCAACAGATGTCGACGGTGCGTACATTTTCCCTGTTTTTTGCCGCCATATTGGAATAATGATTGCGGCCCGACACACGCAATTAGACGCCCCCTACCCGCGCAATGTGTTCGCTTGTCTGTTGCGTCAACGTGACGCGTACCACTTAGGGAATTTCCTGTGAGGGATTAGTGTGGCCGCGGGGCCATGGCGACAATATTGATTGATGAATTAAGTACTCGTGCAAACAAAACTTCCTGTGCGTCACTGATGTCGAATGTCAAACATGTATTGTGATGTGAGTGAGCACATTTTTTTGCAGAAAAATATGTAATTCACACATTTTCACCTTTCCCTGTTATTGTGTGAAAATCACATTTTACCGAAAATGTAATATTCACCCAGTGAAAAATCATGATCACGTAAGCGTAAATAACTTTCACACAATATTTTTTTACGGTGCGCCTGTAGTGTGTTAGCGAAACTTGATCTATATTACCGAAACCCATTCTGTGTGTTATTTTTCGGATGTGATTTGACCTCCCAGATAAAATAAACAAGTGGTGCGCGACCAAAAAATTGCTTTTTTTATCGGTAGCATTTATATGTGTTAAATGAAAATGTGTGAATGTGTGAATGAAGCTGCATCCCTGCGCTGAATTGACAAACCGCCCAATTTTCAGGAGTCCGAACGATTTTGATTCAGCAAGCTTTTTTTCTATTCAGCATTTAATTCGGCATTTGTCAAAAACGTGTGTATGCCGAAATATTCGGTTTCAGTGTGCGTAGCGCCATTGTGTGGGCAGTTAACAGCTGATAATATTTTAATTGATCAGCGCCAACCGTGAACTGCCCACACAATAATCACTTAATTGCGCAACACGCAATTAAGTATGGGGGCAACTGTGGGGGGGCAATTGACATGCGCCGCGTGTGATTTGCGTCGCGTATGATTTGCACGTGTGGTGCACATGGGGAGTTCCATACCAAAAGGACGGTGCACTATTCCGCATTTTGGCCTATCCCGCACACAAACCCATCACGCACACTGCCTATCTCGCACATTACACCGGCAAGATGCGGGATAGGCCAAAATGCGGGATGGGTAGCTAAATGGCGGGATGAGCCAAAATGCGGAATAGGCCAAAATGCGGAATAGTGCACCGTCTTCGCTCACACGGAACCGGCTCACAACTTCTCCCCTGCCAGGCCGTAAAGTAAACCCGGCCGTAATGATGCCCAGCTGTAAAGTAAACCCGGCCGTAATGATGCCCGGCCGTAAAGTCAACCCGGCCATAATGATGCCCAGCCGTAAAGTAGCACAGCACCCCCTACTTTACAATCGGGTTTACATTATTGCCGTGTAGGCGTACTTTATGACTGGGTCTACTTTACGGCCAGATTTACTTTACAGCCGGTACATCCCCGGTATCAACAACTTGACTGTGCCCAGGGGTAGGAAAAGCAGGTGGGGGGTTGGTAACCCCACAAAAATCGCTCAGCTAGATATCTATCCCAGAGAGTGTTCAGGTATCTATTTATCCCAGAGAACACCCAGATATAAATTTATATACCCTGGAGGCAATTTGGCATCTATCTGGAGCGAGATTTGAGATATTTTATCCAAATTTTCACTCAAAATTTTCAATGTTCATAATCTTTTCATAGATTTTCACCTATAAAATCACTAGTTCATGATCTTTATTGTCTATTTTCAGCTATTTTAGTACATATACTTTTTTTGACTATTGTTCACCTTCTTTTAGCGATTCTTCTCATTTTTCTTCTTCCTAAACCTTGACAAAGCCTTTATATTGAACCCCCGAAACCGCACCCCCATGAAACTTTTCAGCTATTGATCCCTCTGGAGGAGCGATTTTCAATCTATCCAAATCCCCAGAGGGTCAAAATCTAGGATACCCCTGACTGTGCTCACACACAAGTTTTCAATTGAATTTTCTAAAACTTATAAGTCAGCCTTGAATGCATTAGAATTTATCGAGTTGAGTTATTTTCGATCTTCATGAATTGTAGTTGACGCCCAGCTAATTTTGGTATAGTCAAATGTGTTCAAAACTGATTTGTGAGTTTTCAGGTTCCGTTGAAAACAGAGGTGTTTGCAGAGACATTGACTCAAGTGAATCCTAATACAGACAATAGCCAGTTTCCACTCGCGCATCAGCTCGCGGAGCCACGAAAACGAAAAATCACTCTTCATCACACTTTTCCGCCAGTCGTTTCCAAATTATCACCGTTCCCTGTGCAGAGAATATAAAATAACCCTATTTTGATGTTTTGGCACGGTGCCAGAGAAAATGAAACGAACATCAGTGGCTCCGCTGGCGAGAAAAGACTCGTCGAAATTGAAACAAGCGTCAGTGACTGGCGCCAAGTGAGCCTACAAGTTGGGGAGGATATAATAAATGTAATATGGAAAATGTATGTACCGTATTTCCCTCCTACCGAAATACTCCCTCCCTTCAAAATAACCACTATGGATTAATAGACACCCCACCCCCAAATTGAGTGTAAACAGAACGAAGATAAGAAAAGGCCGTTTGTAATCCGAGCAGTGCAGAACACACATTAAAAACAACGACTTTGTTACGATAACTTTTGCGTGGTTATGTGAACCTGAAATTTCGCCTTTTTCCACTGTGATAAAAACAACAGATTCAAAGATGGATGCCTCAATTCCATAGTTGTTAATACGTATTTACGTTTACTCAACAAGTACGTATACTCGAGTAGGGTGGCAGAAGGTACGGCCTTGCGGTAAACCGTACGGTACGGTAAATGTTCTCTTTTGAGGTAAACGGTACGGTACGGTAAATCTTCATTTTGCGGTAAACGGTACGGTACGGTAAATCTGAAAAGTGCGGTTCGCGGTATGGTACGGTACGGTAAATTTTCGCTTGTCAGAAATGTACCAATGCCGGACTACAGACAACTTTTACTTCATGAATTGACAGAAAATTGAATTATGCAATCTGTTAATGGACTTTAGAACACAATAATACTGTGATAACATAGAATTACATTAACCACAATGCAGTGGCTCAATATATAGGCTTTTTTAAGGTTTAGAAGGAAGAAATGGAGAAAAATTGCTAAAAGTGGGTGAAAAATTGCTAAGTGGGTGAAAATGGTAAAAAGTATATAAGTGCATACATATGTACCTACAACAATTAAGCTCAAAACATTGAGGATGATGTAAAACAACTACAGTGCAATTTGAAGCACATGGCTTGATTTTAAAAACACATTATACTAATTGAAATGACGAGTTACAGCAATATTGCATGTGGAAATGGAAGGGTTTCAAATCAGTCAAAACAATGTTGTCAAAGTTCCGCGCTTGCATGCAAAAACTTTACAGAACACCACATCTTAAAGTCAATTTTAAGGTGAATTTTTAAGGTCAATCTGAGGAAAATTTACCGCATTTTCTGCGGTAAATGAGTGCGGTACGCGGTACAATATGGTAAATTTTGGAAAATGCGGTACGCTGTACGGTACAGTAAATTTCTAAAAGTGCGGTAAACGGTACAATATGGTAAATTTTCCAAAAATGTGGTACGGTACGGTACGGTAAATTCTGCCACCCTATACTCGAGTACTGAGTAAATACGTTTACGTATACTTTGGAAACAGTACCTGTACTTGCTGTTATGTATACTTTAAAAAAGTACTCGAGTACAGAAAACGTATTTCACGTTGGCTTTGTTATAGGCTTTTTCAAGGCATATATCGGGAAGAAAGGAGAAAAAGCCGAAAAATGGGGAAAATCGCAGAAAATAGGCACAAAACACACGCACTAATGAATTTGATCCTAAAAATTGTCAAAAAAGTACGAAAATTAGTGATTTTGAGTGAAAATTGGGGCAAAATCCCGAAAAAATACTCACTTTTAGGTTTTCTAGGGGGAACAGTTTGGGGATGTTTACTCACGAGTAAAAGTCAAAAATACTTACTTTACGTTTTCTGTACTCAAGGGGTGAGTAAAAAATAAATACTTTACGTATACTTTGAAAAAAAGTTCGGTACTTTTAACAACTCTGCTCAATCAGACTCGCACAGGCACAAACTAAAACGCAATTAACTCGGACGCACCTGCAAACGGTTAAGTCGGGTGCACAGATCCGTGTTGAACACGTGCACGCTGCTGTCCTCGCCCCCGGACACTGTGAACGTTTCTTTTTTGTCGTGTTGGAAAAGTGCCAGGTTTATGGGAGGCACCGCAAAAGACAATGTCTTTTTTTGCGGTGGCGCCACCAAAACTGGCGCTTTTCCAAATTTTTACAAGGACATTACTATTGAAACGTGATAAAGTCTGAACACTAGCGCCCAGGGATGGCGGAGTTTTCTTTAACAAATCCTCTTTTCTAATTTTTTTCAAACGGGGTCGTTTGATCCATCCCAACGACCACCTAGTGTAAATCAAAGTAAAGAGTTTAAAATGAAAAGTGTCCACAAACCGGCACAAATCCCCCTCCTCACATCGACCAATGGACAAAAATTGGACCTCAAAAAAGTCAGTTTTTCATGCGGCACAGTTATTTGATGGCACACGGCTATTTTTCCAGTTTTCTCATTGGCGCGACACACAAAAAGCGCACTGCACGCTACCGACGCTAGTAGACACAAGTTGAAGTCTGTATTTGCAGAAACTAGACTTTTGGACATGAGATTTCTGGGCAGCGCCCTGCAACATAGAGAAGTCACTGGTCGATTGGCGGTAAGTAGTGCCCTGAAAAATGAGTTTATTTTTTGAAAGCTGAACATGTTTTTATAGTTTATGTTTATTTGAATGTAATTTGAATTATAAGATTATAAGATTAATTATGGAAAAATCGTCCAAAATTTTTTCCACCTCTGCCAATTTTCGCCTACGTAATGTAGTTGAGGCGTCGAATTCTAAAAGTTGACAAGTCCAAAATATGAAAATTTCGCGTTAGGTCCGGTAACGTCATCTGGGGCTTCCGCACATTTTTCATTATTTTCCACAATTTTTTTGACCACACATGCCTATATACGATAGTGCCGAATTTGACATTTTTGGGGAAAAATGCAACAAAAAAAATTGGGCAAGAATTCGACAAGTCCACTTAGTTTTGGGCTAAAGTCAGGGACGTAGCCAGGATTTTTGAGCTGGGGGGCGGATTGTATACAGAGCCCGGCGAACGGGGGGGGGCGGCGCCCCCCCCCCTAAAATTTGACCGCTGTGGTAAAGGAATGACGCCTTGGCGCCAGCTCCATTCGTAGGCGCCGCGCCATGGCACCATTGGCGTTGGCAATGGCGCCAAATATCGCTGTAAATGTATGTATTTTACCTACATACATACATATACAGCGACAGGAACAGATTTTGGGTGCTTTTTTGTCCCAAACTATAGGTATCAATGAAATATACTGTAGGGCGACGAAATGCGCACCTGCGCGCAAAATTTTTCCGAGCTACCAACAAAATCGCTTTACGGAAGTGACATTTGTGGCATTTTTTTCGTCCGACCCGGGAAGGGGGGGGGCGGCCGCCCCCCCCCGCCCCCCCCCTGGCTACGTCCTTGGCTAAAGTCCACAAGTCCCATCGTCCGTCTCCTTTTTTGTTGGGGAAAAATCAAGAAATGTGATCAGTCCAAGTGAACACCGATTTCCAGAAGTCGACAAGTCCAAATTGAAGTGGGCTGTCGGAAATCGTCAAATCCTGAAGAAAACTCACTTGCACAAAACACTCAATTGGCCGCAAACGTCAATTCTATACGCAGTGATGCTGCCTTTGTTGTCGCCCGCCCACAAAGTTCGCGCCCTGCGATCAACTCAAATTTTGACTATCAATCAACTAATTTAAGTGTTGATTTCAACTTTTTATAAACTAATTTAAGTGTTATATAAATATGTAAATATTAATTTTAAACAATTCGGAGTTATGGGAGGGCAGCAGTTATTTTTTCCTCAGAAAACTTGGACTTAATTCATTGTACGGTGCAGTCTGTCAACTCATGTAATTCAGGTACTTAACAACAGACAAAAATACGTGTATACATTGCATACACATGTATCCACTGTCGCTGCTGTAGGCTAACATTCTTTTGTATTTTTGTATTGTATCCTTTTCATTGAGACGGGGATTTATTCAAGAGGGGGAGTTATTCGAGGGGGGATTTACCGTATTTTATTTTCTCCTCACCTCGCCAACAGGGGGGGGGGGGGGGTCAGGGACGTATCCAGGATTTTTGAGCGGGGGGGGGCTGTTTGTTTACGGAGGCCGGCGAGCGGGGGGGGCTCAGCCCCCCCCCCTAAAATTTTACGTATACAGGGGCGGAATGGCGCCATGGCGCTGGCGCCATTAGTAGGCGCTGGCGCCATTAGTAGGCGCAACGCCATGGCGCCATTGGCGTTGGCGCCAGCGCCTTGGAACGCTGTATATGTATGTAAATATACATACAAATACAGCAAACAACACACAATTGAGCATGTTTGTAACGATTTCGGCCACAGGGAGCAAATCTGTAGATAATACATCACGTTTGATGAAAAATGCGCGCTTGCGCGCAAAATTTTTTTTAGCTGACGTTGAAAAAGTGCCATTTTCCGGTCACTTTTTTGTCTCAGCCCGGGAGGGGGGGGGCTGCAGCCCCCCCCCCGCCCCCCCTGGATACGGCCCTGGGGGGGGTATTCGAGGGGGGTCTTATTCAAGGATTTGCGGTAACTTGACTCTTTCTACCAACAACTGATCGACTCAAATTTCGCACCTGCTCTGGTCGACGCAAATCGACGTTATGGGATTCTGCCAAAATTGACCGGTTCTCAACGACGTGGTGATATGGGTCGCTTTTGATGGGAGGTAACTCTCGAATTTGTAAATAGGTGGCGGCTGAATGGATAAAGTTGTTTTGAAGTTTTAGAAGGGAATTTGAATATTCCGGACACGCTATTTCAGATACCCCAGTCCCCAGATAGATCATTATAAATCAAAATACTATTCCTGACTAGGGTTCAAATGGGATTGACTTTTCGGGATCGTGATTAACTTGTTGAGATTTCGGGATCGGGATCGGGATTGGGGTTTCGGGATCGGGATTGGTATTTTGAGATTTCGGGATCGGGATTGGCCGGGATTGGGGTCACGGGATCGGGATTGGCATTTTTTCGGGATCGGGATTGGGGTCTAGGGATAGAGATTTTCGTCACTGTTCTGGCATTCACAGTTGTTCATAAAGGTCTCAAAACACTGTTGGATGCCAGAAAAGTGACATAAAATGGACGCTGGGGGTTTGCGTTCACATTTTTGCACGCAAAAATGTCATTTTATTCATTTATTATTTTATTCATTTTATTTATTTCATTCATTCATTCATTTATAATTTCCACTATTTTTTTCCGGGATCGGGATCCCAGACTTGGGAGATTCTCGGGATCGGGATTTGAAAGTTTTCGGGATCGGGATTGGTATTTTTGGATTTTGGGATCGGGATTGGGGTTTCGGGATCAGGATCGGGACTGCTAAATCCCGGAATTTCACGGGATCGGGATCCCGTTTGAACCCTATTCCTGACATGAAGATTTTAGCTCAGGCAAGAGGTTCGATAGATAGCATATTACTGATCTGGGGGAATAAATGGTTGACAAATATTTTTTTGGAGGGAGGGGTTGGGTGGGCGCCACCCCATTACAGAATCCATGTTTTAATAAAAGTTAAAAATAATAATTGGAAAAAGTAAAAACATGCCTTGACACCAATGCCAGTGGAGATGTTGATTACTTGTGGATATCGTCCCACCAAATTTGCCACCTGCGAGCATACGTTATTTACATTATATATTTACCATCAAATTATTTTATATTCAAATAAGCCCAGCCCAGATATGGTTATGGGTTAACATATACAGGTAAATCAAACAATTGCCAGTACTTTGTGATGTTATATATAGCCACAAAATGGCTGTGGAACCATGGGATAGCATTATAAGTAGGGTTGGAAAAAAACGTTTTTTTTTAACTCGATGTTTTTTTTTAAAAGCTCCCAGATATGACCTAGTGTCAACATATATAGGTATATCAGACACTGGCAATACTCTGTGATGTTAAATATGACCATATAATGGCTGTGGAGCCATGGGATAGCATTATAAGTGGTGATTTGTGTCAAAAATATCCATTTTTCGTCGACATATCATTCGTATATCGCCTTATAGTCAAATGTTCGTGACATCAGGTAAAGTTTGGCACGGAATGGTGATCAAACAAGGTTATAAAAGGAGGTTGTTACTTTGGGAGTGAAGTTACACACTGTGGAGGTACATGGAAGCACATTACCTCAATATTATATATTACAGCAACATATGTCGGCTTATTCACCCATGGTAGCACATAGAAATGGATGTTTTGATACTAAAAATGCAACAAAACCAATGAAAACAACCACCAATGTCAATTTGTGTGTGAAATTGCGCGCTTGCGCGCAAAAATTTTGCAAAATACCTAGTGCTTAGTACTAAAAATTTCGGCCGATGTTTTTTTTAAAAAAAAAACATTTCGGACGTCATGTTTTAAAAAAAAAAAACGTTTTTAAAAAAAAAAACGTTTAAAAAAAAACATCGGCCAACCCTAATTATAAGTGGTGATTTCTGTCAAAAATATCCATTGTTTTCGACTTGTTACGTATATCGCCTTTTGTCGAATGTTTCTGACTTTCAAGTTTTGCATGGAATAGCACCTATTTAAGGTTATAATATAAGGCTAATCCATTGACAGTGATGGATCACACTGTAGATGTATGTGGGAGCACATTGGCTGGATATTGTATGCTACACTAACATATCACGGCTTAGTATGACACAATAGCATAAACAAATGAAGCTTTCACACTAAAAATGCCTCAAACCCAATGAAAACAATCACCAATGGTAAAGTGTATGTGAAATTGCGCGCTTGCGCGCAAAAAAACATGCAAAATACCTAGAACATAGTACAAACAAATTTGGCTGGTGTTTTTTTTATTTAAAAAAACGGTTTCGATGCCTGTTTCTTTTTAAAAAAAACGGTTTTTTTATATAATAACGGTTTAAAAAACCCGGCCATCCCTAAACGTAGGTATGGGATCCGATCAAAATGGTCGGAATAATTCGCGGGGCTGTGCGAGTAGCGTCGGAAAAAGACTTTTTCCAACAACCCCATTAGAAAAAGTTTAAAACTCCGGCCGTTCCAGGGGGGGGGGGGCAAAACGCATACACAGAAACGAACCACAATCAAATTATTATTGCTCGGCTGGAAAACACACGCGGTACTCGGAGCCAGTGTCTCAATAATTCTTACGCACTCCATACCGTATTCGATATTTTTGTCCAGATCAGTATCCGACGCGGGCATGTCTCTTTTGTTCCTCCAGACTCTCAGAGTGGCATCCAGCGAACAAGAAACCAGCGTGTCGTTGGTGAGTGAAAATGCCAGGTCTGAATGAGTTGACAATGTCAACTGAAAATTGAAATGCCTACGGACGGAAAATGTGGCTTTTAAATTTGGAGAACTCTGCTTGAATAAATTCCCCGTATAAAAAATCAAACGGAAAATAGATAGCTGGCCGATTTGGGGAGGCCACCTGAGCCCAAGAAACCCCTAACTTTCGCAGGTACCAAAGTGCTCAAATTTTGACGCACCATTTACCACATTAGCATACGCAGGTCAAAATTCACCTCAGCCACACCGTACACCGGTACCGTATTTCACACTACCGTAACCGACACCGCAACACACCGGTAACGGCCTGCCGATGTCCCAGCAGCTCGGCGACCACCTTCGACTGCCCGTGGGCCTCGCTCAAAACGCACAAATCTATGCGTCCGGACGCGTACGCGATCGCCAGCAAATGGTGGGAATCGTGAGCGAAACACACGCGGTGCACTGGAAATTTTGAAATTTGTGTTGTTGTTTTTAATACGAAATCTCAACATTTTTCGTAAAAAATAACTAGGATGGATAATAATTTTGCAATTTTGATCATTGAAATGGTTGTGTAATGGATGAATAACCAGATTTTCTATTTCTAGTTCGCATTGCACGTGCAAATCAATTTGCACAACACCTTCATTACATTTAACGATCAACAAGAGAAAATATAAAAAAACCTGGAGCTTTTCTGTCAGGGGCTTCGAAGACATGGTGCACTCCCGCAAACTCATAGTACCTACACAGTTCCAAAAATACACGGACAGAACACTTTATTGGAAAACAGATATAAATATGTGTCTACATTTTCTAAACCAAAACGATCTTTTCTATTATCTTAAATTTCATTATATTAAGCAAAATATTGATGATCAGTAAAATGCAAAATGAATTTCTGGTTATGTTTCCGAGATAATCATGTTCAGTGAACTCCGCTTTTGCAGCACTGCACACTGTTCTTCTTACTGTTATGTCAACCGTTAATCATTGATTGTTTGTTTTGCAGTTAGCCGTTTCTCAGCTATTAATTCAATTTCGTCTATAGACAGCGTAAGGTTTTTTTTAAACGCCCTGTTTACCGGGAAAAAGCGCTGTCCCGGTACTTTTGGAACAAACCAGGTACCTCAAGGCTTCTTCACTAGCACTTGGCACGTTGCCAATATCGCGAATGCTCTGGTGAAAGATGCCACTCATCACGCTGTGGGAACTGGTCGTGCGCGAACGCTGCGATCTAAATTTTGGGGTGAAATTTTTTGCAGTTTTGAATGTTGAATAATATGAAAAATTAATTTCTTGATGTGATTCCAGCGGCCGATTTTGCAAGTAGACACTTGACAAGAAAGGTGATTAGTGATGAAAATTGATTTCAATGGGAATGAAATTGATTTCAAATTGAGTAGGGTTGAGAATTTCTAAACTTTCGTTTTCGGTTCTCGAAAATAAGTTTGGAACGGTTCAAACGGGATCCCGATCCCGGATCCCGTGAAATTCCGGGATTTTGCAGTCCCGATCCCGATCCCGAAAATTTTCAAATCCCGATCCCGAGAAACTCCCAAGTCCGGGGTCCCGATCCCGGAAAAATTAGTGAAATTATAAAAAGTGAAAAAATTACGTTTTTGCATGCAAAAATGTGAACGTAAAACCCCCCAGTGTCCATTTTTTACCACTTTTCTGGCTTCCAACAGTGTTTTGAGACCTTTATGAACAACTGTGGATGCCAGAACATTGGCCAAAATCTCTATCCCAAGACCCCAATCCCGATCCCGAAAAAAATGCCAATCCCGTGACCCTAATCCCGGCCGATCCCGATCCCGAAATCTCAAAAAACCAATCCCGATCCCGAAAAGTCAATCCCGTTTGAACCCTAATCACTATCAACTTGCCCATCCTGCGTAATCGGAACCAGAAACAGTATAACATGGGCAGTCAATAGGCAATATTTTCACAAAAACATTCACCAACATGACGTCACTCCTGGGCAAGGAGCCGTATCTCTGAGCCAAAAGTTGCGCCCTTATGGTCAGATATAATTTTCGATTTTGAACCGACCAAAGTCCAGATTTTGCACGCTCTCTCAGCAAAGCAGACCGTCTGCGCATGTACAGCGTACCTGAAAAAATGGAATAGATGTAGTTTGAACCGAAAAGTTCGGATTTTTAGACGCCTCGATTTTTGGAAATTTCATTTTTTATAAACTTCTGCAGCGCGTGCATTTTTGAGTGCAACAATTTTAGTATCATTCTTGTGTTTTTTTCAGTTCAATAGAGCTAGAATGGTTATTTATGCCCAATTTTAATATAAAACTATAATATTAGGTCAAAGGTCAAACGGAAAGTAAAATTATGGTCAAGCTCAAACCGCCTGGACCTGTCAAAATATTTGGCACAAGGCCAAAAGTCTCTATGTTCTAAATTAACTAGTTACTTCCGATGAATAACACAAATAAACCAACGAAAATTGGGTGGGAGCGAGTTGCGCATGGCAGAATAACTGGCATCCAGCGAAAACACATGCTGCCACGTGACCGGGTTGCTCGAAGAACACATTTCACATGGAGATTGCGAAATTTCTTTTTTTAAAGAATGTATTTTTTTGGATACGTATAAATATGATTTTGGATAGATTGTTCGCATTTTCGTGAGACGCTTTGAAGTTGGTGAGTATGCGCCGGCAAACTGCTTCCAAAGGTGCAAACATGGCAACTTATCATTTATGGTGCCTTCCCGAAATAACTTGATGTCAAATTCTGCAGGTTGACATGGTTGGTGATGTAAAAGCGCCATGGCGCTGCCGCCTGGAGCTACAGTGCACGCAGAAATTCCTGTGCGTATTGGCACCGACCCAAGTGCCACTGTTACTCCGCGCACTCGCGCCAGCCTACATCTTAAAACTGCACGTGAATTTTGCTCGGCCGGGCGTGTCGTTTTCCCTATACAAACTTGTGATTTTTACGAACCTTTCGAGACCCACCACGAGCCTGAAAATGGGAATTGTGGGTCGAACGTACGCACAGTGGGTTAAAATTATGTGCATTCTCTGCCAAATGTAAGAAATCGTAGAAATTTAACTGTCATTATTGAGCTCACACACAAATAAAGGCGAGCCTGACGGAATGTTCGTGATTTTTGGGGTTAGCGTTAGTGGGCATTTACACGAAAGTGGGCGGAGCTTGCGCCGACCGCCGCATGCAAAGCAAAATATCTGCGCGCACTGTAACGCCAAACCCATCCTGCAGCCCTTCCCACAAAATACATCCCTTTACCATTTTGAGAATTTGTAAGACGGCCCTTCCCCAATTTGCGTTTTTGACATTCACATTTGAAAAAATTTCACCTTGTAACACCTTTTTATTGGAACATTTTTATGAAGTTGGCAGCCACCCAAATTTTGGTAAATCGCTATAAATATAAATAAAATTGGCTAAAAATAGGTTCATATATAACCATGTATATATATGGTAGATGAAAATAGTGATTATAATAGTGAAAATTGGCAAAATGGAGCAAATTTTAGTTATTTCGAGCTAATTTTGAGCTTTCACTGTCGTTTGTCATTTGTACACGATTGTGAATGTCACAATGTGACAATAAAATTTCTGCTTGTGACATCAAATATTCTGCTTACGACTTTCGCAACAAGTGCCCAAGCACCTGTGGCCATAGCGCTTTTCTGACCACCATGTGCAGTCCTGCCTTTTTATTAGACACTTGAAGAGCTGGTTTTCTATACTTTAAAGTGAAGGGTTTGATGATAACAGTTATGTAAAGAACCACACCTCTAAAATGACTGCATTGCATAATTTACTGTGGGGGAATTTCAAAGTGTAAATTTTGTAAATTTTTGTTCCTGTACCATATTTCTCTGTGTAAAGCACCCGGGTGCTATACAAAATTGAGACCTTTCCCAGCAACTTTTTTTCAAAACTTGTATAACACCTGGGCGTTAGGTCGGGGATGTTATACATGGAAACACATCCATATGCGGCGGATTCAACCTCCAAAACACATTCAAATACACGTCTCTACAAATTTAGGCTTTTTCTTGGTTTCCTGCGTGCAGCAATGCAATGGAAAAATGTGCGCCGCCGATTTACAATGAGTGGCGCGCCCCACACACAATATTTAAGGAATTCAAATCAGGTGATCTTTTTGAAACCTAGCATAGCACCCCGGGGTGCTATACAGCTGTGTAACACCCCGGGTGTTGTGCACGGGGGGTCCTTTACACGGAGACATACGGTAATGATGCTGTCATGGTGGTTTATGGTGTCATAAAATTCCCCCCAAGTAACCTTTGCAATGCAGGCATTTTAGAGGTATCGTTCTTTACATAACTTTAATCATCAAACCCTTCCCTTTAAAGTATCATAATCCGGCTCTTCAAGTGTCTAATAAAAAAGTTCCAAAAAGTTAATTATTGTCATCCATCTATTGGGGGATTGCGTTTTTTAGAGAAAAAAGGAATATTTTCGAAATTTTTAACATTAATCTCACATTATTGAATAGTGTATAGTAGGGGAGGGGTGTTGGCAACACATCCCCAAAATTTTAGATTTATACCTAGGGCTCGAAACTCGATTTTTTTCAAACTCGAGTTCGAGTCGCAACCCCAAATTTTTTCCGGTCGAGTCGGCGAGTCGAGTCAGGCAAGACACTGAAAAGTTGAGTCGAGTCTGGCAGAAATCTCGAGTCTCGAGTCGAGTCGGATGCATTACTTTTTGGTATGACCCTTGCAGAAATTTTTGATACTGGTTTCTCTTCCAATGTTTTCACACACACTTAATGAAGTCTAAATGCCAACAGTTCATTTAAATATCAAGATAAAGCAAAAATAGAATTTTTTTTCACTCATGTTGCTACAAATAAAATTGCAAAAATAAAATCAGCCTACGGATGGATAATTAACATATTTTACAGCATTTTTTGGGATCAGTGCCAACATTGTGCAATGCATTTGAGGTGGTGTGTATATCATGGATGGTGTGTGTATTTCATTATGTAGAATTGTATGGTTACAAGAAATTTGAGTTTTAAAACCATTCAATACATACGTCAAGCCAATCAACAATATATCACACATGTGTAGGTGGAAATATGGCTAGCCAATCATGCGTAAAAACGTAACGACAATTCTGTGCAGACACTCCGACGACTCGAGAACGACCATGTGTGACCGAATGACGGCCCGCGGTGCACAGGGAAGTCACAGTGAACGTGCGGTTCGCTGTGCACTGCAACTCCACCAACGAAGCCGCAGCCCCAGGACGGTACGCCCGAATGGACACTACTGCGGCCATGAATTTATCAATTATTTTCTTTTCCGTTAATTACGTAATTACTTCCCGTGTGATGCTAATTTTTTCATTTCATGTTTTATTAATTAAGCTAATTAGGTTACCCGCATTTTTAGTTAATTAAGTGATTACTTTCGTTTTTCCTTTAAATGCATTTCCCAATATGTACTTTCGAATGTTATAATTTTTAGGTTTTATCAAGTTTACATTTTTGGTCAAAAGGGTGCAGTGTCTGGGAATGGGTTAGAAAGGCTTTAATGTTTCTAGTTAAGCTAAAAGGTGTTGACTTTGTTAAACGCTTAGACGCCCCGATAGATAACATTCAGAAAATTCCCCGACCAAGTGCATTTTTATTTAGGACTAGGTAATGGGTGGAAAAGTGGCAAACGGCAATTATCGTCGGCATGCGACTGCAAGACACATGCAGAGCACAGTTTACAGTGAAGAGCACAGCAGTGCGAATTAATTATTCCCATCACCCAGGGTGATTGGTGAACTCGCAAGTGCTAGTGTTTTGTGGCGTGTGTTCAGGCCCAAAGTTCCAACCCTTACCCAGCAATGCAATAACCTTGAACAACCCCCGCAAATGAGCGTTCTTTCTGTGGCCTTGGTCGGGCGCGCTATAAAATATTTTCACCTAAAGGGGCGCAGGTTGATAACACGTGTCACACCACCTGCTCTGGACTGTACCGTAACCGCTGAATAGAAACCTAGTTCCTGACACTCACCTACGAGATAATTTGTATTTTAATTACGTCATTGATAATCACAGTTACTTTACGCTTGATTTAATTCACGTTTGCACCCGTTTATTTAATTAGTTATTTTTCCCGCGTTTAATTAAATTACTTGTGCCTTGTACGCTATGTTAACAGTTTTCCAGTGATCATTGATTTCGCCCCATTATTTCGCTCATTACGGTTAATTGTTGTGTCTCTGATTTAGTATTCATTTCGCTTATGGTAGATTTTTGGTGATTATAAAACGCGCTGATTTTACATTTTTTCACCCACTAGAGGCTATACGACTCACTTGAGCTATTGTGAAATTGACTCTGATTATATTGCTAAATAAAGTTCCCGTGAATCCAACTTGGTCCCCCTGAAGCATACTAACTGCTTAAATTTTAATTTGAATTTTATTAATTTCGGCTTTACTTTAATTACGGCTTATTAACAATTAATCGAAGTAACCGCCGGCTGCAGTTACGAAAAGGGATTGGTAAGTTGCCGTGTCCGTCCTCAGGAACTGTCAGGACCCCAAGGGGTACTGGCGCCGTTCCTGATTTGCGTGTAAAATCCCCGTACCATAAAAACAATCATTTATTTAATTACGCACGCAATTAGAAGCGCAAAGGGACCGGAATTTACAATTCTCTGCCGCGGCAAAATTCGACGAGTGGCGTATTTTTGTGGTAAAAACGGAAACTAGTAAAATTAGTAAAAACGTAAAATATCTGACACATGTGGTATGGAAATGCGCGCCCGCGCGCAAAATTTTTGGAAAATATGTTAAAAAGTTCATATCAAAATTGATTTTTTAGGACAGTATTCAATGGAAACCCCGACTCGAAATTTGCCAAAATTTTGAGTTGAGTCAGGCAAAAACCTCGAGTCTCGAGTTTGGGCCAAATTTTTCCGGTCGAGTCAGACGAGTCGAGTGGGTACCCTGTTTTACCCTCGAGTCACGAGTCGAGTCGGGTTCGAGCCCTATTTATACCCCTCCCACAGCTTAGAAATCAGTGGGTGCCGGACCTGTGGGGCGGGGGACACCAGAAAGGCCAGTAATTTTTTTGCACTTATGGCAACACACCCTGCTGTAAGGGTTCGCCGCGACCCGCCCAATTCATGCAATGTAGAGGGGGGTTGCGCCAATATCTCCCTCAAGTTTCAGCTTCTGTCGCGCCCTAGAGCTGGAGATAGGATGTCACAAGTAAAATCAAAAAGAGGGTGCCGGACGTGACCGGGAAGGCGTTTATAATACAGTCAGATGCAGAAAAAATCAACAATAACATAGATGCATAAGTGTCTATCTATCACAGCACAAATAATGGCAAAAATATGTGTTTGGTGTTCCATCCAGTGTAACGTGTAACGTCTAACGAAAGTGTAACGATGTCAACCCTTTTAAAGTATTTAAATTGAAAAAGTATTTAATTTAAATTAATTTTATTTGAAAAAAAGTTTTATGATGTCCAATAGAAGGGCGGGCAAAAAGTTGACAAAAAAGGTGCCCTTCCATTATAATAAATACTGTATTAATACAGTTGAGTATGTGATTGTGAGTGATCACTTCCATTGAGTGACATCCTATTTGAAGACTGTATAAGTAGCACAGAGGCCAGTACTATAATCACAAGTGAACAGTCCACAATAAATACAGAATAAACACAACAATGCCAGCTGGCTGCCACATGGGGTTGAGGGACCCCAAAATAATTCCCTTAACTGTACCGTATTTCTTCTAATAGAACGGCATACTACCAATAGAACAGCAGGTAAAAAAGTTGCCAAAAAAATAGAACGGCGCTCTTCTATTAGAAGAAATACGGTAATCATTTCTTCAAAATGACATACTGTAAATCGCTGAATAAGAACCATTGAATAGCCCTATCAAAGCTGGTGTACCGAATTCCCGTTGAGAAATTTACGCGAGCCAAGGATAACATACATTTGCGTAGATCTAATCTTAATTTTATATGATCATTGATTTTAATTATTGAATTTTATTCATTTATGATGTGATTGTAACCCATCGGCGCGGCGCGCCCATTGTAGCCCGTCCCAAGTTTACAGTCGCGTTCGGGGTTTCCTGTAGCAATTCCGTACAGGAATCCGCTACAACAAGCCTCAGCCCCATGGTGGCCAGTGTGATAAAATAAATATAACCCTGAGTTTGAGGTTCACCAAATTAAATTTGATTGCCTTCAAGGATTCAGGCCATTCAAAGATTCACAGTAATCATTCAAAGATTCACAGTAATTGTGTGCTCAACTCTCGTTCATGGGCGAAGATTTATCATTTGGTACAATTGCAGCCAAAGCGACTGGTAGCAGGAATAAGCCATGGAGCCAGCCGATGAGCACCGTGAATGGCTGCAGGTAAACGAACACTCGAGTGCTGTATGCGGGCACGAGCGCGAGGGCAACGATCGCAATGATGGTGGTCACGCCCGCCTGCAGCATGGGGCCGCCGATGGAGGACAGCGCCAGGGGGCACTCCCAGACCCTGTAAAAGACCCTGTAAACTGTCAAAGACCCTGTAAAATGCCATGTGTATCTAAATCTTATTGTATCATATCCAAACCTTATGGTTTTTAACTCAAATCTTACTTTTTTACATAAGACTAACATGGATAGAATAACATAGGATCTGGATACGACAAAATTATATTTGGATACACATGACAGTTTACATGGTCTTTTACATGAAATTTGACACTTTACATGGTCTTTTACATGAAATTTGACACTTTACATGGTCTTTGACATGACACATGACTTTTCACAGGGTCCTTTGCACTTTACAGGGTCTTTCACAGAGCCTTGGAGTGGCACCAGGTGTAGTCGCTCGCTTGTGCTCTGCAGTGCGTCAACAGCCATGCAGACCACTAGCGATGCAGGGACGTCCCCTGTCAAAGAATCCGAGTTCGAAAGTGTGAACCCAATGGAGTGTGACGAACAAGAGGACCCTGAAGAGTGGTTGCCTAAAGATCAAGAGTGATCGATTGATAACTCAATTTAAAGAAACAATTACAATTTCTCTTAGGGTTTTTCCTATATTTTAAAAAGAAAATTTTATTTCTTTGTTCTTTCTTTATTTTTGGGAGTGTCTCGCACTTGCGAAAAATCTCCATATTTGTTTCGGTTGCATTTGCTAGCTAAAGGGTAAAAGTAATGGAATGTGATTCATTCACCTGCTGATAGCTTTATTATTATTATGGCTAGGTGGAACGCTCTTTCTCGGTGTCTGTTGGCATTTTGATGTTGCCGTGTTTTCGACCCCATTTTTATATTTCACTTCACTTACGAAATTGAGACAAAGGAATAAAAGGAAATCTGCAGATTTGGTGTTTATCATAATATATAGCTATACTTCGCATTGAACATAAATAATTAAGTGCGCTCAAGCTTCACTAGTTAAAATCCAAATTTTTTACTAGGATGGTTTTTGCTCATCTAATTAGGATTTTACAGTGCTGAAGTTCTGGCGCTTTTTACATCACTACTCAAGGGTGACTTTTATGTGACAGCACATACACAGAGAACTACAAAACACTGACAGCCCACTCAAAAACACATGCAAATATGTCGATGAACATTCACCATGCACAGGCTTACTCAAACATTATCACCCATAAGTATGGTGGGCATTACAGACAACTGTTGGATAAATACATGGACTCTGTGGTGAATATGAGATTATTGTGATGAGAACTTTGGGATATTGCCATTGACTGCCACTTTATCATAATCAGTTACACTATTTATTTGATACCGTATATTGTTGTGCAGGTGACGTGCACATAGTAGTGAAACCCGCGAAGTTCAGGTTTCAGTGATCATTTATAAGGCAGCAGTAATTTTATGCCATTAGTCAACTTTGACTCACTTACAGATCTATTTTCCAGTTCACCACTTATTCAGATTATCATATTTTGCTTTTACTAGATGAACTTATGACAGTTTAGAAGCTTGATATTTGAAGACAGGAGAACATTTTAGGGAAGTCTCCTCCATTCCTTCACTTTGTGAGTGCTAATCAGGAAGAGACCCTTGATGGTTTAGTCCCAGGCCACTCTCAGAAACAGAGATTCTCATTGGCGCCCAGGGCTCCCAGAGCCTGGCGCACTACATGGTGATCGTACTAAGCTGAAACGTAGAGTTTCAGTAACAGATCCAGCAGCGGGCCGCACCATCGTGTTTAGAATCCAGCTGCATGCTGCCCCTTCATTTTTAGAATCCAGCCAACGCGGCACCCATGTTTTTAGAATCTGGCCACCGCCGCACCATTGTTTTATAATCCAGCCACCCCCGCACCCTTGTTTTTATAATCCGGCTGCATGCTGCACCCTCATTTTTTAGAATTCGGCCACCGCCGCACCTCTGTGTTGAGAATCCGGCCACTGCCGCACCCTCGTTTAAGAATCCGGCCACAGCGGCACCCTTGTTTCAGAATCCGGCCACTGCGGCACCCTTGTGTTTAGAATCCAGCAACTGCGGCACCCTCATGTTTAGAATCCGGCCACTAGGGTTGGGGAACCGAACCAACCCGAACCGAACCGAGAACCGAGCACTATTTTGGAACCGAGAACCGAGAACCGGAACCGAGCTTGAGAACCGAACCGGAACCGAGAACCGGCACTTATACCCGGAACCGAAGTAAATACCCGAAAGAACCGAAATTTTCTAGGAATCTTAAAGTTTTTAAACAGCGTTTTTTCAACACCTACATCTAAGCATTTAAACAGCAGCTGAACATCTTGGTGCGTGTTCAGAATTGCAAAATTCATCTGTTTGCAAAATGATTGCGCGGGAGCGTGTAATTTCACATATACTCCAGCGACATTACACCTTACAATGAAATCTACCGTATCCCACCTGAATAAAAGAACAAACATAAAAAAATTGCTTTCATAAATATGATGAAATTTTTTATGTATGTTCGTTTATTCAGATGGGATATGGTCAGGGACGTATCCAGGATTTTTGAGCGGGGGGGGGGGGCTGCTTGTTTACGGAGCCCGGCGAACGGGGGGGCTCAGCCCCCCCCCCTAAAATTTTTCCCTATATAGGGACGGAAAGGCGTTTTGGCGCTAGCGCCATACAAAGGCGCCACACAAAGGCGCCAGCGCCAGGAACCGCTTTATATGTATGTAAATATGCATACATATACAGCGAAAGTCGCAAAAATATGCTCATTTCCGAGGATCTTTGTTTACAGGGACCGATCCGCTGAAAATACAATAAATGGGGAAGACATTGCGCGCTTGCGCGCAAAATTTTTGAGAAACATAGAAAAAAATACATGAAAAGTTGCATTTTCTGGGACTTTTTAGGTCTCACCCCGGGAAGGGGGGGGGGGCTGCAGCCCCCCCCGCCCCCCCCCCTGGATACGTCCTTGGATATGGTAGATTTCATTGTAAGGTGTAATGTCGCTGCAGTATACACATTATCACTGGTAGTAGTTTTCATTGGTTTTGTGGCAGTTTTGACCGTAGTTGGCAAAAGTTATTTATGTTTGTACTCAAAATATTACGCGTACTCACTTGCGTACTACATAAATACATTTACGTTTCCTCCAGAAAAAAATACCAGTACTCAGTTACTCGTGTACTTTTTACAAGTACGCGAGTACAGAAAACGTATATGTTTGTTTTTACACTGTTTTAAATACCAGTATTATCATAACAACTCTGATTTCTGCATTCTACCATGAAATAATAAGCTGTGATATGTTCCTGGAGTATGAAATATCTAACCAATGTACTTACACATAAACTTGGCAGGGGTCTCGAATGGGGGGGTTTGGGGGGGGGAGGGGTTACCCCCCCAAACCCCCCAGCTATCTATCTATCCCGGAGGCCGCTCAGCTATCTATCTATCCCGGAGGCAAAATTTTGGGCTACTACCCCCTAAACCCCCCCCCAAATCGCCCAGCTATCTACCTATCTGGAGCAATTTTTTAGAAACTATACCACAATTTTCGCTCAAAATCACTATTTTTCATACCTATATATAGATTTTCACATCCAAAATAACTAGTTCATGCATCTAACTGCCTATTTTCAGCTATTTTAAGTACTATATGCTCTTGTATACCCATTTTGAGCTATTTTAAACCTACTTTTAGCGATTTTTCTCCCTTTTCTTCCTTCTATGCCCCCCAAAAGCCTATATATCGAACCACCACAACCCCCCCCCGGAAATTTTTTCAGCTATCTAGCCCTCTGGAGGAACGATTAGCTATCTATCCAACCACTCGGAGGGTAAAAGTTCAAGATACCCCTGAAACTTGGGTATATTGTTTTTCTGTTGTTCAGCCGATTATTACCCGATACCCGGTTATTTTATTACCCGGAACCGAAATTTTGTTCATTTTAGAACCGAAAGAACCGAACCGGAACCAAGTTTAAGAACCGAACCGAGAACCGGAACCGAAAATTTTCAGAAAACCGAGAACCGATACCCAAACCGAAATCTTTTGGAACCGAGAACCGAGAACTGGAACCAAAAATTTTGAAATTCCCAACCCTACCGGCCACCGCCGCACCCTTGTATATTCAGCCCCATCGCAGGGTGAGCACCCTTCAACCACAGGGAAAACTGGCAAATGAGCATAGTGGGTGACCCTGACCTAAGGACAACCAGATCCAGTGCCATCCTCAGACGACAGTCATCAAGCTCAGATAGTCTACAAAGCGCAGTAACACACCTGATGGCGAAAGTTACCAATGTCACTGCTGTAGAATTGGCAGATTACATCACAGAGTGTGAACAGAAGGGGAATCACCTTGCAGCCATAAATGTGATCCTCCAGTTGCAGAAATTTGGCCAACCAACATGGCCGTCATTCAACAATCCAACTAAGGCCAGCAAAAAGTACACCTTCAGGAAAGTCCGGCGAATTGCTGAGGAATATTTCAAAGTGTACAAAACTTGTCAAATGCGCAACCCTGAAACGGCTGACACAGATGATTCTGATGCATCCAATGGGGATTCAGCCACACAGAACACACCACCAGCAAAATCAGCAGCGCAGAGCGATTATGAAAAATTAGCAAAGTTGCTCGAGAAAACTATTTTGCAGCAACAGGCCACTGCGCAGGCACAACAGGCAGAGATGGCGCATCTGCAAAGGAGCATCCAGCAATTGCAGCTGGGCTAGTCAAGCAGCACCGGCACAGCACCAGATGTCAAGCAAATTATCTGTGCAGATCAATGGAAAAGTCAACCAGATGAGCGATTAGCACAGATACAGGATGCCCCACTGCTTCATCAAATAATACGATATGTAGAACAGTTTGCAACTTCGAGCACAGATGGCATGCAATCCCTCTCATGGGCACTCAGACTGATGGAAGCAAAAGACAAAATGGGGGCAGCCAGCAAGCAACAAAAGTTTGATGGCACAACAAATGCCACCACAGGGCCATTTCGCTACTGGCTGCATGGAGTTACGCAACAGGCAATTGGTGTGCCAGAAGCGCATCAGCAGTTGTTTTGGAACAGTGTTTTTTTTCAGTGCCTGACAGGTGAAGCGCAGCAGCGGTACCAAGCCATCCTCATTGACAAGCAAAACAACATTTTGTATGTCATAGACCAGCTGACAGGCATTTATAGAACTGACCACAGTATTTATTCAGTTGCAGACTGGTATAATTTAATGCAAAAGCCAGGGACTCCATTGTGGAACTGCACATGCAATTGATTGCCACATTCCACCATGTGAGTAGCACCATGCCTGATAAGGACAGAGAACACATGATTGGGGACAAATCATTTGTAGAAATCCCCAAACTTGTCCCATCTGCATGTTGGTATGTGTGGCGTGAAAGGTGGCAGGAGGGACAGTGTGATTTGAACACAGCAGTGTCCAAAATGGAGGCTTCCTGGTGAGAAATACAGAAAAATGGGATGCTGCAGCAGGACAACCAGACATGGGGAGATCAGTGCTGGTCCAACCACAGGGGCCCCACAGAATTCAGAAACCAATGGACAGAAGGGCCAGATGAAGTGAAAGGCATGGCAGACCTGCGAACATTGAAGGGTCCATGGTGCACCAACCACCTGCACAGGTACCCGATGCAGCACGACCCCAGCAAATGCTTTGTGAACCCGCAGTCCATGGAATTTCAACCAGATCGCGCAGATAGAGTCAGACAGGGTTTAGCAAAGCGGGGTAAAACAGAAAACGATGCCAGGAAAGCCATGGAGCAGAAATGCAAACAGATGGGTATCCCTTTCCAGAATGCAGGTGAATGAAGCTTGGCCACAGCCCATAAAGTGCATGCAGATGATGAAGTTAAACAGGGAAAAGAAGAAGCATCTTCAGATGATGATGCGGCAATTGGATTTTGGTGCCCAATTGCTTCATGAACAGCAGCAGAAGGATGCCATTGCTTAGTGCTGGGCATGCAAACTGTGATGATTCTTTGATGATTTTGATTTTGTATGGTGGTCTATTTATGCTTGGTCCATTTTAAATACCTGTTCCCTGTTGTTTTATCCTATTTATTCAAGTCAATTTCATCCGATTTGTAATATTTCCTTAATTTTTTAGGGTTTATATTGGCTCAACAAATTTAATATAATTCTGTTGTTTGTCCTTATGGCTCCCTTCAGTTGCCATGGAGGGGGGTGTTGTGCAGGTGACATGCACATAGTAGTGAAACCCGCAAAGTTCAGGTTTCAGTGATCATTTAAAAGGCAGCAGTACTTTTATGTCATTAGTCAACTTTGACCCACTTACAGATCTATTTTCCAGTTCACCACTTCTTCAGATTATCATATTTTGCCTTTACTAGATGAACTTATGACAGTTTAGAAGGTTGATATTTGAAGACAGCAGAACATTTTAGGGAATTCTCCTCCATTCCTTCACTTTGTGAGTGCTAATCGGGAAGAGACCCTTGACGGTTTAGTCCTGGGCCACCCTCAGAAACGGAGATTCTCATTGGTGCCCAGGGCTGCCAGAGCCTGGCGCACTACAGTATCCTCCAATAAGTCCCCCGGGGATTTATTTTTTTGTCAGAGGTCTTTGAGGGGGGGGATTTATTCGAGGGTGGGGAGTTTGGAGTTTTTCAAGGGGGAGTTATTTTCTTCCTCATAACTTTTAGGAAAACTTGCAGGTAGGTATGTGTATACACTGCGTAAAATACGCGCTGTGTATCTGCTTTCGCTGCTTTCGTTTTTTTCACTTGTTGCAGTATCTTCTCCACTCATCAGAGAGGGGGAGTTATTCAAGGGTGGGGAGTTATTCAAGGGTGGGGAGTGATTCAAGGGGTGTTTTATTGGAGGATATATGGTAATATGTCGCTCAACTCTTCCCTTTTCATTTCATTTCAACTGTGAATGATTTTATATCCCTCGATTTGAGCCTTATGACAAAACCCATGATCTGTAAATAGGTATTTTCGATCAGGGTACAATATTATACTAGGATAGACGGGAATGGTATAACGTTTCAATATGAATATAACCAATATACATTTATCGTTGAAACTTGCTGAGTTTTGGTGCAGCATTTTCATAAAGTTTAGTATTCAAAACCTCAATCCAAACTTGCGTATGAAATAATAACGAAAAAAATTAGCTAAATAACAATATATTTTTTTCAACATTTTCCACCACATGCGATACTAAATCATCAATAACAATAGTTCAGCTGAACAACGTCTCTATATTGACAGTGTTTTCAATGAAGCTGTGAGAATGCATCCCACAAATCCCACAAGTTTTTACAATTAAGTTGAACCTGTTTAAAATACCTAAAAGTATAAAGTGAAAAAGTCCACTCTCCACTATAATAAAAAAATTGACATCAAATTTGCTGTAAGTTTGTTGACAAAATCAAAATGTATCCGAGTGTTCTCCCAATGGTTGTGCTGTTTTTAAATTTCCCACAATCTGAAACAAATGAACTGGAAAACAAGCAGAAAATATATGGGAGAAATGTGACAAATTTATGCAGGAACAAAAAGCTAATGTTGAACAGTCCTTCGATTAAAGAAACCTGTGCCAGGTATAAACAGTTAGGTGATTATAAAGTAGAAATATAGTTAGGTAAATTTTTTTTCCAATCTGATCTGGTCATCTGACATGGGAGAATTTTCGAGTGAGGTACATATTAGAGAAGCAGCTATTGAGTGTTAGGTATATAAATACTAAATATTTATATAGTCGTGGGGTTTATTTCATATACCTAATCATGGATAATAACTAAAGGTTTGAAGGTAGAATATTTTCTTGCCAAAACCTCACAGTAACCGAGCCTAAAAATGTTTTTTATTGCCCCATTGTCCCATCAGAATGCAGAGAAGGCGCGCGTGGAGCGGGGCGGAGTCTGTGCAATGGTGCAGGCGGGTGCTGGCACAACGCCAACGAGGCACCGCTGCCGCACGCAGAAACTGCGTCGCCCTGCATCCCCACTTGAGGCAGGTACTTACAAAGTTAGTCACGGTTGTTTTGTTGCTCTGCTTGGCGCAGTAAAACTCGCGTTGCGCAAGAAACGAACCAAGGCACAAAATTCTAACTCATGTTTTTTATTTTTTATTTGGAATCTACTTGGTCCAGCTGAAGTCCCCTGGGAAGTGTTCACCATTCGCGCTAGAAATAAGCAACGGTCATAAAATTTTGACAGGTTAAGGTATGTTAAGGTTTTGAGTTTTCACCTAAAGTTTTACCCCCCTAGCTCCACCCACTGCGGAACTGTGGGGGTTACAATTTCAGTCATTGTGTACTGATGTACACATGGTGCTCTAGCTCAATGCAGCTTTTAAGTTGTGATCATTAAACTTTGGCTAGTGTAAGCCACCAGTGTTGGCAATGTGCCAGCACTAACCATCAATAGCTATGATATCATAAGCCTAGTCCATATTGTCATTACTGTCACTACTAAATTCATCATTATGCTGTTGCACCCAAAGGGCTCAGAGCAATGGCAGTCTGTACCTGGGGTGCTAATAGATATTGTGAGCCTCTGCAATGTGGAGCCGAAGTCACCTGGTGCCGACAAAGGTAAGGAGTGGAGGCATTTGGAGTACGCTGTGTGATTATTATTTGGGCACCATCGCCATGTGACACATTCCTCAGATTGTTAGATTAACTTAATATTTCTATCTTAAGGTAAGGGTTAAACATTCTACTGAAGTGCAAATAAGAAGAGGCAAAAGAACTGAACTGATTAACATACCCAAGTAGCCACTTATAAGGGATTGGCTGAAACATAAAGTTTAGGGGTTCAAGAGATCACCCAAAACCTACTCAACTGTTGACTCAATACATGCGAATAAATACTATGTAAGGCAACCACAACACTGCCTCTACAGTTGGTTAATACAGGTTAATAGAGGATGCATTTTGCATGTACACTGCTGTTGAACACAGGTAATGTGTCCACTACAGATTAGTAATTAAACATAGGGAAATTTTATTCTCATGATTCATTTACTGCACATTTCAAAACAACATTAAAATCACTGCAATACAACATTATCTGAAATGATCACCAAAAACATCCATCACAATTCCCACGTTTCTTGCACATCACCCTGACATGCACATCAATTTTACCTAATATCAATGATGTTGATGAAAGTGTTGAATTTTATCAGCACATTGCCAACACTGGTGGCTGACACTAGCCAAAGTTTCATGATCACAACTAAAAGCAGCATTGAGCTAGAGCACCATCTGTACATCAGTACAAAATGACCGAAATTGTCACCCCCACAGTTCCGCAGTGGGTGGAGCTAGAGACATAAAATTTTAGGTGAAAACTCAAAACACCTGATATCTTTACCTGTCAAAATTTTATGACCATAGCTTACCACTAGCGCGAATGGCGAGCACTGCCCGGGGACTTTTCAGCCGGACTAAGTACATACATCAGCTGCTTAAACCTGTTGTACTTTGATGGGGCGGTGTTTCGCGTAAATAAGGTAAATACATGAAAGCTCTAAGTATTGTTCCGCGAACTTTTGCCAAACATTTTACTAAACGCAATATTGTTAGGCGGAACGCAAAGTATGCGCCCAAAATTATTTATGTCTTGGTTGATAACGCGCGAGCTGGAAACTGAGAAACTTATGTACCGTATTTCCTCGAATTACCCCCTGGGTTTTTTTTTCAGAGTGAAAATTTTGAGAGAAAAACGTGAAAAATGCAACAATAACCACCATTTATAAGTTTTTACAGCCTTATAAAAGGATGTAGGACGGTATAAACAATGTTCTAACGTAACACAGTAAGTGTTTTGAACATCTTTTATGCATTTCCCGGACCACAAATTCATAGTGCCCATTTTGAGGGGGGTATTTCGAGGAAATACGGTATGCACTTTCACAAAACGAAAAATATTTAAAAAAATAAAAAAGCCGGATTCGCGTACAAACGACAAATTTTTTTTTTCCCGAAATGTTTTTCTTTTTTTGCTGCATTATTTTTATTTAGTTAACGATGACGTCATGATGGAGTGTTTCCTTCAGAAAAATGCATAGCGTGCGGTCTGCTGAGTATATTGATCAATAAAAATAGTCTCGGAGTGAGATCGGCCCATACAAAAAAAATGTGTGAAACTTTTTACTGGCTAAGATAATTTACTAAAATAAAAAAATTGGCACAAAATTTTCAGGTTTTATTTGAAAGCGAAACAAATTTTACAAAAATTGCAAAATAGCATACACAGTGAATAAAAATTGAAATATAGTTATTGCCTGCTATTGAACCAATGAACAATAAATTTATGAAACAAAAAGCAGAAAACAACTGAACAAATGCAAGAAGATGGTCATGTTCAGAGGCGAAATGACATCAAGACAAAAGAAAATAGTAGATAACTGCTATCTTCAGTTCCCCAGATTAAAATCATCATACAGACAGAAATTGACAGTGGATGACGTCCCCATCTGTTAGTTCACACGTTTTATGATACTAGGTATGTACCGTATTTACTCGAATAATTCCCCCGGGGAATTATTTTTTCGTCAGACATTTTTGAGGGGGGAACTATTCAAGGGGGGGAATTATTCAAGTGGGGGAATTATTATTTCGTCAATTTTTCGCCTTGTTTCTATCACGCTAAACATTGCATTGCATGTTTGAACAAAGGATGTACTGCATTTGCATTCAGTGAATCAAACCACTCTTTTGCTTGGGTTGACTTCATCGATTGCTTTTTTAATAAATGTGCATTAACTACCTTCCATCATTGGGGGGGGGATTATTCAAGTGGGGGAATTATATTTTCCTCACTCGCCTAACAGGGGGGAATTATTCGAGTGGGGGAATTATTCAAGTTGGGGGAATTATTAGAGTAAATACGGTATGTAGATATTTATTATGATATAGACATTTCTGAATTTTTAGTTGACGAAATTGGTCGTTTTGAAAAGGAAACTGTTAAATGTTCAAGAAGACCAAAGAGGCATGCGATGCCCAGACCTGGACCAACATTTCACAATGTTCCACTTGATAACTGGCTCTGGCCCAGGGGCAGGGTTCCTTACCAGGTAGACCAAAATTCGTTATCCAGTTGAATTTGTTTTGAAGCTCATGTTTTTTGTTTGTTTGAGCACTTGTGCACAAAGGCAAAAGGGGCTCCAAGTGATCACTGTGGCAAATCGATCTTTTTCCAACCCTAGAACTGTTGTATCGGAATTAGGGATGGAAAAGCGCCATGGTGCTGGCGCCTGGCATTAGCGCCACAGGAACTGGCGCCATGGCGCTTTTGGCGCTTGACGCTTTCTTAATGTGGCGGATTGGCGCTTGGCGCTAGGATTCGAAAAAGCGCCACGGTTAAAGTCTAATACGGTCCAGCACTAATAAAAACCATAGTGGTTAAAACGTACCTATTTATGTTTACTCGATAAATACTGATACTCGAGTACTGCGTAAATATGTTTACGTTTCCCCTGTAAAAAATACCAGTAGTCATATACTCGCGTACTTTTTGAAAGTATGCGAGTACATAAAACGTATTTCAACCAGGCTTTTTGTTCGAGGCATAAATGAAAAAAATGAGAGAAGAGCTAAAATAGAGACAAAATATCCAAAATTGCATAAAAATAAGCAAAAACTAGTGAATTTAATGGTGAAAATGTTTGATAATTAGTGATTTTGAGCGAAAATTGGGGCCAAATTTTCCAAAAATACCCACTGTTACATTTTCCAGCAACAAAAGTAATTTACTCACATTAACTCATGAGTGAAAGTATCTAAAAAATACTTAACATTTTCTGTACTCACCTGTGAGTAAAAAATAAATACTTTACGTTTATGTTTACTTTTGAAAAAGTTCAGTACTTTTAACAACTCTGAAAAAACATACAACAACTACTATAAATACATGGAACTCACCACTGTTTTAGGTAGATGATTTTTAATAATGCATAAATTTACTCCGGCAAGATATATTGATCCAAAGTCTACTACAACAAATCCCCCTTTTTGCAGATAATGCCAGTGTTCACGCGGCGTCAAATTGCTCTACTCAATCACACCATGGCTTACATTGAAAGATACTCCTGTGTTAGGTTTGAGCTGATCGACAACGCCACAAATTTACCAGCTCACAGAGTGGTAGTAACCGTGAGTTACTAGCTGCTATTTTCTTGGATTCAAAATTAGTGTGACATGAGGGCCAGCCCTGCAGCTGCACACGAGCTGTCCAGCACAGTTGTTAATGTGTATTTATTTTTACTCAAAAAGTATGCATACTCGAGTATCGAGTAAATACACATACATGTTCTTTGACATATGTACCAGTACTCACCTATGTGTATACTTGTTGAGAGTACTTGAGTGCAATAGAGTAATAGTACAGTACAGAAATAGTATTTTCCATTGATTTTTACCCATTTTTTGGAATGATTACTTCCTTTTAACAAAGAATACTTCTTAAAAGAATGATAACTATTTGGCTATTTACATAGGCCCCCGTCGGGGACCGGTCCCCGGGCAAAAAATTTTTTTTCAAAAGTCAATAATTGGTGTATTTGTGTTGTTTGCATGTTAATTAGGTGAATAATCACCAAATTTGCATGCATGAAATTTCTGCAAGACGGTTACACACGTCGATGCATATTCTTTGTGGGGGGGGGTATAATTTTTTTCACTACATGTGTGTACTCCTTCATTTAGTAAGTAGTTGGTGATTCTTATTTTTTTCTCACTTATATTTTTGGTGTTTACTGTATTTTTGTATAGTGAACGAAATCCCACCGGGGACCGCTATCCGGCGGCAATGGAAATGGCCCCGACCAGGGCCAAATGTCCCCGGTGAGAAATTTTTTTTACCAGGCACAAATAATTTTTGTCCCCAACCAGGGACGTTCTTCCTGACAGGGGACAAAAAATATGTCAGTGAAATATGTCTGTAAATATGAAAAATGCATCAGCGCGTTTGTAACCGTTTTGCAGAAATTTTCTGCATGCAAATTTGGTGATAATTCACCTAATTAACATCAAAATAAACCATACACACCAATTATTGACTTGTTAAATTTTTTATTTTTTGCCGGGGACCGGTCCCCGACCGGCGCCTATGTAAATAGCCTAACTCTTTTTGTTGTCCTCCGGAGTAAATATCCATAATGCTCCCTTCTACATTTTTCAGAAACATTTGGCAGAAAATTTTACTCGCGATTGTAAAAAATCCTCATATTTTAGTTTGCTGGGTGAGATAAGTATTTTACTCTCGTTTACTCATGATTAAAAGTAAATATTTTTGTTTCTACGTTTTCTATACTTGTGTGTGAGTAAAACAAAAATACTTTACGCTTACACATACTTTGAAGAAAAAGAACGTTTTAACGACTCTGCTGTCCAGGATGGGCACCCATTGTGACATAAATCACACAAACACTCAGAAACATATGTGATTCTCACGTCTAGTGATGGAAAAGCGCCAGAAAAAATGGCGCCAGGCGCCAAGGGCGCCATGGCGCCATTCAGAAAGTGGGCGCCAAGCGCCAAGGGCGCCACAGAAAAAGGGCGCCAGGCGCCAAGGGCGCCATGGCGCCATTCGGAAAGTGGGCGCCAGGCGCCAGGGGCGCCACGGATAGAGGGCGCCAAGCGCCAAGGGCGCCATGGCGCCATTAGGAAAATAGGGCGCCAGGCGCCAAGGGCGCCAGGAAAAATAAGTGCCTACAACACCCTGCTTGTGCTAAAAATGTTGCTACTGCACTGTGGTACACGCATTCACGTCTTAATTCGCGTTCTTCAGGATGTAATGAACAAAAACACATCTGGCAACAAAAAAATTTTCAATAAAATCCACATGACGAATTCAAACACAATGGAAATTGTCATTTGATAACAATCCATTCACTTCAAATAGGCTTTTCCAATCAATATTTCCTTGAAATGGACAAAAACGGAATTGCAACGATTTGAATCCTTTTTTTATAATTTTGCAAGTTCAACGGTCCATCACTCTTGTCGTCTGATCCGTCAGACACATCTGATGAAACGTTGGACGAAAGATTTCCACCGACTCACACCACTTCGTCCATTTTTCTGACGAATTTAGATCATCCACAGATGCATTTTTCATTTTTTTTCTTCATTTACACAGCACTCACCTTGAAACCCTGCTGGCGCCTTTTTGGCGCCCTTTAAAAGCAGGGCGCCAGGCGCCAAGGGCGCCACGGAAAAAGGGCGCCAAGCGCCAAGGGCGCCATGGCGCCTTTCAGAATGTGGGCGCCAGGCGCCAAGGGCGCCACAGAAAAAGGGCGCCAAGCGCCAATGGCGCCATGGCGCGGCGCCCTTTGGCGCCCTCAAATGGCGCCAGCGCCATGGCGCCATTCCATCACTACTCACGTCACAAACTCGGCGGACATGATGGCATACAATGTTCTGAAAGAATACACAACGACTGTAGCGTTAACCAAATGGGCACTTTGCCAAACATAGCTGCACACATAATTTCGCAATATGAGGAAAATGTACATCTCTATCTGCTTGTGGGTTAGGATAAATACATACGTGTTTTTTTGGCACTTTTCCGCGTATGTATCTAACATCCCGGATCGATTTGAAACTTTGGCATTGTGCCGAAAATGCAAAAACGACAGGACTTTTTCTTTCTCACATCACATGGTCGCACAGGAGTAAATAATATCGACCAAGAACTAAGCAATAATCATCCATCCAACCTTGAACGTGAAACGTAACTACCGTATTTCCTCGAAATACCACCCAGGGGGGTTATTGTTTCATAGTGGTCCCGAGAGGGGGGGGGGGTTAAACGAGGGGGGTATTTCGAGGGGGGGGGGGGGTTATTATTTCGCCAGAAATTTTTTCAAATCCTAGTACAAAATCGTCGTTTGTGATGCACACTGGGGTAGAAAAATGCATCAATAACTGACATGTATAGACTCCTGTAGACTAATAGTAGTACGTAGATGGTATAAACACTGTTCTAACGTGATTACAACATTGTTTTAACGTGTGTTCTGCACTACGCAGAACACAAACTGCAGCATTTGTCATGTACGTTCTCTTTAAACTCAATCTGGGGCGGGGGTATTTCGAGGGGGGGGGGGTATTTCGAGGAAATACGGTATTAGGAATCAAGTCCAACAACACTCAAGTTTCATGTCCACCGAGTATACACACATGCATGCATGCATAACCGTGTTACCTCCAATTTCAGGTGTACTTACAATAAAAGGTGCAATCTAATTGATAGTAAACAGGGTTGGCAAAATCTCTGAATAAAATAAAATAAAAATAAAATTTTAGTAAACTACTTTACTTTACTTTACTTTACTTTAGTTTACTAAAATTTTACAAGAATCCTAGTATTTTTATAGTCCTCCTTCAATAACTCCCCCGTCGAATAATCACCTCTCCGTCTGACGAAATAATAATTCCCCAGGGGAATTTTTCGCGTAAATATGGTATATTGTTATGATTTGTATACATTAGCCTTGATATAATTTTTTTGATAGCTTTCGGATGTTCGGCTGCAGCATAAACTTTTTTGGCTCTAGCTATTTTTACAGGATGTACCTAAATATTTCTCACAATAATTTTTGTTTTCCAGAAAGATGAACATGAGGGCGTTTGGTGCAATGTGGAATTACCATACGATAAAAATCGATATGATGTCAATGGTATTGTTGAACTCCATCTTTCTGATCACTGCTTCGATTCATATAGACTTGGCATCCTCCTCCATGAACTCATGCATGTCTTAGGATTTCGGCATGAAAACCAAAGACCCGGTGCCACTCCCAGACCCTGAAAAAGGTCATGTGACATATGAAAGCTCCTGTAAAGTGTCAAATGTCATGTAAAATACCCTGTAACGTGTCATGTGTATCCAAATCTTTTTAACGTATCCAAATCTTACTTTTTGACATAAGATTTGGTTACATAAACATAAGATTTGGATACGATAAAACTATATTTGTATACACATGACACTTTACAAGGTATTTTACCTGACATTTGACAGTTGACAGTGTCTTTTACATGACACAAAACATTTTTCAGGGTCTGGGAGTACCTGATCGTGATCAATACATACAGGTTAGTGGTACAGCTGCATATTCAAAGTAACTTGCTATATTACCAGTTACAATATAGTTTAAATATGTAGTGTAGAGTTGGGAACCTAAACCGACCTGGGGCACTCCCAGACTCTGTACAAAGTGTAAAGGATGCTATAAACTGTCATGTGTCATGTAAAAGACCCTGCAAAATGTCATGTGTCATATGAAGGACCCTGTAAGGTGTTCAAGTGTCATGAAATACCCCCTGCAATGTGTCATGTTCATCCAATTTAATTTTATTGTATCCAAATCTTATAATTTTACCAAATCTTATGTCAAAAAGTATGATTTGGATACAACAACAAACATATAACATGAGGTTTGGATACAAAATCAAACATAACACATATAAAAACATTAGATTTGATTGCCTAGGAACAAGATTTTAATAATTTTGGAACATAAATACTGAACCAGAACTGATACCCAAACTGAAAATTTTGAGTAACTGAAAACTGTGACCCAAATATTGAAATTCTTGGATGCAAACTGAAAATGTAACAAGCATGGAAAAACAATATACCGTTTTACCTCGAAATACCCCCCCCTCGAAATACCCCGCCCCCCTCGTTTGACCCCCCCTCTCGAGACCACTATGAAACAATCACCCCCCCCCCTCGAAATACCCCCCCCCCAAATTGAGTGTAAAGAGAACGTACATGACAATTACTGCAGTTTGTGTTCTGCGTAGTGCAGAACACACGTTAAAACAATGTCGTTATCACGTTAGAACAGTGTTTTTACCATCTACGTACTACTATAAGTCTACAGGAGTCTATACATGTCACTTATTGATGCATTTTTCTACCCCAGTGTACATCACAAACGACGATTTTGTACTAGGATTTGACAAAATTTCTGGCGAAATAATAACCCCTTTCGAAATACCCCCTCGTTTAACCCCCC
>OZ038454.1:4890942-5067942 GCA_964036195.1 Sphaerolaimus hirsutus | reverse complement strand
AACAAATTACTTTATATCCGGTCACTGTCCTGTGACATTCCTCAGCATTTTCCCCTGAATCTGCTGGAACTTGGTATTCAACTGGGTGTAGCGATCGATCATACTAGACATATCCTGCAATCCATCAGAAGCAATGTCTAAGAATTTTGTGCATTTGTAACTGAACTGGGCAGCAATGAATTGTTGTGCATTTGTAACCAAACTGGGCAGCAACAAATTTTTGTGCAATTGTAACCGAACTGGGCCAAGTAAAGAGCCACGTTTTGAAATTCAACAAAATGTTTTGGAACTGGCGAGCGGCTTTTAACGAAATCATACAGGTTTTTCACATTTCCAACGTTAACCATTCTTGGCCCAACTTCTGGGACCAACTCGGCATCAAACACACGCACCGGCTCTACACAATCAATGGAAAAACGCGAAGGCGCACTACTCACACTACCTGCGCAAGAGTTATGTACCACACGGGCACAACCACTTCCTGCACGCCCGTGCGTGGCGCGTAGCTGCTCGTCCTGCATGTGTCTGCCCACCTCTGGGTGTCGCCTGGGCAGCGGTAACGCGTTGGCTGGATGTTGACACATGTGTCGACGCATTGCAGCCAATTCAGCTGTTGATGTCAACGATAGCGTCGACATTGCAGCAAACAGCCAAATGACAGCCCACATAGAAATTAGAGACTGCCTAGACGGCCAAGAATAAACCATAAATCAGCACGTGTACTTAACAATGAATCCTATGAAAGTAGAACAATGAAAGTAGAATTCTTAGTCAAGTCCCCAGCACGTCCACCAGATGACTTTACGGGGCCCAAAGTGTTGATTTGACAAGTTTATTGAAGATGGCGGCGACCTCGTTCACGTGTCAGATCACCAAGTAAATGTGTTCCAAAAGGGAACCTAGCAAACTGCACGCAAAATGGGTCAAATCCCACAAATAGGGTACATTTATCTACCCCCATACCAAATTTGACCAATTTTCATTCAATATTGACGTGTTGGGAGCCAATTGAAACCGTGCGCCTGACGTGCGCCACCCTGTACATCATGTATGCGATGTAAATACACATATGTATCTTTTGCTGCCAGTTTGCATCGCAGCTACCAGAGTTGTACAAATACTGGTATTTTCGGAAAACGTAAACGTAAACGTAAATACCTTCTATAAATTGTGAGTATCAATACTGAAAACGTAAATTACTTTCAAAATACACGGGTAAACGTAAAAAAACGTAAACGTAAAAATTTCTTTGAAGTGCACAACCCGTGATCAGATGCATTGAAAAACACCTTTGTCATTCCTATTTCAAGCATTTCTCTGCTAATACAATCACATTTTTGCTTACCTCTGTTATTTATCAACGATTAAACAGCTAATTGGCCAAAAATATAAATTGTACTTATTGTATCAGAAAAAAGTTCAAAAATGCACTGGTTTTGTGCATTATCCATACGATTTTTACGTTTTCTCTGGTACCCGGTTAATTGTGCCAGGAAAACGTAACAAAACGTAATGGTATTTTTGGAAAACGTAAACGTAAACGTAAATATAAATACCCAAATAACCGGGTATTTCGGGTAAACGTAAATACGTTTTTCCAACTCTGGCAGCTACACATATACACTAGTTTTTAAAGCAATGTATGTTGTATGTCCCGATTTATCCTATTTAAGCACGTTTACTACCGGTTTTATGTATGTAAAAGCATGTTCCTTACTATGAATTCCAAGAAAATTTCTGATGAAATAATAACCCCCCTCCTCGAAATCCCCCCCCCCCTCGAAATCCCCCCCTCAAAATTTCCACGCTGAAAAAATAAACCGCCTGGGGGTATTTTAAGGAAATACGCTAAATACCTATTCCATTTTCAGATTAATTGGCACAATATAAACCTTACTGAAGGGTGGATGATTGTACATCAGGCAGAAAGTAATGTACAGGGAACAGAGTATGATCCCTTTTCTATTACACACTATGGTGAGATTACCAAAAGTCTAAACCAGGCGCCAGCGCCATGGCGCTTTTACATAACTATACTCGGCGAACATGATACTCTACCACCGCAAATATTTATGTACCTTTTTTATCACAATCAAATATCTAAGTCAAATTGAAAACTATAAGGACCGACCTTACACAAAAAAAGTAAGAAAAGCGTAGATTTGACGGTATGCCGGCCGACCCTGCTAAACACCTTCCCGGACAAGTTCACCACCCATTTTTTTATTTCACTCCAAATGCAATATCTCCATCCATGCGGGTGTTATAAAGCTGAAACTTTGTAAATAATAAGTTGTAAGACCCCTCTACTCCCCAACAATAAGGGAGGTGCGGCGACTCACTACAGGGTGGGTCGCCCTATGTGCAACATTTTTTGTGGCCTTTTTGGTGTCCCAATCAAGTTCACCACCCACTTGATTGGCTACACTACAAGAGACATATCTCCAGCTGTGATGGCGGTATAAAGCTGAAATTTGGGGGATGTCTTGCCAACAACCCCCTCACAATACACCAGCGGGGCGGCTGCTGACGACCCACTAAAGCATGGGTCACTGCATATAAAGTTGACCATTTTCTAAAAACAGCCCAAGTGTCCCAGAACAAGTTCATCACCCAACTGCATTAAAAAAATGTTGCAACAACATACCTAATATAAAACTGAATCGGGTTGGAACTATAGTTCAGCCAAAAAAAAATTTTTCAGTAGGGCACCCACCCTGTCCCATAAACGGTAGACCGAAAATTTCACTTTAAATGAATTTTTGGTTTCACACTTAAAAAGTTGGTTTACAAAGTTCACTAAAGAATGGTCTAAGGTTCAAAGTTATGTAAACAACATAACCTCTAAAATGCCTCCATAAAGAAATTTACTTGGGGTGAATTCTAGGATGTGAAAATGATGTCATTGCAGGAACAAAATTTGACAAAATTTTCACTTTTTCATTCACCCCAAATAAATTTCCTTATGGAAGCATTTTAGAGGTTATGTTGTTTACATAACTTTGAACCTTAGACCATTCTCTAGTGAACTTTGTAAACCAACTTTTGAAGTGTAAAACAAAAAATTGGTTTAAAGTGAAATTTTCAGTCTACAGTTTATGGGACAGGGTGGGTGCCCTACTGAAAAATTTTTTTTTGGCTGAAATAGGGTTCCAACCCGATTTAGTTTTATATTAGGTATGTTGTTGCAACATTTTTTTAATGCAGTTGGGTGATGAACTTGTTTTGGGACACTTGGGCTGTATTTAGAAAATGGTCAACTTCATATGCAGTGACCCATGCTTTAGTGGGTCCTTGGCAGCCGCCCTACTGGTGTATTGTGAGGGGGTTGTTGGCGAGACATCCCCCAAATTTCAGCTTCATACCGCCCTCACAGCTGGAGATATGTCTTTCGTAGTGTAGCCAATCAAGTGGGTGGTGAACTTGATTGGGACACCAAAAACGCCAAAAAAAATGTTGCATATAGGGCGACCCACCCTGTAGTGAGTCGCCGAACCTCCCCCATTGTTGGGGAGTAGAGGGGTCTTACAACTTTATATATACAAAGTTTCAGCTTTATAACACACCAATGAACGGAGATATTGCATTCGAAGTGAAATAAAATAATGGGTGGTGAACTTGTCCGGAAGGTGTTTATTTTCAAGTAAATATGTTGCGTTTCCGGAGCCATAAATATTCATATTTATCTTCAGCGGAACTTATCACCGAACGGTTTTTTCACCGTTTTTCAAACGGTTAGAAAGTGGCGTTTAGAATCAGTAAATATTCCGTTCCGACTATTTACGTATCAAAGCCGCGCATCACACAATATCAATTTGATTGATCGAATATTCCAGATTATCTTTTCTGTATTCCACACCGGAACGAGTTGGGCAGCGGCGAAAATTTATGACGTACGAGTGTTTCCTCGGGAAAAATGTACGGCATAAAGTAACCCGAGTATACCTCTGATATAGGTAAGGACTCACTAATAAAAGGTATTGTGAGTAAAAAGCTGTCGAAATCAATAGAGGGTATACTTTATTGGAAGTGCCTATTGGTGCTTATTGTTGCTTTGTCTGCCCCCCCTCTCTTTTAACCCCCCTCAAAATACTCATACTGAAAAAATAAACCCCAGGGGGTATTTCGAGGAAATACGGTAATCAGAACGATCTACCTGTCAATTACAGTTGACAAATATATAAAAAACTCATTCTGGTAAAGAGTCCATTGAATATATTCCTTAAATAAAAATTGAACAATTTTCACTCAAGGTGAATTTTATATCCAGTCTTACAGAAAATATAAATTTTAATAAATTTGTCAAAAATACAAATTTTGCTACAATTTCTATACCCTACTTTCAAATTTTCATTTTGTTTTTGATTGCCAATCCTAGTGGGTAGGTTCCTAATCATTGTTGCTGAAGTTTATTGCTTGACACCTTTTATGTAGCGCCATAAAAACTTCAATCATCATGATAAATTTACAATTGCTACTTCTGTTGTGCACATGGGAAACAGGGCTCACAGCGAACTGAGTCCATGGTGCACAGATGAGAAATGTGCAGTTGGTTTCAGTTGGATTGGCATGTGGACCTTGGACAAGAGAAGAAGCCAAGTCCACTAAGCCAACGACCAGAAGAGATTTGCATTCTTGATGTGGTGTGGTTGCATTTTGGTTGGAACGTCGCTCGGTGACATGGCTCTCAAAGTTTAGGATCTCATATTCATAGATGGTCACCCCCTGAAGGGGACATGAATAATGAGGGAAAATGAGTCAATGAACATCAACTGACCTAAACACCCAAGTAGTCACTTTTCAAGATTGGCTGAAATGTGAAGTTTATGGGTTCAGACCAAACACCCAAAACCCTATACAACCATGGGAATGGATGTAAATAGAATGTAGTGCCATTATAACTACAACACTTCCAGTTCCAACATCATTTTGTCGCCCACATTAAATACATGCAGGTCAAAACATAATGCGTAAAATATATCAATCCATCAATTTAAAACTGTATCCATTACGTGATTACTACGTTCCCGCCTACTTTCTATGGGTGAATCAATCCACTGGATCAAATGACACTGATAGTTGGTACTACAAGGTAGAGTTGTGAAAATGTATTTATGTTTACCCAGCATATTCAGGTATTGCGAGCAGGCTGTGGAAGCAGGCTGGATGCCCCTGAAGCAGCGAACTTCCACTCGCTTTCGCACGCTTCCACCAGCATCACGAAATTTCCCGTGAAGTGTCTTCCACACGCTTAAATTACACTGCTAAAATTACACTACTCAACAAATATTTCCCTTTTTTCTGTGTTTCTGTGTTCTCCAAAAAAGACCTCTTTTGAGTTTCTGTGTTTTGTCAAAATTTTCCATGTTTTCTTCTATGGTTTCCGACAATACCAGTACCCGAGCAACTCTGCCACCAGGTGAACACTGTCAGGAAAGAAATGCACTGTTGAGACAAAATTCTTCAGAACCACTGATCAGAAAACTTCACAAACTTGATTAAAATCATCGGTGTTTGATAAATATAATAATCGAAAGGATACTTTGCGATCCGCCACGTAAATATATGTAAAGAACCATTTACTCGAATTACACCCTCGATAAACACCCCAGTCGAAAAATTCTAATAAAAAACTCCCCTGGGAACTATTCGAGGCTATATGGTAAAACTACTCAAGGATAACCACACCCATCAGATCGCAAGCTTCACAGAGAATTTTACCTTTTAATTTTTTTTGATGAATTTTAATTTTTTTGATGAAAAATGTCACATCATAAATTATTCACGAAATTCACCCTTAGTGAAGTGAATGTCATGTGAAGCGAAGAATTGAGATTCAGATGGGGTACGGTAGATTACACTGCGTGGTCAGCGAAAGTGCATTCAGTATTTGGTTAGATAGAAATTTTGTCTCATCGTGTACCCAAGAGATAAGATGGATAGACTATTTCAACAGGGCCACTACTTTAGCGATTATGGTGTTGGTCAACTTGCTGGTTTCTCCAGGTTTGTAATAAGTCGGAAAATGGTAAATGAGGTGGAAAAACCCCCCGGAAAATATGCCAGAAAATGAAAAATGGGTTGGAAACTGAAAAATTTTGCTTCAGAAAACGTAAATGGAAAATGGGAATTTGCCACCAAATTGTGGTACACAAAAGATATTCTTAACCCACTTAAATTCCACAGGACTGACATTTTCAAACTGAACAAAGCGTACAACTGTCACCCTGAAGGTAAGACACTGCAGCAATTTTGCTTGAGTTCACAAGCTACTGTGTAAATTGGAAACTGAAGCGGACATGCAAGTAGAAAATCTGGCAATGCCTGCTGTAATTTTCCATAATGCGTCGATTACAGCTCAGGCGTAAAATTTACTGTGCATAAAATTGATTTTTGGACGTAAAATTAATCACAGGTGAATGGATAAAGACATGGTGTTGTAATTTCAGTCACAGAAAGCGCACATGCAGATGTTGCTTGTGTCCAAAGCTCATCAGTTTATTTTGATTGTACTAGAAGTTATGAATTTTAGCACAATTTTTTCGATGTTATGCCCTAATTTTACGCAACTTACAGCACATAATTGAAAAAATTGTGCTCAAATTCATAACTCCCAGTACGATTACAATAAACTCATGAGCTTTGGACACAAGAAACGTCTGCATCTAAGCTTTCTTTGACTGAAAAAACAATGTCGTATCTTTATAAATTCATCTGCAATTAATTTTATGCCAAAAATCAATTTTATGCCGGGTCAATTTTATGCCCGAGCGAGCAGTAATATGCTGTAATACCAGCTTTAAGACAAGACAATTTCCAGGTTACTTGCATTTGCACATCAGCTTGCCGATCAATTTAGTGCCTGTGTAACATTATCGTAAAATGTAAAAACCTATAATATTTAAGTTAACTTTCTTATGTTCTCTTTTATATTCAATTAATTCAACTCGTCAAGATTTCATTCATATTTACATTCCCATTTTAACATCTTCACCTTCACCAATTAATATCTCAAGCGATGTTGTTTACAACGTGCGCTTCACATCGTTCACATATTTAGATCTTAGTCATTGCTCACATTCCGCCACATTTCCTTGACAAGCAGCACGCATATACGCCGTCATGTTTATGTTAAGCGGCGGGCCCGCCCCGAGCAGGGCGCCGGGCCCGCGCGCCATTTCAAATGCCGTCTGGCTTGTCTCACATTTTCACTATCTTGCCAGTTTAGCTCGCTTTTCATCGGAGAAGCGAGCGGGCAAGGATTGAACTTTCACAATTGGAAATGTTGGGTAAAAATCGGAGATTAGAGCCGACCGATTGGCGCCAACCAATCGCCATCGGTCGGCCCTTAAAAGCCGATTTCACAGCTACAATCGGCAGTGTTTGCAACCTCGTCAACTTCACACGAATCTCTTCCTAGGATCTAAATAAGCGCCGTAGTCACTTTATTAAGTCGCTTGTTTTTGGTGCTAAGTTTAACGCTTGGTGCTCTAAGTCACCTCAGTGCTTTATTTCACACCAGCGCTGTTTGAGGTGCTTTATTCACAACCGCGCCACTTAATTCTCGCCTTTTGTCGTAATTAAGTGCCTTCTTTTAATTGCCTTATTTCTCCGGTAATTAGAGCTTCTTTTACGTTTTATTTAAGTAATTAATTTAGTTGTAAATTAATTCCTTTGTTTACGTATATTTTATATATATTTTATTTACATTTAATTCTTTGTATTTAATCGCCTAAATAAAAACGTTCGTCAAAACCTTTGGTAAACAATCTAAATTTGTTTCACACTAACTCACGTCAATTCACTTCAACTCAACTAATCACATTTGATAAAATAACGGAACGTCAATTAGAGACGACGCTTCACGTCAACTTTCACTTGTTCACATTTGTCCTTTTCCTCGGTTAGGAATAGGAGCTGGTTCACAAGTCACTTCAACAAGTTCCGTATTATTTTACATGGCGCAGCGAGCAGGGTGACTAATTAAAACTAATTGGTCACTCTAATTAAGTCGTCTCGCGCGAAATTTCATTGGAAATTGCTTTTCACAGTTTGAGTCACACGCACGGGGTTACGGTAATACGGTTTTGGACGCAAAATCGTTAGTAGCGCGTGCATAAATACTTACGATTTTACAAGTACAAGTCACAAGATTCGAAATATTTATTTTATTATTTTATTTCGTTCACAGCTAGCTACCACTTTGCTAATAAGCAATAAATTGATCAAACTTTGCTATGGCCGACGAACGCATACGCGCTCAGCGCGCCGCCGCCGCCGCAGCTATGCCTGCGAGCAACGTTGAGGAGTTCGACACAGCTCATCCGTTGACTCAGCATAGCCGGGCGCTGACCGGAGTGCGCAACGGAGTGCTACGATTCACATCCAAACCGATTCCTAAAATCGTCAAGGACGAGTCACAACCCGCCGCCGTCAACATACGGGCGGCGGAGGAAGTATTAGAACTACTTCAGGCCTACGGCTACCAGGCCGAGATGAAACGCTCGGACCTGTCTACGGCTATGGACAAATTCACAACCACTGTCCAAGATTACATCATAAGCCTAGACAGAGACGAAGACGGAGCGGCCGAGGAGATAAAGAGCGCCAACGCAAAATTGGATCGCGCGCTCTACTCTGGCTCGAACAACGCGATGATGCTCATGGATGAGCTGGAATCGAGGATTGCGTCCGCCCAAGCGCACATCAAATCCGCGGAAAGGTTGATACTTTCCTTGAAAGGTCAGTCCCCTGTTGATTTAACTACTCAACCCCTTTCACAACCCCCTTACAACAATGTCAATATGGGAAGTAGTTCTCAACCTTCACAACCGGAAACTTTGTTAAAGTTACCAAAAATCGAGCTTGCTAAATATAGCGGTGATCCGTTAGAATGGGCAGCTTGGTGGGAGATTTTTCGAGCTCAAATTCACGACCGAGCTAATTTGTCAATGGGTATGAAATATACATACCTCAAGCTCAGCCTTACCGGTCCAGCAGCAGAACTGCTAGCCGGATTAAAAGGTGATGGTCGAGATTACATCACAGCGGTCACCATGTTACAATCAAATTTTGGTGAAACGCATCGGGTACAAGCAGCCCTTTGGGATAAATTGTATTCACTTGAAAAACCTTCGTCAAGAGGAGACTCTCTCACAAATTTCACACGAACCCTTTTGTCAACTCTCAATCAACTTAAAGAAAGAGGTGAAAGTGTCGATTCTGGTGCAGTGTTAAGAATAATTCGTGGTTATCTTCCCGATAATATTGTTCTTGCCGTCACAGAAGAACACCGGAATTCGATGCGCACCGCTGTAACCGGCGACACCGAACTCACAGTCGTCAGGTTTGTCGATGCATTAACTACCATTGCTCGTGCTCGGTTAGACGCGATGAAAACTGAACAACAAAGTTCACAATCTTCAACTGTTGTTCAGAAATCACAAAATTCATCGGTAAAAAAGCCACAAAATGGAGGAGGTTGGCAACAGCAAAAGAAAAAGGGAAATAAATCACAAAATACCTTTTCAAAACCAAAACCTATTCACAATACGGTTGCTTTTGCTGGTACCAACGCTAACGCTGGTAAATCACAAGGAAAAAATAAAAATTCCACTCAACCTCCCAGAACTCCGGCGATCGGAGCGATTAGTCAAAAGCAGCCCTCACAACCTGCTGCTAACTATCGCCAGCCGAAATTCGAGTGCTTGTTCTGCGGCGTCAAAGAGCACTACACAACCGATTGCCCTCAATACGTCACACCGAGAGAGCGCACTGAACGGTTGCGAGCTTTGGGCGACGTGTGCACGCGCTGCACGCGCAGAGGCCACCAAGCGGCACAGTGCACTCAACAATTGAGTTGCTACTACTGTCGCCAGATTGGTCAGCATCACGGGGCGTTCTGTCCTACCAGACAGGCACCCGCCAGGCATCAGGTAAACAATTCACAAAATAAAGCCTTTGTCAAAGCAACGAGCGCTAATTTTGTCAACGCTCAGGTAATCACAACGGGCGCGGCGTCGTCACATGCACCGCCATCGTATCCGCCTTCACAAACGGAACCGATGAGCGTGTGTGTCATCCCACCGGATGAAAACGATTTCCGGTGGAGACAGAGTACGCTGTACCAGCTGGACATGGACGGCCCGCTCGACATGGGCGAATGGCCGAGGCCCGCTAACGCACAACAGGCGAAAGCTCAGGAGGAAGCCTGCAAATATCACAGCGAGAACGAGCTGTGGACGACGCTCCGTGCCAACCTCATCCAGGAAGGCACAGATATGGAGAACGTCGAGGCCAAAATCCGCGGCTTCCAGCAGAAACGGTACGAGGTGTACCCACACCTCAACCCGAATCAAATGTCATCGTCGGTGCCACTTCAACCTAGTCACAGGCCCACGGTGGAGGTGCTGAGCGCACAGGCGGGTTACGGTAACCCCAACCCCGCTACCAGGCAGCAGGCCGAACAAGAATGTGAGTTCGATTTTGCACCTATTGTTCGTTTGCAAGTGGCCCAGGCTTCATTAATTAATAAAGACGCTGAATTAAATCGAGTCACAGACCCTTTGTTAATATTCTTTGACACTGGATGCGAATATTCATACATTAAAGCATCCGTGGCAAATGAGTATAACTTTGAAAACAAAGGAGATGTTGTTCTTCAAATGAACGTGTTTGCGACAAAAACGCCTGTCACAGTCAATACATTTTTGGTCGAGGCTGTCATGCCTATTTACAAACACGTCGACAATAAGGGCAATATGTTACAAATTCCGCTCACCTTACGTGCAGTGGATAATTTAGCAACATATGCATGCCCACCTCCTTTGTCACAAGACGACAAAACAGTCATTTATATTGTGTACGGTGAACATGCACAAGAACAATTCGCGGAACCGCTTGAATTGACCGAAATGACTGATGAGTTTTGTCACAAACTATGTCAACCAGATGTAGTCATTGGTCAATACTATTATTGGAAGTTCGATATTCGACCAACAGAAATCGAACTCCCATCTGGCTTGATCATAGTCGAATCAATACTTGGGTTGATGTTAGGCGGAAATGCGTCCTCACAATCATTCATCACAACACCCGACATTTCCCCACATCAATTCATGGTTTCATGCAGTTCACATGCTTCATCAGCTGTTGCTGTTGGCCAAGAGACATTATTTCAATTTCACAGTCTCGAGTCAATAGGTATCACAGATGATCCCTTATCACATGATGACGACATAGCTGAACAGTTAATTCTGGAGTCAATTACTCTTGATCCAGAAACTGGTCGCTATAGCGTGGATTGGCCATTCAAATCAACCATTCAAGAATTGCCAACTAACAATGCAGAAGCATTTCGTCGCTTTCTGTCACTGTTGAAACGGTTTCGAAAAGATCCCGATTTATTCGCTACATATGCGAAAGTCATCTCAGATCAACTTCACAAGGGGGTCATCGAAACCGTCTATGGTTCACAAGATGGTCTGCAAGAACACATCTTACCTCACCAACCTGTCCTCACACCTGGCAGATCGACAACATGTCGAATAGTGTATGATGGTTCTGCAGGTAAACCAAGTCTCAATAATTGCTTATTTCGAGGCCCAGTTCTCACACCACTGGCGCTCGGATTAATGCTTCGCTTCAGAGCTGGAAAAGTGGTGTTATTAGCGGATATTGAAAAAGCATTTTTACAAATTGCTCTTCACCCAAAATCACGCGCCTTCACAAAATTTTACTGGCTGCGTGATGACACCATTCCGTCACATGAAGACAATATTCAAATGATGCAATTCACAAGGGTGCTGTTTGGCCTCACATGCAGTCCATCCATTTTGTCAACTGTCATCAAATATCACCTAGAAGAGGAATTAGCTCACATGCATCCCGCTGAAACCAATGAACGAATGAAATTGGAGCTGTTGCTCAACAGCATTTACGTTGATAATTTAGTTATCAGCGTAGATGATGACAACTATGCAATACAGCTCTATCGTTTAATTAAAGCTGTTTTTGCCAGAGCAAATTTCAACATGCGCGAATGGATGACAAATTCGCCTATGGTCTCGGAAAAAATCAAACCCGATGACCTCAACCCGAAAAAGTCACAATACATCAAAGTAATGGGTCTCGTTTACGATCACATTGAAGACACCATTGCAGTGCCAGCTCCCAAAAAAGATTTCACGCTCATTGTCACAGCCACTCGCCGCAATTTAAATAAATTGCTGGCTTCGACATACGATCCTATTGGCGTCACAGCACCCGCGTTATTTCGGTTGAAATTTCGCGTGTCACAAATAATTCAAAGGTGCAACATCACAACCTGGGATGAACTCATTGAAGACCCAGAGGCGGATGACTTACTGGACGATTTAAAACGACATCTTTCGTCCATAAGTCAAATCAAATTCCCGCGATCATTTCACTCTTTTGGCATCGATGTCAAAGCTGTCACAAGACCATTAGAATTACATGTGTTTTGCGATGCCTCAAAAGATGGATACGCCGTTTGCGCTTATTTGCGTCAACAAGCGATTTCACCTGACGAATACGGTTATGAAGATGACCGATATTTTAGTGGTTTTCTCACAGCTCGCACAAAACTAGCCCCACTTCCGTCAAAACAAGGTCAACCCCTCACAATCACACGCTTGGAGTTGCTAGGTGTCACAATTGGTGCACAGCTCATCGATTATTTACATCATGAACTCGTTGAGCTGGGTGGATGGAAAATTCACAGTAATTTCCTCTGGACCGATAGTACCGTTGTCATCGGCTGGCTGTATACAGCAAAGCCGCTGGCTACTTTTGTCAACAATCGGGTCACAAAAATCCACTCACTAATGTCAAAACATTGCATTCAAATTTGCAAGGTTGCTACAAAAGACAACCCAGCCGACATCGCGTCACGGGGTTGCACTTTTGATCAACTGATGATCGAAACAATGTGGTTCACCGGACCCACATTTTTAGCTGAACCTCTCACATCAACCATGCTTGACATTTCACAATATCAAGCGCAACCTGTCACCGAAGAGCTTGCGAAAGGCAACATTCACATCAGTCGACCTTTATATGCTGGAGCAGTAACTTCACAGCCCGTTTCACAGCCTGATTCACAGCCAGCTAATGCTCTTGCACAGCAAGTACCCGTCAACTTGGACCCCAATTTGTCACAAAATGTCACTCCTCAAAATCCGTTTGTCGAAAGTCGACAACGTCACATCCCTTCAAATCCATTCGAAATCGACATTCGACGATTTTCAACACTGTCAAAATTGTTGCGTACTGTCGTATATTTGCTTCGTGTCAAAACATATTGGCTAAATCGCTCCATGCATAAAGCTGCAAAGCACGAAAGCGAATATTTATCAAAACCCATCACACAAGCTGATTTGAACGAAGCATTTCGACATGTATTGCGCATTTCACAGGCAGAGGAATGTGCCAGTTGCATTTCACAAGCGCAACTTGGCAAACACCACATGCTCAAATGGGACGCGTGGAATAATTTATTATATTGTGTCACGCGTGTGTCTCACAAAGAACATCGAAACCCTTCGTTGTTTTACTACCTGCCAAAGACAGGGTGGTTAACAACGCTAGTGGTTAGTCATTTTCATGAGCTTGCTGGTCACAGTGGCATGCTTCACACTTTAGCAGATTTACGAGAACACTGCTGGTTGTCAAGTGCCAAGCAGGTAGTTGCAAAAATTTTGCGAAAATGTGTCACATGCCGCAAAGCGGAAGGAGGTCCATTCACATTACCTGATTTTCACACATTACCTGTCACTCGAACTCAATCACAAATCAAGCCATTTCAACATATTGGCATTGATTATATGGGACCGTTAGTTTATTCACAGAACGGAACCCGTCACAGTCAACACATTTTGTTGCTAACATGCTTCAGTACACGCGCCATCCATTTAGAGTCAACTAATAGTGTCTCGACAGCTGACACAATTATGGCTCTAAATCGTTTTATTTCACGTCGAGGCATGCCGGACACAATTTGGTCCGACAATGCCCCAGCATTCAAAAATTGCGTCAAAATGCTGCCGGACGTAAAATGGCATTTTATCACAGCCAATAGTCCTTGGCAGGGCGGCGTGTATGAACGCATGGTAGGTTTAGTCAAACGCTTGCTCAAAAAAGCATGCGGACGACGTTGTCTCACATGGCATGAATTTCTCACAGTCATGCTAGACGTCGAATTCTCCGTCAATACGCGACCATTGTCATACTTGTCAAACACAGACATTGGTGCAGCGATACTGCGCCCAATACATTTTCTTTGGGGCACCCCACCACCATGTTACATGGATGAAAAACGTAAGTTGGAACTCGATTCCACCACGATTGAACCCATGCGAAAAATTCCAAAAGAGGAATGGGAAAGAATGACGGATGGATCTTTCAACCTCACACCCTCACAAATCGAAAAAACCTACACACTCACACCCCCACGTGTCAATGACGTCAACTGCATCGACGAAATTGCACTCAATTCTGTGCCTGAAAAGGACAGAGATGACATCACATTACTTTGGGACCAAATTCGTCACAATCGGGAAGTGCTTTGGTATGAGTGGTCACGTCAATACATTGACCTACTCAAAGATCGAGCAAAAAATCAACGCTTGAAAAGAGGCACAATCAACGAAGCTCCCAAACGTGGCCAAGTGGTGTTAATCACAGACGATAAACAACCACGCGGCATGTGGCAAATGGGCCGCGTTCACGAAATACACGTGTCAAGCGATGGCAAAATACGTGCAGTCACAGTATTGTCAAGTAACGGTCGTCGCACACGTAGATCTCCATCTAATCTAGTACCTCTTGAAATCGACACAGAGGACGGTGTTGAATATAAAATCGACACTGAGGTAAAGGATGATGATAATTCACAGCCTTCACCTGATAAGGGTGATGATTCACAAACTGATAAATCACATCAACAATCACAATCTTCACAGCAAGATGCAAGACGCGCAAACCCACGTCGAACATGTCGCTACACTGGCACATATTCGTTCTGGGGAAACGTGTCGCATTTAATGGCGCTTTCGTTGCTAATACAATCAAAATTAGCCAACGCGCTCACATGGACAGATCAATATCACAAAACTTTTAATCTGTGCCATAAAACACGCACTGGGCACGCAATACAACTTCTGGAAAAAGTAACGTGTCACTTTCCTCAAGTCACAGCCATAGAGGATATTGTGGTATCCATATGGACGTTGCGTGTTCAGCCGCAAACAACACCAATTTATAGATGCTTTCAACAAGAGCATACTATAGTCACGTATATGAGTCTGGTGGGCGGAAAAGCTATGCTGCCACCAGAAATCATTAAAAATCACAGAGTCACAACCTACGATTGCATGATCGCCTACCAAAATAAAACTTGGAAAGGCGAACCCTTAATAAAAATCGGTCATGCATTGTGGAGCACTAACAAATCACTTCACATCGATTATTGTTACTTTTGTCACAATCTGAGTAACACAGTAATGAACTTTCACATAGAGGAAGGTGTGGTCGCAAGTCTTGATGGAAAGAAAATAGTTTCCGAAATCCAAGATCTGTCACATTGCAACCCACAAGCCGGCTATTGTTATGACAGCGACAATGGTGTCTCTTTATGGAATGCTACCACATTTAACAAGCAGTGTGCATTCCAAGAGATTGGTCAATTTGATGCGCAATATTCACAAAATCATTACATAGTGGAAAAATTGCAAGCTGCATTTTCAGTCACATGGAGATCACAACAATTCCCAAATAATGCAGAATGCGTGCCAAAAGATGCAAAATATATTGACCAGGGCTCGGCATTTATTCAATTTCTTCGATATCAACTCAAGAAATTGAAAAAGCCTCCAACCGAAAAAGCTCCTCTTCATTTCAAACTCGCACCAAATCTTGATGTTGGTGTGTTTCACTTGCTCACAGCCCGTCAACAATACGAAGTTGACAAAATTGCACATCTAGAACAAAAACAATTTGGATCTATCTGGCAACAATTATGTCACATCCGTCAGACCCAACTAGATATAATTCATGCAATTGTCACATTCAATCCCACACTTGGCTTGCGAGCATTGCTAGGACGTCAAAATCTCTATGCTGAATGGCATGGAGATATATTAATGTTCTGGGATTGTAAACCAGTCACAGCAGAAATTATTTATTTTCAACACGAATATAACAATACTTGTTATAAATTTCTGCCGGTCAAAGTCACAAATCACCCACATATTATGTTCGTTGCTCCAGGCACCAATGATCTGATCACACATTCACCAATAGATCATTGTCTCATGAAAGATCACAAATATTATCAATTAAATGATAATTCATGGGCCAACGAAAATGGACCAACGAATTTACACGTCACAAAACTCCCAATCGAATTAATTTGGGCTGGCTCGTGGAAACCATTCACACTAAATGTTTCCGGGTCACCAGGTGTAAGCATGACTGACATTGCATTCAGTATCATGGCTGCACATCATCACTTTCAAAATTTGCAACGACTCGAACAACAAGTCACACGTTCAGTCGATTATATTGCAACAAAATCCAACGATCCTAAAGCAGTGCAAGCATATATTGCTGGCATCGGCCAAGGGGTCGGTGCATATTTTGAAGGTGTAGGAAAAGAATTGGGTCACATCATTCACGGTAGTGTCACAGGTGGTGCGTCAGCATTAGATACGTTACTTACTGGGCCACTTCAAACAGCTGTGAACATTATACTCATTATTCTCACAATTGCTTGTATTGGGTATATTGGTTATGTTTACATGCAGTGGCGGCTCGTAACCGGCAGGGGTATGCTGCCAGACATCAAGGGCTTTTTCCGAAGAAAGGGCAGAAAGGACAAAAACCCAAACAAATGGGAGCCCCGCCCGTTCAACAAGGAAAAATCGGTAAGCGACGGCGACGTAACCGCCAGAAGAAGCCGGCAAGCGGTTTCAACAAACCCGCTTTGTCAAACCAAATCGTCACACAATCGTCACAATCGTCAAGTTCGTCACAGTTACCTTCAAAGTTTGTCACACCCCTCAAACGAGTTTCTCCATTCAAACGGCTTTCAGGACGCACGGTACAGCCTAGATCGGATCCCCCGATCGGTTATAGTACCGAACGCGCCGAAGAAATCGAAATGGAGACGGGGGCGCGCCGGGTCACAAAACCTGCACCCTCCTGCGAGTCACAACCGCAGAGCTCGTCACCAAACGCCAGACTCACAGTCACCGAGCCTGTCACAACGGAAGTCACAATGGAAGACGCGATCCCTGACCGCGAGCCCTTGCAAAAGCGACTCAAGAGATTCGCTGGAGTCGCAGGGCTCCCAGGTGAGCAGAAATTGTCACACAAAACATTTTCCTTTATACCCCAAACTTTTCACAAATTCAATAACATCAATCAAAAACTGGTCAAATCAAAAGTTAAACGATCTAAAAAGATCTGTGACCTTCCTCAGACAAACACCTTCACAATCCGACATAGAGCTCGGAGAGATGGAAGAAAGTCACGATCAAGAACTAGATCCCCCACCGTACCATTTGACCAATTCAACTCAATCACTTCACAGTGTACGACCTCATTCACAACCTCCCATGTCCCCTTGCTATCAAGCCAACCGCTTGCAGCATCGGAGCAATGGCAGCCCACCGAGCCGTCGAGGGCGATCGTCGACGAGACCGACGCGCTCCGACAAGCCTTCGAGAGGCTCGCCGAGGAATCTGAGAAGCTCCCCAACTGGCCGGGACGACCAGCGGGGGCCCCAGAAGACCAGGCGCCCGGACACGGGGAGGGCAGCCAGCCTGAGGAGGATGCCGTCGAACCCATGGACGAGCATCATGAGGAGGGCCGGGAAAATGCCGGCGTCGAAGACGCCGACGATCTGCTACCACAGGAGTGATGAGAGTATCACAGGCGTTTGATTTTGATTATGTTTCACATCAATTTGCCGAGATTGGCTGAGATAAAATTAAATTTAATTTAATTTTTATTCTAGTTTCGGGAGTGTGTAACATTATCGTAAAATGTAAAAACCTATAATATTTAAGTTAACTTTCTTATGTTCTCTTTTATATTCAATTAATTCAACTCGTCAAGATTTCATTCATATTTACATTCCCATTTTAACATCTTCACCTTCACCAATTAATATCTCAAGCGATGTTGTTTACAACGTGCGCTTCACATCGTTCACATATTTAGATCTTAGTCATTGCTCACATTCCGCCACATTTCCTTGACAAGCAGCACGCATATACGCCGTCATGTTTATGTTAAGCGGCGGGCCCGCCCCGAGCAGGGCGCCGGGCCCGCGCGCCATTTCAAATGCCGTCTGGCTTGTCTCACATTTTCACTATCTTGCCAGTTTAGCTCGCTTTTCATCGGAGAAGCGAGCGGGCAAGGATTGAACTTTCACAATTGGAAATGTTGGGTAAAAATCGGAGATTAGAGCCGACCGATTGGCGCCAACCAATCGCCATCGGTCGGCCCTTAAAAGCCGATTTCACAGCTACAATCGGCAGTGTTTGCAACCTCGTCAACTTCACACGAATCTCTTCCTAGGATCTAAATAAGCGCCGTAGTCACTTTATTAAGTCGCTTGTTTTTGGTGCTAAGTTTAACGCTTGGTGCTCTAAGTCACCTCAGTGCTTTATTTCACACCAGCGCTGTTTGAGGTGCTTTATTCACAACCGCGCCACTTAATTCTCGCCTTTTGTCGTAATTAAGTGCCTTCTTTTAATTGCCTTATTTCTCCGGTAATTAGAGCTTCTTTTACGTTTTATTTAAGTAATTAATTTAGTTGTAAATTAATTCCTTTGTTTACGCATATTTTATATATATTTTATTTACATTTAATTCTTTGTATTTAATCGCCTAAATAAAAACGTTCGTCAAAACCTTTGGTAAACAATCTAAATTTGCTTCACACTAACTCACGTCAATTCACTTCAACTCAACTAATCACATTTGATAAAATAACGGAACGTCAATTAGAGACGACGCTTCACGTCAACTTTCACTTGTTCACATTTGTCCTTTTCCTCGGTTAGGAATAGGAGCTGGTTCACAAGTCACTTCAACAAGTTCCGTATTATTTTACAGTGCCTGTGCAAGCTCACGTTACAACTGGCCATGTTACAGTGATAATTGAATGGAAAACAATTTGAAAAATTGAAAAATCGATCAAAAAGCCTGTTTGTGCAATTTGATCAGTCCCTTTAATGTTGGCTCCTTTTTGGCAAACTTTTTAACACTCACTTGTATGCTGATTTCCAGAAATGTCCATAGATTGCGTAAACTTGAGCTTATGCACTATGCAGGCACCTTTCGATTCTTTTTAATCTCCATCCCATAAATTGACCAATAACTTTTTTAACATGGTCAATTCAGATACTCAAAGGGATTGGATAAATACAATTTACCGTGATACACGAAGAGCGATCAACAGACGACGTTAGTGTAAAAGTTTTGTGAATGCTGTAATATCATACCCTTCTGTAAAGCCGGAATTACAGCTCAGCGGGGTTTGACGTGAAATGATGACGTTGTAAAATTGATTACATCAAAATAGTCATAGGTACAGCGTCGAAATTTCAGAATTTGATAGTTCTAGTAATCGTGTGTAATGTCCTAAACTAAATAAAGAAAATAATTTTTATTTAATAAGTTATTAATTTTACATCAAAATTTACACATTCTACATCAACATTTCACGTCAAACATTTTACTTCACCAAAAAAATTTGACGTTAAATTAATAACTACTTAATAATGATTATTTGATAAAATTTTTTTGGGACATTACACACAATTACTGGAACTATCTAATTCTGAAATTTCAATGCTTTACCTTTGTCTATTTTGATGTAATCAATTTTACGACGTCATCATTTCACATCAAATGCCGCTGAGCTGTAATTCCGGATTAATAGGAGAAAAGCGTTGGCATTGAGAAAATTCAAAATACCTTACATCTTGCTTTTTGCTTTGGTGTGAGTGCCGCCCACATACATCACTAGTGTATAACGATGAAAAACCTTATGAAAAGGTATTAAAAAGTAAAATTGTTTATTTCTAAAACAACTTTTTAAAATTCATATAAATTCATTTAAATTTTTCTGGATTTTGTTTCTGAATTTTTGAATTTAGTTTTCAAATTTTCAAATTTTTGAATCTTTGATTAGTTTTCAAATTTTCAAATATTTTTTTTATTAGTGTTCGATTTTTTGCATCAAATGATTCATTCATGCATTTTCAAAAATTTTCAGGTGAATTTAGAATATACATTCATGTTTTACTGCCTGTTTACATGTTTTCGAATTTGTTACCGAAGAGGCATTTTTACAATTTTTGTTAAGCTGGTATGAGTTGATATGGTGTATTGAACATATGTTATATGCATTTTGAGTCTTAATTGCTAATTTTTTAAAACGTTTTGACATTTTCCAAATTTTTCTTGAAAGAATCGATTTTTAGTGTTTTATCTAGGGGTGGAATAGAAATTTAAAAACGACAAATACACAATGGATCCTACTTCACCATATAAAAACCATTTCACAGCTTCATTGAAAAGCAAGTGTGCAAACAATGCAGCATGTCGGGCTGTTACCTGGTGGCAATCCCAAGCCCTATCAAGTGTAAAGTATAGTGTCAAATGTAAAGTCAAATGCAAAGTCAAATGTCAAATGTAAAGTAAAGTGTCAAATCTAAAGGAAAGTGTCAATTGTGTTACCAAATCTTATTTGTTGTGTCCAAATCTTATGTTTTTGTATCCAAATCTTATGTTTTTGTATCCAAATCTTATGTCGAATAATAAGATTTGGATACAAAAACATAACAATTGGATACAAAAAAATAAGATTTGGATACACAATTAACACTTAATTCACATTTGACACTTTACTTTACACTTTACAGGGCTTGGGACTGCCCCCTGGCGTGAATGTGCCATGTGGCAGACATCATCTGCAGCTGACTGCCCGTACACGTGCAAAACGTGCACAGATGCCTGCTACCAGCCAGGTGCCAGTGCCGCAATCTGTAGAATGTCATGTAAAGTGAAAAATGTCACATAAAAAAAATGTCGATTCTCAATGACAAGTGCCCAGATAAAATTTTTTTACTGGGTATTTGATATTTTACATGACATTTTAGATGACACTTGACAGTTAACTTTTTACATGACTTGTTACACAATGCAAAACTGACATCAGGTGGCAACCAAGATGATTGTGACTATAAAGTTGCACCACTCCACACTGTCATTCCAAAATATGAAGACCCAGACTATGAGCTTCCTAAATGGTAAGTTAACTGCAGAATTTTTTGTAAAACCAGATTCTAAAATAATTTGGGAATGAATTTTTGACAATGTTGACAAGTGATCAATGAACCTGCTAACTTATTTTTGTAAGATTTCAAACCGATTTCACGTCACTTTCCTCATGGGGCTAATTGACAGTGTGGTAAATGTTCACTACACAGACAGACATGTTCCACACACGTTTCAAAACTTGGACGGATATGGCCACCCTATAAAATAGCACTACAACTTTTTTATGTTGGATTGTATTGGAATAGGATCAATTGTTAACTTAAACGAAAGAAGGTTCAGCTGGAAAAATTGCCCTCGTGACATAACTAAAAATTAGTGTCCAGTTATTGTGCAAATGTGGTAGCTCAGTGTAAACTTATAATTGGTACAGTTTGTAAACAATCACATACTCTGTGGATACATTATTCAATACACCCATGCAGTGACTGGTTGATACAAAATAAGACACAATTTGAAGTCTTAGACGATCAGCACAGGTTGATTCTGAAAGTGTTAGTTACTGTGAATTCATTAGTTACTGTGAATCAGAGTTGTTATAAGCAGGCTTGCAGCTCAATTCACACGTTCACACATTTTTATGTAACACACATAAATATTACCGACAAATACAGAAATTTTTGGTCGCTCATTATTTGTTTATTTTGTCTGGGAGGTCAAATCGCGCCCCGAAAAATAACACAGTAATGGTGATTCAGTATTAAAAAGCGATTCCCACTAACACACAACAGGCGCACCGTAAAAAATTATTGTGTGAAACTTATTTATGCTTACGCGATCGTAAAATTTAATGTAAATGTAAAATGACAAATGTAAAAAATTAACACAGTCCCAAATTCACACAATATTTCACACACCGAAATTGGAAGCTGCAAGCCTGGTTATTATGCTGCGATTACAGCTCGGGCGTAAAATAGACCGGGCGTAAAATTGATTTTGGGCGTAAAATTAATTACAGATGAATGGATAAAGATACAACATTGTTATTTCAGTCAAAGAAAGCTTAGATGCAGACGTTTCTTGTGGCCAAAGCTCATGAGTTTATTTCAATCGTACTGGGAGTTATGAATTTTAGCACAATTTTTCCAATTATGCGCTGTAACTGGCGTAAAATAAGGGCGTAAAATTAAAAAAATTTGCGCCACAATTCATAACTTCTAGTACAATAAAAATAAACTGATGAGCTTTGGACACAAGCAACATCTGCATGTGCCCTTTCTTTGACTGAAATTACAACGCCATATCTTCATCCATTCAGCTGTAATTAATTTTATGCCCAAAAATCAATTTTACGCCCGTCCATTTTATGCCCGAGCTGTAATCGCAGCATTATGGAGCGATTACAGCTCGGGCGTAAAATTCCAGCGTAAAATTCCATCGCAAAATTGATTACATAAAATTGGATGATGATACAGGTCTGCAATTTTTCATGGAGAATATGTTTATCAATACCTTCATTGTGTCCGAGAGTCATCATCCACAGTCACTGAAATTTGATTGTGGAGATTCAAAAATTTCTATTTTACGCTGGAATTTTACGCCAGCTGAAGAAAAATCAATTCTACGCTATGTCATTGCATGCAATCACCTGGCGTAGAATTGACTTTTCTTCAGCTGGCGTAAAATTCCAGCGTAAAATAGAAATTTTTGAATTTCCACAATCAAATTGCAGTGACTGTGGATGATGACTCTCGGACACAATGAAGGTATTGATAAACATATTCTCCATGAAAAATTGCAGACCTGTATCATCATCCACTTTTATGTAATCAATTTTGCGATGGAATTTTACACTGGAATTTTACGCCCGAGCTGTAATCGTAGCATAAGTACTGAACTTTTTCAAAAGTACCAGTACTGGTAAAAAGATTCATTTTTACCCATGCTTAAAGAATACCCAGGTAAAACACTTCTTTTTTACCCAGTACTTTTTACCCGGTAAAATTGCGTAAAGCTATTTTTCAGGTATTTTTATGTATTTTGAGTAAATCGGGTATGGTTTGTCAAATATCATGTAAAATCAATGATGTTTGGGGTATAGATATGCATAAATTAATGTGCAAGCATTTTTCAGGTGTGTCATAATAAGTTCCATTGAACCTGCAGTAGAGTCAATCTCATTATCTTCATCCCAACTAGGGTGTCAACAAAATTTTTTACGCGGAAACGGAAAAAAAATCTGAGCAGCCGGAAAACGGAACAGAAAATGGAGAAAAAAAATTGCACTTGGCAGAAAACGGAAACGGAAACAAAATTTCAGCGGCCGGAAAACGGAAAAATGGGCCGGAAAAACGGAAACAGAAAAATGAAATTTGCACGGAAATGGAAAAAAATGATGAAATTTTGTCTCCCAAAAGGTCTCCGAAACCCAAAAAGAATGTCTCAGGTTTATTTGATCTCAATCCTGGTCGCCAGCATCCATACCGCATTTGAAGGCACAGATGGCGCAACCGAACTGCTGCTTGAACTTGCCATCTGAAATTGACCAATGCATTTTTGATGTGAAATCGTCTCCATTTAAAGGCGACGGACTTTTCACTTTTCAATTCTAAAATGAACGATATTTATTCTAGTTTCACAGTAAATCCAGAATAAATATAATTCATTTTAAAAATGAAAATTGAAAAAGTCCGTCGACTTTAAATAGAGACGACTTCACATCAAACGTCCAGTGTTGGCACCAAGCCAAAAAGATGTAGGTACATATTTAAATGTTGTACATACTTACTTTTTCAATAAAACGAAATCTATTTAAAGTATCTCATCTAAAAGAGAAATTGAGGTTCACTAACCGCCCAGTCTCAGCGCGCGTGCATCTCCAACCCCTGCCAGTCCGCTACCCTTAAAACACAAAACGATTTTTTTAGTTAAAAAAAATATTTTCATTCGATTTGGATACATAGAAATAGATCAGATTTTGCCTGCGGAAAAAGGAAACGGAAAACGGAAATTTGACACCCTTATCACAACACTTTCAACTAGGGTCTACGGAATACGGAAAACGGAAAGGGTAAAAATTTTCAGCTGCCAGAAAACTGAAAACGGAAATGGAAAAAATTGTATTGTTCAGAAAACGGAAAAAAGGAAAATGTAAAATTTTTGTTTTATGTTTCAATACGTATCAGGATAAAAAAACCCACATCTTTGATGTACTCCAGCATCCAAATTGGAAAAAGTGACTGTTCCTGTGATGAATAGTTTTACATTTTCTTAAGCATTTTATGTTTTACATACTCAGTTTTACATTTTCTGGAGCAAAAATACTCACTTTTACGTTTTCCCAGGAAAGAGTATTTTACTCATGTTTAACGCAGTGTAAAAGTAAAAAAATATTACTTAACATTTTCTGTACTCAACCATGAGTAAAAAAAAACTTTACGTTTACGTTTAGATTGAAAATGTTCTGTACTTTTAACAACTCTCACCCGTGAACCAAAACCGAGGCCAGTTCCGCAAAATGAGAAGTGCGAAGTGAAATGGCAAAGGCGATATAAAAGCGCAAAGGCGAAGTGAAATGGCAAGTGAATTGGCAAAAGCGAAGTTTAAAAAACATAATAAACAGTAATATCTTTTCGCTTTTGCCATTTCTTTTGCCAATTCACTTGCCGTTTCACTTTGCCTTTGCCATTTCACTTCTCACTTCTCCACTTGCGGAACTGGCACCATAGTTGTTAAAACGTACCGTATTTCCTCGAAATACCCCCCGGGGGGTGATTGTTTCATAGTGGTCCCGAGAGGGGGGGGTCAAACGAGGGGGGGGGGTATTTGGAGGGGGGGGGGTTATTATTTCACAAGAAAATTTTTGAAAACCAAGTACGAAATTGTCGTCTGAAAAGTACGCTGACGTCGAAAAATGCAACAAAAACCGCCATTTATAAGGTTCTGCAGACTAATATTAGTATGTAGATGGTATAAACACTGTTCTAACGTGATTCCGACATTGTTTTAACGTGTGTTCTGCACTACGCAGAACACAAACTGCAGTATTTGTCATGTACGTTCTCTTTACACTCAATTTGGGGGGGGGGGGGTATTTCGAGGGGGGGGGGGGTATTTCGAGGAAATACGGTATTTACTTTTACTCGATAAATACTAGAGTACAGAGTAAATACGTTTACGTTTCCTCTGAAAAAAGTTCCTGTACTCGCTTTTATGCTGCGATTACAGCTCGGGCGTAATATTGACCAGCGTAAAATTGATTTTTTGGTGTAAAATTAATTACAGGTGAATGGATAAAGATATGGCATGGTAATTTCAGTCAAAGAAAGCATATGCAGATGTTGCTGTGTCCAAAGCTCATCAGTTTTTTTTTAATTGCACTAGAAGTTATGAATTTTGGCACACATTTTTGTAATTTTATGCACTCACAGCGCATAATTGAAAAAGTTGTGCTAAAATTCATAACTCCGAGTACAATTAAAATAAACTCATGAGCTTTGGACACAAGAAACGTCTGCATCTAAGCTTTCTTTGACTGAAATAACAATGTCGTATCTTTATCCATTCATCTGTAATAAATTTTACGCCCAAAATCAATTTTACGCCAGGTCAATTTTACGCCCGAGCTGTAATTGAGCATTACGTATACTTTTTGAAAGTACGCGAGTACAGAAAACATATTTCAGATAGTCTTTGATGTCAATTTTTGACGGCATAGAAGGAAAAAATGAATTTCCTAAAAACATTGGAAAAATAGTCGAAAATGAACATATAAGCACATATCTAGCCAAAATTTGCTTAAAATATGCAAAAAGATATGAAAAATTGTGATTTTGAGTTATAATTGGAGTGACATTTCTCAAAAATACTCACATTTACGTTTTGCAGAGGGGAAAGTACGTTTACTCACGTTTACTCATGAGTAAAAGTCAAAAATTGTACTTGACGTTTTGTGTACTCAGGGGGCGAGTAAAAAATAAATACTTTACGTTTACATATACTTTTGAAAAAAGTTCAGTACTTTTAACAACTCTGACTGGCACCAGGTTTATTTTTAGAGTACGGTAGGCGTCGATGAGGCTTATGCAAGCAAAAATGCTGGTTGGCCAGGGAAAAAACCGATACCAACTTTCAACATATTTTACAATTTTCACAGATTGAATGGTGGCGCACTTTCAGCAGCCATTGACCATTCATCGGAACAACTCATCAGCGACAATTGCTGGTGCCAGTTCCGCTAGTGGAGAAGTGAGAAGTGCAATGGGAGGTGAGAATGGGAAGTGAGAAGTGAAATGGGAAGTGAAATGAGAAGTGAAAAGCGAAGTGAAAAGAGAAGTGAAATTTTGACATGAAGTTTTTTGACTAGGGTTAAACTTTTAATTCCAAAGTTCTGACACAAGCAGAAAATCGGCACATTTCCCACTAAATCATCATAACCGTTATCAGAAACAATGTGGCCACACAAGCTAGTTTTCATGGTTCTGATTTGAAAACTCAATTTGAAACTGAATGACGATGCATCGCTGTACAGTTTTCAAGCATTGTATATTCACATTTTCAGTTTTCAAAACACATAAACAAAACAAACACAAAAAAAACAGTAAAAAATTTTTCACTGTTTTTCACTTGACACATTTTCAAGTGATTTTCAGATATGAGTGAAGTGAAAAAAGTTCACTAAAGTCATCATTTGTCACTTCACTCATATCTGAAAATCATTTTAAAAAGTGTCAAGTGAAAAAAAAACAGGCAAATGTGTGTAATGGGCATATGTGCGTATCAGTGCACCCCCGCCAATTTGCAGATAATTTGAGCATTTTGTTAAAGAATCATACACATTAAAAATAAATTTTAGTTGTTGGTACGGTTTTTGTTTTGAAACTGAACCGACAACTGAAATTCATCTTCAAATGCTTATAAGTCTTGAACGACAGGCTTAAATTATATGCAAATTGGCATGTGCATAAACTTAACAAGTGAGTATACTCCACTGGCTTTTCCCACAGATATATAACTTTATTCCGGAATTATGGAACTTTCTTGCTTAACTTATTTGTCAGCACACGGAACCGTGTAAATGACGCTTTTACCAATGTTGAATAGTGCCAGGCAGGCTGGCCGCAAGGGTTCCGCGCATGCGTTTCCGCACACAAGCGCGTAAAAAGATACGGCGTGGAGAAATGTTCCGCACATAACATCTACAGAGGTCATCAAATGAACTCACTGACACATGGACACGCAAGCTCAGGCAATAACAGGCAAATCCGCCATGAAAAAACAAACGCTTCCGCATGCACAACATTTGGCACAAAATTATTTAAAGATAACTGACTGAATGCTGCATTAAATGGGTGCCAAATCGACCTACCATAACCCATTGGAATAATGAACCAAAAACTAAACAGTTTGAGAATAATATGTCGTTTTTACTTTGAAATTAATTATTATGAAATTCATTGCTAGATTTTTTTCATTAAATTATGGTACGATTCGGCACATACTTTGCAGTCCGCCAAGTATATTTAAGAATTCATGGTGTTAAAAACTATAGTTCCAGTTATTTGAATCTCATTGTAATTGATTCATTCAAGGGATTGTCACATCATTATGATAATTTTAAGACATCAATCATCAAAATCGATTGAGAATTCATGGAAAAACGCAGTTCCGAAATTGCGTTCATTCACTAAAAAAACACCGTATAACTTAAGCTGCAGCCCCAGTGATTTTTTCATTACGTGTTTGTTTTGCGAACACGTAGAATCTGTGTGTGTGCTAAAACATAAGTTTCCGCGCACTTGGTTGATTTGACCTCCACAAGTCCACGCGCGTTGACACGTTGTCTTTTTGTCCCCATAGGGCCGGTCAGCACACAAGTGCGTGGTTGCATTCTCTCTGTGCGCAACATTAATGGGTTCCCTGCATTCGTTTTAGCACAGTGTTTTTAACGTGTGGAAACCTTGCGGCCAGCCTGGTGCCAGGGTTGCCAAAACATTATCAAACTTGTCGCTGGCAATGTGGCAGCTACGTGAGTTTTCAACAGATTGCCAAATTTCTATAAGTCAACCTTAAAATGCACTGGGTGGTCACAGAAAATTCAAATTTGGAGGTCTTATACAGAATTTTTCTCTATCTAATGGTGGGTACCACACCAAAAATGCCTAGAATGCCCAGAATAGGTTTTATTCAATCAAATGTAATGTCTTTTTATTTCACAAATTTTATTTCTGTGTTGTTGATGTGCACTTTTGATGCACAATACCTGGGCAACTTCATAGCAAGCTGTATTTGCTATAAATATGCCCCAAAGTAATTTTTGTTGCAAACCTGAAATCAGTGCTGCCTGACAGTGACAACATTTACTTTAAGCCTGGACCATGAGAGAACAAACCCTGGGCTGGATGAAGGTTTATGAGGGCTGTTTGTCTATTTTCAGCTTTGCCATTTGAGTTTTCATCTTTGTTCTTATAAAATTGTTTTCATTTTTGGGTGCAAGAATTGAATACAATTTAAATTATTTTTATTATTTTTGTTTTGCATCCTAAAAATAGCTGTTGTAAAAATGTGCACAATGATTGCAGCTACATTTTCAGTAAATACCATCATAAAAATTGTTTCATGAGAGATACATCTTTATTTTTTATTTGTACTTTTTCATTGCTCATTTCCACAACAACCAAATGAAAGAGAATAAAAACTACACATTTATGCCAGAGGGATGATATCTAAAATGAAATATAGAATTTGAACAAATATTTTAACATATAAAACAAAATTTATTGTTAAAAATGTATGTGATAACTAAAAATCACCAAAATGTACCAAAATACAGTATAATGTTTGTCATCACATGCCATTTACTGCATGTCCTTCAAATGCGTATTTATTCCACAAAAAAATACTTTGTCTGCAGCATTTTTCAGAAGTATTCAACAGTGACTTAATAACATGAAAACTAACAAAAAACAAAGATGGTGGCCGTTTTAGGCGCTTTTAAACCATTTTGAAAACCAAAAGTTGAGTTTTCAGCGAGGAACTGTGAAAACTAGCGTGTGTGGTGCCATTGCTGTCGTCGACAGAAATCATACTGATGTTTGTATTAGGGTTCAAACGGGATCCCGATCCCGATCCCGGATCCCGTGAAATTCCGGGATTTACCAGTCCCGATCCCGATCCCGATCCCGAAACCCCAATCCCGATCCCGATCCCGATCCCGAAATCTCAAAAATACCAATCCCGATCCCGATCCCGATCCCGAAAATTTTCAAATCCCGATCCCGATCCCGAGAAACTCCCAAGTCCGGGATCCCGATCCCGGAAAAATTAGTGGAAATTATAAAAAGTGAAATAATGACGTTTTTGCATGCAAAAAAAGTGGATGCAAACCCCCAGCGTCAATTTTATGCCACTTTTCTGGCATCCAACAGTGTTTTGAGACCTTTATGAACAACTGTGAATGCCAGAAAAATAACCAAAATCTCTATCCCTAGAACCCAATCCCGATCCCGGAAAAATGCCTATCCCAATCCCGATCCCGATCCCGTGACCCCAATCCCGGCCAATCCCGATCCCGATCCCGATCCCGAAATCTAAAAAAAACAATCCCGATCCCGATCCCGATCCCGAAACCCCAATCCCGATCCCGATCCCGATCCCGAAATCTCAAAAAGTGAATCCCGATCCCGATCCCGATCCCGAAAAGTCAATCCCGTTTGAACCCTAGTTTGTATCTTTGATTTATTTATTTCACTTCTCCTTTCACTTGTCATTTCAGGTTGCTTTTCACTTCTCATTTCACTTGGCTTTTCACTTCTCATTTCACTTGGCTTTTCACTTCTCATTTCACTTGGCTTTTCACTTCTCATTTCACTTGGCTTTTCACTCCTCATTTAACTTCACTTTTCGCTTCTCATTTCACTTCTCCACTTGCGGAACTGGCCCCTGGATACACAAACTGTGCGGCAGAGTTGAAGTAGAAGAAATGAGAAACCTGGGGCATTGTGAAAAATGAATGGCTTTTCTATTAATTTATTTAACATTTGTTCTGTGTAGAAAGTGATTTCCAATGAATGTCCAGCTCGAACAAAAAAGCGTGTTATTGTGTTAATAAAGCATGTTTTGTGGCATGGGATATTACAAACATGCTTGGAATGTTGCCAAAATTGTTATTTTCCTCTTTAATCCCTCTAGGCTCTGTCCATCTAATAAAAACAAAAACACCACATTTGAATATAAAATCAATCACCACAATCACTTTTACATCTGCCAAAACGGAATGATGCAACCGTTGCATTTTGATCAGGTAATTGTGCAGAAAACCAAGTTCTTTTGGTGACTAAGTTCAGTTCCGGATATAGGTAAGTGCTGGTTCTCGGTTCCGGTTTGGGTATCAGCCTCAGGCATCGGTTCTCGTTTCTCGGTTCCAAAATACACTTGATTGGCTCGGTTCGGTTCGGGTCGGGTTCCCAACACTAGTCCACTCAAACCAGTTTTTAAAATCAGCGACATTTACCTATACTATAATGTTCCATGTAAAAAATGTATAATGACCACATTGATATAACGCCCAGGCGTTATACAAGTTTTTAAAAACTGTTGCTGAAAAGTGCCTCAGATCTGTATAACACCCTGGCGCTTTACACGGAGAAATACGGTAATCTAGATTTAGTCACACTTCAAAACAACATTAGCATATTAACAAAAAATAAACAAAAGCGACACTATGTAATACAAATTTTAGCTCATCACAACTGCAAATATTGGTCTGTCGCATAAGTTTTTGCCGTTTCCGCCTTGTCTCCCATTTGATCGTAATGAATTGTGATGTTTCAGCCGGCGTATATAAGCTGGCATTACAGCTCCGCGTAAAACTCAAAATACCGTTAGTTTACCGCGCAATTGATTATATAAAAATAGATGACAATACATGTCTCCACCTTATGTTTCCGACTGATTTTACATCGTAATTTTTTTGAAAAATCGTTTACACTGGAAACGGTGGACCGCGCGTGTTGAGTTTCGGACACGATCAATACCGTATTTCCTCGAAATACCCCCCCCCCGGGGGGTGATTGTTTCAGAGTGAGAATTTTGAGCGGGGTTAACCGAGGGGGGTATATCGAAGGGGGGGGCTTATTATTTCGCCAGAAATTTTTTGAACTATTAGTACTAATTTGTTGTTCGTAACGCACGCAGACGTGGAAAAATGCATCAAAAACCACTATGTATGACACTCTATTGACTTGTATAAGTATGTAGTTGGTATAAACAATGTTCTAACGTAACACAGACATTGCCCGGATCACAAACCGCAGCTTTAGTCATGTATGTTCCATTTACATACAATTGGGGGGTATTTATTGGGTAATTATTATTTAATTAGGGGGTGGGTAATTATTTCATAGTGTCATTTTGAGGGGGGGGGGTATTTCGAGAGGGCGGGTATTTCGAGGGGGGGGCGTATTTCGAGGAAATACGGTATATGGATCAATGCTGGATTCACTTGTATGTAATCAATTTCGCGGTAAAATGTTATGCTTGGATAAATTCCAGATTATATACCCCGGTTGAAACGCACTAGGATCGCCCAGGACGATCCAATGGGACAGAGCCGGAAAGGGCAAATCTTCGGGGACAGACCAATAATCGCTGTATCGCTTTAGTCCGTCCATGCTAGACCATAATAGATGCCGCTGCCAGTGTGAATGCTGTCGAGACACAGCCTGCCCCTGTGACGAATTTTGTAGCTCATGCCGCACTTGCTCACTGCCACCTGCAATCAGAAGTTGAAAGTGAATTAAACATGCGAACGTGAGCTATAAGGCGGAGCAAAGCACTCATTAATGTAAGTATTTATTTGTGTTTTATTATAAATAGTAAATGTTTTTTCACTTTTACTCGTTACTGTAAACAAGAGTCAATTACTTTTCCCCAGAAGATGTAAAAGTGATTATTTTTGATATCCTTTGCCCAAATTTTCTTATTTCATACATTTATGCCCATTTTCACCTTCATCGGCGGACAGCACACCTAGGATGGAGACCTACCATAATTTAATGAATAAAACCTTGTGATAAATTTTGTAATTAATTATACCGGCTCCGGTGCTATTCTTTAAAAAAATGGCACGGCACCGGCAGGGCACCCTCAAAAAAGAGTACCGCACCACACCAGCACCGGTGCTGGTGCCCTTCGGTGCTCAGGAGCAGGGTCGGCAAAAACTCAGAAAAAAATAAAATAAAATAAAAATAAAATGTAAAATTTAAGAATAAAATAAAATAAAATGGAAAGTTTAAGAATAAAAATAAAAATTGTATAAAAATTTGAATTTTTGTAAAATTTCTGTAAAATTGTATAAAAATTTGTATGTTTGTAAAATTGTATAAAAATTCATATTTTTGTAAAATTATTTCCCATTGCTTGAGTGTCTACCTGTTTTTTCATGGATCTGGGGGACAGTTCCAAGCTTTGCAAAGTGTAAAATGTCGTGTAAAATGTCAAGCAAATTGTATCCACATATTATGTTTTATTTCTGAATAACATTTGGGTACAAAGACATAAGATTTGGATACAAAAACACTAGATTTATTTACACAATTTACACTTTGCATGACATTTGTCATGACAATTGCCACTTTGCTTGAAATTTTACATGACACTTGACATTTTGCATGACAATTGACACTTTACTTTGCATTTGTCATGACCAGGCTGGACGCGGCGGAAACCCTTTAAGCCATAAACGCGTTGCCTTAAAGGGTTTCTCAACACACAAGCGCGCTAGCTCATGCATGTGAACAAATGCAAGCGCGCACAAACACGTCGCTTAAAGCGACTCCCTAATTATTGACGCGCAGGCGCACGCGTGTTAAAGTGTTTGCCACTCTTGAAACTCTCTGTTAAAGGGTTTCCATGATTGCAAGCACTTTAAGAAAATATAAACACGCTGGAAGCGTGTTGTGTGAAATGAAGTTGCTGCCGTTCTATCGTTTTATGATGGCATAAATATACCAATACCTGCCATTCTGTTGTAGGCATTCCATAGTAATGTAAACCATGCGGTCTGATCAGTATTATTATTGTAAATAGGTAGTTATGATGTCAAATATTAAAAATCGAGTTCCCATGACATTTGAAATTGACATTTCATGTTGCCACTGATAGGCGCTGATTTTTCTGACTCTGTTAAATTGATTTTTCCCCTAAGTAAATGAAAATAGCCCTCGATTTTTTCACGTGAAAAACCAATCACACTCCAGTAGTGGGAGTGGGGATTATTTTTTTGTCATGCCCTGTGCATGACATAGAGAAATTTATAGTCAGCCAAGAACCCTCTAGCGGAAACTTTACACTGAAATAAATGTATACTTGTGGTGCACAAACACATTTAGCATTTTTTGTGTATATGTAACTAGGCATGACAAAAAAATAATCCCCACTCCCACTCCGCGGACAGCACACTTACTATAGAAAACTACCATAACCCATCTGAATAATGAACTTAAACTTGTAGTCTTTTCATCATAATATTTTCGATTAATCATGGAATGACATATTACAAAATTTATCACAATATTTTATTCAGTAAATTATGGTAGGATTCTGCACATACTTTGCTGTCGGCTGAGTGTACCTAAACATTATTTTTTACACTGCTGAATGTGCATGGGGCAAGGAAATAGGTAATCAAAAGGAATACAGGGTGGCTAAAATCAATACGACAGTTTTCTGTCAAATGAAAACAAATACAAATAACTGAGATTGTCCTGATTTTGTAGATGTTTTATAATACTTCACATTTTACAAATATTTAGATTACAGAGTCTGTTACAGGGTCTGGGAGTGGCACCTGTAATGTCAAATGTCATGTAAAATTTCATGCAAAGTGCAAATTGTAATGACAAATGTAAAGTTAAGTGTCAATTGCCAAGCAAATTGTAATTAAGTTTTATGTTTTGTATTTTAATCTTATGTTTTGTATCCAAATCTGTGACAAAATCTCTATCTTTATCCAAAAACTAACAAAAAAATTGTAAATTTGGAAAGTAAAAAAATATATTCAAAAATTCCAAAATTAAATCAGAAAATCCAAAAACTAATTTAGGGTAAAATTCAAATTTGAAAAGTCATTTTAACAAAAAAACACTGAGAAATTCGAATACTTTTTTTCCAGGGGGTTTGCCATCGTTGGCTGCAGCCCAGCTCTGTCAATTTGTTGCGGCTGCTTTGATAGCGCGCGCGCTGCGCGTCACTGCTCACACTAGGGTTGGGAACCCGAACTGACCCAAACCTACCCGAATCGAAGCGAACCAATGTTCCAAGCATATTTTTTTAAAGCTTTTTTCGACCCGATACCCGATGATTATGTTACACGGAACTAAAATTTTGGAACCGAAAGAACCGAATCACAACCAATACCTGAACCGAAAATTTAGAAATTCCCTAGTGCACACTGTGAATTGAAAGTTTAGGACAAATCAGTCACATAGATTCTGCGCCACAAATAATCAATACACGCAATGATCAAAGTGTCAAATCTCAAGTGCAGTAATTAAAAAATCAAAGTACTTATCAAATCAAATCAACTGATCAAAGGGTTTACATGGAATGCTACTATAATTCAATGAATAAATTCATACAATTACATTTGTGTAAAATTATTTCACTGTGAAAACAGTGCCTCGCCACACGCGGGCAACGTCCAATTATTAGTTTTATTATTGATATATCAATTTATCAGGTGAGACTCTAAAATATCGGCGCTGCGTACACTAGTTTACTGCCAGTAAACTCTGGTTTTGGTAAACTCATAGATCGGCTTTGAATGCATTTGAGTTCACTAGAATGAGGTGTCTGTCAACTACAGTTGACGAAGATTTAGAATAACTCATTGTGGTAAACCCAAATACATTCAAAGGTGATAAAAAAGCACCCAATTTGAGTTTACTTCTGTTAGTAAACTAGTGTGTGCACCGAAATTATCACAACATCATTAAAGGGTTCCCGGGGGTGCAAGCGCGCAGTCGTTTTTTGACAGCGCGATTCTAATGCCCGTCTACGCGTGCTCTTAAAGTGTCTCCCCCCCAGCAAGCGCGCAGTGGCACATGTGCTGCGCGACCGCAGCGGCGGGAACCACGCGTCTTAAAGTGTTCCCCCCCCCCCCCCCCCGCAAACACGTTAGTGGCACATGCTTAAAGCGATTGCAATTTGGCAGTCGCATTAAGAATAAACGCACTGGAAACGCTGCGCGTTTCCGGCGCGGACAGCCTGGTCACTAACAATACCTACAGCTAGTGATGTGAAAGCGCCATGGCGCTGGCGCCTGGCGCTAGCGCCAAACCAAAAAGCGCCATGGCGCTGGCGCCTGGCGCTAGCGCCAAACCAAAAAGCGCCATGGCGCTTTTGGCGCTTGTCGCTAAAGTGCTGTGGCGCCATTGGCGCTTGGCGCCGTGTTTCCGAAAAGCGCCACGGCGCTTTTGGAGTTTTTCCTACCTGCTTTACACCTTGAATAAGAGGTAACCCCCAGATGCTCCAGACATCTTTCTATATAAAAAATGTTTGCCTTCTATTGCCTGAACCACTCCACCCCATAAATGGGCCAGCTGTCTAATTGGAAGATAATTTGTGCAATTTTGCCCGATTTTCACTCAAAATTACTACCATATTTCCTCGAAATACTCCCCCCCCCAAATACCCCCTCAAAATGGGCACTATGAATTTGTGGTCCAGGAAATGCATAAAAGACGTTCAAAACACTTACTGTGTTACGTAAGAACATCGTTTATACCATCTACATCCTTATATAAGGCTGTAAAAACTTATAAATGGTGGTTATTGTTGCATTTTTCACGTTTTTCTTTCAAAATTTTCACTCTGAAAAAATCAACCCCCCAGTGTTGATATTTTACTGATTAAGCAATGCGATACACACTGTTTAAATGCAAGAATGGACATGCAGCAAATGTCAATGCAAAAGTTGACTTTGTGTCCAGCTGGTGAATTTGCATTGATCTTGTCCTTTTTACAAACGTATGATGAAACTGTAGAATACCATGAGTACTGATCAAAGGTTGTAGATCAAAATCTAGTTTGTACATTTCTAGTTTGCCATATTTTCTACATTCAATGGATTTTTGTACATGACCCTATTTTATGCTTTCTCAAAAGCATAAAACAGGGCCACCTGAAAGAAAAAAAATACACTTTCTGTACCCGGGTATTTTGCCCAGGAAAGTGTACAAAAAGTGTATGGGTATTTTATGAAAGTGTAAGTGTAAGTGTAAATATAAATACCCATTTACCCGGGTATTTCGGGTAAGTGTAAATACACTTTCGCAACTCTGCCCCAGAGGAAGTATTTTTGATTAATGTATATACCGGTTAATATACCTGCCACTCCTTGTCGTGTTCCTTCCCCAAATGTTGCTGGCATCCTTCAGCCATGGCATTCACACCCAAGTCTATGTGCTCTTCGAGGCACTTTTCAAAACTCTTTGACACGTCACTAGGACATGATGCCTTGGCGTCAGTTGTCTGTGTAGATAATATTGCAACACGTAAATGAAGAATGAGGCTGTTCTGTTGAAGAAAGCAAATTACGGCGGCTACGGTGTAAAATTTCCATTTTCCGTAGTCCGTTTTCCGTTTTCGTATTCCGTAGGCAAATTGTTTCCGTTTTCCATTCCGTTTTCTGGCAAGTGCAACTTTTTGCCGCTTTCCATTCAAATTACCAGCAAGTGTAAAAAAAGTTCCATTTCCTCTTTCTGCAGGCAAATTTTTTTCCGTTTTCCATTCCGTTTTCCGGCAAGTGCAAAAATGTTTCCGTTTCCGTTTCCCGTAAAAAAATGTTTGTTGACACTAGTGATGGAAAAGCGCCAGAAAAAATGGCGCCAGGCGCCAAGGGCGCCATGGCGCCATTCGGAAAGTGGGCGCCAAGCGCCAAGGGCGCCACAGAAAAAGGGCGCCAGGCGCCAAGGGCGCCATGGCGCCATTCCGAAAGTGGGCGCCAGGCGCCAGGGGCGCCACGGAAAGAGGGCGCCAAGCACCAAAGGCGCCATGGCGCCATTTGGAAAATAGGGCGCCAGGCGCCAAGGGCGCCAGGATAAAAAAGTGCCTACAACACCATGCGTGTGCTAAAAATGTTTCTACAGCGCCATTGTACGCGCATTCACTTCTTAATTCGCATTCTCCAGGATGTAATGAACAAAAACAAGGCTAGCAACAAAATTTTTTTGAATAAAATCCAGTTGACGATGTCAAACGCAATGGAAATTGTCATTTGACAACAATCCATTCATTACAAATAAACCTTTCCAAACAATGTTTCCTAATTGCAACGATTTAAATCCGTTTATTTATGATTTTGCAAGTTAGACGGTTCATAATTCTTGTCTTCTGATCTGTCAGACAGATCTGGTGAACCGTTGGACGAAGGATTTCCACCCACTCACACCACTCCGTCCATTTAGATCATCCACGGATCCGTTTTTCATTTTTTTTCATTTACACAGCACTCACCGTTAAACCCTGCTGGCGCCTTTTTGGCGCCCTTCTAAAGCAGGGCGCCAGGCGCAAAGGGCGCCACGGAAAAAGGGCGCCAAGCGCCAAGGGCGCCATGGCGCTTTTCAGAATGTGGGCGCCAGGCGCCAAGGGCGCCACAGAAAAAGGGCGCCAAGCGCCAATGGCGCCATGGCGCGGCGCCCTTTGGCGCCCTCAAATGACGCCAGCGCCATGGCGCCATTCCATCACTAGTTGACACCCCAGCGGCAACTGACTTTGCTGCCGGGACTGGCGCCGCCATCGCCCGCCCCACCGCCATCGCCCGCCCCGCCGCCGTCCGGGTTGCAAGCCATCGCGCACGCGACCAGCGGCACTCCCACACCCTGTAAAGGACTCTGTCAAGTGTAAACGACACTGTAAAGTGTAACTGGCCATGTAAAGTGTAAAATACCCTGCAACGTGTCACGTCAAGATTTGGATACACATAACACTTCACAGGATATTTTACATGACATTCGAAACTTTACAGGATCTTTTACATGACACATGACATTTTTTCAGGGTCTTTTACATGACACATGGCATTTTACAGGGTCGTTTACACTTTACAGGGACTTTTACAGGGTCTGGGAGTGCCACCAGCGCTGCAGCGGCCACAGCTAAAGTCAGTCCGATTTTCATGTTTCACGATCGCTGCACGGTCACCTGCCCCACGCTGACTGAAACGCACTTGACAAATAAGTCGACCATATACCATATTTCCTCGAATGCTCGAATTTCACCGCTAAAACGCTCTGGCGCCATTGGCGCTTGGCGCCGTGATTTGAGAAAGCGCCATGGCGCTTTTGGCGCTTGGCGCCATGTCCTGGTGGCGCTATTGGCGCCTAGTGCCGGCATTTAAAAAAGCGCCAAAAAAGCGCCAACCATGATTATAAAATTCTCATAGTTCGCTGAAAATCGACAAACCAGTTGATCAATTTTGAGAATAACTGAATAAATATTGATAAATAAAAGGGTGTAAGGGGACATTTATATTAATTAAATATTGATTAGGTAATATTTGGGGCCAATGCATATATCGTATTTCCTCCGAATACCTCCAGGGGGTTTATTTTTCAGAGTGCGAATTTTGAGGGGGTATTTCGTGGGAGGGGTTTATTATTTCACCAGGAATTTTCTTAAACAGTCGTGTAAAGATTAGGTAAATAAATAGGTGTTTACATACCCGTAACTGGTAATAAACATGACCAAACGGGATATAATAGGACCTATCAATGTGCGGCTGTTTGCCTGAAAAATAAGTACATCCCTTTGGATTTTAACGATGTATGAAACATTGTATTGGTTGATTGAACTTTAATAAAGTTCAATCGACTAGGTACGTCGACATCAGCGGTGTGTCACAGTTACGAATTCATTATTCTACTAACAAATAGCAGAACAAATTTTTTGGCGCTGGCGCTATTGGCGCTTGGCGCCATTACCCTCTGGCGCCATTGGCGCTTGGCGCTGAGGTTCAGAAAAGCGCCATGGCGCTTTTGGCGCTTGGCGCTATTTTGCTCTGGCGCCATTGGCGCTTGGCGCTGGGGGTAAGAAAAGCGCCATGGCGCTTTTGGCGCTTGGCGCCGAAAGTCTGGCGCTTTTTCCATCACTAATAAAGACTACCAGTATATCTATTGCAGCAGATTGAATATTTTAGCTATCATTTGTAATTATTTTAATTGCTTCATAAAGTGATCGTCACATCATTCTGATCATTTTGAATGCACAAACATCAAAATCGAAAGATAATTCATTGAAAAATGCACTTCCGAAGGTGCGGCCTCTAAGAAAATACCAGATAGATCCTTCGGAACTTTCAGCCCGTTGCGGTGCCTTTCGGTGCTGGCACTGGCAACTGGCCGGTGCCCCAGGGTGCCGGTGCTATTTTTTTCAGAATTGCACCTGTGCCGGTGCGGTGCGGTGCCATTTTTTTGCCGGTGTCCAAGGTGCCGGGTCATTTTTCTCGGTGCCTTTTCCATCACTACTACGGTAATACTTAAAAACCACCATATTTCCTACAATTACTCCCAGGGGGGTTATTTTTTTCGCCAGCTCACCCCCCCCCCAGTGAGATTTCGAGGGTAGGCTACCGTATTTCTTTGAAATACCGCCCTGGAAATACCCGCTCCAAAATTGAGTGTAAAGAGAATGTACCGTATTTCTCCATGTAAACCGCCCTGGTGTTATACAAAACCGAGCCACTTTTCAGTAACCTTTTTTAAAACTTGTATAACGCCTTTGCGTTAAATCATTGCGAGGGGGCGTTATGCTGCGAAAATTTTCGCTTAAATATTTACCTACATATTTTGTGTTCCCTCCCCGTGTGCACAGAATTCAGTGGAAAAACGTACATTCCGCAGAATAACAATGTGTTCCGCAAGGCACAACGTTCAAATAGTTCAAACCAAGTGGACGTTTCATTACCGTTCCGCTAGATTTGTCCTGTAAAAATTTTCAGTTCGCTAATGTTTTTGAAACCATGCATAGCGCCCCGGGGGCGCTATAAAGCTGTATAACGCACCGGGCGTTGTGCACGGGGGGGGCGGTTTACATGGAGAAATACGGTAAATGACAAAAAGCTGCAGCTTGTGATCCGGGCAATGCACAACTAACAATGGCAAAAAAAGATTTGAAAATTCGAAAATATTTCAAATTTTTCGAATTTTCAAATTTTTCAGGGAATTGAAGGACATAAAACACATTCTTACGTGCTGTGCTAAATCATTCGATAATCAATACGCGGTGCGTCTGAAAAAGTCTATCGAAACAAGAAAAAAACAATACTTCATATAAATACTGAATATCCTTGAAATAGTCCCCCGGGCAGGCTGTCCGCGAAAATAGGGAAATATTTGTAACCCGTATACCACGCAGATGCTTTTTTTTGACGGGGTACAAAAAACGACTAACACCTAAGTTGCACTATGCAATGTGTTAGCAGAATTACCCCACACGATGCATTGCGTGTTAGTGTAAACATACTAACACGCAGCAAATGGTCAATTTTTGAGTGACCTCTAAATTCGGGGTACATCCCACACGCTCAAAAAACGTATCCATTTCACAGTGTGGGTCAGTAATGTAAAAAAATTTTAGATCGTTTTTTTGCATATGTGGATTCATGTGCAAAGTAAATTATTTGACCAAGATCTTTAGTGGAATTTTTGGAGGGGAATTGAGGGGGGAATTTTTTATCTTAAATATGTATCTACCATATTTCCTCGAGTTACCCCCTGGGGGTTTATTTTTTCAGAGTGAAAATTTTGAGAGAAAAACGTGAAAAATGTAACAATAACCACCATTTATAAGTTTTTACAGCCTTATATAAGGATGTAGATGGTTTAAACGATGTTCTAACGTAACACAGTAAGTGTTTTGAACATCTGTTGTGCATTTCCCGGACCACAAATTCATAGTGCCCATTTTGAGGGGGGTATTTTGAGGGGGGTATTTCGAGGAAATACGGTACCCATATAAATTAAAATTGCAAATGTTTATTTATCATAAATTATTCTTTAATTGAGGAATTTTTACGTAAATGTTTATTTATCATATAAGTGAATGAAAACAATGAAAACTTAATGCACATCCAGTGTGAGTCACCCATTATTTTTGCTAGCTGCTATGGAACAGATGCTGTAACACGTTGCACAGCGTTGTTGCCGTGTTACACATTTTTGTTTTACACGCAATAGTGCATACAGCGTGTTGGTAATATTATGCCAACACGAGCAATTTTTGTCTGCGTGGTAGTACAAAAATCGTTCACCCGCATTGGTTAACACGCCTGTTTACCACGGGGTGGACTTTCGCGGACAGCCTGCCCCCGGGGTGTATTTTTTGTCAGTGATTTTTGAGGGGACTTATTTGAGGGGGAGTTATTCGAGGGGGGGTTATTTGAGGTGGACTTATTAAAGGATTTATGGTAAATTTATATATATATATATATATATATATATATATATATATATATATATATATATATATATATAGAAAATCACATAAACCACAGGGTCAAATTCACTTAAATTTTTGAAATTGTATAATCAGCAAATGTAGAACAGAATGGAATGACACAAAAGTCTGGTGGACCCCCAAAACAGCCAACCCCAATCCCAGCTATGGGCAGACCCAGTCACATAGAAGAATGCTCAGGAATGCAGCGAGTACCCATCACTATTTCAACATACCGTATTTCCTCGAAATACCCCCCCCCTCGAAATACCCCCCCCCCTCGAAATACCCCCCCTCAAAATGGACACTATGAACTTATAAACCCCCCCTCGAAATACCCCCCCCCCAAATTTAGTGTATAGAGAACGTAAATGACAAAGGCTGCGGTTTGTCATCCCGGCAATGCAGAACACACGTTAAAAACGATGACTCTGTTATGTGAGAACAGTGTTTGTACGTCTACACAATTATAAATGTCTTTAGAGTCTTATAAATGGCTATTTTTGTTGCATTTTTCGACGTCTGCGTACGTTTCAGACAACATTTTAGTACTGGGATTTCAAAAAATTTCTGGCGAAATAATAAACCCCCCCCCCCCTCGAAATACCCCCCCCCCTCGTTTAACCCCCCCTCAAAATTCTCACTCTGAAACAATAAACCCCCCGGGGGTATTTCGAGGAAATACGGTAACTACTTAACAGCTTAAAGCTCTTAATTGAATATTTTTCCAAAAAATTTGAAGTATGTAAAAAAATTCGTTAATTACCCGAAAAAATTTGAAACTTAACCAAAAAGATTCTAAAATTCAAAAATTAAATTCAAATTTGAAAATAAATTCGAGGAAAAATTTGAAAATTTGAAAATTCATTTTGGAAAAAACACTTAAAAATTTAAATACTTTTTTTCAGAGGGTTTGCCATCGTTATGCAGAACACGTTAAAAACTATGACTGCGTTATGTAAGAACAGGGTCTCACATAAGTCCATTGACTTCTTACAACATACTTACATAAGTCTATTGATTTCTTACACTACGGTTTGAAAAATGGGGCGCCAGGTACTGATAGCACCACAGGAAAAGGGTGCCATTGTATGGCACCCTTTAGTGCCCTCAAATGGCACCATTCCGTCACCAATCCTGAGGCCCCGCCCAACAATGTCAACAATGTCATTATGACATCATAAACTTCACCACCAGTGAATTTTCTAATGGAAGCATTTTTGAGGTTAAGTTTTTTAAGTCTCTTGGGTAGTTTCAATATTATTCCAAAAAATTCGAAAATAACCCCAAAAATTTGAAAAATGCCCAAAAAGAATTGATAATTTGAAAATTAAATTCGAAATTTGAAAATTAATGTGAGGTAAAATTCAAAAATTCGAGAAATCATTTAGGAAAAAAAAACACTTAAAAATTCAAATACTTTTTTCAGGGGGTTTGCCGTCGTTACGTGTCAGGCGCCGGGTGTGTAGACAACAAATCTGCCTGCCCAATTAGGTAAATCTGCGGTGTAGTCTCAAATATTTGGTCTAAAATCAAATCAAATCAAATAAAGTTTTCTCGTCTCGGACTTCAAACACAGATTGTATGTTTCTGTAATATGCAATCTGAAATTAAGTGAAAATTGTTTATCAAATAATGGCTGAACATCAAAAAAACTGGTCTGTCATATGCCATTGGTTCACGTTTTTCACCCATGCAAAAAAAATATTTTACTGTAAAGTTGCAATCGCTGCATTTCGATTTGCAACCGCTGCACTGACATATGAAGATAAGTTAACTCTTTCTTTCTACCAAATAATGTCATGTGACAAACTACCAGTGTTGTAAAACTGTATTTACACTTACCCAAAATACCCAGGTATTTTGGGTATTTAATCCTCATGTTTACATTTACATTTTTGATAAATACCTTTACATTTTGTTTGTCTTACTGACCGAAATACCGGGGTATTAGGGCAGACGTAAATAAAGATAATAAATTGTTAACTGTGTTCACATGTTCAAAGCGACCGCTTTTTGTAAAATAGTCATATGTATAGAAAGATGAAAACAGGTGTAGGTATCAAAAAACTCGAAATACTCCCGGGGGTTTATTTTTTCAGAGTGAGAATTTTGAGGGGGGTAATTCGTGAGGGGTTAATTTTTTCTTTTTCAGAAAATTACAGAAATTTTTCAACTACCAGTACTAATTTATTGTTTGTAACGTATGCAGATGTAGAAAAATGAAACAAATACCACCATGTACAACTGAGTTGTTAGAATTACTGAACTTTTTCAAAAGTATATGTAAACATAAAGTATTTTTTTTCTACTCACCACAAAGTATAGAAAACGTAAAGTACTTTTATTTTACTCGTACTTACGTACTTAATGTGGGTACTTTTCTTGTGAGTGGTTAGACGAGTACTTTCCTTCATAGAATATGTAAAATTGGGCACATTTTCATACGTCTACAGCACAACGTATGTTTTTCTGTAAGAAAATGATAGATAAATATGATGACTTTAAAAATATATTTAGCTCATCGACAACACACTTTCCACGGAAATCTACCATGTTAGTCTACAGGAGTCTATACATGTCAGTTTTTGATGCATTTTTCTACCCAAGCGCACATCACAAACAACGATTTTGTACTAGGATTTCAAAAAAGTTCTTGTGAAATAATAACCCCCCCCCCCCTCGAAATACCCCCCCCTCGTTTAACCCCCCCCCCCCTCTCGGGAGCACTATGAAACAATCACCCCCCGGGGGGTATTTCGAGGAAATACGGTAGTTATACTGACCTGACGGCACACCTTACAATGAAATGTACCGTTATCCCCTCTGAATAAACGAACAGACAAAAAAAATTTTACTCATAAATACACATTGCACCCACTTTGGGTGAATATCGTGGACAATTTTTCACGTAACCTTATTCTTCAAAATATGGTAGCATTCATTGTATAGTGTTCATCCAGTATAAGTAAATATGTAGATGGTTGAAACAATGTTATAACGTAACACACTCATACTTTTCAACCTGTGTTATGCATTGCCCGGATAACAAACTGCACCTTTTGTCACGTACGTTATCTTTACACTCAATTTGGGGGGGGGGGGGTATTTCCACAGAGGGGATATTCGAGGGGGCTATTTCTGGGGGCATTTCGAGGATATACGGTAGTCTGGACTTTCCATGGGCACTTGCACAGGAATCTACGTGTCATCTGAATGATGAACATCAAATTTATCTAACATTTTGCAATGAGAATACTTCAAACATTATACATGTGACTTATCATGATTGTTCATCAAATTCTGATTACTTTCTGACCAATTTTTTCAGCCTGAACATTGTCACACGTGCAACAACTCTGAGTAGCACACAATTTGAAACTGGTGGGACAAGTGCAAGCTCTGGTGCCAATCTCATCACCCTGTAAAATGTCATGTAATGCAAAGTGTCTAAAGTTATGTAAAATGCCTTGGAAAATGGCAAACATTTGCCATTCTCCAGGACATTTTACTTTACATGTGGCACTTTGCATGATTTTTGACGTTTTACAGGGACTGGGACTGCCATATAATCACCAGCATAGTTGTCCTTGTCCACATGCTTGCAACACTGCAGACTGAAGCCAAGGTCAAAATGATGGTATTTTGCAAAACTCAATGGCAAATACCACATATAAAATTTTGCTGTTTACTGTATTACTCCATGTAAACGACCCATATGTTATACAAAATTGAAACACCTTTCAGCAACTAACATATTACCTCGAGTGAACCCCCCTTGAAATACCCCCCCTCGAATTAACCCCCCTCAAAACGGGCTTGGGAGATAATACCCCCCCCCACCGAAATAAACACCTTCCCGGTCACGTCCGGCAGCCATTTTTTGATGTTACTTCTAACGATGGCAAACGGTTGGAAAAAAAGTATTTAAATTTTTAAGTGTTTTTTCTGAAATGAATTTTCGAATTTTCGAATTTTTCTCCAAAATAATTTTCGAATTTCGAATTTAATTTTCGAATTTCGAATTTTCGAATCTTTTTTGGCTATTTTCGAATTTTTTTGGCTATTTTTCGAATTTTTAAAAATAATTTTCGATTTTTTTTTAAATATAGAATCTGAAGTTTAAAACAGAGAATTTGGACTGTTTTGATGTTTTGATCACTTTTAAACCTTATTTTCACCATAATTGAGCACTAAAAATGGTGGAAGGAAGGAGTTATGGGAACCAGTGTGCTGCATTGCGTGTTTGCGCATTCGTCCTACACACACTAGTTTTCACTGTGACTTGGGTGAAAACTGTGAAAACATGGCGAGTTTCACTAGTGATGTGAAAAGCACCAGAACTAAGGCACCAAGCGCCAAAAGCGCTATGGCGCTTTTCTGGCCCCTAGCACCAAGCGCCAGAACCGCCATGGAGCTTTTTGCTTTGGCGCTAGCACCAAGCGCCAGCACCAGGCATTTTGTTCCTGACGCCTGTCAAAAATAGCGCCAAGTGCCAAAAGCGCCATGGCGCTTTGCATGGGCATGGCGCCAAGCAACAATGTAACCACAACAAAATAGCGCCAAGCACCAAAAGCACCATGGCGCTTTTTGCTTTGGCGCTAGCGCCAGGCGCCAGTGCCATGGCGCTTTTACATCACTTTTTTTCACTGAAGTCATGGTGAAAACTAGCGTGTGTAGGCACAATGCGGCACCATTTTCCCTTGGGCTGAATGCCTTCAAAAAACACATGTCAGACACAACGAATAGTAATTTTCATGTCATGAAATCCAGAAAATTTTTGTCTGCACACTGAAAGTGTAAACGCTGCTTAACGTTCCCCTTTTTCATACGCGCCGCGTATCAATTGTCGATTTATGTCACTATTTGAACTTAGGAGTGCATTTCGCCTTGAATTCCCTGAAAAATTCGAAAACTATTTTCGAATTTTTGAATTTTCGAATTTTCGAATTTTTTTAAAAATAAATCGATTTTTAAGTGTTTTTTCTAGGGGCAGAATAAAAATTCGAAAATTCCAAAAAAATTCGAAAATTCGAAAATGTTTTCGAATTTTCGAATCTTTTTTTGCCATCGTTAGTTACTTCTTATATCCTATCCCCAGTTCTAGAGCGCCCCAGAGGCTGAAACTTGGGGGAAATTTGGCGCAACCCCCTCTACTTCGCATGAATTGGGGGGGTCGCGGCGACCCCTCTCAGGGTGGGTTGCCCTAAGTGCAAAATTTTTTTGTGGCTTTTTTGGTGTCCCACAGCAGGTCCGGCACCCGCTGATTTCTAAGCTGTGGGAGGGGTATAAATCTTAAATTTTGGGGATGTGTTACCATCACCACTCCCCTACTATACACTATTCAATTATGTTAGATTAATGTGAAAAATTTCTCAAAAATTCGCTTATTCTCTAAAAAAACACTACTCCCAATAGATGGATGACAAAAAATTCACTTTTTTATTAGACACTTTAAGAGCTGGTTTACGATACTTCAAAGGGAAGGGTTTGATGTTTAAAGTTATGTAAAGAATCATACCTCTAAAATGCCTGCATTGCAAAATTTACTTAGGGCGAATGTTATGACATCATAATGACATCATTGCAGGAACAAAAATTTACAAAATTTTCACTTTGAAATTCCCCCCAAGTAAATTTTGCAATGCATGCATTTTAGAGGTATGGTTCTTTACATAACTTTAAACATCAAACCCTTCCCATTAAAGTGTTGTAAACCATCTCTTCAAGTGTCTAATAAAAAAATTCCGAAAAGTGAATTTTTTGTCATCCATCTATTGGGGAGTGGTGTTTTTTTAGAGAATAAGCAAATTTTTGAGAAATTTTTCACATAAATTTCACATTATTGAATAGTGTATAGTAGGGGAGTGGTGGTGGTAACACATCCCCAAAATTTTGGTTTTATACCCCTCCCACAGCTCAGAAATCAGCGGGTGCCGGACCTGCTGTGGGACACAAAAAAAGCCAAAAAAAAAATTGCACTTAGGGCGACCCACCCCGAGAGGGGGCGCCGCGACCCCCCCCCCCCCCCCAATTCATGCGAAGTAGAGGGGGGTTGCGCCAATATCTCCCCCAAGTTTCAGCCTCTGGGGCGCCCTTGATAGGATGTAAGAAGTAAAATCAAAAAATGGCTGCCGGGCGTGACCGGGAAGGTGTTTACCTATTTTTAGACACATTTATATCGATCATCGTCAATGTCATGATCGTGCGCAGTAAAAAATAGTTCGCGTTGTCGCCGCGGTGGCACATGCGCTGCGCGACTGCGGCCCGGGAACCACGCGCGCTAAAGGGTTTCCCCCCGCAAACACTTTAGTGCGCGGCCGTTAAAGCGCTTGCGGTTTTGGCGGGCGCGCAGTGATAAACGCGCTGGAAACACTACGCGTTTCCGGCGCGGACAGCCTGGTTGTCGGTAGTGATGTAAAGGCACCGAGGCACGGTGCCGTGGTGCTGAGCACCGAAGGGCACCAGCACCGGTGCTGGTGTGGTGCCATTGCAATATCCAGAGGTGCCCTGCCGGTGCAGGTGCCATTTTTTCCAGAATGGCACTGGTGCCGGTGCGGTGCGGTGCCATTTTTTGAGGGTGGCTTTAGGTGCTGGCACCAGCCGGAAATTGCGGCACCGGGAAAGGCCTATTATGATGCGATTACAGCTCAACGTAAAATTTGACCTGGCGCAAAATTGATTTTGGGAGTAAAATTAATTATAGGTGAATGGATAAAGATATAGTGTTATAATTTCAGTCAAAGAAAGCACACATGCATATGTTGCTTGTGTCCAAAGCTCATCAGTTTATTTTAATTGTACTGGAAGTTATGAATTTTGGTGCAATGTTTTTATGTTATGCCATAATTTTATGCAACTTATGGTTCATAATCAGGGTTGGCAAAATCTCAGAAGAAAAAAAATAAATAAATAAAAATAAAATGAAAAATTGAAGAATAAAATAAAATGAAAAATTAATAAAATAAAAATACAATTTTACTAATATTCAAATTTCTGTAAAATTTTAGTAAAGTTGTACAAAAATTTGTGTTTTTTGTAAAATTTTAGTACAATTTTACAAAAATTCGAGTGTTTGTTAAATTCTATATAAATTTTAAAAGCTTCTATCCGGTTTCTTCTGTTTATATCTGTCAATTTGAGTAACTGGTGCCTGGTTGTTGCTTTCTTTGTTGTGATTGAAAAACATTTTTGCTCATAATATTTGCTCATTGTAGAAAAGTTTCTATATATGAAAACTTTTTTATATATGTTCACCTTAAAAATCACCAGTTCATGTGATGTTTTCCCCTTTTCTTCATTACATAAATACCTTGAAAAAGCCTATATATGGAACCCTGGGAACTACGCCCCCAAAATAAACAATATTTTTTAGCTATCTGTCCCTCCGGATGAGTGATTTGCTACCTATCCAGCCCCCAGAAGGGTCAAAATTCAAAAAACCCATGTTGCAAGTCCACATGTTCAAATTTTTTGTATTCATCTGCGTGCTTCTAGCCTTCATATTGTTTTATGTCCTTGATCCTACAAGCAAGATTATGATTTTTTGTACAATTTTTGTACAATTATTGTAAAAAATTTGTAAAATGTTTTATTTTATTATTGCCATTTTGGAATAAAATAAAATAAAACGAAACATGAATAAAATTAAAATAAAATACAATTTTAATATAAAAAAATACAATTTTACTAAAAAGAATTTTGCTAAAACCAACCCTGTTCATAATTGAAAAGATCGTGCTAAAATTCATAACTCCCAGTACGATTAAAATAAACTCATGAGCTTTGGACACAAGAAATGTCTGCATCTACGCTTTCTTTGACAGAAATAACAGTGTTGTATCTTTATCCATTCACCTGTAATTAACTTTATGCACAAAATCAATTTTAAGCCAGGTCAGATTTTACGTCAAGCTGTAATAGCAGCATTATAGAAAATGTATGTATGCATGCATGTATGTATGTATATAATGTATACATGTATCTATGCATGTATGTATAGTATGTATGTGTGTATGCATGTATGTATGCATGTATGTATGCATAGCATGTGAACATGTATCTATGCATGTGTGTAAAGAATGTATGTGTGTATGCATGTATGCATGCATGTATGTACCGTATTTGCTTGAATAATTCCCCCCTTGAATAATTCCCCCCTCAAATAATCCCCCCCTGTAAGATGAGTGTGGAAAAAATAATTCCCCCCCTCGAATAATCCCCCCCCCCTCAAGGCATACGATCAATTTTTTATTTCTAATTTGGCCAAGAATGGCATGTTTTTGTGTAAATAAAGCATGTTTTGTCGAATGAATTGATGGAAACATGCTTGAGAATTCTGATGAAATAATAATTCCTCCCCTTGAATAATTCCCCCCTCAAAAAAGTCCTGACGAAATAATAATCCCCCAGGGGGATTATTCAAGCAAATACGGTATGTATAGCATGTTACAATGATCGGCGCCACGTACAATATTTAAACACTTGCAGTACTAGTTTGTTGTGTGTAACGTATGCAGACATAGAAAAATGCAACAATAACCACCCTATAAGAGTCTTTAGAATCATATGTATAAGTATGTAGATGGTATAAACCACATTCTAACGTATTACACTACCATTCAGAATAGTTGAGACTTTTCACCCTAGAGAAATGGGAGGCTGGGGGTCCACCACACTTTTGTTGCTCCCCAGCTACTTATCCCTGGCTCAATTTTGATGATGTTTGAATATATTGGGTTTTCAGGTTGGGTCTGTTGTTTGATTTAGTTTGATTGAATGACCCCCCAGTCACTAGATAAGAGGGGTCTATAAAAAAGTGATCAATAAAAAATGGCCAATCTGGATAATAAACTTTGAAGCTTAATAACTCAACCATTTCTGGGCAGATTTGGATCATTCAACACTTCCAACGATCAGACAACCTGAAGATTCCATTTTTGACATCGGATTAGTAATGTATAATTCCGCATGCCAATTTGACCCAGTTTTTCAACACCAACAAATAAATTTTCTGCACATGCTACCGTATGCTATTTGTTGTGAATAAGATTACATATACCGTATGTCCTTGAAATACCCCCCCTCTCGTTTGAACCCCCCCCCCTCTTGAGACCACTATGAAACAATCACCCCCCCCCCCTCGAAATACCCCCCCCCCGATTGAGTGTAAAGAGAACGTACATGCCAAATACTGCAGTTTGTGTTCTGCGTAGTGCAGAACACACATTAAAAAAATGTTGGAATCACGTTAGAACAGTGTTTATACCATCTACGTACTAACATTAGTATGCAGGAGTTGATACATGTCAGTTATTGATGCATTTTTCTACCCCAGCGCACATCACAAACCACAATTTTGTACTAGGATTTCAAAAAAATTTCCTGTAAAATAATAACCCCCACCCCTCGCAATACCCACCCTCCCCTCGGTTAACCCCCCCCTCTCGGGAGCACTATGAAACAATCACCCCCGGGGGGTATTTCGAGGAAATACGGTACTGTATTTCCTCGAGATACCCCCCCTCGAAATACCCGCGTCCCGAAATACCCCCCCCCAATTACTAAAAAATAAAAGGAAAATTTTTTTTTTACAGAAAATGGAAAGGTAAACATTTTTTGGCAGCGTGATCACTGAAAGGGTAAAAAACTGTTTAGCGGTCAGAAAACCGAAAGGGTAAAAATTTTCCTCCAGAAAGTGGAAATGGAAAACGGAAAGTTGTGTTGTGCACATGGGAAACAGGGCTCCAGCGAACTGAGTCCGTGATGCACAGATAAGAAACGTAGTTGAGATGGGTTTAGCTGGATTGGCATGTGGACCTTAGGCAAGAGGCAAAGCCAAGTCCACTAAGCCAACAACCAGAGGAGATTTGCATTTGAGATGTGGTGTCATTGCGTTATTGTGTCATCGCTCGGCAACACGGGTCTCAAAGTCTTGCATCTCGTATTCATTGATGGTCACCCCCCCGAAGGGGACATGAATGATGAGGGTAAATGAGTCAATGTACATCCACTGACCTAAACACCCAAGTGGTCATTACACAAGATTGGTTGAAACATAAAAGTTAATGGTTCAGACCAATCACTCAAACCCTATCCAACTGTAGGAATGCAAGTAAATAGAATGTAGTGGACAATAACTACAACAGTCCCCCCCAAGTTCACCCTACAGGGGGGGAACTGACAGAAAAACCAGTAATGAAATGCATACAAAAAATCAGAACAAACAACGCCATTTATAAAACCCATTTGACATCACATGATATATCATAATTGTGCATTATCACCTATCCTTGGAGTGTTTCTTTTATTTCTTCTTGCAGTTCCTCTGTCCTTTGAATGCCATATCTGGTGCACTGGATGTTTGCTGCTTGGCTGGTATGTTGAATGGGTTGTGTGTCTGATCTGGAATACAGGGTACTTGGTGATCTGGTGTACTGGTTGGAGGTGGTAGGCTGGATAGTGGTGTCTTGTGCAGGAAAACTGTCTGCTGCCTTATTTTGGACTTCATGTAGGTTGACCGTTTTAGAGGTGTGTATTGGGTAACTGTGCATTGACATAGGTTGGTGGGTGTTTGGGTGGATGGTGTCACTGAGTGATAGTCAGGATATGTTTGGGTCCTGGCATTGCTGATTAATGGCCAAAGTAGTTTTTTTTACTTTACCAGTGTCACTGATTGACATCTGGTATGCTGGTTAGGGTTCCCAGTGTCGCTGCTTGACAGCTGGGATGGTTAGGTTGCCGGTGTCATTGCTTGACAGCCGACCTGTTTGCCTCAGTTCCTGGTGTCGCCGCTTAATGGCTGGGGTTAGGCTGTCAATGTCTCTGTTGGACCGATGACCTGTTTGCCTCTGTACCCAGTTGCTGCTTTGACAGCCAGAGTGTTTTTGACATCTTTTGTGTTGTGTATGCGCTCTTGTGGCACGCTGCGGGGGCCGCTCTTGCTGGGACAGTCAATGTCATCATGGGACAGTCGGGGGCAGGTGGGTTCATGTAGGCTTGAGAAGTTTCAAGCCAGTGTGGTCACCATGTTGTGCACATGGGAAACAGGGCTCCAGCAAACTGAGTCCGTGATGCACAGATAAGAAATGTAGTTGAGATGGGTTTAGCTGGATTGGCATGTGGACCTTGGGCAAGAGGCAAAGCCAAGTCCACTAAGCCAACAACCAGAGGAGATTTGCATTTGAGATGTGGTGTCATTGCGTTATTGTGTCATCGCTCGGCAACACGGGTCTCAAAGTCTTGCATCTCATATTCATTGATGGTCACCCCCCGAAGGGGACATGAATGATGAGGGTAAATGAGTCGATGTACATCCACTGACTTAAACACCCAAGTGGTCATTACAAAAGATTGGTTGAAACATAAAAGTTAATGGTTCAGACCAATCGCTCAAACCCTATCCAACTGTAGGAATGCAAGTAAATAGAATGTAGTGAACAATAACTACAACAGTTGATACCCAATTTGTAACATACACACGTAGACAAATGCAACATTAACTGAGTTAATTAAAATTAACATATAATAAAAAATTTTTAATTTATTTTAAATTTCAAATTTTTTAATAAAAAAAGTAGCACATGTGCATGCAGAACTCCTTCGCTCACCCTCCACACGGTGTGCAACCAAATCGTGACCAACATGCAGCCATGCCACTTTACTTTGAGGAGGTTCCTTTGCAGCGTCCTGTGTGTGAACGCTACCGATGCAGGTGACTTTGCCTTTTGCATTATCAATGATTAGGTGAAACATGACAATCACAGCAAATAATGTGCTCGTGAAGTGCACTGAAGTGGTCTGAAGTGCCTCTTGTGATGACACTTCAGACTCTGATCACGCCTGATCACCAATCAAATGCACTTCACCGACACTTCACGAATGTTATTACTAATTTGTTTACAGAAATAAAAAATCTGTGTAAAACACTTCTATTCGTGAAGTGCGTTGAAGTGCCTGCAAGGCTCTGCGTGAAGGCACTTCACCGCAGATCACGGCAGATAACCAGCGCATTCTTTGCTGTGAATATCTACCGTATTTCCTTGAATTACCCTCGGTTTATTTCGTCATAGTGGCAACTTATAGGGTGTTAAACGAGGGGGGGGGGTATTTCGGTGGTCTATTAATTCATAGTGGTCTTTTCGGTGGGGGGTATTTCGAGGGGTGGGGGGGGCAAATCCGGCAAAACCATCCGAAACACCAACCAAACACAGAGGACGATGTGAACACGGCACTGATGATCGCCGCCAGGGACGGCGACGAAAGCGCCTTCGACTCGCTGTTGTCAGCGGCGGGCGCCGACCCGCTGCGCCGGGAGAAGGGCGGCTTGACCCTGCCGATGGCCGCCGCGTACGGGGGCAGCGCGACCATTGTGGACACGCTGCTGAGGGCGCTGCCGGCGGACGGCGTCCATGCAGGTGACCGTGTCACTGGTGACCATATGTGGCGTAAGTAGTGATGGAAAAAGCGCCAGACTTTTGGCGCCAAGCGCCAAAAGCGCCATGGCGCTTTTCTGACCCCCAGCGCCAAGCGCCAATGGCGCCAGAGCAAAATAGCGCCAAGCGCCAAAAGCGCCATGGCGCTTTTCTGAACCTCAGCGCCAAGCGCCAATGGCGCCACAGAGTGATGGCGCCAAGCGCCAATAGCGCCAGCGCCAAAAAAATTTATCCGATCCGTTTGTAGGGTAATAAATTCATAACTGTGACATACCGCAGGTGCCGGTTCCGCAAGTGGACAAGTTAAGAGTTAAAAGTTAAGAGTTGAGTAAAAAGACAAATGGCGAGTTAAGAGTAAAGTTAAAGTTTAAGAGAAAAGTTAAAGTTTAAGAGAAAAGTTAAAATTTAAGAGAAAAGTTAAAAGTTGAGTTAAAGGTTAAGAGTTGAGTTAAAGGTTAAAAGTTGAGTTAAGAGTTAAAAGTTGAGTTAAGAGTTGAGTTAAGAGTTTAGAGACAAGTGGAAAATGAAGGTAAAAAAATTAAAAAAATAAAAATATGAAATTGGTATCGATACGGCTGTTCACTGGCATGGTGCCAATGTTGTATGCACGTCATTTGAAAATAACGTATCCAAAAAAATTATCGCTAAAAAAAGAAAAAATCGCCGAACGTTGTTTCGAAATGGCCGTGCGGGGACAAAATATGATTGAAGATCAGCGTATCGCGCTTCTGCAACGAATGACCCATTTGTCTTTTAAATCAACTTTTAACTCATCGTTTAACCTTTAACTCAACTCTCAACATTTAACTCAACTTTTGACTCAACTTTTAACCTTTAACTCAACTCTTAACTTTTAACTCAACTTTTGACTCAACTTTTAACCTTTAACTCAACTCTTAACTTTTAACTCAACTTTTGACTCAACTTTTAACCTTTAACTCAACTCTTAACTTATAACTCAACTTTTGACTCAACTTTTAACCTTTAACTCAACTCTTAACTTTTAACTCTTAACTTGTCTACTTGCGAAACTGGCCCCTGATGGCGCAGTAGTCGATTTAACTTTTGCCATTAAAGTTGAATAAACCACTACATCGTTAAAATCCCAAGCGATACAATTATTTTTCAGCCAAACAGCTGTACGTTGATAGGTCCTAAATATCATATCCCATTTAGTCATGTTTTTTACCAGTTATGGGTATGTAAAAACCTATTCTTTACATGATACTTTACAAAAATTCCTGGCGAAATAATAAACCCCTTCCCTCGAAATACCCCCAAAAAAATTGACACTCTGAAAAAATAACCCCACTGGGGGTATTTCAAGGAAATACGGTATATACATTTGCTCCAAATATTACCTGATCAATATTTTATTAATATAAATGTCCCCTTACACCCTAATATTTTTCAATATTTATTCAGTTATTCTCAAAATTGACCAACTGGCTTGTCAATTTTCACTGAATCATAAGAATTTTATAATCATGGTTGGCGCTTTTTTGGCGCTATTTTAAATGCCGGCACCAGGCGCCAATAGCGCCACAAAAAATGGCGCCAAATGACAAAAGCGCCATGGCGCTTTCTCAGATCCCGGCGCCAAGCGCCAATGGCGCCAGAGCGTTTTAGCGCCAAGCGCCAAAAGCGCCATGGCGCTTTTTGCTTTGGCGCTAGCGCCAGGCGCCAGCGCCATGGCGCTTTTCCATCACTAGGCGTAAGTGCTTGTGCGCTTGTGAATGTCACAAGCGGAATTTTCGGTGTCACAAGCACAAATACCTATGTTTACCTAGTAAAACGTGTCACAAGGTTAAATTTTGGCCAATGTGATTGTGAATGTCACAAGCACAAATTGGGACCTTGCGCCGCCTATGCTGGTGACGTTTTCATCTGTGTGGAGCGTAAGCGGCGTAATGTCAATGTGAATGTCACGAGCGGAATTTTTGGTGTCACACACAATACACGCTTGTGAATGTCACAATGTGACAGTGAAATTTCAGCTTGTGAGTGTGACTCACACTCACAAGCGGGAATTTCACTGTCACATTGTGACATTCACGAGCGTGTATTGTACAAACTAGAATGATAGCTCAAATTTAGCTCAAAATCACTTGAATTTGCTCCATTTTGCCAATTTTCACCTTTATAATCACTATTTTCACCAATATACAAACATGGTTACCGTATTTCTTCTAAAAGGTGAGCGCTGTTCTATTTTTCTCGTCAACTTTTTTACCTGCCGTTCTATTAGAGGTGCCGTACTATTGGAGGCTGCCGTTCTATTTTTATACCAATATTTTTCAGACATTTTTCATTTGAACATAGTGTTTTTAATAAAAAATGAATAAGATTTCACTATGAGAGCATCAATTCACACAAAACGAAATGTCCTAAATCATAGTTTTGAACACCCTGAATGTTCTCACCACCCATTTTTATAATATTTGTAATCCAACTGGCATGCATCTGGCACTCTTCCAACGTAATTTCTACCTGCCGTTATATTGGAGGTGCCGTTCTATTGGAGGTATGCCATTCTATTAGAAGAAATACGGTATATAAACTGGTGGAAAATATAAATGAGAAAATCACTTTATTGTATTTTACAAATCCCACATGCAAGCTGTTAGGCTTTCATTATGTGTGAGGGTGCCCCCAAGTATTTACAATATATACCCTAGGGGGCACCCCCCTCAGGCCACCCTTGGTGCAGAAAAAAATTATTTTCACATTTTTTTCTGGAAAATATAAATGAGAATTCCATACAAATTTTTGTTCCCGATGAAATTTAAATTTTTAATAATTTTTATTCTGGACATTTGAGCCCAAAAAGTTTTTTTAACATTGGTAGATTCACAGTATGTACAACTTTTCCACCCCCTCAGAACCCCCAGAATCCCCACACAATGATGGCATTGTTGATCAAACTGAAAAAAATTTTTGGACAAAAACATAGGTTTTACAAAGTGGATAATCAACTATCCCAAGCTATTCATAGAGCATGGGGGCCAGAATTGGCTTGTTCGGTGTCAGGAGCAACATATGACTGCTCCTGGGCCCCGTTGTTGCACTCAAATATTTTTTATAGCAAATGATAAAAATGGCCCTGTGTAAAGAGAGCACTTGGGTGACAGCGTGTCCGACGCCTCCAATGTCACCAGACAAATCACAAAATATTTGTGCCCATTTAATGTGGGCACTAATTATCTGTAAAAAATCTATGGGGGCCAATGGGCAATGTGCCATGTATCTAGTTTGAATGGGCCAGACAAAAAACTAGGTCATGTCCAGAAAGTTGAAAATCATGGTTTTTCAATAACAATCACAATTTGGATTATCACAAAGTTCAAAATAATTGTTGAGATGGCTCCATAGCACATGTCTGCATATTGGGGGCTGTTTTTTTGTGGGGGTAGTGGAATGGGGGTCAAAATATACCCACAAATGACCAGCGGGTCAAAATATGGATTTTGGCAAGCCACAAGGAACTTTTATTTTTTGAAAAAGCACCAACACAAGTGAATTCATTACTTATGTTGTCAGCACACCAAAAAATGGCTGCACACTTTACCGCAGCTATATTTTGTGTTTTTTTTTTGAAAATTCTCATTTATATTTTCCAGGAAAAAATTGGCTAAAAACCTTCATCAATCTGTAACAGCAGAACAGGGGGGTGCCATGGGGTGCCACTTGGCATTTATGTAGACAAATGTTGTGGGCACCCCCACAACAAATGGCAGCCATATTGGGCTGCACGTTTCCCTGTGAGATTGTTGTGAAAAATGAGGTACCTGATTTTTCATTTATATGTGCCACCAGTTTACTTATTTTAGACAGTTTTATGATTATTTGTTGCAATTTTGACTTTTTGGCTGGCTGCCAACTTCACATAAGGCCTCTGATAAAAAGGTGTCACAAGGTGAAATTTTGGCTAATGTGAATGTCACAAGTGCAAAATTTAATATGCAAAAAATCGAAACAGCGGTCAAATGTCGTCCAAATGAATCGATTATTCGCGCGCAGGTGGCGGCTGGCGATCTGAAAACACCCCGAGAAGCCGAGAAACTCAGCCGACAAAGGGGCCGAGTGAACGCGGCGATGACAACGGCAATTCAAAGCATCGACAGCAGCTACGCAATCGAACGAACAAAGTGGACATGAACATGGCGCACCTGTGCGAGTGGCTCGACTGTAATTTGGTCTTCCTGGTGCATGATCAATTTTATAAGGTGACGCTGGGCAAGTTGATGTAGTTTAGATTTTCAGGCATCCGAGTATAATTCCCCCCTCCCCCGATCATAGTGCCCGTATTCATTGCAAAAAGGTTCCATGCATATTGATATACTCGTGATCACGTTATCGGTGGGAGTTTTGGTCGGTCTCATATGATAGCCCATGGAGTTCTCTATTTTCGCCCAATCCTCGAATGAGTCCCCCCTCTCGAAAAATTTTCTCAATGCCCTGTCAAATGTAAAATTCATGCAAATTACCCTGAAAAATGGCAAACGTTTGCCATTTTGCAAGCCATTTTCACATAATGTTTGACAATTTGCATGACATTTTACATTTCCCACGTTGCGTGACTGCCCCATGGGTGAATCTGCCCGAATATTTACAAGACCCCCCACCAGGCTGGCCGCGAGGGTTCCGCGCGCACAAGCACGTAAAAAGTTTCCAAACGAGCACACAAGCGCGTAGATGTAGATTGTTGTTTATAGTTACTACAGAGGTCATCTGACGAGCACACACGCACATTCGGAAATGCAACTGCGCGCAAAAAATTGGCTGCAAGCGCGTAGCAGCAACCTGCACGTGTCTGTGCGCTCGCGTGAATTATTCATATGATTGGCTGCGCGCGGAAAAAAAAGAATTTCCGCACACAGAAAAATAACCGGTTTTGGTCAACTGCGTCAAACGCGTGGAAACGGCTATTTTTCCGCGCGCACAGAAAATGTTGCAAATGTCACAAAAAATTTTTTTGATGTCGCGTTTTGATTTACTGTTTTTACACTGTGTTATGAGACATTTGTTTGTATTTCAGGAGAAAACCTGACAATTTTACTTTTCCAGGGTGGCGCACTTTTCAGGGATGGCATAGAATTCTCTCGGAAATGTGCGTGTTTCCAAATTGGGGACCACAAACACTTTTTGCTGCTGTAAATAAGTCACTGGCCGTCTGTTAGATTCAGCGGCGCCCTTCGTTAAAGTTCTGGGTGCTCGCAGTTTGCATTTGCTTGTGGCACCCTAAAAATCGACACCTACCCCATCATCCAAATTTACAGTGGTTAATTGAAACATTTCTACCAATTTTGTATCTATTGTTATATGCAAGAGAAAACACTTGCATCGCATCAAAGATGTTTATCGATGACAGGCACTCCACGATTATGCATGCTAATCTGCAGGGAAATCAGTTGTGTTGAGTGCCTGGCCTCACAAACCTTTTTGATGTGATGCAAGTGTTTTATCTTGCATAACAATAGATAAAAGATTGATCAATTATTTTTGGTCACCAGAGTGAATTTAGATTGTCGGCAAAGCGCCGATGTACACTTTTCACGGCGCAGAAATACAAGTGCAAACTGTAGGCACCCTAAACTTCAAGGATGGACGCCGCTGAACTCCTTCATTCGCCGTGGCCACCGCTTTGAACTTATGCGGCAGAAATGCTAACTGCAGACTTATCTATGGTGGCAGAAATGCTTACTTAAATATCTATTGGGCAGAAAGAAATGCAGAAACACTCCAACGACATTACACCTTACAACGAAATCTACCATATCCCATCTGTCGCGACGCGTTGCGCCAGCAGCTGGCGGAATGCCAAGAAGAACTTCAAACGGCCGGGGAGATCCTGGACGGCGTCGAGGAGGAGGTGGCGGCGCGCCAACCGCCACCCACGGCCACCCCCAAAAGCCCTTCCCTCAGCCCGAGCCCACATGAATATAGTGACAGCGAGCTACTGCCCCACAGTCCCCCCGAGGTGCGACGAGTTTGCAAGTTTTTTGCCACGATACCCCCCCTATTGTCGCCGCTGCAGCCCCTAGCCAGCCGCATCCCACGCGCCCGCTCCCCGACACCGCTGGGGCAAAGCGCCGGCGAGGAGGCTGGGCCGTCCGGCATCGTGACGACCGGCATGAAGAAAAGTAAGCGCCATTGAATATTGGACGGAGTTCGGATGGAATTTTTTTCAGCAGTTTTTTGATCGATTTTTTTTGAGCGCACTTTTTGCGCATGGTTTTATGTGGAAACAAGTATTTTTGTTTGTCATTCTACTGAATCTCAGGTTGAAATGTTGGAAAAATTTCACTTAAATCCCACTTTTTTAATTTGTAAAAAGTGTTGCAGTGCGTATTTGTAATAAGTATTTTCAGTACTAACGGATTATTTTATTTTTTGATTCATGGTGCTAACAAGTGCTTTTTTGGCATTTATTTATTTCGGCGTTTGCATCTCACCAGCCTATTCTATTTATTTTTCCCTTTTTTCACATTTGGAGGATTTTGGAATTTCACCAGTTTTTTTTTGGTTTGTCTGAACCCCTGCCCCGGGCTTGGGGGGGGGGGTGTTGCACCCTGTGCAAGTCCGCCGTCGCGGGCGCCGCCACGACGGCACGGCACTCGGTCGCGGCTAGCGCGGCCGGGCGCCGAGTCGCTGTGGCGACGCGCGCGGCGGCGTAATGGTATTTCCCGGCAGTCGGCGGGCGCAGGCACACGCGAGTGTCGCCCCGATCGCCCGGGGCACCGCACAGCGCAGGTGCCAGCCGACATATATAACAGCCGCGTGACGATTTCTTTTTAGTTGTGTTTCATTTTGCGCAGCTCTTTTCCCTCGCGATCTCCCGCTCACGAGAATGAATGCGTGTGTTCATTAAATGTGCAGCCATTGTCGCGAGGTGACGGTTTTTGACCATAAACGAAATCACACCCATTACAAACGTTCCCCTCTTCCCTTGGTCGACAGCACCCTGGGCGTGACATTGCCTCAGTCACAAAGGCCCATTGCTGATCTCCGCGAAGTCCGGCACCTCGACATAATCGCTCGTGGGACGAGCGTAAGTTTGCCTTTTGCTCAGACGCTCGTGCCCACAACAATAACCAAATTTATCATTTATCTACCTCCATACCAAATTTGAGCAGTTTTCATTTAAAATTGATGTTGGGTTCCAATTGAAACCGTGCACCTGATGTGGGCCACCCTGTATAAATAAATAAATATAGATTTTTTATGTTATCTCCCTTCAGAAAACTAAGCCCAAAATGACTTCACTTTGAGGGGCCCGCTTCTGCATACATGGTGGCCAAATATTTGAATTGCAGTGTTGAACCAACAACACTCAATTTAAGGAAAATAAATATTGCTTAGGCAGTGTGCAGCCTGGTAAGAGCAGTATTGCATGCTCCTATGCTTCAATGTAAACAGAGTTGTTAAAAGTACTGAACTTTTTTCCAATTTTATGTAAATGTAAAGTATTTTTTTACCTACCCCTGAGTAGTGATGTAAAAGCGCCATGGCGCTGGCGCCTGGCGCTAGCGCCAAGCCAAAAAGCGCCATGGCCAACCCCACAAGTGCTTATTGTCTAAACGGTATCGATGGCAAACCCTCCGAAAAAAAGTATTTAAATTTTTAAGTGTTTTTTCCCAAATGAATTTCGAATTTTCGAATTTTTGCTCAAATTTATTTTCAAATTTCATATTTAATTTTTTAATTTTCGAATTTTGCTATTTTTTTGGACAACTTTCGAATTTTTTTGGCTAGTTTTTGAAGATTTTCAAATACTTTTTATAATTTGTTTTGGCAAAACATTGAAATTGAAGCTTTATAAACAGTATTCGAGCTGTGTTCATGTTTGGATCACCTTTTAAACTCACTGAATTTGTTTGAAATACCCCCCACCTTCCCTTGAATTAGCCCCCCCCCCTCAAAATACCCCAGGTCTGAGCATCCGCTCTGAAAAAATAAACCCTCTGAGCGGGTATTTTGAGGAAATATGGTATTCTCACTGTAATTTGGTATAGATTAGTAAATTTTTCCCAAATAAGTTTGCCATTTTCCAGAGCATTTTTCTATGACTTTGACTCTTCGCATGACATTTGACATTGTACAGGACATTTTACAGAGTCTGGAACTGTAAGTGGCAAATGCCGCAATGCGCACTGTTCTACAACTTGCAGCAACAACTCAAGATAAATTTTTTGATGAAGTGGTGTCAGTTTTAGCAGAAGTAGCTCAATCACTCAACTGGGAAGTAGAGCACCCAACTGGGTGCATTCCTCAATGGATCTGTTGGGTCCACCACGGACACCATTTCAACAGTTTTTTTGACATTTTCCTTCTTTACATTACTGTTTTTCAGATGCACCTCACATCGCAATTGTTGATTGAATTATCACATTTAAGGTAATAATGTGTTTTGTGACCTTGAATTCCCTGAAAAATTGGAAAATTATTTTCAAATTTCTGAATTTTCTAATTTTTTGCGTAAAAAAATCGATTTTTAAGTGTTTTTTCAAGGGTTAAATAAAAATTTGAAAATTCCGAAAAAATTTGAAAATTCGAAAATGTTTTCAAATTTTCGAATCTTTTTTTGCCATCGTTACTAAACAGCCACTGATTCTATTTTCCTACCCTGTTTTGACCCTTCCCAGCAGTCAACACAACCCTGAAAGATTATCATGTCAGGTTTTTTTATGACTCATTCTTATAAACATTGTTTTTTCTTGTTTTTTTTCTTCTTCACGATTACTTAATATATTTACCGCAAATCCTCAAAAAAAGCCCCCTCGAAAAAGCCCCCCCCCCCTTGAATAACCCCCCCCCCCTGTTGGCGAGGTGAGTAAAAAATAACTCCCCCCTCGAAAAACTCCCCCTCTCCCTTTGTATGAAAAGTATAAAATATACAAATACATAAGAATATTAGCCTAAATAAAGTGACATCCTTCCACAATCACCAAAAAACCTAAGGCAGCGACAGCAGATAAATGATGTGTATGCCATGTGAACACATCTTTGTGTTGTTGTTGGACAGTTAAATAGGTACCTGAATTACGTGAGTTGACAAACTGCATCCATACAATGGATTACGTCCAAGTTTTCTGACAAAACAATAACTCCCCCCTTGAATAACTCCCCCCTTTGAATAAGTCCCCCCTCCCAAACGTCTGACAAAAAAATAACTCCCCTGGAATCTTATTCGAAGATTTAGGGTAGATAAAGTTTACATAAACAGTTAGTTACACACCTAGTTTTCAGCATGTCTTATGTGTGTGAATGCAATTTAGTTTTCACATTGTGTTAGAATGGCCGCTTGGCATCTGGACTGGATGGCATGGATTTCTTCCCCGTTTGGCATCTAGACCCGCATGGCATCTATTGTGCCATATATGCCATGCGTTCGCCATGCCATGTGGGTGTACATGCGAATCGAGCTGAACCACCCACGTTCCCCCTCCCGCCCCCCACAGCCGTTTTTGTGACGCTCCTACCATGCTACTATGTAGAGCCACTATTTTATATGTATATTTGACAATTGAATTGCTACTACTGTGTGTGTCTTGCTATTAATTCTTTTTTTGTATACCTGGCGGATTGCAAAGTATGCACAGAATCCTACAATTATTTTATGAATAAAATCTCATGATAAATTTCATAATTACTTATTCCATTGTAGAAGCGAAATAATTTGATCAAAAACTGTATGATTTTGGTTCATTTTTTAAATGGGTTATGGTGGGTGTTGTATGGTGTTGCGGGTGGGGGGGGGGGGGGGTTATGCATCAAACGTTGAGCTTAGGAGCCAAGCACAAAGGGATGTCCATTGTTATGTGTAATTCCATTCATCTTTGCACTTTGTGTTGCCACCTAAAGTCACATTGCCACAATATTACCACCCCCCCTGTGATGAAGCCACCAAATTCAGCAACCTCTGCAACCGATTCCGGCAACTCCAAGACCGTAATGAGCGATGGTCTTTGTAGTGGTTGGATTTTCCGTTGGAGCCAAAACATTCACTTGTCGACAGCCGATTTTATTAGTTTTATAGTGGTGTGTGAAAAGAGGGGTTTCAAGGTTGTTTCAGGTACTTTATTGTTGATCAGAAACAGTGCAATTATAATACAGAAGTTTTGCAGTTGAGTCAGGCAAGCTTTCTACTCAAAGTTTCTATTGCCAGTATCCGATGTGGGGATAATTCTATCTATATAGTATGTTTAAGTGTCAGAATATCAAAGTTAGAGAGTGTGAAGTAAAAAGTTCAAAAGTTGTAGAAACACAAAAATTGTATCAATACACAATTGACAGTAATCTTACAATTATAATGAACAAAATGCAGTACATTTTACCAAGACAGTTGGCTTGTATAGCGTGCACACATTTCTACATAAATACCATAAATCGCACATAAATACCAAGTACAAATTGGGATGGAGGAAACCATAAATCTTGCAGGGTGAAGAAATCGGCAAACCAGAGCTTTCTGCTAATCTATTCAATTTGTCAAAATGGGCATTGACACAAATTGGAAACTAATTTGGTAGTAATGGAAACTACAAATAGTAGTGTAAATGATCCTACATAATATTAGCGAAGTAGATGTGTGGGAAACTCAAATAATCACTTCCTGTAACGTAGAATTGATAATTGGGAAAAATGGGGACTTGGTCGAGGGTAATGTAATGTAATTAGATAATGGAAATCAAAAAATAAGGTAATGAAATAGTCAGATGAATTAAATGGACTTAATGAATATCATAATTGAATTCAGCATCAAATTCTACATATAAAATATGCTAAATACTTTATGTGAACAGGGGACAAATTTAACTAAATATCTTGTGCGCTGGGCTGTACTTTAATGACACTTCTAAAAAGAGGTTAATAATGGCAGAGGGTAAACTAAAATGTATTTACCTAAATATCTTCAACTGAGCATTTACATTTTACAGGAATTGACTTTCTCAAACTTCAAGTAAACTATGTAAATATATATATTTAATTGACCAGAAAATTATGGCGAATCGAAGGAACCTAATTTTGTCTTCATAAACCTAAATACAACATACTTGACCTTTTAACCTAAATATTCTCAATAAACTTTCAAATAATTTATGAAACATGTTGTATACTGAATATTTTCGATGAAATGATCTAAGTAACATGACAAATAATTATGAATAAATATGTAATAAATCCTAAATATCAAATCTCTGTATTCTACACTATATGAAACCACCACGATCAGCACACCCCCTCTTCCCCGCCCACCTGCAGGGCATATAGACCCACCCTCTACCCACTCGGCATCTGGCCCTACCTGCCCATTTGGCATCTACACCACAGTTTGCCTGGCATCTAGCATTCGATAGATGCCATGCAGGTCTAGATGCCAAGCGGGGAGAAATCCTTGAAATCCCTGTCCAGATGCCAAGAGGTTTACATGCTATTTAGGCCCTCCCCGTTAGAAACACATGCCAATAGACCACCATTTGCAATATTTGTTGGTTATAGTTTGGAGGGACTGAGGAGGGGGTCCCTCAACCCTGGGTTCAAGTTTGTATACAGGGACTTTATTAGACTGAAATGATCTAACTACACAACCAGATTGAGGCATAGTCACCAGGCTGTCCGGGAGGGGCAAACTGGGGTACACTGGGCACATACAAATTTGCATGTGCCCAAACTTGGAAACATACATTTTGTTTACAGTTTGTATGTACCCCAACCATGGGGCACATGCATGTTTGTATGTGCCCCGTACAGGGCACATGCACATTTCGTTTTGCAAGCTTCTGCAAACATTTTCTTATCTGTCGCCACATATCAAGTATTTCTGCCAACGAAAATCAATTAGCAGACACCTGTTCATTTCAGTGAGATTAAATTGTGCATCAAAATTGCATTATTTTTTCCGAGTATGTTTCCCAAGAGCGGGCACATACAATTTTTGAAAGTCTGTATGTTCCCAAAACTGGGCACATACACATTTTTCTAAAATGTATGTGCCCAAAATCTTGGGGAACATACACGCATGCATGTTTCCAAGTGTGGGCACATGCATTTTTTTCAAAAGTTGCATGTGTTCAAAGCTGGGCACATGCATTCTTTTTATCGCATGCATGTGCCCAAAGATGGGGAACATACATACTGGGCACATGCAGGGGCACATACGTATGTGCCCCTCCCAGACAGCCTGATAGTCACTGATCATTGAAACCGGGTTCACGGTTCACTGGTCACTGATCATTGAGTTCACGGGTTTGACACAACCCACTCTACACACCCTATCAACTTGTCGGGGGCAAACAAAGATTATGAGACCACATAAAATCAAAAGAGATATAAAAGAGGTATACAATCAAATACACATCACACAAGATCACATGAATGGGTTTCACACAAGCACGTGCTATCACACTACACACATTTTGTTGCTTAACAAAAGAATAATAAAATGATATGACATACAACATGAAATGATTGCAGAACAAATATACAATTAAAATAATTCACAATCAACTCTTCAACTCTTTTTGTTCACACATTGATGAAAACTGTCAAAAAGCTTAATTATCCTTGAACAATTCCCCTGGGAAGTTATTTCATCATCACAATTTTTTGAGGGGAAGTTATTCAATGGTGGGAGTTAATTTTTGTCACAATTTTCAGTAAAATGATTTATTTACTGCACAAATGGGGTAAATTTGGTAACATAAATCATTTGTAGGAATACAAAATTCATAATTCGAGAAGCAAAATCAATATTAGTGAACCCTAGCTGCAAGATAAAAAATACAACTCTAGAACTTAAGCTCTTCACATATATTTTACCTATTAAATACATATAACGTTTTTTGAAAAAGTGATATGTAGTGCAATGCTTTCTACCCATCTAAGATGGTGAGTTATTCGAATGGGAAGTTACTTTTTCCTCACAGTCATAAGAGGGAGGGGGGAATTATTCAAGAGGATGGTTATTCGAGAGGGGGACTTATTCGAGGATATGTGGTAAATGAGTTTTGTCACCTCAAAGATTACATTTGTGGAACTATCCGTCTGTTGCCAGTGATAGAGTTGGTGAAACTATGTAATGTTGGTGAAATATATATACCATATAAACTGGTGGAACATATAAATGGAAAACTGACTACATCAATGTTCAAAATATTCTCATGTGCAAATGATCAGACCAATCTTACTAAAATTTTGTGTCAATGTGGGGCCAACATTTCTTTACGTCCCCAAATGGCACCCCCCCCCCCCCAAGGAGGCAAATATAAATGGAAAATTTCGGAATCCCACACAGAATATTGCTGAGGGAAAGCCCGCTGCCATTTTTTGGCATGCTGCCAACACAACAATGAATATGCTTGTGCTGACAGTTTTTTGATGGAAAAAAAATCACAAATGGCTCACTCAGAGTCACACATAGGTTGCAGGGTGATTTGTAGCTGCTGGTGTCCCCCCACCATAGGCGGCATAAGTGCTTGTGCGCTTGTGAATGTCACAAGCAGAATTTTTGGTGTCACAAGCAGAAATTTTGCTGTCACATTGTGAAATTCTCAAGCGTGTATTGTACAAACGAGAGTTCAAGCTCAAAAGTAGCTCAAAATAGGTAAAATTTGCACCATTTTGCCAATTTTTACCATTGTAATCACTTTTTTCCTCTGTATACATGGTTATATACCTGTTTTTAGCTTATTTTATTTTTATTTATAGTAATTTCGAAATTTTTGCCTGGCTGCCAACTTCACATAAGGGCTCCAAAAAAAGTTGTCACAAGGGGAAATTTTGGCTAGTCACAAGCACAAATTGGGACCTTGCGCTGCCTATGCCCCCCACTGCCGCTGCCCCACAAAAATCTATCCCAAATTGCAGAGATCAGCCACTTTATAACATTCAAACATATTGAGAACTTTATAAGTGCAAACATTTTGATTGTGATTGCAAAAACCACAAATTTACACTTTCTGAGAATGACCTCTTCATCTGTCTTGCCCATTTACACAAAATACAAGACACATTGCCAGTTGTCCCCTGCTATATATTTAACAGATAATTGTTGTTTGAATTCAATGGGCACTATCATTTCATGATTTGCATCCAGATACAGCAGAGGCTGGTCACGCTTTTACATAAATGCTGTCTTTGAACAGTCATATTTTCACTGATAGCCACAAATGCAGACTTAATGCAACAATGTGGTGCAGGGCTAGCCACATGTTGCTCATGACACTTAGGAAGCCAGTCCTGGCCCCCATGTGCTGTATCATAAGCCTGGGGCTGTGTAAGACACATTAGTTCCACTCTATGTTTTGTTCAAAAAAAGATTTCAGGTTAGATCTTCTGCAAAATTTTGGTGTGGGGATTGTGTGGGTTGTGAGCAGGGTTGGTTTTAGTAAAATTCTTTTTACTAAAATTGTATTTTATTTTTATTAAAATTGTATTTTATTTTTATTTTATTCTTCAATTTTACCATTTTATTTTTATTTTATTCTTCAATTTTTCGTTTTATTTTTATTTTATTTTTATTTTTTATTTTAGTTTGTGACCAGGATTGATTTAAGTAAAATTCTTTTTACTAAAATTGTATTTTATTTTTATTAAAATTGTATTTTATTTTTATTTTATTCTTCAATTTTACATTTTATTTTTATTTTATTCTTCAATTTTCTATTTTATTTTTATTTTATTTTTATTTTTTTCTGAGATTTTGCCAACCCTGGTTGTGAGGGGGTGGAAAAGTTGCAGGAAGTTACCATCTACTATGTCAAAAAAAATCAGTGGCCTAAACCATCCCCAACCAATTTTATAAATAAATCAAATTCTGGCCTGAACAAAAACGTATGGATTTTCCATTTATATTTGCCAGAAAAAACACTAAAAAAATATTTTAAGCAGCAAGGGTGGCCTGAGGGGGTGCCCTAGGGCTCGAAACTCGATTTTTTCTGACTTGAGTTCGAGTCACAACCCCAATTTTTTCCGCTCGAGTCGGCGAGTTGAGTCAGGCAAGCCAGTGAAAAGTCGAGTCGAGTTGGGCAAAAATGACAAGTCTCGAGTTCAGTCGGATGCATTACTTTTTGGTATGACCCTTGCAGAAATTTTTTATACTGGTTTCTCTTCCAATGTTTTCACACACACTTAATGAAGTCTAAATGCCAACAGTTCATTTAAATATCAAGATAAAGCAAAAATAGAACTTTTTATCACTGATGTTGCTACAAATAAAGTTGCAAAAATAAAATCAGCCTACGGATGTATAACATGTGGATGTGCACCTTTTACAGCATTTTTTTAGATCAGTGCCAACATTGTGCAATGCATTTGAGGTGGTGTGTATATCATGGATGGTGTGTGTATTTCATTATGTAGAATTGTATGGTAACAAGAAATTTGAGTTTTAACACCATTCAATACATACGCCAAGCCAATCGACAATATATCACACATGTGGTATGGAAATGCACACTTGACACATTTTCAAGTGATTTTCAGATATGAGTGAAGTGAAAAAAGTTCACCAATGTCATTGCGCAACTTTTTCCACTTTACTCATATCTGAAAATCATTTGAAAAAGTGTCAAGTGAAAAAAACAGGCAAATGTGCGTATCGGGCAGATGTGCGTATCAGTGCACCCCCGAGCGACCCACCTCTGAGTGTGCTGCCATGAGGGAAACAGCAATTTTTCCCCCCTCAACGCTGGAAAACAGAGAATTTTTCCAATTTGCACGGAAATGGGCAAATTTGCAGAAGGAAAACCTGCATGCAGGTTTGCCTGTTTGGCTTTGATTGTGGTAGCTGTACATTCTGCAACTATGGATCATGCCAGCAACTTCACTTGTAAACCCCTGTTTACCTCGATCCGTATGGTTGTGAATTTTTGAAAAACGTTTCGTTCACGCCCCCCTGTAAAGTTTTCGGGAAAATTGGCCCGACTCAAAAATAGCCCAAAGAGTTGTCTACATGATGTGCGGATCGCCCCCCAATATAACGCCGCGTGGGCCTTGTAAGCGGGCCACGCGGCGTTATATTGGGGGGCGATCCGCACATCATGTAGACAACTCTTTGGGCTATTGTTTGAGTCAATTTTCCCGAAAACTTTACAGGGGGGCGTGAACGAAACGTTTTTCAAAAATTCACAACCATCCGGATCGAGGTAAACAGGGGTTTAGTTCAAGCTTAACCGAACCAACAAAAAATCAACAAAAGGTAGCAAAAGTACACTACAACAACAATAAGAATTGAGCAAAAGTGAGCTGAGTGAACAGTAAAAAGTATACTCAATGGTCTGCAAAGTATGCGTCCAAAATTACTTTGTGTTTTTTACAGATTTGGATACAGATCAAAATTATGAATGACACAAGAACCTGGTAGTTAAAAACACCATAGTGGAAAAAGATAAATACAGATTGGAAAAATGATGGAAAAATGCCAGAAAACTGAAAATCAAACCAGAAAATGGAAAAATGGCCTGGAAAAATGGAAATGGAAAGGTAAAAATTTTTCAGCCTGAAAATGGAAAAATGGGCTGGAAAAACGGAAACGGAAAGGTAAAAAATTTTCAGCTGCCGGAAAACGGAAAACGGAAAGGTAAAAAAATTTTGGCTGCCGGAAAACGGAAAACGGAAACAGAAATTTGACGCCCTAGCTACCGTATTACCTCTGATATAAGGTATACCTTATATTAATTTCATCAGTTTTTTTCGGCGTTTTGGTATACCTTATATTAGAGGGTACCTTATATTAGAGGTGTACCTTATATTGTTTTTGTCAGAATTTTCAAACATATTACCAAAAGTGAAAAACAATGCAATTGGTTTCATCGAACTGGAATGTAACAAAATAGTGAACCAGGCACAGGAATACAAATTGACACAGAGTTGTCTGAGTGCCTTTCAGCACCATTTTCATCGCTTGCCGCCATGTTTGGCAATGGTTTTTACGATTTTCTACTTTTGGCATGCAGCCAGCTGTGCCTTATATTAGAGGTATACCTTATATTAGAGGTATGCCTTATATTTATTTCGTCACGTGCAAAAAGGCTAAAAGGTATACCTTATATTAGAGGGTACCTTTTATTAGAGATATACCTTATATTGGAGGTAATACGGTATGTATTTACGTTATTAAATGTACATAGGTGTGTATTATCCTACAAAATGCACTTTAATGATGAATATGAACGTTCTGAAAAATATATTGCCCCCAATACCGCTTATGAAACAATACATTGGCGGTAAATATGAGTGTGAAAGAGCTCTAATATTCTGGTGTTGATGGCTTGAGTATTTTACTTCGCATATATAGATGCGACCGTATTTTGGCGCGCGCCGCGGTGCTGCAAATAACGAGCAGTCGAGGGGCGTGAGACGTGGACAGAGCTTCAAACGTGCCAGGATGGATTCAAATAGTCCCCCAGTGAGAGGACGTGGCGGACAGGTGGGTCAGGTTCATATAGTTTTTGAGTAATTTTTGTACGTTGAGTATTTATGGTAATTTTGAGTACGTTGCACCTGGGGACCTCCAAACTGATGAGTCCTGGGTCCGAGGTGCGCAACGGTCTTTGGGTAGGGACGAAACCGTTGCTTTCATATAGGTTAAATGAATGAAGGAATACGGTAACTGAGAATTTTGAGTAGAAATGTATAACGATGGCAAAAACATTTTCGAAAATTTCAAAACTTATGAATGGTATGCACATACTAACTTTGTTCAGTACAAATCATGTGTTTTAAATTGCTTGGTCAAAAAACTTTTATTTATTTTCTCTGTTTTCATGATTCTGTATTCTCCAAGAAAACTCATTAGATTTTTCAAATTTTTTGAGTTTCTGTGTTTCCATGTTGAACAAAAACACAGAAAATCTATGAGTTTCCATATTTAATGTGTGTTTTGCCATCGTTGTGAACAATGCATAAAAACATGTAGACAGACACTAATTGATTTAAAATCATTAAAAGATCCATGACATACATAGTAGTGATGTAAAAGCACAAATCACAGCAAAAAATGTGTGTTTGGTGTTCCAGTGAAGGACTGTAAAGTGTAACGATGGCAAACCCTCTGGAAATATTTACTGAATGAACTTTAAAGAATTTTTTTCTGAAATGACTTTTCAAATTTTAAATTTTTTTCCTCCAAAACAGCTTTAAATTTTTGTATTTAGTTTTTGCATTTTCGAATTTTCGATTTTTTTAAAATAACTTCTCAAATTTTTTAACTTTATAAAATAATTTTTCAAAAAAAATTTTCATTCAGATTATCACATTTGCAATTTTTTTCTGCTGTATTTTGCATAGGTATATTTTTTAACGTTTTGCAACCTTGCAAGCTGTTACAGCAGGCAACTTTCACAGTTTTTGTTATGCCGCTATGAATAGATTCATGTGAAATTTCTGTTTTGAAAAGTTTTACTGAATTTTATATGCATTTTCATCGGAAAATACAGATAAAAAAATTGAAAATTTGAAAATAAGGAAATGTATTTGAATTTTTGTTTGCCATCATTAGTCAAGTGCCTTCATGCAGACTCACAGTCAATTAGGGTTCAAATGGAACCACGATACGTAACGGTACATGGTCCGGTAAATCACCAGAACTGGGGTGGTCCCAGTGGTCCAAATGAGTGACCAAGACTATATGATAAAAACACACTGCCAATGCACTAGAACAAAAAAATCTTTGCGACACACATCTTTAATCAGCACACAATCGGTGCACTTTCATCAGCCATTGATCATTCATGGGAACAATTCATCAGCGACAACTGCTGGATTCACAAACTGTGCGGCAGAGTCGAAGTAGAAGAAATGAGAAACCTGGAGCATTGTGAAAATTGGATCGCTTTTTCACACTTATTTTCATGTGTAGAAACTGATTTCTAATGGATGTCCGATTTGAACAAAAAGAGTGTGTCATTGTGTTAATAAAGTATGTTTCGTGGAATGAGTTGATACAAACATGCTGAGAAATATTGCCAAAATCATAATTATTCCCCTTCCTCTGCCCATCTAAACAAAAAAAATACCACATCTGAATGGGTCTGCACTTGTTATGCATATATGCCCATTACGCACAAAATTGAACCCGATAAGGCACATCTGCCCAGTACGCACATGGCTGATGCTATGTTCGTACTGGGCAGATATGTGTGGTGCGTTGATATGCATATGGTTGTTGTATCTGCGCACAGGGCTTGTGATGTGACACCTCCCACAGCAAAACAATTGTCTTTTTGATGTTGATTTTGAAAATTTTGATCTTTTGTCACATTAACAAGTGGTCAAGTGGCAAGAAAACTCAAACTTTTTGTTGTCCAAGGAATAGTCAAGTGTAGTGATGTAAAAGCGCCATGGTGCTGGCGCCTGGCGCTAGCGCTGAAGCTAAAACCGCCATGGCGCTTCTGGCACTTGGTGCCATTTTTCTCTGGCACCATTTGCGCTGGGTGCTGAGGGACGGAAAAGTGCTTTTGGTGCCAAAGTCCTGGCGCTTTTCACATCACTAGTCCAAACTTCAATATAACTCAGTTGTCCTCAAAATTTAAAACTTGATGCTTGGCACTATTTTTGCCCAGCGCCTGAAACAAAATGCTTGGCGCTGGTGCTTGGCGCTAGTGCCAAAGTAAAAAGTGCCATGGCGCTTCTCTGGTTCTTGGTGCGCTTTTGCTCTGGCACCATTGGCGCTTGGCGCGAGGGGTTGGAAAATAACCATGGCGCTTTTGGCGCTTGGCACCAACATTCTGGTGCTTTTCACATAACTAGTCAAGTGACAAGTCATTTTTGTAAATCGGACTTTTCAGATTTTTTCCAATTTACAAAAATGACTTGTCACTTGACAAGTCATTGAACAGCAAAAATATCAAATTTTCAAGTTTTGTTGACACTTGACCACTTGATAAAGGAAGTATATACACACAATTCAGGAACAGTCACCAGAACCCCCTGAGGTCCTGGCAAGTTCCCGAGGACGGACACGTCAACTTACCTGCCATTTGTAACCACCGACAGTTAATTTCAATTAAAGTTAATTAGTTAGAAAAACGAAATCCAAAATTCAAGCAGTTTAGTATACTCCAGGGGGACCAAATTGGTTTGCACAGGAATTTATTTAGTGAATTGTAGAGTCAAATCACAGATAGCACAAAATAAGTTGTAGAACCTCTAGTGGGTGAAAAACTGACCCAAAAGTTACCCATTCCTGAATAAAATGTATTTGGTCAGAGAGAAACAAAGGTTACCTTGTGGCGCTAGAATATGCTAACAAGTCGCACCAATTTCTTAGTGATAAAATTTTGATGTAAGCACATTGCAAGCCCAGTTCCAGACACAACACTTTCAGCAGTTACAATTGCACAATTTTATGATAAGACATGTTGGCTGAAATTTAAAGTTGGCTGATACAATAAAACCTTGATACAACTAAATTTCAAGCATCATTAAAAATTAAAAAATGCGTAATAATTAACGGGGAATGTAAAAACAAAACACAAAGGCTGCAGCAAGTTCCAGTCAGGCATACCATCCTGGGGCCGCGGCTTTGGCATTGCATTCACATTCCCTGATAATTCCCTGTGCACCGCTCAACATTGTCCAGTCATGCATGGTCATTTTTAAGTTGTCGTATTTTCTGTGCGGGGTAGTCGTTTACTTTCTATGCATGGTTTACTTGCCATATTTTCACCCACACATGTGCATACCAGACTGATGTGTGTGGTGGGTTCAATTTTGTGCGGAATGGGTATACGTGCGTGATGGGTATTTGTGCATAACAGGCATGACACATCTGAATATAAATCAATCACCAGCCGCAGTTGTACATCTGACAAAACACAATGAGGCAATGGCTGAAATAATGATTTTGATCTGGTAATTGTACATAAATCCTGGTTCCTTCGATTATTAAATTCAGTTCCACATATAAGTGCCGGTTCTGGGTTCCGGTTTGGTTCCCAACCCTATTCCACACAAACCAGTTTTCAAAATCAGCCAAACAAGAACCAATAGGGTGGTCTACTACAAAGTTGTTAAAAGGTATGTACGTTTACTCAAAGAATGCGCGTACGCGAGTACATGGTAAATACACTTACATATACTTTTTTCATACCGTACGCACTTGTACGTGGGGGTAGTACTAGTGCCTTTAAAAATCAATAAAAAATCGCAACCAAATCGACATGGTTGTGGATACAATATAAATTTTAAATGAGTCGGGAGAGCAACAATTTTTATCTCCTAGAATAAGAGACATTGAAAGCTATTTTATCTATCATTGGTTTATAGAAAAACTTAAATTGTGCTGTAAACGTTTGAACAAGAAAAGTACACACATTTACGCATAAGTACGGGTGAAAAAAGTATTTCTAGTAAAAAAGTTTTCTGTACTTTTTGGTGAGTAAAAAATATTTTACGTTTACATATACTTTTAAAAAACTTCAGTAATTCTAACAACTCTGGACGCTACTATTGATGTCACATTATGTCCAATGATGTCACAACACGCATATTAAATACAGAAACCCATCGAGGTTCTGTGTTTTTGTTTTACTCAGACATATTACAAACTAATTTTTTTAATAATTCAAAACGCAAATGAATTTATTTATTGATGAAGAATATGGAAACCAATAAACACAAAAGTTTTTAATAGCTTTTTCATCGGATTCAAGGAATACTGTGCTGTGTGTAACTGAATAAAATAAGAAATGTGCAAAAGAAAAAATACGGTATTCACAAGGACAAGGTAAATATTTACTATTTGTTGTGAACTCAATGAGTTTCTATGTTAGATACGTGTGTTTTTGCCATCCATGTTGAAATATGTGTGTTTGATATTTATGTGTGTGTTTTTTTTTTGTCTGGGCACATTGAGAAATTCAGACACCAAAAAAAGAAATAAGTTTCTCATGACAGAAGTTTGACTAATTGAGGGTGACAGCTTATAATGACATGTAATATTCCTTCCCTACTTGAAAACAAATTAATATTAAATTAACAAACTTAACTGGCGTTTGGCGCCCTTTTTATGGAGCGTTGTCATCATTACCCAGCACCAGCAGTAATTTGATGCGGAGTATTTAACGCTGAACACACTTTAAAATATTTATTTCCTTCAAATCTAAGAAGTACCCCAAATCATCGAATAAGACCCCAGGGGAGTTTTTTTCTCGTCAGAACTTTTTGAGGGGTGAGTTATTCAATGGGGGGGGGTATTCGAGTGGAGTTATTTTTTCCTCAGAAACCTAGGACTTAATTCATTGTAAAGATGCAGTCTGTCAACTCATTCAATTCAGTATTTAACTGTCCAACAACGACATCAAGATGTGTATACACTGCGTAGACATCATGTATTTGCTGTCGCTGCCGTAAGCAATTTTTTTTGTATTTTTGTATTGTACTTTTCATCCAGATGGGTGGAGTTATTCAAGAGGTGGGAGTTATTCAAGGGGGGGGGGTATTTTTTCCTCACCTCACCAACAGGGGGGGGGTTATTCAAGGGGGGAGTTATTCGAGGGGGTTTTATTCAAGGATTTGCGGTAATTCCGCAACGACAACCGGTGGCCAGTGCCGTAAGTAGAGAAGTGAAAGCGCAAACAGCAAAAGCCTAGTGAAATGGCAACTCAATTTGTCAACGAAGGCCATGTCACTTCTCATTTTACTTTTCGCTTTTCCCAATTTACTTGCAACTCACTTCGCTTTTGCGATTTGCGCTGTCACTTTTTCATTAGCGGAACTGGCACTGGAACATTTTCATACTTCGACATTTGCTATATATTTTATTTGATAACTCGCCGCTAAATACTGAGGTTAGTACCGTATTTCTTCTAATAGAAGGGCGCCCTTCTATTTTTTCGCCAACTTTTTTACCTGAGGCGTTTGGTTCCGTAACCCGTTAAGGACCAAAGTGAGAAAAATTGAGTTAAGTGCGGATCTGACGTATAGGTATATATCTTTTTGTTCTTGATAGAAAAAAAATCATCTCAATATCTCATGCCGTTCCCGAGATACAGAGATACCGATTTAAAAAAAGGAATGTTGCATCCGAACCCCATTATCTCCAGCCCGAAATAGGTGAATTTGCACTCGAAACCCGTTATCTCCAAAAAAAATCTATCGCTTTTTGTACCCGAAACCCGTTATCTCCACAGAAAAAAGTTTGCATCCGAAACCCGTTACAAATTTAGTAGGGAGGGAGCGCAATCCCCATACAAAAATGCATTTTGCACTCGAAACCCGTTAATAAGCAAATCTCTATGTACGTTGTTGACGTGATGTCAAACAAGTGGCCATAACTTTAACCATGTTTGCCAGCCAGAGGGTTGTAAATATGGAAAATGTAGAGAAATTCATGACCTTTCGAAAAGTTTTCGGCAAGCATTGTCACTCAAAGCATGCTGGCTCGGGCCGATGTCAAAGTTTCAAATGCAATTTTGACAACATTGAGAAACGTGGAGATAACGGGTTTCGGAAATAAACTCCTCACCTGCCCTTCTATTGGAGACACCCTCCTATTGGAGACCTCCCTTTTATTTTTTTCGTCAACTATTCAGCCAACCTTTTTCAAGTTCTGCCAAGGTTTTACAAAGTGTTACGTCACATCAGTTCATAGAATGTCGATAAGTACAGTTCATTAAACATTTGATTTTATAGCACCAAATCAATGGACCAAAGCCACTAAATCACAGCAGTGTCCGCTGATGTTTTTTTATTTTTCATGCATTTGGCACAATTCCAGCACTTTGGGTACCTTCTATTGGAGACCGCCATTCTATTTATTTCATGGCCCAAATTAGGCAAGTTGAAAAAGTGTACCTTCCATTGGGACGCCCTCTATTAGAAGAAATACGGTAAATATGATGAATATATAACAAAACCGGGTATGGAAACAGGGAATTATCACGGTGTCCTTAAATGCATAAGATCCGCACATAAAATACCGTATTTACTCAAATAATTCCCCCGGGGAATTATTTTTTCGTCAGAAATTTTTGAGGGGGGAACTATTCAAGGGGGGGAATTATTCAAGTGGGGGGATTATTATTTCGTCAGATTTTTTAGCCATGTTTCTATCACACTAAATACACATCCTGTTTCCATTGGTAGTGCACACTTGCATCTTTGAACCCCGATGTATTTACTGCATTTGCATTCAGTGAATCAAACCACACACAGTTCTTTTGCTTGGGTTGACTTCATCGATTGTTTTTGAAATAAATGTGCATTAACTACCTTCCATCATTGGGGGGGGGGGATTCTTCAAGTGGGGGAATTATTTTTTCCTCACTCGCCTAACAGGGGGGAATTATTCGAGTGGGGGAATTATTCAAGTGGGGGGAATTATTCGAGTAAATACGGTATATACCGTATAACCTCGAAATACCTCCATGGGGGTTTATTATTTCGCCAGCAAAATTTGAGGGGGGGTTAATTCGAGGGGGGGGGGGTTTATTCGAGGGGGGGTTTTATTATTTCGCCAGAAAATTTCGTGGAATTCGTTGTAAAGAATACGCTATTTCTTACTCAAAAACGGTAATCAATGTGAGAATATAGGTTATATTGGGGCTATAGATGTACATCTGTATTTACACAAATGAGCATATAAGAGTAGCTGCGATGCAAATAAGTAGTAATAAATACATCATGAACATTGCATACATGATGTACATCATTCCGGCGGGGGGGGGGGGTATTTCGAGGGGGGGGGGTTATTATTTCCCAAGCCCATTTTGAGGGGGGGTTAATTCGAGGGGGGGGGGGGGGTTAATTCAAGGGGGGATAATTCGAGGTAATATGGTATTCAGTGAATGTGTGTTTGGGGTATAATGAACTGGACCGAAGTTCCGGGGAAAAATTAGAATGCGGCCTCAATGGTTTGGAAAGTATCAAAACTTGAACAAATAGCACCACACTACTGAAAAGGAAATTGACATGTCATCAAAATGTCAATTTTTTACGGTATTAAGGTTGGGACCCGAACCGAACCGAACCGAACTGCGGTTACCGAATCACAAATTTTTTGTTGTTTTTCATTTTACAAGGCAGTTTTTGAATATTTGAATACAAAGTTCAATCCAACTTTCACAAGTATATTTATGTACACAATTCAAACACAGATAGGTTCAATGATGGATACATCGAAGATGATCATCGCCCTGGCTTACTTTGGAATTTTGTGGTACGGTGCAGACAGACTTACCGTTGCTGGCACACGGCGCAGATTACTGATTCCAGCATACACCAGTCCACCGCAAATCCAGACCAATACTCATGAAATCACATGTCCAAGGGGCGAAGCTATGAGCTCATTTGATAAGTCAACTTTTGAGCCAAACTGCCGCAAACTCCAAAGTGCCAAAAATTGCTTTGATGTTAGTTTTAGAAAAGGTTTTATATTTCAAACATTCAAATTTCCATGCTACTTATCGTACTTACTCCAATTGTAAACACACCTCCAATAAAAGGTACCACACCACTCTAGCAGAGTTGTACAAATACTGGTATTTTTGGAAAACGTAAACGTAAACGTAAATACCTTTTCCAAATCAAAAGTATAAATACTCAAACGTAAGGTATTTTTAAAATACCGGGGAAAACGTAAAATAAAACGTAAACGTAAAAATTACATTAAGTGCTTACGTTATCAGAGAATACAAAAACACAATGTTTTTTTACAACATTATGGATGTTCATATGATCTCCATCAACATTTTCTGCTTAAATACCTGTATTTTATATATATTTAGAATGATGGGATCGGGATATTGAATTGGGATTGGAGTTTACATTTTGCGTCGTTGTCAACTACTGGGTGTAGGGCCATAAGGTGCCAATTCCGTAACAGGAGAACTAAAAAAAATTATGAGTGAGAAGTAATGACAAGTTGAATGGCAAGTAAAAATTTAAAGAAAAGTAAATTTTTACCTAAGTTGAATGGGGAGTTAAAAGACAAATGGTCAGTCATGAGAAAACACTGAAAATGTTTCGACTTTTTATTCGCATTGCAGTTCTCCCTCACAAAAATACTTTCCTTCAACTTTTTACTTTTCACTTGCAAATTGGTGTTTGAGTTCTCCAATTGCGGAATTCAAACTCTTCAACATTAGAACATGTTGAACTCATCATAATACACTACAATCGTCAAACAATATGGTTCTGTGTAGCATATTTTTACGTTTTCTCTGGTACCCGGGTAATTGTGCCAGGAAAACGTAACAAAACGTAATGGTATTTTTGGAAAGCGTAAACGTAAACGTAAGTATAAATACCCGAATAACCGGGTATTTCGGGTAAACGTAAATACGTTTTCGCAACTCTGCACTCTAGTTGAAGGTATTTATAGGTTTTGTCACTTTCAAACGTGATGAAATAAATAAAATGCCTATTTTCAATAGAATGTGTTCCTCCAAAAAAAAGCTGGCTGTGTGCCAAAACACGTTAATCATAGATACAGTTGACAAATAAATTGGGTTAGGATGAAAATGGAGCAGCAGGGCACCCAGACAACTTTGGTTTTATTATTGATTAGTGCGGCAGATGAATTATTAAAGCTTCTTATCAATTTAGGAAAGTCCATGGCTACAATTTGATTTCAGGGACATTATATATTTATAAGGTGCTTGTATCATCTGATTTTAGCAATGATGATCTGATGACTGAGGCCTAGTACACATCTAAACCCATTACACATCTAAACCTGCCACCCATCTTATTCTACCATCACACATCTAGGATTAAGAGATTCGCATATTATTGGACATTCCCGCTCTACAATAGATTGTAAACACAGGCAGGGACTAGACTAGTGATGTAAAAGTGCCGTGGCGCTGGCGCCTGACGCTAGCGCCAAAGAAAAAAATGCCATGACGATTTTGGCGCTCGGCGCTATCTTTCTATGGCGCGATTGGCGCTTGGCGCCATGCTCATGAAAGCGGTCTACCGACACGCAATTAAATTGCGTTTTTGTGAGTCGCGTGCACGTTGGGCAACCGTAATCAAGATGTAGGGCCTCTGCCCGATTTTGGGTGCATTATGTGCACGTATAGGGTGGATTATGCGAGAATTGAATCTAGTCCCTGGCTTTCCGAATAACGCCATGGCGTCTCTTTACTGTGGCGCCCGATTTCCGAATGGCGCCATGGCGCCATATTAGCGCTTGGCGCCCTTTTTGTGGCGCTTTCCATCACTAGTTTGGAGTACTCAAATGATCTGTGTTTTTTTGTCCCGAAATGCGATTTCACATTTGCAGAAGTGCGAGTGGGTGGACAGCTGCAGAACGCTTCCCCAGTGGAGACAGACGGGCGGCTGGCACGTGTTTGCGTCCGGTTTTGACCCATCAAAAGGTGTCTATTGCTGCTTCACCAAATCGCAAAAACTTTACAACTGCAGATGGTGCAGACCGCATTTGACACCATTCGGCACCATAATAGCCGATGTTGTCGCCCTGGATGGAGACACGGTGCCAGTCCCAGACACTGTAAAGCGCCCTGTAAAATGTCAAATGTCATGCAATGTGTCAAAAGTCGTGTAAAATGTAAAGCGTGTTTGCCATTTGACACTTTACCGGGCACTTTACAGGGTCCGGGACTGGCCCCAGGGGAACCTCTACGTGGAGGTGTGCAGTGTGGAGAAATTTTATGATGATTGCGCTCCACCTGAAAGGGTAAGTAGTTCCACAATGATGCTCTTCAAAATGGTATTGAATTATTGTAAATCTAAATATTAAAGACATAAAATACTTCTAAATATTAATACAAATCAATCAATTTGTCGTCGGTCATTGCATGCAATGATCACTTACAAATCGATTTTAGGTGTCAACGTGAAATTGATTTGTCGATGGACCATTTTTCATCCAACCTTTTTCATTCAAATTCGAATTTAACATCTGCCACATGATCAATTTTTGCAAAAAATTGAGTATTGTACCTACATTAATTTTCAATAAAAAGCTCGAAGACACGACAATAATGAACTTATCAGTGACGTTTTATTTGTTGTTATGCTATACGTAAATCCACATTTATGATCACTCCGATCCATTCAAACCGCACTCGATCAGGTGGTACCGGAACCGGAACGCGCGCAACCGGGACCGAAGGGGCAGAAGGGTGCTCTGGCCGCCCTGGCTGCCCTGGCCGCACTGGCGGGCGTCGGCGGATGTAGTACTGGCGAATGCCCTTGCTGTTTATCTGATTGTGGAGATGATAATGGTTGTTGGGAGGGATGTTTTTTAAATGGGCCATGTAGGCCATGTAGGGATTGTCTTGTTGCCTGTGGAGGAACCTCTGAGTTTCAAAAATGTCAAGGAGCTTGCAGAGCAGGTATATGCCAGGAATAAAATTGACTATGATCTCCAGGTGTTCTTCCCAGATAGAGTCCATTATTGCACATTTCTCGAAATATCCCCAGAGCGTTTGTTATCCCATTAAAAATGGCTAAAGCCAACAAAAAGTGGACGCCATATCCAAACATGTATGCCTTTGAATGCAGAAAAGTAATATATATCATAAAAATCTTGCCATTTTAAGATTGAGCTATCAAAAGAAGTATATCAAGGGTAATTTATACCTTTATTAATGATATAGGTAGGCTATCAACACAGCAAATTTTATCACAAGGATACAATTTCAGCAAACTTTTGCATGTCAGTGTGAGCTGAGTCAATGTGCTGCACACTTGAAAGATACAAAAAGCTCACGCTGCCATGCAAAAGTTTGGTGAAATTGTATCCTTGTGATAAAATTTGCTGTGTTGATAGCCTACCTATATCATTAATAAAGGTATAAATTACCCTTGATATACTTCTTTTGATAGCTCAATCTTAAAATGGCAAGATTTTTATGATATATATTACTTTTCTGCATTCAAAGGCATACATGTTTGGATATGGCGTCCACTTTTTGTTGGCTTTAGCCATTTTTAATGGGATATACTTCTTTTTGGTGGCCACGGGCCCACTATGATATCCATTATTAATATCAACAATGATGTCATGATTTAGAAAACCACAAATGTGTGGTGTGTGGTCCATAATACCACAACTTTGACTATGAATATGGAAAATGTTGAGTACAGGGCCGTATCCAGGGGGGGGGCGGGGGGGGGGGGGGTGGGGGGGGGCTGCAGCCCCCCCCCCCTCCCGGGGCGAGACCAGAAAGTGACCGGAAAATTCCGACTTTTTCAACGTCAGCGTAAAAAATTTTGCGCGCAAGCGCGCATTCTTCACCAGACATAAGGTATATTATCATTCGATTTGCTTCATGTGACCGCAAATCGTTGTAAATACATTCAATGTTGTGTTTTTGTTGTTTTGTATGTATATTTACATACATATACAGCGTTCCATGGCGCTGACACCAACGCCAATGGCGCCATGGCGTGGCGCCTACTAAAGGCGCCAGCGCCATGGCGCCATTTCGCCACTATGTAGGTATAATTTTAGGGGGGGGGGGCTGAGCCCCCCCCCCCTCGCCGGCCTCCGTAAACAAGCAGCCCCCCCCTGCTCAAAAATCCTGGATACGTCCCTGGTTGAGTAAATACATGATGTGAAAGCTATTGTAATTATTGGAAAATGTAAGTGGAAGATGAATACCATTTCCAAATTTTTTATTATACACTAGTGACTAGAGTATAAAGTAAAATTTAAACAAAAATGATAAAAAATAATTTAAGTAAAATAAAATCAATGTGTAAAAATTTTTTGATTAGAAAAAAATTATAAAAATTGAATTTAAACTTAAATCAAAATAATAAAAAATAACCAAAAAAAAATATTACAAAAATTCAATTTAAATATAAAAATAATTCATTTATTTGGATTTTTATGTAAATTAAATTTTAAAAAAGTAGATAAGAAAAAAATTAAAAAGATAATTTAAAATGATAAAAGCTAAAATATAATTTTAAAAACTTATTTATTTATTCTAATTTTCAAACAAAAAAAAATCAACAAATTGTTTTTAATTTTTTTAATACAATACAATTAAAATTAAACTAAAATCAAAACCAAAATAATAAAAAATTATAAAAGTTAAATGTAAATATAAAAATAATTCATTTTTTATTTTAATATAAATTGAATTGAAAAAATTAAGTAGATAAGAATAAAATTAAAAAGCAAATAATTCAAAATGATAATAACTTGAATATAATTTGAAAAAATTATTTAAGTGTATTAATTTTCAACCAAAAAAATCAGCAAATTTTTTTCAATTTTCTTTAATATAATTCAATTTAAACTAAAATAAAAATAGTAGAAACTAACCAAAATAAAAAAAATATTACAAAAATTTAATTTAAATATAAAAATAATTCATTTATTTTGATTTTAATATAAATTAAATTATAAGAATAAAGTAGATAGGAATAAAATTAAAAAGCAAATAATTTAAAATGATAAAAAGCTCAAATATAATTTAAAAAATTATTTATTCATTTTAATTTTCAAACAAAAAATCAACACATTTTTTTATAAAAAAAATTAAACACATTTTCAAAAAAAAAAATTTATTAAAAATATATAAATTTTTTTTGTGTTTATTTTTTAATAAAAATATGTTAAAACAAAGAAACAAATATAAAAGCATGAGTATAACAAAAAATAATAATTTTAAAAAAATATATAAAAAGTAATAATAATGATTTTTAAATTTGAAAATTTAAAACAAAATTTAAGATAAACAAGTTTAAAAAAATTTTTGCGTTCATTAAATTTAAAAAAAAAACGAAATAAATTATTTTCAAATTCAAAAATTAAATAACTTTAAAAAAATAAAAATCTAAAATTAAACAGTTTGAAAAATAAAATAATTTTAAAAAACTTTTTTATTTATTAGCATCTCCTTGTCACGCGAAATCCGTTTTTAACTAAACTGGACCCAGTATAAAATCAAGCAGCACTTTCAGCACACATGCGCATTTTACACAAAACACGCAAACTCAAATAACTTTTCTAAATCTCAATCAAAATTAGCCAAAAAGAGCTCATTTGAAAGCTCTTGTCCCAGCGCACATCAACAAATTTTTTTTATTGCATACTTTGTATTCAAATTTTAAATTTATTCATGTTTTAAGATTTCAAACCGCTACTGTCCTAAAGTGGGCGGAGCTTTTTGTAAAATAATAAATTGCATCATAAGCTCTTTCATATGAGCCATTATTCAATAAAATCGGTTGTGTTACAGGGAAGTTATTGCAGTTTGAAGTTTTTCATCCCAACAACAACAACAACAACAAGAACAAGAACAGCACCTCAGAACGAAATTCTTGAAAAACTTTTTTCCAGTTCAACCAATCGGTTTGAGAATTGGAGTCAATATACTTTCCGACACGGGCTTTCCAACGGCGTAGACGGTTTCCTTGTATCTAATGGCGTTCTAAAGTTATTTGAGTTTTAATTTTCGATTTTCCGCATTTTGCTGTCTCTGACCATATTATGGGTGGGTCGCTTGCGCCCTCCCTCGGCAGCGAGGGATGGCGCTGGCGCGCCCACCCGATTTAAGCTGCACATTTTGAGGGGTGGTTCATTTGCCCCTGTGCCGGTGGTACACATTTAAACCCATTACACATTTACCTAGACAGAGTCTAAGGTAAATATAAACAGCTAATACCTACATGTTGGATTGATAAACATCTATTATTCAATCAAACATAGCTCATTATTCAGCGACGCTGGCAGCACACATTGTGGGTGTACACACTAGTTTACCAACGCGGCACGTCGATCAAAAATGTAAACTGAAACGCGACGCGTCGCGCGTCGGTTTACATTTTTGATCGACATGTGTACTTTAGTTTACTGTGGTGTTTCACTTTCTGGGGTTAGTGGTTTCGGCAAGTCACAGAAATGCGACACGTCGCCAGATTATTTTTTATGTGAAACGTAATGGGCAAACTGAATGCAATTTTCAGCGACGCGTCGCTAGCGACGCGTGCGACGCAGAAAGTGTTGCACATAAGATGTAAACTACTGTTTTATGAATTTCATCTGAATCATGTAATTTGTGCTTGTTATAGCATGTATGTCTTATTTTGATGCTTATAATGATTGTTAATAATCATTCTGCTCATAAAGTTGTTACTTTTTGCACTTTAACAGTATGATAGTCGCATGAAACGCACCGGCAAACTGAACGACTTTTGCAACGCTTGCGACGCTACCATAACCCTGCTCAATTAAAAAAAGGTGACGCGTCGCCAGTTTACTTTTACTGTTTAACTCTAAATTAAACCGTCGTAAATCGTCGTGAGAGTCGCCAAAAACGTCGCAAAATCGTCGCTTTTTCTTGAGTTTGACCGCAACCCCCACCGATTTCAAAGTAACTTCATTTGTCACTCATAGGTCGGATTTGAGCCATTTTTTAACTGACATGTGCAGAAAAAAATCGCGGTTTTAATGGTGTTTTTTACAAGTCCTAACTCTTTTCCAAAAAATTTTTATGAATTTTTTAATATTTTGCCAAAAATTGTGGCGACGCAGAAAAATGTATAAATTCAAACATATAGTGAACTAAAAAAGGGAATACATGTAAAAGTTCATACATATAGTAAACTTTAAAAAGGAATACATATAAGATGTTTGTAACCAACAGCTAATAATGTGAGAAATTAAATAAAAGAATATCAGGCATAGTAGAACAATTTACTAGTGCTACAAGCAGTATTTTTGTTTATATCTGCATCTTCTGACTCAAATTGACTCAGCCTGATGTTGTCCCTCCAGTGTAAATACAAATGTACATTGACAAGAGAGAAGCCAGATAACATGGATCCAATCCCGAATGTGCCAATCCGACGGGACGTTGACGAAAGGGATGCCCCTCAGGGATGCAATCAAGCAGTGGATGATGACACCCGCCGGTCGTGTTGCGTGGGTGAATCCCGCTGACTGCTGAATTTACAACTATGTTGAATATAAAAATCAAACTGAATAATTTCCGTTGCAGTGGCAGTTAGCATTAAAGTGGCACTGGCATGGTAAACTGATGTAACAAATACAAAAAATTCATTTTCATGCTATCTGCTACAGCTACACTACATTTTTCGCTTGCAACCGGTCATGATGGTCGTTCTGTAGTACACTGTCGTTGAATGGACAATTTTCATTCACTATTCGATTTTTGGCTGATTAATTCTTTTTTAATTGTGATTAAATCATAATTCGCCAAGTCTTTTGTTTCACGCCGCGAAAAATTGTGTGATGTGTGCATCTCATGTTCCTCTTTCATGTGTGATTTTTTTTTTTCGCATTCGGGCTTTCCGTTCACATGCTAGTGATTTATTTGCGTTTAATTGAAATAAAATCATAAAAAATTGAAAGTTTATATTTCATGTCCGCCGTGTACACCAATCGATAGCGCAATGAAAACTGATAATTTAGAACATTTCAATAAACAAAAAAACGTAACAGGTGATTTTATAAAAATTTATATACACAAAAAACTGATAAATTCAATAAAAAATCCAATGTTGCACTTAAAAATATTTTAAAAATTTTGACAACATCTACACAACGTACTGTACACGATGACGCAAAAAAATTGCATGAGCAATGCTCTGTTCTTCCACAATTAAAGAAATTAGAAATTAATGTTTACAGCGTAAATTCACATCACAGGCAAACTTGAAAAAAATAAAGATGGCGGCCTAAACTCCGCCCACTTTTACTATGCGTGAATTTAGCCGGTAAACTAAAAAATTGAGTTTACCGCCAGTAAACTGAAAACGCCAGTAAACTAGTGTGCGTGGGGCCATTGTTTCATTCAATCGTCAGTGTTCCCAAATTTGGTTGGATGATAGTCTTATGATTGATGTCCTTCCGCACAGGATACAGTACCGTAAATGCTCTAATAATACGACAGTCGTACTATTTTTTTCAGCACATTTTTAGGTGTCGTAGTATTGGAGATGTCGCATTATTAGAGAGTGTCGCATTATTGTTTTCATCAAATCAACAACTTCGTTGTCCACATAACTAAAAAGTGAGCATGACTTAGTAAAGCAATAAACATCAACAATAGCCGATTAAATCGCCATTAAACATCAACATCAACAAAACAATTGTTCAAAAGCGCGGAATCCACGGCTTCCGCAGATTGCGACATCATTATGCTGTTTTTTATTTTTTTCTCGGGTGTCGCATTATTGAAGAGGGTCGTATTATTGGAGAGTGTCAGATTATTTTCACACAACGTGCCCAAACCTGTCGCATTATTGGAGATGTCGTATTATTGGAGACCTGTTGTATTATTAGAGCATTTACGGTATGTATAAAAAACCTATATATTCAATGTCAACAAAAGAATGAACAATATTCCAATGTCAACAACAACATAAAGAACATCACCTAACATTGTTTCAATTATGTTTCTCTAAAACATGGTCACAGATTGTACAGGTGCACACAGATTGTATTTACATGTGACTGTATGTACTGCACTGCAACCGAATTTAGGTTATCGAAGTCTTATGCACGTCTTTGTCATCTTTTTATGAAACTCACACGCGTTAACCATCATTGCGCACTTCCAGCGGGAACCACGCGTGCAAGGTGTAAAAGTAAGCGGAGTATAATCAATGATTTAAAGGCTGGGAAAAATCTTTTTTCACCGACGTTTTTCCAATTGTCGGTCTTATTTGAAGATTTCCATGTTGTAAATATAAAACAGTTCAGTTCAAATCTTCTGCCTTCAATTGCTTGAATAAAAAACTCAAAAAACATTTCCGTATTTTCTGTGTTTCCGTGTTTCCGTGTTCTCCAAAAAAGAACTCATTTGAGTTTCCATGTTTTTCAAAATTGTTGAGTTTCCGTGTTTCGAAATTTTTTTAAACAAAAACACGGAAACTCAATGAGTTTCTGTATTTAATATGTGTGTTTTTGCCATCGTTGGCCAAGCGCCAATGGCACCATGGCGCTGGCGCCCTTTGGCGCCATTCAAGGGCGCCAGCGCCATGGCGCCATTCCATCACTACAATAGGGATATAAACTCAATAAAACATATGGAAAAGTAACAAAATTATCTACAATTAGGGTGTCAAAAAAAATTTTTTTTACGGAAAACGGAAAGGTAAAATTTTTTCACTTTACGGAAAACGGAAAGGTAAAAAAAAAATTTCTGCCGGAAAACGGAAAGGTATAAAAATTTCACACAGCAGAAAACGGAAAACGGAAAGAAAAAAAAAATTGTCAGCCAGAAAACGGAAAATGGGAAAATGAAATGTCGGAAAACAAAAATCGGAAAGCGAAATTTTCACGGAAAGGGAAAAAATAAAGTGAAATTTGCATGCTTATAGACAAATTTGCAGAAAGAAAACCTGCATGCAGATTTGCCTGTTTGGCTTTGATTGTGGTAGCTGTACATTCTGCAACTATGGGTCATGCCAGTAACTTCACTTGTAGTTCAAGCTTAACTGAACCAACAAAAAATCATCAAAAGGTAGCAAAAATACACTACAACAACAATAAGAATTTAGCAAAAGTGAACTTTGATGTAACTGAACAGTAAAAAGTATACTCAGCGGACTGCAAAGTATGTGTCCAACATTACTTTGTGTTTTTTACAGATTTGGATACAGATAAAAACTATGAATGAAAGAAGAACCTGGTAGTTAAAAACACCATAGTGGAAAAATATAAATACAGATTGGAAAAACAATGGAAAAATGCCAGAAAACTGAAAATTGAGCCAGAAAATGGAAAAATGGCCTGGAAAAATGGAAACAGAAGAGTAAAAAATTTTCAGCTGGAAAATGGAAAAATGGGCTGGAAAAACGGAAACGGAAAGGTAGAAAATTTTCCTGCGAAAATGCGGAAACGGAAAACGGAAACGGAAATTTGACACCCTATTTACAATTGGCATCCGTGACACCTGGTCATTCTGACAATGATGGGAATTGTGATCGGAGCATTGCACTTGCACCAAACAGCTCACTCCGCAGTGCTGAGGCTAACCCCAAAGCAACACCTCGTCACTGATAAGTTACTACTGTATTACTTCTAATAGAAGGGTGCTCTTCTACTTTTTGGTCAACTTTTCAGCCAATCATTTTCAAGTTCTGCCAAGGTTTTTCAAAGTGTTATGTCACAGACAGTTCATACAATGAAATACATAGAGTTCATTCAACATTTGATGTTAAATTAGCGCAAAATCAATGGACCAAAGCCACTAAATCACAGCGTCTGCTGTGCATTTGCTTTTTTATTTCTTTTGTGCTTTCTAATGTGATTTTTTCTATGCATTTGGCACAATTCCATCACTTTGTGTACTCTTTAAAGGAGACCGCCCTTCTAAGTATTTCATGGACCAAATGAAGTCTAAAAAGTGTACCTTCTATTGGAGATGCCCTTCTATTGGAGACCTGCCCTTCTATTAGAAGAAATACGGTATTCACAAGGACAAGGTATTTACTATTTGTTGTGAACTCAATGAGTTTCTATGTTAGATACGTGTGTTTTTGCCATCCATGTTGAAATATGTGTGTTTGATATTTATGTGTGTGTGTTTTTTTGTCTGGGCACATTGAGAAATTCAGACACCAAAAAAATAGAAATAATTTTCTCGTGAGAGTAGTTTGACTAATTGAGGGTGACAGCATATAATGACAAGTAATATTCCTTCCATACTTGAAAACAAATTGATATTAAATTAACAAATTGTGTCAGATATTTTACGTTTTTATCTATTTTACTATTTTCCGTTTTTACCACATAAATACGCCACTCGTCGAATTTTGCCGCGGCAGAGAATTGCAAATTCCGGTCCCTTTGCGCTTCCACTTGCGTGCTTAATTAAATAATTAATTGGTTTTATGGTACGGGGATGTTTACACGCAAATCAGGAACGGCGCCAGTACCCCTTGGGGTCCTGACAGTTCCTGAGGACGGACACGGCAACTTACCAATCTCTTTCTTAGCTGCTGCCGGCGGTTTACTTCGATTAATTGTTAAAGGCCGTAATTAATGAAAAGCCGAAATTTAATAAAATTCAGATTAAAATTCAAGCAGTTAGTATGCTTCAGGGGGACCAAGTTGGGTTCACGGGAACTTTATTTAGCGATATAGTCAGAGTCAATTTCACAATAGCTCAAGTGAGTCGTATAGCCTCTAGTGGGTGAAAAAATGTAAAATCAGCGCGTTTTATAATCACCAAAAACCTACCATAAGCGAAATGAATACTAGATCAGAGACACAACAATTAACCGTAATAAGCGAATTAATAAGGCAAATTCAATGATCACTGGAAAACCCTAAACATAGCGTACGAGGCACAGTAAATTAATTCAATGCGGGAAAAATAACTAATTAAACGAACGGGTGCAAACGTAGTTTAAATCAAGCGTAAAGTAACTATGGTTATCACTGACGTAATTAAAATGCAATTCATCTCAAAGGTGAGTGTCATAAACTGGGTTCTATTCAGAGGTTACGGTACAAATTAGAGCAGGTGGTGTGACACGTGTTATCAACCTGCGCCCCTTTAGGTGAAAATATTTTTATAGCGCGCCCGACCAAGGCCACAGAAAGAAACGCTCATTTGCGGGGTTTGTTCAAGGTTATTGCATTGCCGGGTAAGGGTTGGAACTTTGGGACTAAACACACGCCACAAAACACTAGCACTTGTGAGTTCACCAATCACCCTGGGTGATGGGAATAATTAATTGGCACTACTGTGCTCTTCACTATAAACTGTGCTCTGCATGTGTCTTGCAGTCGCATGCCGACAATAATTGCCGTTTGCCACTTTTCCACCCATTACCTAGTCCTAAGTAAAAAGCACTTGGTCGGGGAATTTTCTGAATGTTATCTATCGGGGCGTCTAAGCATTTAACAGAGTCAACACCTGTTAGCTTAACTAGAAACATTAAAATCTTTCTAACCCATTCCCAGACACTGCACCCTTTTGACCAAAAATGTAAACTTGATAAAACCTAAAAATTATAACATTCGAAAGTACATGTTGGGAAATGCAAAAAAGAAAAAACGGAAGTAGTCACTTAATTAACTAACAGTGCGGGTATCCTAATTAGCTTAATTAACGAAACATGAAATGAAAAATTATCATCACACGGGAATTAATTACGTAATTAACGGAAAAGAAATTAATTAATAAATTCATGGCCGCAGCAGTGTCCATTCGGGCGTACCGTCCTGGGGCTGCGGCTTCGTTGGCGGATTTGCAGTGCACAGCGAACCGCACGTTCACTGTGACTTCCCTGTGCACCGCGGGTCGTCATTCGGTCGCACATGGTCGTTCTCGAGTCGTCGGAGTGTCTGCGCAAAATTGTCGTTACGTTTTTACGCATGATTAGTTAGCCATATTTCTACCTACAATCCCACCAGCCATTAATTTTTTACCTCCGGGCTAAAAACGACATGTTCAGAAAAAGTGTTTTGCGCCGTTTTTTGATTATTCAAAAATCATGCCTTCTCTGCATTTTTCGGTGGACGGCTGTGGCAGTCACATGCCCTGGGGGTGCAAATATGGCTCGTCTTCATTTGAATTATGGCATCAGCTTTCTGCCGTGCCGGCCTTTTGTGCTCGAAACTTCGAAATTCTGGTTCCCGCTCAGGGCTCGATGTGAGAAAAAGTTTTTTCTTTTTTGATTTTGGAAACTAATTAACCAGACTACTAATCTGTATTATTTCACAGCATCGTGCCACTGTTGGATGGGCAGTTTGGAATCAACATTCAAGTTACCTGCTCGACCAACATGTCGCAGTCCGTGCGTGTGAAAATTGATCGTCGACAAGATTTTCTAATTGTTTTCATGGAATATTAACAAGTATGTTTTTTGTTTGCTGATTATTTCTTGTTACAGAGTTGTCTGTTTCTCCTGGTGACAAAAGTTGTGCATAAATTATTACATCTTAAAACTTTTTATAATTAACTTAGGCAAAAGTTGTTTCGTATCAATTTTCTCAATTACCATTTTCCATGTGGTGTTCTACCTGTTGCGCTGGAGCTTCCTCTGGTGGCAGTGGGATGGCCTCGACCGCGTCGTGGTGCTCGGGCGGCGGCGAGGGGGGCTCGGCTACGTTCTGCAACGCCATGGCCGCCATGTCGTTGCTAATGGGGGAATATTCTTCATTAGGTTGGTAAACTGGTTCGACAACGGGCACCACTTCCTCCAACACCGGCACACCCTCCTCCCGCGCGTCTGCGGAGGAGTCAGAGCCCGCGGTGGCGGTTTCAATGTCAGACAAACATTCCGCCTGCAGTTCTTCTTCGAGGGCCGGGTATCTGTCCGGTCCGACTAGTTCTTTCAAGTCGGCCCGCGGGCGCCACTCCGGAGGCCAAAATCCCAACACGTTTCCCCAAATTTGGCCTGACTCGTAAGAGTAAATCCGGTCGGCTTTGTGCTCGACCGTCAGAAACCGGTGGAAAAAGGTTGACCACAACATGGTCTCGGCGTTGGCCACCACGATGCGCACACATTTGGCGCGGGAGGTGGCTACGTTTCCCCGGGGCAACTCCGCTACAAATCCAACTCTACCGTACGCCTTCTTGGGATCGGCCTCCAGCTGGGCGGAGTCGGTAGGCGGGCTGCCGCGCACGCAGGAAACGATGACCACTTCCGCTTCACGGGCCTGTGCCTTGTCGGCAGTGATCACGCGGGTGGCCCAGTAAGCCGCGTCGTGTTCTGTATGGGCTACTAGTCGACTGATTAGGGCGCGCGCCTGCGCCGCATAAAAACAGACAATTAGCAAACTAGCGGGATCGGTAAGATCTGCCCAGGGCAGGGTGGGATCTTCTTTCACTGTGGCCACGAGGTAGTCGTACAGGTGCAGGATGATGCGCAGCTCCTTTTTGTTGATAATGGACATGCCTTCTTTCGATTCGCAGCCCTGGTGCACCAGCGTCGATGACAGCATGACGCCATCCTCGAAGTCGCCAGGCGCGGGCAACATGGTGGCGCCGTGCGCTGCAGTGTCGTTGTAGGCGCGTAGCAGTCCATTGTACGCCGCCACAGAGTTGGCCTGAATGAGCTGGCGATGCCCGCGGAACACTGTTTCCAAGTGAACCACGGGACATAGTTGGTATTGTGTGAGCCTATCAATGAGGGTGGGGTCGGGTTTCAGGACAGGCTCCACCCAGTCTTGCACGCGAATCATACGCGTCAATTGTTTACTGTCTCCAAATAGAAGTAGCATGCCGTTCACTGGGAGCTGAGCCGCCTGAGCCACGCTAATTACTGCAGCGTCAGACGCCAGAGACGCTTCGTCAATAATTACCGCACACGCAGTCACACTTTTTATACGGGCGTCGTGGGCGGAGTCTAAAGTGACATGGATTTGACCGGGCTGCACCACCTCCAAGAACACCCGGTGCAGCCTGACCGTAGCCCTGACATATTTAGACAGCGCCCTACGCAGCACCTTACCCCAAAATCCCTGATCAGCTAAACTAGCCTCACCAGCCCGGGCGCCCGCCACGCCTGCCTCGAAGTCATCGAATGGCTGCTCGTCTCCATCGTCGGCGGTGAGAAAGGGCACCTGTTCGGTCAGCTGCGCGCGTATGACGGCGTCGTCCGTGCAGTTGTTGATGATTTCGTCCACCAGTTCGTAGTCCTTCTTGGCGCCGTCGTACTTTTCCAGCGCTGCCGTCCATTCGGGGCTGAGGCGGACGATGTTGTGGCCGGTTCGCTGTGCTAGGGTGTGCAGGGTTGGCAATTGGGTCGCGGGGGTGGTGTTATAAGTGGGGTCAGTTTCCCACATGGGACTCAAAACGCGCACCGGAAATGCCGCTCTTAATTTCAAAAATTCTTCAAAACCCTCCAGTTTTTTCATTTCAGAAAATGGCGTATCAGCCATGGCGGTCCATTTCGCGCGCTCCCGCAATAAGACTTCTAAAGCCCCAAAAATATCCCGCTGCCCTAATTTATTCAGGTTGGTCAGGGCCCTGCGCGCGCCTTCGTCGGCCGCCGAGTTGACTGTGCACGTGATGAGCGTCGAATGGTATTTGGCGTTCGGCTGCTTGTCCGATGGCAAGTCGGAGCCCGCGCGTACCCTGGGTCTCGAGTTATAATAATTATAGCCGCGTGAACACACATACGCCAGTTGATTTTGTGTGGTCGTCTTCCCGGACCCGAAAGGCGAGTCACACATAATCAAAAGGGGTTTGCGCATTCGCACAGCTGTGATCACAGCTCCTAAAACTTCTACCTGCCCCTGCTGCGGCAAAAACTCACCTAATTTGGCCTGAATCATTTGTTCGTTTTTTCCTCTGAACAATGATTCGTACAACTCATTAGCCTCGCGGCTAATGAGCGCCCAGTCAGTTTCGTCATCCAGCAGACGCAAATTCAATATCACAGCTAATTGGATTTGCGCCTCCAGGGTGAGTACTTTTGACCCCTGGACCACTTTTGGCACCCAGCCGACCGGCGCTTTGTTCAGGGCGGCTTGCAGTGATCGCATGGTTCGGTCGTAATTGGGCGAGTCGTTCGAGCCGCGCACCATGTATCTTCCACTCTCCAGGGTTCGGGGCAGTGCTGATTGCGACGCCGCCATGTCCAACTTCGCACGCAGCATTGTAGTGGTTGGCTCTGATTCCACGCTGGTAATTCTAACTGATAGATTGGGGCTGCCCGCCGCTGGTTTGTCTTCGTCCGGTCTGGCCAGCACCAAGCTCAACACCGACATGGGCGTCGCCTGGTTCAACAGCTGTGTCTGCGTGTTCACCTGCTCCAGCAGACGCACGCGCTGCTCTTCTGGTCCTTCGAAAGTGTCAGCTTGCAACTCTTCTGGGTCCGGGCGGCGCACCATAATATCGCATGCAGTGCCCTGCGACGTGTGCTCCCAGGACACATGTGCGCACACATCCGTTGCGCGTTTCGCCCGAAATCGCAAAAATGACTCATTATAGCAGTGAGCCGCTGCTAAAATGCCCAATTTATACCTGAGAAACGAGTCCATGTTGTCTCGGTTCTCTGTGTCTGGCTGGATGCCCGATGTGCTGATATCCTCGGCCGTGGCGACCTGCAGCCCGTACGCATGGCCGTAGAATTCGTCGCCAAACACGTCCAGATCATTCAAATCGTGATACTCGACGTGGGCCAGCCCCAACTGTCCCGCACTCAAATTTTCCACTCTGCTGTCACTCACATATTCTCTGTGCAAAATGACAAGCTTTTCCGGCCCGGCATCACCTCGCTCCGCCGCGCCCAGCGGTTCCAGATTTTTGTAATTCGACGGCGTGAAGGCCGCTCGCAGCCGCGCTGTTTTCCAGTCGCTCGTGTAGGGCTGGTAGCCGGAAGTGTCGCCGCGCGTCAATGTACGTGCCGCTTGAGTGACGCGCCGCGTGCCCTGCGTACTCACGACCACGGGGGCGGCAACGTTTAAGGGGCACTTTGTCTGGTTACCCCATATCGCGACACCGGTAAACTCCCAGTACCGGGGATTTTCTATTTTTTGTGCGATTGCGGTCGCCGAGAAACGCATCCCGTGGCGCACTAGGGGCAGGAACATCGAGGGGTGTTGTTTCTGAATTCTCGCGCACAAATCCACCAGCTGGGTGGTCCGCTTGTCCCTAGCCGCCTTGGCCCGCTTATTCGAATAATAAAAATACGGATAAGCTTCATCCGCATTCACCCACTGCTCGTTTTCGCTGAGTATCGCCATCGTCTGCTCAGAAATTCTCACATGGCACTGATACTCAACATGCCCGTCGGCGCCCGAGTCAATATACACCCTATCTACCCAACCTTCGAATTTCCCTCTGCTGGGGTAGATTTCCGGTCCATTTTGCATCTGCTGCGCGCGGTAAAGTTGTCGCGGGGGAATGGTTCCGCCGCCGCAGGCACCATGTGTATTCGTCTCCTTGGATTTAATGGGCGGGGCGTCTGCACCTTCAAATGGGCGTTTGCGAGAGGCCGAAGCCATTATAATTATAATAATGTGATAAAATAATTAATTGCGAATTTTTATGAACGGGGAAAGTAACAAGAACTCGTGCGGTCCAGTTGCCCGTGGGCAAAAGGGGTGCACGAGCTTCCTAAAAAAACACACACACTTTCACACACACTTCATACCTGTTGTACCTGGTTTCGTGTTGTTTGACGCGACGGCGATGATCGTAACGGCTAATTAATCAGCTAATTAATCAATTTTTTTAGTCGTCGCCGTATAATTCACTGTAAGAAGGGGGAATTAAATATTCACTGGTTGCCTTGCAACGATCCGCATGAACTACATAAATTTTCTTATTAATATTGTTGAATAAAGTCACTAATGGGTGGGCATAATCAATGCACTCATACGGGCCGATAAAGCGAGGCGCGAATTTCTTACTGGGGCCCGTCAACTGAGTAATACGCGGCGTGTATACGCGTACCGCTTGCCCGCGTTGCACATTCAATCGGCGCGCACGGCGATTGGCGTAAAATTGCTCTTTTTGCTGCGCCTTTGCTAAAGCGGTATGCGCTGCTTCGCGTGCTGTGGTCAGACGTGCGCCTAATTCATTTATAAGAGCGCGCTTATGCGGCAATGAGGGCAATGCCTCGTTGTCAGGGGGAGGCTCGATCATTCGCTCCCACATGGACGCAGCAGGCTTGCCAAATAGCAACGCATAGGGGGTGGTTTGCAAGGAAGGGTGTTTCGATGTATTGTACGCGTGTACAGCGGCGCCTAAATGTATGTCCCAATCGTCATGTGTACGATTTACGTAGTGTGATACTATTTCCATCAGAACACCATTCCTACGTTCCACCATTCCGTTGCTCTTGGGGGTGTACGCAAATGATGTATGTTGGGTCGCGTTCAAATATTGTAGAAGCTTGGCAAAAGTGCCCTCGGTAAAGCTAGGGGCGTTATCACTGAGTATAATGGCCGGCACACTAAATATAGGCAAAATGTGCAACAGAAATGCAAATGATACTGTGTCTTGTTTTATGTCGGGAACGGGCACAGCAATTCCAAAACGTGTGCACTGATCAACAAATACTAACACATGTCGGTTTCTGCGTTTCGTGGTTAGTAAAGGTCCTATTGCGTCTACCGCTATCACATCACCTGGCCTTTTGGCTACCTGGCGGCACACCATTTGAGTTCGCATTGCCGCTCTGAGACCTTTCTTGGCGTTGCACGAAGGGCAGGTGGCAACCCAGCGCGCACTTTCTGGCCGCATTCCTGGAAACCACGCGAATTCCTGTAATCTTTCAAATGTTTTTATTATTCCTAAATGGCCCGCCGTAGGGTGATTGTGAGCTAATTCTAACACGAATGGAACTAATTCCGACGGAATACATACGGGGTCGTATAATTGTATACCTGGTATTTGGGACGTTCCCGCCTGGCGACGTAGCAAACCGTATTGGTCAATAAAATACGGCGCGGCGCTGTAAAAATTATCTGCGCGACACACTTCTATAGTTGTGGCTATGTATGGTTCTTCTGCTTGTAGTCGCTTCAATTTGTCAACCGAAGTCATTGGAGGTAGTGCCATGATTGTACTGCGCTTAGTTGCACTCGTCAAACCCGGAACAACTTCATTTCCGGCTCCTGAACCACCAGCCATTGTTCCGGTTCCAGGCGCTTCCGCATTCCGCTGCCGCTCTCGCAGCCCGGGTGACTCCGCCTCTTTTCGCCCGCGCGTCCGGTCGCTGATTGGTCGCAGTAACTCCGCCTCCTCGTTTACGCTGATTGGCTGGTACGCTGTCCTGCTTGCCGCAGCTACCGTAACCTGTTTATCGTGCGGGATAGTAATTTCACGGCACGTAACTTGTGCGAACTGCTCAAAAGCCTCATCCAGGTCCTTTTTCTCGTCGAATACCACTGGTGCGTCTTGTCTTCTGGATAATGCATCTGCTAATTCGTTGCTTTTTCCCCGCAAATGCTTGAACGTGATTTGGTACGGCGTAATTGCTAAAGCGAACTTGTGCAGCATGGCGTGCGGGGTAGTCTCTAAATTAGGATTCTTTACCCACGAAATACTCTTGGCGTCAGTCCAGACTTCAAAGGGCCGTCCCGCCAGATAACAATGCCAGTTACGTATGCTTTCGTAGATTGCACACGCTTCCAGGGAAATCGCTGGCCATTTGCTTTGGGTTGCACCTAACTTCCGGCTGTAAAAGGCACATGCATGTAGTATTTTCTCGTCCTCTGCTCGTTGTGCTAGCACGCCTGCAACAGCAATTTTAGAGGCGTCCGTGATAATTATAAACATACGTTTAGGATCGGGAAATTGCAGACATGGGCTTCCTAACAATGCTTCCTTGAGCTTATGGAAAGCTTCCAGTGCCTTGGGTTTCGATGTCAAATCCACCGGGGTGTCGCTATTGTAATTCTCTCTTGGTCCCGTACGCGTGAGATTTGACAAGGGTACTGCTAGCTCTGCGCATCTGTGAATCATGCGTCTGAAAAACCCGATAGCTCCCAGGAATCCTTTTACCTCTTTTACGGTAGTGGGTACCGGCCAGTCCTGAATTATGTGCCGTTTATCATCTGGTACGCACACGCCGTCACGGCCAATCATAAATCCTAGAAAGCGTACAGCTGTGACGCGTGCGAAAAAACACTTTTTTGGACTAATTTTGAAATTATTCCTAATTAGTCTTTCTAACACTTGTCCTATGTCATATAAATGTGTTTCCCAGGTTGCACTATAAATCAGTAAATCATCGATGTATAATAATACATTTCGATGTATTAAACCGGCCATAGCTAATTCAAAACAGCGCTGCGCTAAACTAGGTGAGCATTTTAATCCCATGGGTAAACGTTTCAGTTGAAATTGTCCAAAAACATTTCTGAATGACGTGATGTGTCGATCATCTGGATGCAAAGCAATGTTATAGAAAGCTTGGTTTATGTCGGCACTGCTAAAAATACTTGCAGCTACATAAAGATTCGACTGTTTCATCTAAGCGGGGTAATGGGAATTGGGGAGCGTGCAAAACAGCGTTCAGGCGTCTGTAATCAATTACCATCCGCTTTGATCCATCCGGTTTGGATACCACCAGTGTGGGGGCACAATACGGGCTCGTACTGGGTTCCACGATGTCGTGCTCGATGAGGCATCTCAAATGATTTTCTAAGTATTGCTGATCATCCAGACTCAACCGGTACATTCTGCAAGCAATTGGCTTTTTGTCCACCAATTGCAACCGGTAGTCCACTAATTCGCTGTAGCCGATGTCATACTTGTGTCGGGCAAAAGCTTCTTTGTACTGCAAAATCACCTTTTTCAGTTCCTCTCTGCGTTCGTCCGTCAATGTTTCTGGCACGGTAAATTCCATCACGTGTCCATCTGGACATGCAACTTGCAGTGGAGGTCCTAGTTTGTCTTCGGCTACTTTGGGGGGAGGTTCAGTCGCTTGAACCTGTCGACACACATCTCTGTCATAGCACTGCTTCACCCATTCAGCGGGAGGGTCTCCAGGTTTCACCTTCAGCACGCAGTCCACTGGTTCGACCACTGCAATGCGCTGTCCTACCTGTAGCACTACGGGCTGGTTTCGTACATTTGCACATCTCACCTGAAACACAGGGGCACTAGTTTCATAGGCCGCTGAAGCAGCCATAACGCCACAGCGTTCACCTACCGTATCCAATCCCATGACCGTAAATAACCTTTCATCCATGGGGGCAGATAATTTTGCGGTCACTAGCGCTTCATGTCTAGCCAGAATTTCTATTTTTTCATTCACAATAGCGTAAATTCTGCGCTGCTGCACTTCCGGGTCTGGGTTATCAAAGGGAATGATCGCATTAGCCGTAGGGATTCGTAATTCCCTTGCAGGTAGGTCCACTACCATGTGCCGTAAGACATCTGCACCAATTAGAATTTCACCAGCTAATCCGTTCACTGCCTGAAACACAATCCCGAAGGTGTGGTTTCCCATGGTTACCGGTACTTCCATTTGTCCCAATACCAAAAGTTTCGAGTCTGCTGCACACCTAAGGGCTCCAATAGGTGAAACTTCATCATGCTTAGTAGCCTTTTCCTTGTGTCGCATCAGCACGTCTCTGTTGCATAATGAACGCATGGCGCCTGTGTCCAGTAGACATCTTCGATATTCTCTCCCATCAATGGTTATGGTAATGGATGGGCTGTAGTACACATGCACAATCTCTTCACGTCGATTGGCTACTTGATGGATGTTGTCTCTTTCTTCCGTCGAGAAAGTGATCATGCACACCGATTCTTCTTCCAGATCGCATTTTCTGTTGATACTGTATTGTATAGCGGGAAAACGACGCGCGCCCGTGAGTGCGGGCATGCCACTTGGCATTCCCACGCACGGGTTAATTACCGTTCTTACCTTTACCTGTTCGCTAGGGCGGTCCTCAGCCAATTCGACAATGATATTGGACTTTTCTTCTGTCTTTGGTCGCCTTTTGATTTTTTCCTTTGCCCTGTTCACCAACGTCACGGCCATTTCCGGCGCTGCAGCCATGAGCGCGGCTAGTAAATACTGCATGGTGACCAGTGCACATATCAGATAGATCCATACTTGTAGCCAGGTGCGCCAGGTGTCAAAATCCCACCATCCCAGCGCTAATACCGATTTTGCCAAGGTTCGATGTCTTTGCATGTGTGATTCCACTCTCGGCTCCGCCCCCTGCGTAATTTGCCGCACGATTGAATATGCATGCCATACGTCATTCAGGGTGGTCGTCGGCAATAATTCTGACAAGTTGTACATAGTCGTGGCGGCAAAAATCTGATGATGCACATCCCTGACTTTTTCCTGCTGCCATTTCTGCGGAAAACTGTGGGTGTTATACATAGGCAAATGTTCCAGGCCGCCGACTTCCGGTAGATATTTGTACCATTGTCCATTTAACATTACCACACGATTGTGCGCATTGGTGCATGAGCCCGGGATTGCTTGAAAATGCAAAATGTTTGTCAACCTATTCATGTGCAACGTCACATTCTGCCCGTGTACGCTAACTTGCACAGGTACTGTTTCGTAGCATTCTGGAGACTTCTTCTCTTTCATGATCTCGTATGTTTTTACCGCAAAACATTTGTGAACCAGAAATCCGTCCGGCGCGGGTTTGGCAATTATTTCGTTATCATTCATGTACCATCGGGCTGTCGTAGTTGCGTGTTCGCTCATAGCCAGGCGCACAAATTCTTGGAAGTGTTGCACATTCTTGCAGGTGGCTACAGCCTGCGCGCGCATGGTTTGTTCTGCTGTCTCGTATACCGCCTGCATGCTGGCTGCTAATTGGCCTGCGCTCACTATTCCCAGCGTGGGTCGACCTTGCGCTCGTTTTTGTCTGACGCTTCGAATCACTGCCTTCTCAAATGGCGCCACTACAATATCCTGGTCCGATTTCCATAATTTAATGCCGCATGATTCAACCTCTTCATGTGCTCTGAAGGACAGTGATAGTGTATGATCATCAGCTAGCCAGATGTCCTGTCTAATGCGTCCATGCATTTCACGCCATTTCTCATAAGGGCATTCCGCCTTCGGGTTCGGTTTCCATGTTAATTGGCTGCCGTCTTCTAGCGTGCATGCACCCATTTCATAATTGCACTTGCTAACCTCACCCAGCGTGCTTTGCATGGTGTTGGCTCCATATCTCATTCTTACTTCCCCTCGAAACAGCCCACAGTGTGGCGTCGTTTCACTCACCCATTTGCAACAGTATAATCCATGTCCTGAGTAGCTAACATTGGTGGGGTACTGGGTGTCCCATGCGTTGTCCAAATCACTCACAGGGGTCATGGGCCCATTGTTGCACTTGTGATATTTAATCATGCCTTCGCACTCGGCGGCGCCCACAGATCGGGGGTTAGAATCAAACTTTTCCAGCGTGACGTCGCCCCAGAAGTTCTGATACGTCTTTGCCGTTCGGGTAGAGGCCACACACCTGTGCGCTGCCGCACGATATTCTACCATATTTCGCTTGTAGACTGTCAGTGTCAATTTTCGTGGCCGTTCTAATGACGCCGTAGTGTCAACAATAGCCGTGCAATTGGGTAGAGGGGGGTACGTGTATAAATCGTAGTGATCTGTCAAGTCGCTGCAGAGCAGTGGAAACGAGGGCATGGTAGTCGCGCCCGCGCCCGGAAAAAAGGCTAATCCCATTATAATTAACCCAACTGCCAATACGAAAAACAGCGACTGTGCGACCTGAGGCATGTAGGGGGGTTCTGAATATGCGCGCGGCGCGGGGCGCACCCCTTCCTCAGTAGACAGAAAACCCATATACCTGTCGACCTGGTTGCTGGAGCCAGTACGTGGCGGCAGGGTGGCCGGCGTGGCGTACAAAAACGGGTCCAGGCTGATGTTCATGAGCACATCCAAGGGCACCTCAGTCAGCGTGTCCGAGTGGTCGTCTGCAGGGCAATTAGGCCACAACGTACAGTCCGTTTCTCTCAAATCATGCATTCCAATCCTGCGTAGAAAGGCCAGCCAGGTAGTTCGAAACAGGTAACCTTTTTCAGTTCGCATGTATGCCCATGGTTTGATCCAGAATTCCCGCTCCTGCGCGAGCACATGCATTCCAGTAGTGCGCTGCTGCTCTTCGGGTGACTCTGGGACCAGTTCGTCAGGTTCCTCATCCTCTAATTCCAGGCCTTGCATCACAGGGATTAATTTATTAACGGGACGTATCATCATGCAGCGATCATCTTCGCGCACATGCATGGTCATTCCAGTCGTACTGGACACTCGCGTGGGGTTCAGCGACTCTACGTGTGGGTTACTTACCTGTACCGGTTGCATGTTATATTGTTGCATGCGCCCATCCGGTCCCATAGCCATCCAGTTAGCTGGCGGCGTTTGATAAGCCATCATTTGCGGTTGCATGTTCATATCGCCAGCCCTCTGTACCGTCTGCGCTGGTTGTACAGGCATCGGCTGCGCTGGTTGCCACTGCGGATATGCGTATTGCATGGGCACCATACCTGGCTGCATCGCTTGGGCTTGATTATTTCCCTGATAGCCACCACGTTGTCCTCCGCCGCGCCCACGTCCATTTCCTCTGGATGCTCCGCCGCCGCGGCTCCTTTTGAAATACTGTTCCCTTTGTTCTGGGGTTAGTTTGGGGCACTCGTATCTGATATGCTCTTCAGAGCCACATTCCCAACATCCTTTGTCAAATTTTCGTGGGGGCAATTTAGGGGGGTCCCTATTCAGTCCCAAAAGTTTACCTTCTAACGCGCCCAGCTGCGCTAATTTCTTCGCTATCTCTTGGTGCACAGAGTCGAATTTGGCAACACTCTCAGTCATCTTCTGTTCCATTGTTTCTAACGTCTTGTCGGCCTGGGACGGCAGTCCAGCCATGGCGGGCATGTTTAGCGCCATCAACCTGTCCATTACCTTGTCTGTAGCGCTGGCAACCACATCCTGTTTGGATTTTTCTCCCTTATTCTGGCTCTGTTCTGCTTCCAGAAAGCTCTCTTGTGCGCGTGCGTTGTCAACCATCTCTTTCCAAGTGATAGACGCCGTGACAGGTACATTGCGCCGAATTTCATTTCTCAGTCCTCCATGAAATTTTATCATGCATGTGTCACCTCGTTTTTCATGACCCATGCCTGGATAGGCGCGTTTTATCAACTTTTCCAAACGTACCGCCCATTCCAGTACCGACTCATCTGCGCCCTGTCGCGTCTCAAAAATCTCTCTCTGTGCATGATGTTTGTCATTCGGATTTTCATAGAACTTTTCCAGTGCCTGCATCATGTCCTTGTAGTTCAGGTCGCGCAATTCTCTGTACCGCGTGTTGAATATGGCTCTGGCACTGCCCTTCAGAAACAATTTCACCAGCGGCTTCCGCTCCTGTAACTTTATGCGCAGCGCATCACATACCGTGTCCCAGCTCCTTCTCCAGTCCCTGAAACCCTCATTTGGCTTGCCGCGAAAATATCCACATTGCTGAGCTAGGGCCGTGATGACTGCCGCATTACTTTGCTCTAATTGCCAATTTTGTCCCGGGTCCGTGGGCCGCGCCACTTCAGATGTAGCTGACGAGCTCCTGGAGGATGCTGGCGAACGGGATCGAGCGCGTCGCTGCGTAACAGTTCTCACCTGGTTCGTTCCAGCTGCTGACGGGGGCGCCGCTGGTGCCGTTGATGACTGTAAGGGCGCTGCTTGACCATTGGTCAGCACTATCGGCTGCTGGCCACTAGCCGGTGAATTTCCTCCCAGCGTCGCATTCTGATTTTGTACGGCTTGATTGTGCTGTTGGTACGCAGTCGTCAGGTCAACTATATCGTCGCTATGTACGCTGTGGTGCGCTTCGAATTCCTGCAAAAAATGTTCCACCCTAGGTACCTCGGCGACTGGGTCACTTCCCCATAAATTCATAGCAATTTTAATTAGTGTCACCATACGCAAGTCCCCTGGTTCACCACCATTCTGTGAGAAAGCACCAACCGGTCTCGCCTGACTCATCATGTTTGCCCATTTCTTCGCAGCTGCACATGCCTTTTTGGGTGTCCATTGTGCACAGGTTGGCGTTGTTTGCACCGGGTCCAGATCCATTATGGTAGCTTGGTAAATTAAGTCCGCATTAGTGACCTTTGCGTACCTGTCTTCCAGCGCCGGAGCCGCCGTCTGGTTCGCGCCGTTATTTGTCATTCTGCTTGCGGGGCTGCTAATAACTATCACGGGGGGATTATTTGAATTTTCAGTCTTAATTAACTGGCGTCTAGCCTTTGCAGTTGCGCTCTGCGATCTCGACTGGTCGCTTGATAAATTTCGGCTACTGTTACCTGACACGTCTCTCGGCGTCGAAGTGCTCTTCGGTGGGCTTAACTGCAGCGCCGGGGAAGTGTCTCCACTCTGCGTCGCTGTCTCCAACAGTTCCGCTACGGTATTTTCAATCACGGGAAATTGATCTGCAGTAGCTCCAAGCTCAGCTGCAATCACAGGGTAATCACGTTGAATCGACGGCTGCCCTAGAGGCTCGCTGTCACCAACGTATCCGTCTGAACCGACTTCAGAACCCGATCGCACTCCAGGCGATATGGATGAGCTGCCCGCGCTCCAACCCAGTGTCCTCCGAAGCTTAGACCACTTACCTGTCTTTCCTGCTTCCTTTCCTGCAGCTTGTCTGCTTGTCCCAGGCGCTTCTTCCGCTTCTGCGCTGGACGTTAGCTGCCGCGCCGCTGCCGGTACCGCTGGCGTCTTCCACTGACTGAAACTGTCTGGCGCAGGCCCTGCACCTTCAACCGTTGATAACCTGATTACCGGGGTGTCCTCAGCTGTCTGTCCAGACCAGCGTTGACTTTCACTCTCCTCTAGCGCTTCCGGCGCCTCTATTTCAGGGTTAACCGAATCGTTCGACTCACTGTCTCCTGCTTGACTCTCAGCTGCAGCAAGTTGTGCGTCCACTTCTTGCCCAGCCTTCTGTTGTCGCGCGCGCCTTCGTGCTTGTTTCTGCTTCTCCAACGCAGCGTGCCAAACTTGTTCTATGGTGTCCCCTTGTAAGCTTGCTGGCCCCCTCGATCTCAATTCCCTTTGGGGTGACTCGTTATCCGTGAAGCCGTTTTTTGTAGAGGCGTTGATCAGGCGCCCCAGACAGAAAACTTTATGGCTTGCTTAGGAAACCACTCGCTACGCTACCAGTTGTCAGATATTTTACGTTTTTATCTATTTTACTATTTTCCGTTTTTACCACATAAATACGCCACTCGTCGAATTTTGCCGCGGCAGAGAATTGCAAATTCCGGTCCCTTTGCGCTTCCACTTGCGTGCTTAATTAAATAATTAATTGGTTTTATGGTACGGGGATGTTTACACGCAAATCAGGAACGGCGCCAGTACCCCTTGGGGTCCTGACAGTTCCTGAGGACGGACACGGCAACTTACCAATCTCTTTCTTAGCTGCTGCCGGCGGTTTACTTCGATTAATTGTTAAAGGCCGTAATTAATGAAAAGCCGAAATTTAATAAAATTCAGATTAAAATTCAAGCAGTTAGTATGCTTCAGGGGGACCAAGTTGGGTTCACGGGAACTTTATTTAGCGATATAGTCAGAGTCAATTTCACAATAGCTCAAGTGAGTCGTATAGCCTCTAGTGGGTGAAAAAATGTAAAATCAGCGCGTTTTATAATCACCAAAAACCTACCATAAGCGAAATGAATACTAGATCAGAGACACAACAATTAACCGTAATAAGCGAATTAATAAGGCAAATTCAATGATCACTGGAAAACCCTAAACATAGCGTACGAGGCACAGTAAATTAATTCAATGCGGGAAAAATAACTAATTAAACGAACGGGTGCAAACGTAGTTTAAATCAAGCGTAAAGTAACTATGGTTATCACTGACGTAATTAAAATGCAATTCATCTCAAAGGTGAGTGTCATAAACTGGGTTCTATTCAGAGGTTACGGTACAAATTAGAGCAGGTGGTGTGACACGTGTTATCAACCTGCGCCCCTTTAGGTGAAAATATTTTTATAGCGCGCCCGACCAAGGCCACAGAAAGAAACGCTCATTTGCGGGGTTTGTTCAAGGTTATTGCATTGCCGGGTAAGGGTTGGAACTTTGGGACTAAACACACGCCACAAAACACTAGCACTTGTGAGTTCACCAATCACCCTGGGTGATGGGAATAATTAATTGGCACTACTGTGCTCTTCACTATAAACTGTGCTCTGCATGTGTCTTGCAGTCGCATGCCGACAATAATTGCCGTTTGCCACTTTTCCACCCATTACCTAGTCCTAAGTAAAAAGCACTTGGTCGGGGAATTTTCTGAATGTTATCTATCGGGGCGTCTAAGCATTTAACAGAGTCAACACCTGTTAGCTTAACTAGAAACATTAAAATCTTTCTAACCCATTCCCAGACACTGCACCCTTTTGACCAAAAATGTAAACTTGATAAAACCTAAAAATTATAACATTCGAAAGTACATGTTGGGAAATGCAAAAAAGAAAAAACGGAAGTAGTCACTTAATTAACTAACAGTGCGGGTATCCTAATTAGCTTAATTAACGAAACATGAAATGAAAAATTATCATCACACGGGAATTAATTACGTAATTAACGGAAAAGAAATTAATTAATAAATTCATGGCCGCAGCAGTGTCCATTCGGGCGTACCGTCCTGGGGCTGCGGCTTCGTTGGCGGATTTGCAGTGCACAGCGAACCGCACGTTCACTGTGACTTCCCTGTGCACCGCGGGTCGTCATTCGGTCGCACATGGTCGTTCTCGAGTCGTCGGAGTGTCTGCGCAAAATTGTCGTTACGTTTTTACGCATGATTAGTTAGCCATATTTCTACCTACAATCGAACTGGCGTTTGGCGCCCTTTTTATGGAGCGTTGTCATCATTACCCAGCACCAGCAGTAATTTGATGCGGAGTATTTAACGCTGAACTCACTTTAAAATATTTATTTCCTTCAAATCTAAGAAGTACCCCAAATCATCGAATAAGACCCTAGGGGAGTTATTTTCTCGTCAGAAGTTTTTGAGGGGTGAGTTATTCAATGGGGGGGGGGTATTCGAGTGGAGTTATTTTTTCCTCAGAAAACTTGGACTTAATTCATTGTAAAGATGCAGTCTGTCAACTCATTTAATTCAGTTTAACTGTACAACAATGACAAAACGATGTGTATACACTGCGTAGACATCATTTTTTTGCTGTCGCTGCCGTAAGCAATTTTTTTTGTATTTTTGTATTGTACCTTTTCATCCATGGGTGGAGTTATCCAAGAGGTGGGAGTTATTCAAGGGGGGGGGGTATTTTTTCCTTACCTCGCCAACATGGGGGGGGGGGTGATTCAAGGGGGAGTTATTCGAGGGGGTTTTATTCAAGGATTTGCGGTAATTCCGCAACGACAACCGGTGGCCAGTGCCGTAAGTAGAGAAGTGAAAGCGCAAACAGCAAAAGCCTAGTGAAATGGCAACTCAATTTGTCAACGAAGGCCATGTAACTTCTCATTTTACTTCGCTTTTCCCAATTTACTTGCAACTCACTTCGCTTTTGCGATTTGCGCTGTCATTTTTCCACTAGCGGAACTGGCACTGGGACATTTTTGATCTTCGACATTTGCTATATATTTTATTTGAAAACCCGCCGCTAAATACTGAGGTTAGTACCGTATTTCTTCTAATAGAAGGGCGCCCTTCTATTTTTTCGCCAACTTTTTTACCTGAGGCGTTTGGTTCCGTAACCCGTTAAGGACCAAAGTGAGAAAAATTGAGTTAAGTGCGGATCTGACGTATAGGTATATATCTTTTTGTTCTTGATAGAAAAAAAATCATCTCAATATCTCATGCCGTTCCCAAGATACAGAGATACCGATTTAAAAAAAAGGAATGTTGCATCCGAACCCCATTATCTCCAGCCCGAAATAGGTGAATTTGCACTCGAAACCCGTTATCTCCAAAAAAAATCTATCGCTTTTTGCACCCGAAACCCGTTATCTGCACAGACAAAAAGTTTGCATCCGAAACCCGTTACAAATTTAGTAGGGAGGGAGCGCAATCCCCATACAAAAATGCATTTTGCACTCGAAACCCGTTAATGAGCAAATCTCTATGTACGTTGTTGATGTGATGTCAAACAAGTGGCCATAACTTTAACCATGTTTGCCAGCCAGAGGGTTGTACATATGGAAAATGTAGAGAAATTCATGACCTTTTCGAAAAGTTTTTGGCAAGCATTGTCACTCAAAGCATGCTGGCTCGGGCCGATGTCAAAGTTTCAAATGCAATTTTGACAACATTGAGAAACGTGGAGATAACGGGTTTTGGAAATAAACTCCTCACCTGCCCTTCTATTTGAGACACCCTTCTATTGGAGACCTCCTATTGGAGACCTCCCTTTTATTTTTTTCGTCAACTATTCAGCCAACCTTTTTCAAGTTCTGCCAAGGTTTTACAAAGTGTTACGTCAGATCAGTTCATATGTTGATAAGTACAGTGTCATGAATTTTCACCGGCTGCTTTTTACTCAACCAAATTCCACTATGGCACACTGCCAAGTTTTACCGATCTCACACCTACTCATTGGATGAGTGACAAAGTAAGGCAACGGAAAAACGACTACCGATTGAATTTGCAACGCACAATGGTGAATCCACCGGAGTGAATTTCACAGGTGTACGCTACGTCAATTAAGTTAGCATTTAGTGAATGGCGTTTTTATCAACGCGCTAGCAATTAATTGAATGTCTAATTTACACCAAGGGGTCCAAAGTTTTTTTAGAAGAGTTTTTATTTTAGGCGATTTTTAGACTCAGAATTCACACATTCAAATAAAACACAGGGAACACACTGAGAGCGAGTTTCTAACCAGCGGCACAAAACCTTCGAAAATACTCCAAGAAATAAAACCGAAGCAATTCGACTGAATCACCCCTACTCTAAATTACGGTACGCTTTTATATGCAACAACATAAGCCAAGTCCAGACAGCACTTCCACATACCACAAGAAGCATGCTTACAGCCGATTTGACGGACACGCGGAATTTGAAAATGGGCATACCTAAAATTATTCATGGCGTCGGTTTACAGGATATGTCGATCAAGGCACACAAAAACACAAAGAATTCACGCACAAAAATGGATGGGAATGAGTACAAAAATAGAAAATGAACGAATGCGAGAAGAATGAAAAGAAAAGGAAAAACACAGGAGATACTATAAAAACTTGGTTTAGCGCGAAAAAATGGCGGGCGATTCAAAAATTACTCAGCGAATTCTACCGAAAATCCAAAACCACCACCACGAACGGGAAAACACACGGCGATAAGCGAAACAAATAGGCACGCGAACAACAATCCCATTAGCAAAAAGAGCGTATAGTAAACGAACACAACATTGATATCCAAAACGTAAGACGCACACATATTATTAATGCACAATGACAAAATGTCGTAAGGGGGATAATCCATGATGAGATTAGGATACCGGTAAGGCGAATAGAATTAACTTTCACACTGACTGTCAAGGAAAAATAAAATTACGGTACCGTTTTAAAGACGCTTAGCTGAAATTCCACCAGAGTGATAAAATTCACACTCAAATCAAATCACCTTTACACTTATCAAAATATTCGGGGAAAAAACAGGAAAACCAAGCGGCTTATTATTTCATCTCTTTGTATAATAAAGATCAATCACAAAATTTGCATAAATTCCTAAATATCCGAATGTCAAGTTATCAGTTTAGGAAAAAGGAAATACTCAAAAACGATCTAGGATTAGGTAGATAAAAAATAGCGAAGTTGCAAAACTAAAAAATCAGACAAAAATTAACATAATCCTTTACCTATTCCCTTTACCTATTCCCTACCAAACCTAAAGTTAAAATGAATGTTAAATCAGTATGACGCAAAATACGAACACAAATGATTGGCAACCGGAAACTTGACAACTTCAATCTTTTTAGAACTTAAACGCATGTTTAGATTGCATGACTTTAGAAGTTCGAAATTGAATTGAACGAAATACATAAGTGAATCCATTGTCACATGCCGAAACGCAACAGCCACTGACCACCAAAGACACTTATCTCCAGAAAATGACCACTTTCGCTGCTACACCACTCATTCTGCTACCAGAATTTTAGTTAGTTAACCATGGCTTTTGGTCCCATACGCACTGCACAGAAACCACACCCCGAAAATACCGAACTGTCCAATCTAAAGATAAGTACACTTGTCACTGTATGGGTGCTTGTTTCGATGAGATTGGCGGACTGGGCTGCTCTCACAGCAAGCCAAGGGAGTAGGTATTTAAACATGAAATCATGTTTGTCGAGTTAGACTCAATTCTTTTAATTACCTCTCATCTCAACACCAATCATCATCACACCACTGTATTCCAGTGTACTTTTGTAAAATCGCTTGAAAATAAACTTTTGTCTCTCAATCGGAAATGCAGAAATGCACAGTGCATACTAGACCAATAGCCACGGCCCCCACTTCCAAAATTGCAGTGAAAGTTAAAGTCAAGCATCAACCTATGTGTCCTCAGCCATCACTGACCATTCACGCACTACGACGCGTAACAACAGTGTCACTCCTTTTTTGCTTAAAGAAAAGATCAAAACTTTATAATGCAATCTAAACCGCAAGTAAAATTATAAAATTACTTTTTAGTCAATTTGCCACAAATAAAATTGTTGCCATCTCACTTGTCTCACTTCTTTACTCTAAGAAAATACTTTCTAGTGGAGAAAAAAAAATCTAGACATTGAAAAAAACAACTATTTACGTCACAGCGTCAACTTTGTGTCAGATCCTCAATACCTCCAATCCTTTCCTTGGCCAAATGGACATACATAACACAATGGGGCACCAGAAAAACGGAAATACACGTTGCCAATGTAGCGCAGCAACGTCGCCAAAAACGTCAACGCCACGTTCGCCCACCAAATCGCCCAACGTCGAAGTAGAACTGAAATGTTTTGATTACTATAAGCTCGGAAGTGTAAACAACCCTCTACATAAATTCACTAGATGACCGGTATACACATTTACGTTAGAAATTTTTAGAAATTTTACAATTTTTGGACACCCACTTTTGCTCACAACAGTTCATTAAACATTTGATTTTATAGCACCAAATCAATGGACCAAAGCCACTAAATCACCAGAGTTGTTAAAATACCGGTATTTTTGGAAAGCGTAAACGTAAGCATAAATACACTTTCCAAATTTTGAGTATGGATACTGTAAGCGTAAGGTATTTTTAAAATACCTATGAAAGCGTAAAAAAAAGCGTAAGCGTAAAAATTGTTTGCGAGAGCGCTCTTGCTATTGAGCATCGGAAAATACCCTTGCTTTCACATTTAGATCAATGCATCACAGATTCTGTTCATTTTTGTAAAGTGAATACTTTCACAATCAAGCTCTCAGCGACATTTTTCCCACTTGGTAGTCTGCTCTTTGATGTAGATGGCAATTTATGGACAGCGACACTCAATTCCTCCTCACCTTGTAACTCAAAGTTGGTGCTGTCGACGGCGACAACATCGTTGTCGGAATCCATTTGCACCCCCAAAATTCCTAATCTGAAGCCACAATATTGCAAGGCGATACAATTTTTACCACACATTTGTATTTCGACACAACTTGTACATGTGCCGCTATCTTCAGTGTTTTACTGCACACACGCGGTAATTTTTTTGTGGTACGCGTTGTCGTTCAATTTCGTTTTTGTAGTTTTATGCTTTTTCAAAAGCGTAAAACTGGACCATGTGAAAAGTTTTTTACGCTTTTGGTATCCGGGTAAATTGGCTGGGAAAGCGTAATAAAGCGTACAGGTATTTTATGAAAGCGTAAGCGTAAGCGTAAGTATAAATACCCATTTACCCGGGTATTTCGGGTAAGCGTAAATACGCTTTCGCAACTCTGTAAATCACAGCAGTGTCCGCTGATGTTTTTTTATTTTTCATGCATTTGGCACAATTCCAGCACTTTGGGTACCTTCTATTGGAGACCGCCATTCTATTTATTTCATGGCCCAAATTAGGTAAGTTGAAATAGTGTACTTTCCATTGGGACGCCCTCTATTAGAAGAAATACGGTAAATATGATGAATATATAACAAAACCGGGTATGGAAACAGGGAATTATCACGGTGTCTTTAAATGCATAAGATCCGCATATAAAAATATATTCAGTGAATGTGTGTTTGGGGTATAATGAACTGGACCGAAGTTCCGGGGAAAAAATAGAATGCGGCCTCATTGGTTTGGAAAGTATCAAAACTTAAACAAATAGCACCACACTACTGGAAAAGGAAATTGACATGTCATCAAAATGTCAATTTTTTACGGTATTACGGTTGGGACCCCGAACCGAACCGAACCGAACTGCGGTTACCGAATCACAAATTTTTGGTATTTTTGATTTTACAAGGCAGTTTTTGAATATTTGAATACAAAGTTCAATCCAATTATCACAAGTATTTTTATGTAGACAATTCAAACACAGATAGGTTCAATGATGGATACATCGAAGATGATCATCGCCCTGGCTTACTTTGGAATTTTGTGGTACAGTGCAGACAGACTTACCGTTGCTGGCACACGGCGCAGATTACTGATTCCAGCATACACCAGTCCACCGCAAATCCAGACCAATACGCATGAAATCACATGTCCAAGGGGCGAAGCTATGAGCTCATTTGATAAGTCAACTTTTGAGCCAAACTGCCGCAAACTCCAAAGTGCCAAAAATTGCTTTGATGTTAGTTGTTACTTACCGTACTTACTCCAATTGTAAACACACCTCCAATAAAAGGTACCACACCACTCTAGTTGAAGGTATTTATAGTTTTTGTCATTTTCAAACTTGATGAAATAAATAAAATGCCTATTTTCAATAGAATGTGTTCCTCCAAAAAAAAGCTGGCTGTGTGCCAAAACACGTTAATCATAGATACAGTTGACAAATAAATTGGGTTAGGATTAAAATGGAGCTGCAGGGCACCCAGACAACTTTGGTTTTATTATTGATTAGTGCGGCAGATGAATTATTAAAGCTTCTTATCAATTTAGGAAAGTCCATGGCTACAATTTGATTTCAGGGACATTATATATTTATAAGGTGCTTGTATCATCTGGTTTTAGCAATGATGATCTGATGACTGAGGCCTAGTACACATCTAAACCCATTACACATCTAAACCTGCCACCCATCGTATTCTACCATCACACATCTAGAATTAAGAGAATGGCATATTATTGGACATTCCCGCTCTACAATAGATTGTAAACACAGGCAGGGACTAGACTAGTGATGTAAAAGCGCCATGGCGCTGGCGTTTGGCGCTAGCGCCAAAGAAAAAGATGCCATGACGATTTTGGCGGTCTACGCTATCTTTCTGTGGCGCCATTGGCGCTTAGCGCCATGCTCATGAAAAGCGCCATGAACGCGGTCTCCCGACACGCAATTGCATTGCGTTTGCGTGAGTCGCGTGCACGCTGGGCAACCGTAATCAATATGTAGGGCCTCTGCCCGATTTTGGGTGCATTATGTGCACGTAGGGTGGATTATGCGAGAATTAAATTTAGTCCCTGGCTTTCCGAATAACGCCATGGCGCCTCTTTACTGTGGCGCCCTTGGCGCCTGGCGCCCAATTTCCGAATGGCGCCATGGTGCCATATTAGCGCTTGGCGCCCTTTTTGTGGTTCTTTCCATCACTAGTTTGGAGTACTCAAATGATCTGTGTTTTTTTGTCCCGAAATGCGATTTCACATTTGCAGAAGTGCGAGTGGGTGGACAGCTGCAGAACGCTTCCCCAGTGGAGACAGACGGGCGGCTGGCACGTGTTTGCGTCCGGTTTTGACCCATCAAAAGGTGTCAATTGCTGCTTCACCAAATCGCAAAAACTTTACAACTGCAGATGGTGCAGACCGCATTTGACACCATTCGGCACCATAATAGCCGATGTTGTCGCCCTGGATGGAGACACGGTGCCAGTCCCAGACCATGTAAAATGCCCTGTAAAATGTCAAATGTCATGCAAAGTGTCAAAAGTCGTGTAAAATGTTAAGCGTGTTTGCCATTTGACACTTCACCGGGCACTTTACAGGGTCCGGGACTGCCCCAGGGGAACCTCTACGTGGAGGTGTGCAGTGTGGAGAAATTTTATGATGATTGCGCTCCGCCTGAAAGGGTAAGTAGTTACACAAAGATGCTCTTCAAAATGGTATTGAATTATTGTATATCTAGATATTAAAGACATAAAATACTTCTAAATATTAGTACAAATCAATCAATTTGTCGTCGGTCATTGCATGCAATGATCACTTACAAATCGATTTTAGGTGTCAACGTGAAATTGATTTGTCGATGGACCATTTTTCATCCAGCCTTTTTCATTCAAATTAGAATTTAACATCTGCTACATGATAAATTTTTGCAAAAAAAATTGAGTATTGTACGTATTTACATTAATTTTCAATAAAAAGCTCGAAGACACGAAAATAATGAACTTATCAGTAGTGATGTTAAAGGCACCGGGAAAAATGGCACCGCACCGCACCGGCACCTTTGCCGACGCATGAAAAGGGCACCTGGCACCTTGGGGCACCGGCCAGAAAATGGCACCGCACCGCACCGGCACCGGTGCCTTTTGGAAAAAATGGCACCGGCACCGAAGGGCACCGGCGGGTTGCCGGTGCTAGCACCGAAAGGCACCGCACCGGGCTGGAATTTCTGAAGTAAATATCGGGCAGTTTCTCAGTGGTCTCACCTTTGGAAGTGCATATTTCCATGAATTTTCAACCGATTTTGATGGTTGAGCACTTAAAATGATCAGAATGATGTGGCAATCACTTTTATGAAGCAATTACACTGATTACAAATGAAAGATAAAATATTTAATTCACTGCAATGTCCATAGCCACTATTGTCTACTGATCGGAGTCGTTGCTGTACAGAGAATGGAACTATACTCTCTAGTGATGGAAAAGCGCCAGAAAAAAAGGCGCCAGGCGCCAATGGCGCCACGGCGCCATTCAGAAAGTGGGCGCCAAGCGCCAAGGGCGCCACAGAAAAAGGGCGCCAGGCGCCAAGGGCGCCATGGCGCCATTTGATATATAGGGCGCCAGGCGCCAAGGGCGCCAGGATAAATAAGTGCATACAACACCCTGCGTGTGCTAAAAGTGTTTCTACAGCGCCCTAGTACATGCATTCACTACTTAATTTGCGTTCTCCAGGGTGTAATGAACAAAGACAACACTAGTAACAAAAAAATTCGAGTAAAACTCACATGACAATTCAAACACAATGGATATTGTCATTTGACAACAATCCATTCACTTCAAATTGACTTTTCCGATCAATGTTTCCTCGAAATGGACAAAAAAACGGAATTGCAACGAATTGAAGCCGTTGATTTATGATTTTGCAAGTTCAACGTTCCATCATTCTCGTCTGATGAACCGTTGCACAAAAGATTTATACCCACTCACACCACTTCGTCCATATTTCTGGCGAATTCAGATCATCCATGAATGCGTTTTTCTCTTTTTTCTTCCATTTTTACAGCACTCACATTGAAACCCTGCTGGCGCCTTTTTGGCGCCCTTTAAAAGCAGGGCGCCAGGCGCCAAGGGCGCCACAGAAAAATGGCGCCAAGCGCCAAGGGCGCCATGGCGCCTTTCAGAATGTGGGCGCCAGGCGTCAAGGGCGCCACAGAAAAAGGGCGCCAAGCGCCAATGGCGCCATGGCGCGGCGCCCTTTGGCGCCCTCAAATGGCGCCAGCGCCATGGCGCCATTCCATCACTAATACTCTCTCATAAACTGACAACAAATTTTGAACAAACAAGTAAGATAAATATAAAATATAAAAATGATTTAAAATTCAACAAAATTTTAGATTTGCTCATCAGATCAGGTATCATCGGGTATAATGGATTTCACAGTAGGTATATTTATTTGATGGGAGGTTTACAAAATAGACAAAAACGGTTGGGTAAATATATCGCTGTTTTTTGAAATATGAATAAGCACATACTATGGACAAAATTGCACAGCACATGAAGCCTTGGCCGGTGCCTTTTCGGTGCCTTTTACTTTGGCCCTGGTGCTAGCACCTTTGGCACCGGCACAAAAATGGCACCGCACCGCACCGGCACCGGTGCTATTCTGAAAAAAATGGCACCGGCACCGGCATGGCACCCCTGAAGATTGCAATGGCACCGCACCAGCACCGGTGCTGGTGCCCTTCGGTGCCCAGCACCGGGGCACCGGTGCCCCGGTGCCTTTACATCACTACTTATCAGTCACGTTTTATTTGTTGTTATGCTATACGTAAATCCACCTTTATGATCACTCCGATCCATTCAAACCGCACTCGATCAGGTGGTACCGGAACCGGAACGCGCGCAACCGGGACCGAAGGGGCAGAAAGGTGCTCTGGCCGCCCTGGCTGCCCTGGCCGCACTGGCGGGCGTCGGCGGATCTGCTGGCGCTTGCCCTAGCTGTATCTCTGATTGTGGAGATGATACTTATTGTAATGGTGATTGTTATTTAAATGGGCCATGTAGGCCATGTAGGGATTGTCTTGTTGCCTGTACAGGAACCTCTGAGGTGCAAACATGTCAAGAAGCTTGCAGAGCAGGTATCTGCCAGGAATAAAATTGACTATGATCTCCAGGTGTTCTTCCCAGATAGAGTCCATTATTGCACATTTCTCGAAATATCCCCAGAGCGTTTGTTATTTAAGCTGCACATTTTGAGGGGTGGTTCATTTGCCCGGTGCCGGTGGTACACATTTAAACACAATCCACATTTACCTAGACAAACTCTAAGGTATAAACAGCTAATACCTACATGTTGGATTGATAAACATCTATTATTCAATCAAACATAGCTCATTATTCAGCGACGCTGGCAGCACACATTGTTTCATTCAATCGTCAGTGTTCCCAAATTTGGTTGGACGATAGTCTTATGATTGATGTCCTTCCGCACAGGATACAGTATATATGAAATACCTATATACCGTATTTCCTCGAAATACCCCCCGGGGGGTGATTGTTTCATAGTGGTCCCGAGAGGGGGGGGGGGTTAAACGAGGGGGGGGGGGTATTTCGAGGGGGGGGGGGTTATTATTTCACAAGAAAATTTTTGAAAACCAAGTACGAAATTGTCGTCTGAAACGTACGCAGACGTCGAAAAAAGCAACAAAAACCGCCATTTATAAGGTTCTGTAGACTAATATTAGAATGTAGATGGTATGTACACTGTTCTAACGTGACACCGACATTGTTTTAACGTGTGTTCTGCAGTACACAGAACACAAACTGCAGTTATTGTCATGAACGTTCCCTTTACACTCAATTTGGGGGAGGTATTTCGAGGGGGGGGTGATTGTTTCATAGTGGTCCCGAGAGGGGGGGGGGGGGTCAAACGAGGGGGGGGGGTATTTCAAGGGGGGGGTATTTCGAGGAAATACGGTATTCAAAGTCAACAAAAGAATGAACAATATTCCAATGTCAACAACAACATAAAGAACATCACCTAACATTATTTCAATTATGTTTCTCTAAAACATGGTCACAGATTGTACAGGTGCACACAGATTGTATTTACATGTGACTGTATGTACTGCACTGCAACCGAATTTAGGTTATCGAAGTCTTATGCACGTCTTTGTGATTTTTTTATGAAACTTGCACGCGTTAACCATCATTGCGCACTTCCAGCGGGAACCACGCGTGCAAGGTGTAAAGTAAGCGGAGTATAATCAATGATTTAAAGGCTGGGAAAAATCTTTTTTCATCGAAGTTTTTCCAATTGTCGGTCTTATTTGAAGATTTTTAGTCCATGTTGTAAATATAAAACAGTTCAGTTCAAATCTTGTGCCTTCAATTGCTTGAATAAAAAACTCAAAAAACATTTCCGTATTTTCTGTGTTTCCGTGTTTCCGTGTTCTCCAAAAAAGAACTCATTTGAGTTTCCATGTTTTTCAAAATTGTTGAGTTTCCGTGTTTCTGTGTTAAACAAAAACACGGAAACTCAATGAGTTTCTGTATTTAATATGTGTGTTTTTGCCATCGTTGGCCAAGCGCCAATGGCACCATGGCGCTGGCGCCCTTTGGCGCCATTCAAGGGCGCCAGCGCCATGGCGCCATTCCATCACTACAATAGGGATATAAACTCAATAAAACATATGGAAAAGTAACAAAATTATTTACAATTAGGGTGTCAAAAAAAATTTTTTCACGGAAAACGGAAAGGTAATAATTTTTCACTTTACGGAAAACGGAAAGGTAAAAAAAAAATTTCTGCTGGAAAACGGAAAGGTAAAAAAATTTCACTCAGCAGAAAACGGAAAACGGAAAAGTAAAAAAAAATTGTCAGCCGGAAAACAGAAAACAGAAAAATGAAATGTCCGAAAACAGAAAACAGAAAGTGAAATTTTCACGGAAATGGAAAAAATAAAGTGAAATTTGCATGCTAATAGACAAATTTGCAGAAAGAAATGAAGGTTTGCCTGTTGCAGGTTTGCCTGTTTGGCTTTGATTGTGGTAGCTGTACATTCTGCAACTATGGGTCATGCCAGTAACTTCACTTGTAGTTCAAGCTTAACTGAACCAACAAAAAATCACCAAAAGGTAGCAAAAATACACTACAACAACAATAAGAATTTAGCAAAAGTGAACTATGATGTAACTGAACAGTAAAAAGTATACTCAGCAGACTGCAAAGTATGTGTCCAACATTGCTTTGTGTTTTTTACAGATTTGGATACAGATAAAAACTATGAATGAAAGAAGAACCTGGTAGTTAAAAACACCATAGTGGAAAAATATAAATACAGATTGGAAAAACAATGGAAAAATGCCAGAAAACTGAAAATCGAGCCAGAAAATGGAAAAATGGCCTGGAAAAATGGAAACAGAAGGGTAAAAAATTTTCAGCTGGAAAATGGAAAAATGGGCTGGAAAAACGGAAACGGAAAGGTAGAAAATTTTCCTGCGAAAAGGCGGAAACGGAAAATGGAAACGGAAATTTGACACCCTATTTACAATTGGCATCCGTGACACCTGGTCATTCTGACAATGATGGGAATTGTGATCGGAGGATTGCACTTGCACCAAACAGCTCACTCCGCAGTGCTGAGGCCTGAGGCCCCAAAGCAACACCTCGTCACTGATAAGTTACTACCGTATCACTTCTAACAGAAGGGTGCTCTTCTTATTTTTCGTTAGCTTTTTCAAGTTCTGCCAAGGTTTTTCAAAGTGTTATGTCACAGACAGTACATACAATGAGATACATAGAGTTCATTCAACATTTGATGTCAAATTAGCGCAAAATCAATGGACCAAAGCCACCAAATCACAGCATCTGTTGATATTTTTTCGTCTTTGTATGCATTTGGCACAATTCCATCACGTTGTGTACTCTCTAAAGGAGACTGCACTTCTATTTATTTCATGGACCAAATTAAGTCGAAAAATTGTACCTTCTATTGGAGACACCCTTCTATTGGAGACCCGCCCTTCTTTTAGAAGAAATACAGTATTCACAATGTATTTATTATTTGTTGTGAACTCAATTTTATGAGTTTTTATGTTTAATACGTGTGTTTTTGCCATCCATGTTGAAATATGTGGTTTGATATTTGTGTGTGTTTTTTGTCTTGGCACATTGAGAAATTCAGACACAAAAAAAACAACAGAAATTTGACAAACAGTTTGACTATTGAGGGTGACAGCTTATTATGACAAGTAATATTCCTTCCCTACTTGAAAACAAATTAATATTAAATTAAAAAATTTAACTGTCGTCTGGCGCCCTTTTTATATAGCGTTGTCATCATTACCCAGCACCAGCAGTAATTTGATGCGGAGTATTTAACGCTGAACTCACTTTAAAATATTTATTTCTTTCAAATTTGAGAAGTACCCTAAATCATCGAATAAGACCACAGGGGAGTTATTTTTTGTCAGAAATTTTGGAGGAGTGAGTTATTCAATGGGGGGGGGGGCGTTATTCGAGTGGAGTTATTTTTTCCTCAGAATACTTGGATTTAATTCATTGTAAAGATGCAGTCTGTCAACTCATTTAATTCAGTATTTAACTGTCCAACAACGACAACAAGATGTGTACCATATTTCCTCGAAATACCCCCCCCCCCTCGAAATACCCCCCCTCAAAATGGGCACTATGAATTTGTGGTCCGGGAAATGCATAACAGACGTTCAAAACACTTACTGTGTTACGTTAGAACATTGTTTATACCATCTACATCCTTAAATAAGGCTGTAAAAACTTATAAATGGTGGTTATTGTTGCATTTTTCACGTTTTTCTCTCAAAATTGTCACTCTGAAAAATAAACCCCCAGGGGGTAATTTGAGGAAATATGGTATACACTGCGTAGACATCATGTATTTGCTGTCACTGCTGTAAGCAATTTTTTTGTATTTTTGTATTGTACCTTTTCATCCAGATGGGTGGAGTTATTCTAGAGGTGGGAGTTATTCAAGTGGGGGAGGGCATTTTTTCCTCACCTCGCCAACAGGGGGGGGGGGGGGTTATTCAAGGGGGGAGTTATTAGAGGGGTTTTATTCAAGGATTTGCGGTAATTACGGCTACGTTTCAGGCAACACCTGTTTCCATAACTTATTACCAATTTTGAAAAGTATTTATAAAATGAAAGAATTCATGCATTTATCAACAACACAGAATCTGGGACTTGGTACTACCATTATGAAGGGTTCAGAGGCACAACTACCGGTTAAATTTCTCTTTGTGAAATTTATGTGGACCATGCAATGATTATGAATGATCTTACATTACAGATTGTCCCATGCACGCTGCTGTGTAGAATGCGTTTTTTGGATTTTGGCTGCTCGGTGGTGCATCCTGCTAACGAAAATTTCAATGGAACTACACAGGGTCAGCAAACTGGTTATGGCTGCATGTTATTTGCACAATTTTATCAAAGAATTGTGTGGCACAAATGTATCGGATCACTTTGACAAGGGAGGAAATGAAAAGCCACCTGCGCGCGCTGTTGAAGAACAAAGTCTACACAACCAAACAGTTTGAAATTATATATATTTTTCATTTTATAAATTGATATAGATTTTTGAAACTTTTGATTGCTGAAAATTTCATAAATGCAGCTAGATTGGCGCCAGGCGTACAATGACTTAGAGGATGGATTAGAGTCCTAAATCACAATGGTGAACCGCGAGATGCCCGGCAAATGAGAGATAAACTGAAAAACTGGTTGAAATCTACTCATGGCAGGGTTCCATGGATAGATCCAAATAACTTTCGAGTTTTCAAAAATGTTCACTTTTATGTTAAATTTTGTGACTCATGTTACTATGAAATGAAAACATTTTTGAAAACATACCAATAAAATTGTTTTGATGTTTTTGTGCTAGTGTATTCAATATGAAATTGTCACAGTCAGTGTTCACTTGTTGTTCATTTTTTGGCTTTCATTCACATACAAAATTGGCTGTCTGAATTGCACTTGTGATTTTTTAAAAATTATAACGTTGATTGTTTAAAAATATCATTATTTTGCGGAAATGTTATTGAATTCAGTTTTTTTTGTTTGATGTGAAAAAATAAGCGCTGTTTACTGTGATAATGTGATAATTACAGGTACAGGGATGTAATTTTAAAAATTTTTAAAATGTTTTATGCATTTCTACACTTTCTCCATCATCTTTGTACTTCTATCGCGAAACATGGTATCGAATGAAAGATAATAAAAAAACTAGACATATATGTGAGACAGATATCATCTACAATTTAAAACATAATTTTTTAAAATATTCATGGTTAGAAAACAAATTAATTTAAAAAATGTATCACAGCATTAAAAATATACAATACAGTCCCAAAAATCAAGCATAATTTTCTGCATCACATGCCACTTACAGGTTGTCCTACAAATGCGTACTTATTCCACAAAAAAATATTTTGTCTGCAGCTATTTACCAGAGTTTTCAAATATGTGTTCTCTACCGGCGGAAAAATATTTAAAAAAAACAAAGATGGCAGCCGTTTTGCTGATTACACAGAGTGTTTAAATGAACTAAATAATGGGTTTTCACAGACGGAACATTGAAAACCAGCTTGTGTGGTGCCATTAGTGTGACCCCTAAAAATGTGCTGAAAACAATGTACAACTGTCATATTATTAGAAAATTTACAATACTGTAAGTGTAGCATTATGCTGGCTTATGCATCGCCACCAAAAAAATACAGTAACACAGACTGCAATTGATCATTATTGGCAAAAAATTTATCGTATTACCTCGAAATACCCCCCGGGGGTAATTGTTTCAGAGTGAGAATTTTGAGGGGGGTTAAATGGGGGGGGGGGGTATTTCGAGTGGGGCTTATTATTCCGCCAGAATATTTTTGAACTCCCAGTACTAATTTGTTGTTTGTAACCTGCGCAGACGTCGAAAAACGCAACAATAAGCACCATGTATAAGAGTCTATAGACTTATATAAGTATTTATGTAGATGGTATTAAACAGGTGTTAACGTAACACAGTCATTGTGTTTAACGTCTGTTCTGCATTGCCCGGATCACAAAACGTATCTTCTGTCGTTTACGTTCCATTTACACTCAATTTGGTGGGTATTTCGAGGGGGGAGCTGATAAATTCATAGTGCCCATTTTGAGGGGGTATTTCGAGGGGGTGTATTTCAAGGAAATACGGTAATGGCAAACAATTTGTTTCAAACTCAGCTTTCCATCATAGCACATCAATTATCGTTTGCAGTATTATCATTGTGGCGATTTGTGATGGTAAGAGCCAGGGATTCAGGCTATCGGCACCAATTTTCCATGGTGCCATTCAAAATCATCGCATCAGAAGTTCCATCCAAGTAATGACCCATGATCATGGCTCAAAAGTCCCTCACTCTGTAGAGTGTAAAGTCACATGCGAGACATTTCACGCAAAATGTCATAGAAATGGCAAATGACAAGAAAATGAGATCAAGGAAAATGGAATACCGTATTTCGTCGAAATACCACCCCCTCGGAAACCCCCCAGGTGGTTTCGAGCTGGGAAACAATAACCCGTCTCGAAATACCCCCGTCTGGAATTTTGTACATCATGTATGCAATATTTGGACACATTGATTGTCGGTTTTGGGTATATAAAAGCGTACTCTTCACTACGAATTTCATGAAAATTCTTTACAAAATAATAAACCCTCCTCGAATAAGAACCTCGAAATACCCCCCTCAAAATTTCCACTCTGAATGAATAAACCGCCCAGGGGTAATTCGAGGAAATATGGTATGATAAAAGGCGTCATGCGCCCCGGGCCGGGACGCTACACATCACCAATTACTTATAAACATCACTTTAAAAATTGAGACAAATAAATTCACAAGGCAGGCAAAAACTAGATCGAGGCTGCGTTTTTACGCCACTCTCGTTGCTACCAAGCACATGTTAAGCCAGAATTACAGCTCAGTGGCATTTGATGTGAAATGATGACATATTAAAATTGATTACATCAAAATAGACATATGTACAGCGTTGAAATTTCAGAATTTGATAGTTCTAGTAATTGTGTGTAATGTCCTAAAAAAATTAAGAAAATAATTATTTTTTAATAAGTTATTAATTTTACGTCAAAATTTACACATTCTACAACAACATTTCACGTCAAACATTTAACGTCACCAAAAAATTTTGATGTTAAATTAATAACTACTTAAATAATTATTATTTGATAAAAATTTTTGGGACATTACATCACAATTACTAGAACTATTTAGTTCTGAAATTTCAATGCTGTACCTTTGTCTATTATGCAGAGTTGGAAAAACGTATTTACGTTTACCCAAAATACCCGGTTATTTGGGTATTTATATTTACGTTTACGTTTACGTTTTCCAAAAATACCATTTTGTTTTGTTACGTTTTCCTGGCACAATTACCCGGGTACCAGAGAAAACGTAAAAATCGTATGGAAAATGCACAAAAACAGTGCATTTTTTAACTTTTTTCTGATACAATACATACAATTTATGTTTTTGGCCAATTATCTTCTCAATTGTTTGAAAAATAACATAGGTAAGCAAGAATGTGATCGTATTGATGGTTGAATAGAGAAATGGTTGAAATAAGAAAAACAAAGGTGTTTTTCAATGCACTTGATCATGGGTGGTGCACTTCAAAGAAATTTTTACGTTTACATTCTTTTTACGTTTACCCGGGTATTTTAAAAGTATTTTGCGTTTTCAGTATTGATACTAACAATTTCGAAAAGGTATTTACGTTTACGTTTAAATTTTCCAAAAATACCAGTATTTGTACAACTCTCATATTATGATGTAATCAATTTTACGACGTCATCATTTCACGTCAAATGCCGCTGAGCTTTAATTCTGGCTTTAGAGTTAGGTAAACACGATTTAGTGATGTAAATGTATGCCGCGGTGCTGGCGCCCAGCGCCAGTGCAAATAGAAAAGCGCCATGGAACGGATGGCGGCTCATTGGCACCCGACCACATTATTCTTATGTGGAGTCTCTGCAGCACTTGTGCTTTTGTGCTTTTGGCTAGGGTGTCACATTTCCGTTTTCCGAAGGCAATTTTTTCCCGTTTTCCGTTCCGTTTTCCGGTCCGGCCACTAATTTTTTTCCATTTCCGTTTTTCCTGCTCATTTTCAGTTTTCGTTTAAAAGTATTTTTCGTTTTCCGGCTCAATTTTTCTGTTTTTCCACCTTTTTTCCATTTTCCAGCACAATTTTGTTTCCACCTCATATTCCCTTTTTCAGGCTCAACTGTTTGTTTTCTCTTTCAGCCAAACTGGTAACTATGCATGCAGGTTTTCAATTATGTTAATTTTTCCATTTTCCATCAAAATTTCAGGAATTTTTACCATTTCCAGCAAATTTCAGAAATTTTTTCCATTTTCCGGCAAAATTACAGCAATTTTGTTCCATTTCCATGCAAATTTCATTTTTCCGTTTCCGGTTTCTTCCGTTTTCTGGCCGCTGAAATTTTTTCCGTTTCCGTTCCGTTTTTGACAGCCGCTGAATTTTTTTTCTGTTTCCATCTTCCGTAAAAAAATTTTTTTGACACCGTACTTTTGGTGCTATTTTTTATAAATGGCGCCAAAATCTACTGATATACGCGCCTGGCACTAGCGCAGGTACCTGAAATACCTGAAATGGCGCTATGGTGCTTTTCGCAATTTGGGCCGGGCGCTCTTATTTAAAGTCAGCAGACGTATCGCCCTACAAACATTTGCGTCAATCTCTCCAGTGGAGAGTGCATGACGGCATTAGGTATTGTGACGCAATATTTTAACCATTGGAATAGATCGGGTCACGTATGAAAACTTGGCCCTTATCCCAGTTACCAGTTGCGTATTATACAAATGAGAGTGAAAACTAAAAGTTAGCTAAAAATCGTTAAAATTTGCTTCGCTTTGCCAATTTCCACCTTCATAATCGCTATTTTTGTTCATATACATGGTTATATAGCTATTGTGAGCCTATTTTATTCATAGTTATAGCGGATTTCGAAATTTTGGCCTGCTGCCAAGTTCTCTTCTGTTGGAACAGAGCCAACGGATGAAAAAAATAAAATAAAAACAAAAACGGTAGTTTGATCGGTAAAACGATAGTTTGAACGGTCAAATTCTTTCGCTTTCAACGAGCAACGTTGAAAATGTAGATAACTAGGGCGTGGCACGCACGCACGCGGCGAAATGTCCATTTTTCTTTTAATATGATTTTTTTTCTTCGATTTCTAGCGTCCGCGTGGGACACAAGTTTCGTTGTTCACTCTATTCACGAGCGAATTCTAACTCTCCGATTTTGTAGGGTGAAATGTCCGCCGACTTTACATCGCTATCCAGACATCTGACATAATCATTTCACTCGCAAATGTTAATGGACTTTCTTTGAAAAAATTACGGTGAAAAAATTCGCAAGCCAGCCAAATGGATCTGACATTCAGACATGCATGAAATAAGGTAATGATTATCAATTTATTAGGGGGGTTTTATGTTGAAGACAGGACCTTGAACCGAATTTGCAGCTTGTCAAGTGACGATTACATTTGTGGATAAAATGTTTGTGTGTTGACTTGATTTGGAACCTAATGGTAACTTGTATTGGAAATCTCCAATCAAAATGAAATTCATTGTGCCACGGTACCATCTGGAGATGTGACATTAAAAATGGTATGTGCCGAAGTTATGCATTAAAAATTATACACATTCATAAACAACTTTACTTGTTACATATCTTTTTGTCATTTCACTTAACACTAGGCTTCATTCAAATGGAACCATGGTGCCGGACCCAGTAGATGGTTCAGCAAAATTCCGGGACTGAGGCAGTACCAGTCCCGGTCCCGGTCCCGGTCCCGATAATACAAAATGTCTGTCCCGGTCCAAGTTCCAGTCCCAGTCCCGACCACACAGTCCCGCCCCGGTCCCGATCCCAGAATTTCATAGTGGTGCCGATAAAGGATGAAAAAACTTTTTTCGATGACCTGGGTAGGAATAAACAACGTTTTTTAATAAACTGGTCTCGTTTGAACCCTACACACATACAACCACATGTAAACATAAATAGATACAACACAGAACTTTAATTATAACTTGTCAGCTTTTGGAATTGGCACCAGTTCCTTCAATCATACTCTGCCAATACATAAATCAACCATTACTTATAAATTAGTTGACATAAAACACAAGTGTTCAGTGCCTTCCCTGAAAATATTCAGCTGAACACTGTTCAAAGAAAAGCATGCAGAAAAGCATGAATTTAGGCCATTATAACTTTCTGATCTTGCTATATGCACTATGCATTATCCATTTGAAAGGGACAATGGCCACGCAGTTTTTGAGAAACCTGGAAAAAGGTTGACCAATTTTCTCTTTCATCAAATTAAACTGGTTTCAACATAAACATTTGCCCCATTTGTTATTAAACGTAAGTAGTGATGGAAAAGCGCCATGGCGCTGGCGCCTGGCGCTAGCGCCAAAGCAAAAAGCGCCATGGCGCTTTTGGCGCTTGGCGCTAATACGCTCTGGCGCCATTGGCGCTTGGCGCTGGGGTCCGAGAAAGCGCCATGGCGCTTTTGGCGCTTGGCGCCATTTTCTGGTGGCACTATTGGCGCCTGGCGCCGGCATTTTAAATGGCGCCAAAAAAGCGCCAACCATGATAATAAAAAAATTGTTATAATACGGTGAAATCGACACTGCAGTTGATCAATATTGAGGCAACTAGGCAATATTAGGGTAGACATTATATAAATAGATGCATACATTGAATGAAAGCAGAGGTGTTAAAATCGTGGTAAATCTTCTTTTGTGCTTTGCTCCCAATTCTTTCTTGCAGTCTAAATCAGGGGTTCAGTCTGGCGGTGGTTGGAGCCGGAGGGGGGGGGGGTTACCCCCTCAACAAATGCTCCAGCTATCTATCTATTCCCGGGCCGCTCAGCTATCTATCTAACCTGAGGCTAAATTTTAGGCTACTATCCCTCGAGCCCCCCACCCCGCCACCCCAAATTAACCAGATATGTATCTCTCCAGCCAGAGCGATTATTTGAGAAATTTTGCCCCGATTTAGTGGTTGTTTGAATGGGCAAAAAAGTTCAATAGACTACTATGACTTCAGCGGTACGTCACTCACAGTTATGCACTCATTTTTCTACCATCAAATTGTAGAACGATTTTTTTGGCGCTGGCGCTATTGGCGCTTGGCGCCATTACCCTCTGGCGCCATTGGCGCTTGGCGCTGAGGTTCAACAAAGCGCCATGGCGCTTATGGCGCTTGGCGCCATTTTGCTCTGGCGCCATTGGCGCTTGGCGCCGGGGTCAGAAAAGCGCCATGGCGCTTTTGGCGCTTGGCGCCAAAAGCCTGGCGCTTTTTCCATCACTAAACGTAAGCAAACACTTTCAGCATTGATAGAACAATGCAATTCAATGGATCGCAAAAGTGTTTTTGTGCACAAAAGTTGCTTTTTTCGGCTGGAACTGTTGGCAAACCACAGAATGAATGAGATTTAACAAACTCAACAACTTTTCATGCAACACGATTCATTTTAACAGAGTTGTTGAAAATACGGAATTTGCCCATTTCATGTTTATTGTTTCAAAAACTCAAGTTTTCACATAAAACACAGAAAAAAACAGATTTACTCAAATCTTTCTGCAAAAAAACTCACAAAACACACAAAACAGGTATTCAATTTTGAAAAATTCAAAACACAGACAGTGTTATTTCAGAAACATTACCCATCGTTGGTAACACGCAGAGTGTATTGTAAGCATTTTCTGGAAATATCGACTTTCCAATGATTTTACGTCGAAATGTAAGACAACGAGAACAAATTAAATTCAACGTGAAGTCAACATTAAATGTGAAATCATTGACAATCCACATCCCCGAAAACTGTGGGCCATGCATGTTGAGTTTTGGACACAATTGAATGGTGGATTAGTAAATATCGTTGTATTTACAAGTTGGAGACGTGGGGCCTGTTCTGCAAGTGGTGAAGTACTTCCCTTTTAAATTTTTACTTTACTTTTTACTCTACCTTTTTTTTTACTCTTTCCTTCGTACTTTAACTTTTATAATTTACCGGCGTATTTCTTCTCATAGTACGGTTTTGGCACGTTTTTGCACTCACGAAAACAATAGAACGGAAGCCTCCAATAGAACGGCACCTCCAATAGAACGGCAGATAGAAATCACGTTGGAAGAGAGCCAAAACACAAAACTATTATAAAAGTAGGCGGTGAGAACACCCAAGGTGTTCACAACTGTACCTAATTTAGGGTTGTTTACACATTTCGTCTTGTTTGAATTGATGCTCTGATTATAAAATGTTGTTCATGTTTCATTAAAAACACCATGTTCAAATGAAAAACTGTGAAAGTGTATTGAAAATACAAGCAAGATTCTGATTTTTTGTACAATTATTGTAAAAATTGTGTAAAATGTTTCATTTTATTTTATTATTGCCATTTTGGAATAAAATAACGAAACATGGAACGAAACAGGCTATTTACACAGGTCCCGGCCGGGGACCGGGACCCGGCAAAAAATATTTTTTTTCAAAAAACAATAATTGGTGTGCATGTGTTCTTTGTGTGTTAATTAGGTTAATTAACACCAAATTTGCATGCACAAAATTTCTGCACGACGGTTACACACGCCGATGCAATTTTGTTGGGGGGGTGTAAATTTTTATTCTCTTTTTTTTCTCAAATTTGGCATGCGTACTCACAAAACGAAGGAGTACACGCATGTCAAATTTGAGAGAAAAAAGAAAAAAAATCTACACCCCCCAACAAAATTTGCATCGGCGTGTGTAAACGTTGTGCAGAAATTTTGTGCATACAAATTTGGTGTTAATAAACCTAATTAACACACAAAGAACCCATGCACACCAATTATTGTTTTTTGAAGAAAAAAAATTTTTTGCCGGGTCCCGGTCCCCGGCCGGGACCTGTGTAAATAGCCAACGAAACATGAATAAAATTAAAATAAAATACAATTTTACTAAAAAGAATTTTACTAAAACCAACCCTGGTTCAGAGGAATGAATTGGGTTGCCAAAAATATGTTGGAACAATTAAATCTCACCCCAGGGCATGGGAAGAATGTGCAGCAAATGGTTTGTTTCAATTGGCACGCTTTTTGTGCAATAAAGTAGGTAATTATTTTATTTAAACACTCTCCCTCAACAAATGCATTTTTGCTGCATTTAAGATGCCAGATTGCCACACATTCACACATTGAGCACTTTGGCTGCACTTTTGCAGAATGGAGTCGTTCACAAGGTGGGAAACGGTTCAAATTTGCAAGTTGACAATTGGAATGAACTCATAAGTAAATATTTTGTTATATGTATTTATCTAGGTACTTTTTTCTTGACTTAAATATCAACTTATGAGTTTCGACTTTCCTTTCAGTTTCTTTTTTACTTTGGGATTGTGGACATAAAATGGGATCATTAAAAAACTAATGTTAATTTTGATTTTAAAAAACAATCTTACTTTTGATTTTGAAAAACAACCTTAATTTTGATTTTGAAAAACAATCTCAATTTTGATTTTGAAAAACAATCTTAATTTTGATTTGAAAACCAATCTTAAATTTGCTTTACACTACAGGGTGAGAAAATATGGATTGGAGCAGAATCATCAAATGGGAACCTTTTTTGGATAAATGATCCCACTGCACAGGTTTTAAATTCATCGCAAAAATCATACATATTCTTCATCATTGCAAGTATTTTTATCACATGAAATTCTCTGATGAATACTGACCAATAGGACCTTTTACAGTATGTCCCAGAGAATTTGGCAGGAAAATGGGTGTACCATTATTCTGTGTGTAAACCACCAGACCAGGGTGACAGGGTGTTATAAAATAGGAGGCACTTTTCAGCAACCTTTAAACAAAATTTTAGACACCAGCCCCAGCGTAGCGATGTAAAAGTTGTAAAGAAGGCACTCAGAAATAGGGCACCATGGCGCCATTCAGAATCAGGCTGCCAAGCACTAAAAGTGCCACAGAAAGAGGGCACCAAGCACTAAAGGCGCCATCCTGGAAATATTGCACTGGGCGCCAAAGGCACCAGAGAAAGGTGCCAAAGGCACCAGAAAGGTGCCCGGGGGTGAAACGCCCTGTGTGTTATGCATGGGGCAGATGCTTTACACTGAGAAATATGCTAATGCACTGAAATGACATGAAATTAAGTCTCTTGCCCTGCTAGCTTTCAATGCTTCACAGCACTTGATCAATTTTCATATTGAAGAAGCCTCTTCAACGTATTAATTAAAAAATGGAGACCTATCTCAGTAAAGTATTGTGAAGTGTCTTCCACAATTCTGGATACACAAGAAGCAGCTGTGCTGCTAAACTGGTGCCAGTTCCGCAAAATGAGAAGTGAGAAGTGAAATGGCAAAGGCATGGTAAAAGCGCAAAGGCAAAGTGAAACGGCAAGTGAATTGGCAAAAGCAAAGTAAAAAATAAATATAAAAAGTAATTTCTCTTCGCGTTTGCCGTTTCACTTGCCAATTCACTTGCCATTTCACTTCGCCTTTGCCATTTCACTTCTCACTTCTCATTTTTTCGGAACTGGCACCTGGTGAAGGGTGTAAGAAATGCTTCACCCACAATCATAGTGCTGGTGAATTATGCTTCATCACATCTAGAATGCTTTCACATACTCCACAAGCTCAATTTTGCCATATGTTTCTAATATAAAATGATCCAACAATTAACAGACTGGGCCTCAATTGAATACAACAACCCCTAAAGTGTTATGGGCTCATCTAAATACAGATAAAAAGGCTGCACTTAAAATTGACACAACATCTATCATTGGCAAAAATCCAAATCTCAAAAAATCTCAAATGCCTACAATTTGTGAAAAAGGTCAGTGATAAAAAGCAGAGGGATTTGGGAGGGGGACTCAGCGGATAGTAAACAAAAAAATTGATTTGGGATAGGTAGATAGCTGGCCAATTTGGGGAAGGGCTTACCCCAGAGTTGCGAAAGCGTATTTACGCTTACCCGAAATACCCGGGTAAATGGGTATTTATACTTACGCTTACGCTTACGCTTTCATAAAATACCCGTACGCTTTATTACGCTTTCCCGGCCAAATTACCCGGGTACTAAAAGTGTAAAAAAGTTTTTCACACAGTACGGTTTTACGCGTTTGAAAAAGTACCAAAAATACTGCGTACCAAAAAAAGTGACTGCGTGTGTGCAATAATGCACTGGAAAAAGCGGAAATGCCTCTGCCTTAGTGAACTCTGCCTGCGGCAATGACTAAGTGTTTCTGCCGATGAATTGCCAATGAATTGAATGAATCTAAGGGCAGACTACCAAATGGGCATCAAAAAAATTTTGCTGGGAGCTTGATTTTGTAAGAATCCTCTGAACAAAGACTCTGTTTAAAAATTTTTACGCTTACGCTTTTTTTACGCTTTCCCAGGTATTTGAAAAATACCTTACGCTTTGAGTATCCATACTCAAAATTTGGAAAGTGTATTTACGCTTACGCTTACGCTTTCCAAAAATACCGGTATTTTTACAACTCTGGCTTATTTACCCCCTACAATTGGATTGGAGACCCCTGCAGTGCAAAAATATTATTTTGTAGAATAAATACCTTTACCCACTCTAGAGTGATACATTTAAAAAAAATTTACTTTCTTTTGCACATTTTTTGTAATCATGATTGTTTGCACATGTACACCGTTTATGATATTGTAGGTGGAAATATGGCTAGCCAATCATGCGTAAAAACGTAACGACAATTTTGTGCAGACACTCCGACGACTCGAGGACGACCATGTGTGACTGAATGACGGCCCGCGGTGCACAGGGAAGTCACAGTGAACGTGCAGTTCGCTGTGCACTGCAAATCCGCCAACGAAGCCGCAGCCCCAGGACGGTACGCCCGAATGGACACTACTGCGGCCATGATTTTATTAAATATTTTCCTTTCCGTTAATTACGTAATTACTTCCCGTGTGATGTTAATTTTTCATTCCATGTTTTATTAATTAAGCTAATTAGGTTACCCGCATTTTAAGTTAATTAAGTGAGTATTTTCGTTTTTTAAATGCATTTCCCAATATGTACTTTCGAATGTTATAATTTTTAGGTTTTTATCAAGTTTACATTTTTGGTCAAAAGGGTGCAGTGTCTGGGAATGGGTTAGAAAGGCTTTAATGTTTCTAGTTAAGCTAAAGGGTGTTGACTCTGTTAAACGCTTAGACGCCCCGATAGATAACATTCAGAAAATTCCCTGACCAAGTGCATTTTTATTTAGGACTAGGTAATGGGTGGAAAAGTGGCAAACGGCAATTATTGTCGGCATGCGACTGCAAGACACATGCAGAGCACAGTTTACAGTGAAGAGCACAGCTGTGCCAACTAATTATTCCCATCACCCAGGGTGATTGGTGAACTCGCAAGTGCTAGTGTCTTGTGGCGTGTGTTCAGGCCCGAAGTTCCAACCCTTACCCCGCAATGCAATAACCTTGAACAACCCCCGCAAATGAGCGTTCTTTCTGTGGCCTTGGTCGGGCGCGCTATAAAATATTTTCACCTAAAGGGGCGCAGGTTGATAACACGTGTCACACCACCTGCTCTAGACTGTACCGTAACCTCTGAATAGAAACCCAGTTCCTGACACTCACCTACAAGATAATTAGTATTTTAATTACGTCATTGATAATCACAGTTACTTCACGCTTGGTTTAATTCACGTTTGCACCCGTTTATTTAATTAGTTATTTTTTCCCGCGTTTCATTAAATTACTTGTGCCTTGTACGCTACGTTAACAGTTTTTCAGTGATCATTGATTCGCCTTATAATTCGCTCATTACGGTTAATTGTTGTGTCTCAGATTTAGTATTCATTTCTTTTATGGTAGATTTTTGGTGATTATAAAACGCGCTGATTTTACATTTTTTCACCCACTAGAGGCTATACGACTCACTTGAGCTATTGTGAAATTGACTCTGATTATATTGCTAAATAAAGTTCCCGTGAATCCAACTTGGTCCCCCTGAAGCATACTAACTGCTTGAATTTTAACTTGAATTTTATTAATTACGGCTTTATTTTATTTATGGCTTATTAACAAGTAATCGAAGTAATCCGGCCGGCTGCAATTACGAAAGGGAATTGGTAAGTTGCCGTGTCCGTCCTCAGGAACTGTCAGGACCCCAAGGGGTACTCGCCGTTCCTGATTTGCGTGTAAAATCCCCGTACCATAAAAACAACCATTCATTTAATTACGCACGCAATTAAAAGCGCAAAGGGACCGGAATTTACAATTCTCCGCCGCGGCAAATTCGACGAGTGGCATATTTTTGTGGAAAAAACGGAAACTAGTAAAATTAGTAAAAACGTAAAATATCTGACAACTGGTAGCGTAGCGAGTGGTTTCCTAAGCAAGCCATAAAGTTTTCTGTCTGGGGCGCCTGATCAACGCCTCTACAAAAAACGGCTTCACGGATAACGAATCACCCCAAAGGGAATTGAGATCGAGGGGGCCAGCAAGCTTACAAGGGGACACCATAGAACAAGTTTGGCACGCTGCGTTGGAGAAGCAAAAACAAGCACGAAGGCGCGCGCGACAACAGAAGGCTGGGCAAGAAGTGGACGCACAACTTGCTGCAGCTGAGAGTCAAGCAGAAGACAGTGAGTCGAACGATTCGGTTAACCCTGAAACAGACGCGCCGGAAGCGCTAGAGGAGAGTGAAAGTCAACGCTGGTCTGGACAGACAGCTGAGGATACACCGGTAATCAGGTTATCAACGGTTGAAGGCGCAGGGCCCGCGCCAGACAGTTTTAGTCAGTGGAAAACGCCAGCTGTACCGGCAGCGGCACGGCAGCTAACGTCCAGCGCAGAAGCTGAAGAAGCGCCTGGGACAAGTAGACAAGCTGCAGGAAAGGAAGCAGGAAAGACAGGTAAGTGGTCTAAGCTTCGGAGGACATTGGGTTGGAGCGCGGGCAGCTCATCCATATCGCCTGGAGTGCGATCGGGTTCTGAAGTCGGTTCAGACGGATACGTTGGTGACAGCGAGCCTCTAGGGCAGCCGTCGATTCAACGTGATTATCCTTTGATTGCAGCTGAGCTTGGAGCTACTGCAGATCAATTTCCCGTGATTGAAAATACCGTAGCGGAATTATTGGAGACAGCGGCGCAGAGTGGAGACACTTCCCCGGCGCTGCAGTTAAGCCCACCAAAGAGCACTTCGACGCCGAGAGACGTGTCAGGCAACAGCAGTCGGAACTTATCGAGCGACCAGTCGAGATCGCAGAGTGCAACTGCAAAGGCTAGACGCCAGTTAATTAAGACCGAAATTTCAAGTAATCCCCCCGTGATAATTATTAGCAGCCCCGCAAGCAGAATGACAAACAATGGCGCGAACCAGACGGCGGCCCCGGCGCTGGAAGACAGATACGCAAATGTCACTAATGTGAATTTAATTTACCAAGCTACCATAATGGACCTGGACCCGGTGCAAACAACGCCATCCTGTGCACAATGGACACCCAAAAAGGCATGTGAAGCTGCGAAGAAATGGGCAAACATGATGAGTCAGGCGAGACCGGTTGGTGCATTTTCACAGAATGGTGAAGCAGGGGACTTGCGTATGGTGGCACTAATTAAAACTGCTATGAATTTATGGGGAAGTGACCCAGTCACCGAGGTACCTAGGGTGGAACATTATTTGAGGGAATTCGAAGCGCACCACAGCTTACATGGCGACGATATAGCTGATCTGGCGACTGCGTACCAGCAGTATAATCAAGCCCTACAAAATCAGAACGCAACGCTGGGAGGAAATTCGCCGGCCAGTGGTCAGCAGCCAATAGTGCTGACCAATGGTCAAGCAGCGCCCTTGCAATCATCGACGGCACCAGCGGCGCCCCCGTCGGCAGCTGGAACAAACCAGGTGAGAACTGTTACGCAGCGACGCGCTCGATCCCGCTCGCCGGCGTCTTCAAGAAGCTCGTCAGCTGCGTCCGAAGTGGCAAGGCCCACGGACCCGGGACAAAACTGGCAATTAGAACAAAGCAATGCGGCAGTCATTACAGCCCTAGCACAACAATGTGGATATTTTCGCGGCAAACCAAATGAGGGTTTCAGGGACTGGAGAAGGAGCTGGGACACAGTATGTGACGCGCTGCGCATAAAATTACAGGAGCGGAAGCCACTGGTAAAATTGTTTTTGAAAGGCAGTGCCAGAGCCATTTTCAACACGCGATACAGAGAATTGCGCGACCTGAACTACAAGGACATGATGCAGGCACTGGAGAAGTTCTATGAAAATCCAAATGATAAGCACCATGCGCAGAGGGAGATCTTCGAGACGCGACAGGGCGCAGATGAGTCAGTACTGGAATGGGCGGTACGTTTGGAAAAATTGATAAAACGCGCCTATCCAGGCATGGGTCATGAAAAACGAGGTGACACATGCATGATAAAATTCCATGGAGGACTGAGGAATGAAATTCGGCGCAATGTACCTGTCACGGCTTCTATCACATGGAAAGAAATGGTTGACAACGCGCGTGCTCAGGAGAGCTTTTTGGAAGCAGAACAGAGCCAGAATAAGGGAGAAAAATCCAAACAGGATGTGGTTGCCAGCGCGACCGACAAGGTAATGGACAGGTTGATGGCGCTAAACATGCCCGCCATGGCTGGACTGCCGTCCCAGGCCGACAAGACGTTAGAGACAATGGAACAGAAAATGACTGAGAGTGTTGCCAAATTTGACTCGGTGCACCAAGAGATAGCGAAGAAATTAGCGCAACTGGGCGCGTTGGAAGGTAAACTTTTGGGATTGAATAGGGACCCCCCTAAATTGCCCCCACGCAAATTTGACAAGGGATGTTGGGAATGTGGCTCTGAAGAGCACATCAGATATGAGTGTCCCAAACTCACCCCAGAACAAAGGGAACAGTATTTCAAAAGGAGCCGCGGCGGCGGAGCATCCAGAGGAAATGGACGTGGGCGCGGCGGAGGACAACGTGGCGGCTATCAGAGAAATGACCAAGCCCAAGCGATGCAGCCAGGTATGATGCCCATGCAATATGCATATCCGCAGTGGCAACCAGCTCAGCCGATGCCTGTGCAGCCAGCGCAGACGGTACAGAGGGCTGGTGATATGAACATGCAACCGCAGATGATGGCATATCAAACGCCGCCAGCCAATTGGATGGCTATGGGACCGGATGGGCGCATGCAACAATATAACATGCAACCAGTACAGGTAAGTAACCCCCACGTAGAGTCGCTGAACCCCACACGAGTGACCAGTACGACTGGAATGACCATGCATGTGCGCGAAGATGATCGCTGCATGATGATACGTCCCGTTAATAAGTTAATCCCTGTGATGCAAGGCTTGGAATTAGAGGCAGAGGAACCTGACGAACTGGTTCCAGAGTCACCCGAAGAACAGCAGCGCACTACGGGAATGCATGTGCTCGCGCAAGAGCGGGAATTCTGGATCAAACCATGGGCATACATGCGAACTGAAAAAGGTTACTTGTTTCGAACTACCTGGCTGGCCTTTTTACGCAGGATCGGAATGCATGATTTGAGAGAAACGGACTGTACGTTGTGGCCTAATTGCCCTGCAGACGACCACTCGGACACGCTGACTGAGGTGCCCTTGGACGTGCTCATGAACATCAGTCTGGACCCGTTTTTGTACGCCATGCCGGCCGCTCTGCCGCCGCGTACTGGATCCAGCAACCAGATAGACAGGTATATGGGCTTTCTGTCTACTGAGGAAGGGGTGCGCCCCGCGCCGCGCGCGTACTCAGAACCTCCCTACATGCCCCAGGTCGCACAGGTGCTGTTTTTTGTATTGGCAGTTGGGTTAATTATAATGGGATTAGCTTTATTACCGGGCGCGGGCGCGACTACCATGCCCTCGTTTCCATTGCTATGCAGTGACTTGACGGATCACTACGATTTATACACATACCCCCCCTACCAAATTGCACGGCCATTGTAGACACTACGGCGTCATTAGAACGGCCACGAAAATTGACACTGACAATCTACAAGCGAAATATGGTAGAATATCGTGCGGCAGCGTACAGGTGTGTGGCCTCTACCAGAACAGCAAGGACGTACCAGAACTTCTGGGGCGACGTCACGCTGGAAAAGTTTGATTCTAACCCCCGATCTGTGGGCGCCGCCGAGTGCGAAGGCATGATTAAATATCACAAATGCAATAATGGGCCTATGACCCCTGTGAGTGATTTGGACAACGCATGGGACACTCAATACCCCACCAATGTTAGCTACTCAGGACACGGATTGTACTGTTGCAAATGGGTGAGTGAAACGACGCCACACTGTGGGCTGTTTCGTGGGGAAGTACGAATGAGATATGGAGCCAACACCATGCAAAGCACGCTGGGTGAGGTCAGCAAGTGCAATTATGAAATGGGTGCATGTACGCTAGAAGACGGCAGCCAATTAACATGGAAACCGAACCCGAAGGCGGAATGCCCATATGAAAAATGGCGTGAAATGCATGGACGCATTAGACAGGATATCTGGCTAGCTGATGATCATACGCTATCATTGTCTTTCAGAGCATATGAAGAGGTTGAATCATGCGGCATCAAATTATGGAAATCAGATCAGGATATCGTAGTGGCGCCATTTGAAAAGGCAGTGATTCGAAGCGTCAGACAAAAAAGAGAGCAAGGTCAACCCACACTGGGGATAGTGAGCGCAGGCCAATTAGCAGCCAGCATGCAGGCGGTATACGAAACAGCAGAACAAACCATGCGTGCGCAGGCCGTAGCCACCTGCAAGAATGTGCAACATTTCCAAGAATTTGTGCGCCTGGCTATGAGCGAACACGCAACTACGACAGCCCGCTGGTACATGAATGATAATGAAATAATTGCTAAACCTGCGCCAGACGAATTTTTGGTTCACAAATGTTTTGCGGTAAAAACATACGAGATAATGAAAGAGGAAAAGTCTCCAGAATGTTATGAAACAGTACCTGTGCAAGTTAGTGTGCATGGGCAAAATGTGACGTTACACATGAATAGGTTGACAAACATTTTGCACTTTCAAGCAATCCCGGGATCATGCACCAATGCGCACAATCGTGTGGTAATGTTAAATGGACAGTGGTATAAATATCTGCTGGAAGTAGGCGGCCTGGAACACTTACCTATGTATAACACACACAGTTTCCCGCAGAAATGGCAACAGGAAAAGGTTAAGGATGTGCATCATCAGATTTTTGCCGCCACGACCATGTACAACTTGTCAGAATTATTGCCGACGACCACCCTGAATGACGTCTGGCATGCATATTCAATCGTGCAGCAAATTACGCAGGGGGCGGAGCCGAAGGTGGAATCACACATGCAAAGGCATCGAACCTTGGCAAAATCGGTATTGGCGCTGGGATGGTGGGATTTTGACACCTGGCGCACCTGGCTACAAGTATGGATTTACCTGATATGTGCACTAGTCACCATGCAGTATTTACTAGCCGCGCTCATGGCTGCAGCGCCGGAAATGGCCGTGACTTTGGTGAACTGGGCAAAGGAAAAAATCAAAAAACGACCAAAGACAGAAGAAAAATCCAATATCATCGTCGAACTGGCTGAGGACCGCCCTAGCGAACAGGTAAAGGTAAGAACGGTAATTAACCCGTGCGTGGGAATGCCAAGTGGCATGCCCGCACTCACGGGCGCGCGTCGTTTTCCCGCTATACAATACAGTATCAACAGAAAATGCGATCTGGAAAAAGAATCGGTATGCATGATCACTTTCTCGACGGAAGAAAGAGATAACATACATCAAGTAGCCAATCGACGTGAAGAAATCGTGCATGTGTATTACAGCCCATCCATTACCATAACCATCGATGGGAGAGAATATCGGAGATGTCTACTGGACACAGGCGCCATGCGTTCATTATGCAACAGAGACGTGCTGATGCGACACAAGGAAAAGGCTACTAAGCATGATGAAGTTTCACCTATTGGAGCCCTCAGGTGTGCAGCAGACTCGAAACTTTTGGTATTGGGACAGATGGAAATACCGGTAACGATGGGAAACCACACCTTCGGGATTGTGTTTCAGGCGGTGAACGGATTAGCTGGTGAAATTTTAATTGGCGCAGACGTCTTGCGGCACATGGTAGTAGACCTACCTGCAAGGGAACTACGAATCCCTACGGCTAACGCGATAATTCCCTTTGATAACCCAGACCCGGAAGTGCAGCAGCGCAGAATTTACGCTATTGTGAACAAAAAAATAGAAATTCTGGCTAGACATGAAGCGCTAGTGACGGCAAAATTATCTGCCCCCATGGATGAAAAGTTATTTACGGTCATGGGATTGGATACGGTAGGCGAACGCTGTGGCGTTATGGCTGCTTCAGCGGCCTATGAAACTAGTGCCCCTGTGTTTCAGGTGAGATGTGCAAATGTACGAAATCAGCCCGTAGTGCTACAGGTAGGACAGCGCATTGCGGTGGTCGAACCAGTGGATTGCGTGCTGAAAGTGAAACCTGGGAACCCCCCTGCTGAATGGGTGAAGCAGTGTTATGACAGAGATGTGTGTCGACAAGTTCAAGCGACTGAACCTCCCCCCAAAGTAGCCGAAGACAAATTAGGACCCCCACTGCAAGTTGCATGCCCAGATGGACACGTGATGGAATTCACCGTGCCAGAAACTTTGACGGACGAACGCAGAGAGGAACTGAAAAAGGTGATTTTGCAGTACAAAGAAGCTTTTGCCCGACATAAGTATGACATCGGCTACAGCGAATTAGTGGACTACCGGCTGCAATTAGTGGACAAAAAACCAATTGCATGCAGAATGTACCGGTTGAGTCTGGATGATCAGCAATACTTAGAAAATCATTTGAGATGCCTCATTGAGCACGACATCGTGGAACCCAGCACGAGCCCGTATTGTGCCCCCATGCTGGTGGTATCCAAACCGGATGGATCAAAGCGGATGGTAATTGATTACAGACGCCTGAACGCTGTTTTGCACGCTCCCCAATTCCCATTACCTCGCTTAGATGAAACAGTCAAATCTTTATGTAGCTGCAAGTATTTTTAGCAGTGCCGACATAAATCAAGCTTTCTATAACATTGCTTTGCATCCAGATGATTGACACATTACGTCATTTAGAAATGTTTTTGGACAATTTCAACTGAAACGTTTACCAATGGGATTAAAATGCTCACCTAGTTTAGCGCAGCGCTGTTTTGAATTAGCTATGGCCGGCTTAATACATCGAAATGTGTTATTATACATCGACGATTTACTGATTTATAGTGCAACCTGGGAAACACATTTATACGACATAGGGCAGGTGTTGGAAAGATTAATTAGAAATAATTTCAAAATTAGTCCAAAAAAGTGTTTTTTCACACGCGTCACAGCTGTACGTTTTCTAGGATTTATGATTGGCCGTGACGGCGTGTGCGTACCGGATGACAAACGCCACATAATTCAGGACTGGCCGGTACCCACTACCATAAAAGAGGTTAAGGGTTTTCTGGGAGCTATAGGGTTTTTTAGACGCATGATTCACAGATGCGCAGAGTTAGCCGTACCTTTGTCAAATCTCACGCGTACGGGACCAAGAGAAAATTACAATAGCGACACCCCGGTGGATTTGACAGCGAAACCCAAAGCACTGGAAGCTTTTCATAAGCTCAAGGAAGCATTGTTAGGAAGCCCATGTTTGCAATTTCCCGATCCTAAACGTATGTTTATAATTATCACGGACGCCTCTAAAATTGCTGTTGCAGGAGTGCTAGCACAACGAGCAGAGGACGAAAAAATACTACATGCATGTGCCTTTTACAGCCGGAAGTTAGGTGCAACCCAAAGCAAATGGCCAGCAATTTCACTGGAAGCATGTGCAATCTACGAAAGTATACGTGTGATGAAGCCACCGAAGTCAGCGTCTTCTACCACCGAATCCGGCTGCTTCAAGACCGTAGTGAGAAACGGCCTTTAGAGTGGTTGATTTCCCGTTGTTGCCGAACGTCCACTTGTCGACAGCCAAGTTGAGTTTATTTCGTAGTTGCGTGTTGAAAGGGGGTTCGAATTGTTTCAGGTACTTTATTTCGATCAGATACAGCGTGTTACAAAAGCGCAAAGCCTAGCGAGCTTCCTAGTCGAAGTTTCTATCGCTAGCTTATTTTGTTCACTTGGGGTGGGTCCGCAGACTGAAGTAAAAACTCTCAAAGTAGCTAAGACACGGAAATCACGTATAGAAAAACAGCTACAGTAATTTCCTAATACAAATGCACAAATAAACCACTAATATAGCAATAAGACACATTTAACAGAAACAGTTGGCTTATTCTATGCGTGCATACATTCAAACAATTATGGTAAAGAAATACCAAGTACAAATTGGGTTAATAGAAAAACTATTAATCTTGAGAGGCGCGAAGTCGGCAAACTCGGCCGATTTACTAATTTGCTTCAATTTGTCAGAAAACATTGACGCACATTGGAACTAATAAGATAGGGTTTGAAAACTGTAAATAGTAGTGTAAATGTTCCTAATGACGTAAATAGAATAAGGTATATTCAACATGATAATAATAATCACTTCCTGGAAACGTATGTTGAATAATCTAGCAAATTGGGACTTATTTGAGGTAAATGGGTATTGTAATTAAGCAGAGTTTATAATATATTCGATTGAGCAAGGTATTATAATTATTAAGTAAATATAAATAGTTGTGAACAGGGTTATGACAATTATACCTATGCGAAGGGCTTTGTAAAGTAAATGCTAGTTGCACGCAGGGCACCATTTCTCTATTAGGACGCTGGCCTAGATAATTACGCAGCACGTAAATATTTACAAGATTTGACTTTTGTAAACTGCAAGTAAACTATGCAAATGTATGTATAATCATGATCAGAAAATTACGGCGAGTTGAATGAGCCTAATTTTATATTAATACACCTAATAATAACATATTTGACCTTTTAACCTAAACATTCCACATAAACCTATCAATAACTTATAGAACACTTTCCTAATTGAATATTCTCCATGGATACGTAATAAGTGTAGGAAATACAATTTGCGGTAAATTAATATGGTGCATGAAATGTAAATTGGTGCAAATAGGTAAATAGATAAATATGAGCCTAATTATCAATTCTCTGTATTTCTTTATCCATCCATTTTGCCACGGTCAGCACACTCCGGGCGTAAGAGTTGCTGCACCCCGTTGTTGCAGCAACGTCACATGCTGGTGGTGGTGGGCGCCAAAGTGATGAGTGGCGTTTCCACAGTCGCCTCGGTGGTGAACGTGGTCGTGCGCGAAGTCGTGGGTGTGCGTGAAATTGCAGGTCCGGCTGTTGGTGATGCCAACGCCGACCTAGCCTGATGATGAAGCAGGTAGTTGCCCGTGTCGCTTCCTGCGCGTTCGCGTGAGGTGAATTTGCGGATATCGGGCATGTGAACACTGTCTCTGTTCCTGGCTCTGACTTGTCCTTCATCAGCTGAACTTTCATCTGGCTGAACGTATGCTGATAGTGACTTTGCCATTCTGTCCTCTGTTTCTGCTCTCCTGGCAAATCTGACGGACTGTGTTGAGTTGGATCTGGCTCTCCTCTTGATTGCTGGTCTCAACTCTGTCTTGCGCACTTTCCTTTGTGGATAATTGGTCTCTTTCTGAGTTGATTTCTTGATAGTATATCTGATGGCTCTGAAGCATAGCCATATGCATTTGAACGGACACACTATGCATTTCCATATGCATGTGTATACACATGGTGGAATCACTGGTTTCCCTGTGGCAATCCTCCAATTGTACCACAGGTATCCTGCAGCTACAATTCCGGCTATCAGGATTGTGATCCCCAGCAGCATTGCGATTGTGTTGATGATCACTTGAAAGGGTCCTTTCAGCATTCCTCCCATAAAGTTGGTGTACCCTTTTGACACTCCAGATATATAGTGACCATATGCTTTGCCAATTCCTACTGCTGTCTGTCCAATTCCAGCTCCAATGCCTTCTATTGAATTTCTGATCACTCTGGGATCCAATGACATGTCTGCTGTGTAATCGATCAACTGGTTTTGCACATGCTCTAAGTTCTGTAGTCTCTGAATTTGGCCTCTGACATCCATGAAATTGGTCGCTCTGTTGACAATGTTGGTGAACAGGTGAGGCGCATCAAACGTGAAGGCCTGCCATTGTCCTTTCCATGTCATTTCAATTGGAGTCTCTGTGACATGCACCATTCCATGTGCGGACTTCCATTGTCCATGTTCATTTCTGTACAGGTGCGGTGTGGTATGGCTGCAGTCCTCTTCTGGTGATTTCTCCACCAAGTCTCTACTGCCTGGGCTCTTAAACCACAAGGGCCCGTCTTTGTCCAATCTCATTGGTGTGTACTTGTAGCATGTTTCTCCCACTTTTCCTGTCTGATAAATTATGTATGGCTGCACTTCCTTGCATTCCCAAAACATAATTGCTTCTCCAGCCCACTCTGCATGAACATCCTGTCTTCCCAGCATGGCTCGAATCCCCAGTGTTGGATCGATGCGGAAAAGCTGAGTCAACATGTCCAGCTGGTTCTTGCGAAGTTGACATAGCTGATGCCATACAATCGCAAATTGTGCCTGAGTCATCTCTCTGACTACATGTTGCAGGAACTGAAACTTGGAGTTTCTGTCGTCCAATCTGGCATACAGTGTTCCACTGATTGTCGACTCTCTCGCCTCCACTATCTTTCCTGGCATTGCCCATTCTACAGGCACATCTTCTCTTCTGTCAAACTGGATGAATACACCTCCTTGATCGGTGTAGTACGTGTCTCCTGGAACACATTCTGAGCCAATTGGTTTCTTTGTCTTGTTGCTGTGGGAGTATGCTGCTTGCAACTTTGATACAATAATTGTCTGGCCAGATATTTCTGATTTGAATCTGCCAATTCTCTCATATGCACATTGATGCTTGAAATTCTCCGTGTCCCACACTGTGATTCCATAATTGTGGTCTCTGCAATGTCCCATCATGGCTCTGCACTGGCTGAAATCTTGCAAGTCGCTGATTACAGTCTTTCCATCAAGTGAAGCCACGGTTCCTTCTTCCATGTAGAAGTTACTGACGACATTTTCTTTGTCATGACAACACCATGAATATTCCACATTCAAGGTTTGATTGGTTGTCCACACTCTGGGCTCCATTTCCACCAAAGGTGTTCCTCTGAACATCTTGTGAATTCTTGCATAGTTACAGGCTACCACGCCAACTTGCTGGTATCTCTCAAAATTGCCTGTAATACCTTTCGCTCCCCAGAAACTGGTGTGTGTGATGATCTCTTTGATTCTGATGTAGCATCTGTATGCTTTCTCTTTCTGTGGAATCTGTCTCTGTGCGTAAAGTGTAACTTTCATTGCCTTGACAAAATTCCTTGGTGGGATATGGCACTGCACTTCTTCAGGAACTGTAAGCGCATGTCCATGCCTTCCACTGGTGCAAATCTGATACTTCTGGCTTTGTGAGCTGATCACCTGTTCCACAGGATGGTCCTTGATTGCATCTTTGAATCTCTCATAAGTCTGCATTTCTCTGACAGATTTTGGTGGCCATTCTGAAGGCAAAGGCGGCAATCCATGATGCGCTGCCAATGATGGTGGCCTTACTGTCGAGGTTTCTAGAACGTATGTTCTGGAAAATACTTCGCTGTAAGCTTTGCCGGCTTCTCTCAGCGTTGCTGACTCTGACATGCCTGTCAACATCAATATCATACACAGCATTCCAATCACTAGACTGCTGGTGGTTGCTGTGGTTTTCCCTGTTGCATTCCTCAGGACTCTATCCGATGCTGAGTTCCTCTGAGCAGGGTTTTGTACAGAGTCTCTGTTCGAGCTCTGATTTCTGACATGTTTCTGGACAATTGCCGAGTCCAGTAAATCCACTTTGACTGTCACTGCTGTCTCTGGGATATCCATTGTCTTTGAATTGATTTCCAGCGGATACAAGTGATTGAGTGGTCTGCTGACCACATTTCTGTTGGCAGTTCTGACTTTTGCTGAGCGAATCTGTCCATCTTTGCTGGATTCTAACTGCTCGATGCGACCCATCTTCCATGCACCTCTGGGCATGTTCTCTTCATAAATCAGCACAACTTCATTCACTTTGGGTTCTTGAGTCGCTGTCAATCTGCCATGTTTGTGCGTCACCTGAGTTCTTTCCCTCAAGCTCGGAATGTACTCTTGATGCCATAAGTCCCAGAACTTATCCAAAGTTTGCTGGGTTGTCTCCCAATATTTCTGCAGTTTCGCTGCGTTATCCATTCTGGGCACAAATTCTCCATCTTTGTCTGCATCAAACTGTGGTGCTCCAATCTGACCTTCCCCTGTCAGGAAGTCTTTTGGCGTCAGCACTCTGAGACTTTTTACATCACCATAGATGTAAGAGATTGGCCTGCTGTTGATCACTGCCTCAACTTCTGGCAGAAGTGTCAACAATTCTTGCAGGGTTAACATTCTGTGCCCCACAGCTGCCTTGAAATGTTTCTTGGTGATGCCCACCATTCTCTCATAGACACCTCCCTGCCATGGTGCCATAGGAGTAGTCATGTTCCACTGGATTTGTTGCTGTGAGCAATATGTCTGTACTGCTCCACTTTTGACCATTTCTGACCATTCTTTCCCAGTGTTAATGACCTTGTCAGTGCTTGTGTTGAGCACTTTCTCTGTCAATTTGAATTGCGTCGCATTGTCTGAAATCACTGCCTCAGGCTTTCCGCGCCTGGCGATGAATCTCCTGACTGCATTCAGGAATTCTTGTGCCGTCATGTCCAGCACACTTTCCAGGTGAACTGCACGTGTCACCATACATGTGAACAAACAGATCCACATTTTCCTGTGATCTTTGTCCACTTTGTACCAAACTGGTCCCAAATAATCCAAGCCCATGTACTGGAACGGTCTGGCTCTCTGAACTCTGGTTTCTGGTAAATCTGGCATTGGTGGAAGCTGGTACGGCTTCGCTCCCAATTTCTTACAGATTGGGCAGGTTCTGGTCACATTATAGATCACCCGTCTGCCCTGTGTAATCCAGTACTTTTGTCTGATTGCTGCCAATGTGTGTTGCACTCCTGCGTGCATTAACTTCTCATGCTGGTCTCTGACGATCAGCTGAGTCACTGTAGCCGTTGCTGGCAACAGTATGAGTGGCACTGTGACCTCCTGTGGGTCTGTATGCTCCATTCTGCCGTGGCATTTCAAGATTCCATCCTGATGCATTTGCACATTGAGCCATCTAATCAACTGCTGGTCTGCAGCTGTTTTCTTGCCATTCTGGCTGCCTTTGCTGTGGCCTGTTGCCAGAATCTCTGCCACTCCTTTGTAATGATTCTGTTGCGTCACTTTGATCCAATATTTCAACGCAATCTCTCTCTCTTCAATACTGATAATTCCCTGTGGTTTTATTGTACCACAGATACTTTTCATGATTTCTGACAATCCATTCTGACTGTCATTTTTGCTGCGCTTTTTGTGCATCTGTCGCACAAATCTCATCACGTATACTGTTGCATCCAGTAATTTCGTCAGTGATGAGAATCTCTGAATCTCAATTCCCAATGGGTTGCTTTGCTTGCTTTCATCAACTTGCTCATTGCTGGTATCTGGGTCACTGACCACTTGCTGTGTGGCACCCAGGTAAATTGGACTGGCTTTTGGGAACTTGAGTTCTTCTTTCTTGATTTCTGCCATTACTTCTGGCGTGACTGGCTCCACTTTTGGCTCTGGCCACTCTCCAGTCATTAGCCATTCTGGCCCCTTCCACCACAGGTTACTGCCTTCCAACTCTGACATATTCATGCCTCTTGTGGCCATGTCAGCTGGGTTCTCCAGTCCTGTGATGTGTCTGATGTGCATGTTCTCTGTCTCACTCTGAATTTTCCTGATTTCATCCAATCTGTTTTTGACAAAACATGCCAGTGGCTTCGCTGTTGTTAGCCACTTCAGACAACAGGTTGAATCTGACCATACAACTGTTTGACTGAATTTGACGTCCTTGAGCTCTTTGTGAATAAACTTTGACATTCTGCTGCCGATCAACATCGCTAACAATTCCAGCCGTGGAATTGTCACTTCTGGTTTCTTTGGAGCTAGTCTCAATCTGGAGTACAGCAGGCTTGATGTGCCGCTGTCATTTTCTGTTTTCTGGCATATGTATGCCGCTGCGCTGTATGCCATTGCTGAGGCATCAACGAAAATGTGCAGTTGTGCATCTGCACCACTCTGATAATTCAAATTTCTGTTGAACTTGATCTGTCCAACCTTGAGCAATTCTGTCTCCAATTGTTGCCAAATTGCTGTCTGTTCCTCAGACAGGGGAGTATCCCACTCTTTGGCACTTGGTCCTGAATGCCATAATGTCTGCAAAAATCTCTTTGCTGGCAGTAGGACAGGACTGACGAGTCCCATTGGATCAAAACATCCCGCAGTCACCTTTGCAACTGTCCTTTTACTTTCTTTCTTTGCTGAACTGTCTTTGGCGTTTTCAGCCACATCTGGTCGCTCTCTGTGTCCCATTTCATTCCTAGGACTGTTGTGACAATTTCCTTGGCTACATCTGACTCTGCCAATTGCCAAGTAAAGCTCTTATTGTTGCTGTTCCATTCTCTCAGATTCATCTGTGCCTCTGTGAACAACACTTTGGATTCCTGGTACAATTCGATTGCTTTCTGCTCTGTGTCCACACTGAGGATCAAATTATCCACATACAGATTTTCATCGATCAATTTTGCATTTTCTGTGCCAGCTTGATTCAGGTGGTATCTGACTGTCAGCGCCAGCAGCGCTGGGCTGCAGATTATACCAAATGGTACTCTGGCAAATCTGTAAATCTGAATGTTGTCCTCCATGGATGGTTTCGTGGGATCTTTGTACCACAGAAATCTTGTTACATCTCTGTCACTGTCCTGTAGACTAATCTGCAGAAATGCTTTCTCTATGTCTGCGACCAGGGCGATTCCATTCAACCGGAATCGCATCAGCATCCCTACCAGCTGTGGTAGTATAACTGGACCGCGGTACATGCACTCATTCAAGCTTGGCATGCCTGGCGGTTTTGCTGAGGCATCATATACCTCTCTGACCTTTGTGGTAGTTTTCTCTGGCGTTATCACTGGTTGATGAGGCAATATATGGAACTTTCTGCCATCCATAATATCCTCTTGGACTTTCTCAATTACTCCTTGCTCCTCCTGTGTTTTCATGATTGCCTGAATTTTCTCCAGTAATTCTGGGTCTCTCTTGAGCCTGTTGGTGAGGTACCTGAACCTCTTGAACGCCATTGCTTTGTTATCTGGGAGTTCATGCAAATTCGGTTTGTACATGAACTTTACAGAGTACCGTCCATCTGGGTTTCTCTGTACACTCTCATTGAATTGCTTGATGGCCTCATCGTCCTCAACGAGGTCTGGCTGGTCCATTATGCCAATGGTATCCAGTCTATCCATGTCTTTGACATTTGGTACAGGAGCAATTGACAACGGTGCTTCCTCATACCACTTTTCTCTCTGAATTTGATGCACAATTGTGTTGACCACCACCGAATATGCGCTATCCGTGGTCCATTGATTTCTGTTGCTCGTCAGCTGCCCACCTCCCATCAGCAATCCCAATTCTGATGGAATGACATACAATCCTGACGGAAGTCTGGTGGTGCTGGTGTTTCTGGACATCAAGTCCCAGAAATAATTCAAGCCCACTATAATGTCTGGCTTGAACTTGCCCTCTGTCCCTTTTTCCTTGGGAATTCTGTCTGCAAAGTAGCTCTCATCCGGGAAGTACTTCTGCAGGTACTTTTCGTCCTGTTCTGACACAGGCACTTTGACTTGTTCTGTGGTCAACGTCGGGACCACATCAGCCACCATATCAACTTTCTGGCCATTTCTGAGCCGCATTCTGAATTCCACTTGCTGTACTACTTTATAGTGCGGCTTTTCATTTCCGAATGTGTACACCTGGATGTGGTGTTCACCTGTACTTTTCAAATTGAGTTTCTTGGCCACTTTCTCTGACATGTACGTTCCCTGGGATCCTGTGTCCAGGAACGCTTGAATCTGTAGTGGTGGCTGTTCAGGCTCCATCTCTGTATCCATTCCTGAAGCCTCAATCACGGTTCTGGCTGTCATCAACATTGACATATTCCTGTTTACTGACAGGTTCACTGACGTATTCTGTTGCTTTGTATTTGGTTCTGTAACCACTGTGCTGGATATGGTTTCTGTCTCTACCACTTCTGGTCCAGCTTCTTCCACAGTGACACAATTCACTGTGGCCTTTCTCTGTTGGCTCTGTGCTGGTCGACCGGCCGTCGGCACAGACTTTCTGCCATTGTTTGCTGATTGCTGGCCATTCTGTTGACCATTCGCTCTGAACGCTGGAATTTGCCGTCCAACGTTTCCATTGCCATTGTCACCAAATTTCTCTGGGCACACCGCAGTGTGGTGCCTATTAGACTTGCAATAGAAGCAACTTCTCGTAAATTGACATTGATTCATGTAATGCCCTTTCTGCAGGCATCTCAGGCATCGCTCTGCCTTTGACAAAATCACTCTCCTTTCTCTGGCAGTTTTGAACTTTGGACACTTATCATTAAAGTGTAATTGCTGTGTGTCATTGCAGAACACACACGGCCTCCCAGGATTCATGAATCCAGCCTGTGGTGCACTCTGACCATTCTGGATCACAGACATGCTCCCTGTGCTGGTCCTTGGGTTCTCTGGCCCTCTGAATCGATTCCCATTGCCTTGGAATCGATTATTGAATTGCTGTGCGCGAGGATTATTCCAGAATCCTTGGCGCGATTGCTGAACTGGTGCCTCAGTTTGCTGTGCGTGCTGTACAGCCTCACTGAGCGCTAGCTGCTGGCCAAACAGCTTTCTGAATTTTTCCACCGTCAAGGCTTCCTCAGTTCCCTGTTCCTTCTGGATTTCTCTGAGAACCTCGGGTGGCACTTTCTGTTGCAGCTGGCTCAACAGCATTGGATGTTCCACTGATTCGCCCAGTGACTCCAACTGCTGGAGCAGCCTTTCAATTGCAGGTATTCCTGGCCTGTCGCAACTTCATGATATTACTCATCAGCGTGTTTCTGACCACAACTGGCTGGTCATATCTCATTTTGAGCATTGCAATTGCGGGTGCATAATTTTCTGCGGTCACACTCAATCCACTGATCATGCCAAATGCTGAGCCTTTCAACAAGCTCCTCAAGTATGAGAACTTGGAAATGTCCTCCAAATCTGTCCGATTGTGAATGTGGGATTCGAACATTTGCCACCATGATCGAAATTTGACAATTTCCCCAGTAAACTGTTCAACTTCCAGTTTCTGCAATTTGACGCTCTTTGCTGTGGTTGCATTGGTTGAACTGGCCCCCGGAGCAGCTCCCTGAGCTGTCAGAGCCATCTGGGCAGCCATCTGCTGTATGAATGCTGTATTGACTTCATACATGGTATTTCCGCTCTGTTGCTGGATCATGTCTTGCAACTCTTCGATGTACACATTCATGGCTACTACTTTCTGTGTCACCAAGTCCGACATATTTGCATATTCCTCATATGAGTCTTGGTATATCTTCTGTTCTTGTTCCATCTGGTCGGGTTCGTCAATGTCCTTGACGATATCCCTCCATGCGTCAAATTGAGTTTTCACTGCATTCATTGCACTTTCCAATTTTGCACCCTCCTGTTTGACAGATGCAATCACTCTTCTCATCTCTGTTCTCTTATCATCCTTTGATGCTTCCGCAAATAGTTCCAGGTCATATTTGGCAAATTCTCTTGCCAATCTACTTTCCACCCTGTGCTTTGCTGGCCCCAGGGTCTTTCTGATGTGACCCGTTGGCGAAACCATTTTCGCTGATGAATTTTCCTTCACTGTTTCTCTTTATAGTGCGTCTCCTGTGACGCTTGTGACGCTTCTCTGCGTGTTTCTGTGTAGTGCTCTGTGCACTACGGATTTGTTGTGCCACGCACAATACCAATGCAGTCCTACAGGCCCCTGACGTGTTCTCACGCGTTGACCTTTACTGCACTGGCACCAGGTGTGTTCCTAAAGCCCCTGACGTGATTGTTTACACGCGTTGACTTCAACACACCGGTCAAATCCACCTGGACAATAAACAAGTTATTTGCCCAGCAGTGTGCGCCCAAAGAGGGTCCGTACACACTCTTTCTGAGCGCTCTGGCGCTCTTTCTGGCACGCCTGTGTGCCTTGTGACCACGCCGGCCACTTGCTTTCCTGAGCGGCTCCTGTGCCGCTGTGCGCAGTGTTGCGCTTGCCGTGTCGCCCGTGACACGTTTCTGTGCACTCTGGTGCACTTTCTGATTCTGGGCAGTGTTTCTGTACACTGCTCTGCAATTGCGCTTGTGCAATGCAGAATTCTGGCACTTTTGTGCTGTCTGATCTGATGGTACCGAGCAGGCACAGCGTGTATATTTGATGGGAGCTCCGCAAAGCCCCTACACGCTACCAAGTATCCTAATACTTGGTTTTCAAATCCACTCTCTGTCAGCTACAGCCCTCTGTCAGCTACAGCCCTTTGTACACTGATACCCCTACTTTTGCACTTCCGAGGTATGAGTCCACTCTTACCCAGTGGAGCGAGGGACCTCCGCGAATGCCCAAAAACAGCCCTTTGACTAGCGTGGCTTTGTGGCGATCCTGTCTCCGTCAGGTCACCCTCCCTTGGCTTAGGAAGGACGTGCGAGCGGTCACTGGCGTCCGGATGTCCAGGAGCGTCCAGCAAAAGTTTGACCACCGTCCGACAATGACTCCTTGTCAAATGCCGGTGCCGCCCAGCGTCTAGCACCTTGCCAGAACACTGGTGAAAGCTGCCTGAAATCCTGACAGGCTTGTCAGAACTCCAGTGTCCTCCGCGCGTGAGCGTAGAACCGCTCCCAGGATGTAGACAGGAGTGCCGTGACTCTGGCACAATGCTGTCTGCAAATCAACAGCCAACGCTCAGCCAAGGCCAATTGATGTTCAGCAGGACTTTTGAAGTTCTGCCAACTGCCGCACAATGTCCGTTCCGGCTTGGTGATAGCACAATGTCATGCAATCACCCTGCTCGCTGCGCCATGTGATGAAGCCACCGAAGTCAGCGTCTTCTACCACCGAATCCGGCTGCTTCAAGACCGTAGTGAGAAACGGCCTTTAGAGTGGTTGATTTCCCGTTGTTGCCGAACGTCCACTTGTCGACAGCCAAGTTGAGTTTATTTCGTAGTTGCGTGTTGAAAGGGGGTTCGAATTGTTTCAGGTACTTTATTTCGATCAGATACAGCGTGTTACAAAAGCGCAAAGCCTAGCGAGCTTCCTAGTCGAAGTTTCTATCGCTAGCTTATTTTGTTCACTTGGGGTGGGTCCGCAGACTGAAGTAAAAACTCTCAAAGTAGCTAAGACACGGAAATCACGTATAGAAAAACAGCTACAGTAATTTCCTAATACAAATGCACAAATAAACCACTAATATAGCAATAAGACACATTTAACAGAAACAGTTGGCTTATTCTATGCGTGCATACATTCAAACAATTATGGTAAAGAAATACCAAGTACAAATTGGGTTAATAGAAAAACTATTAATCTTGAGAGGCGCGAAGTCGGCAAACTCGGCCGATTTACTAATTTGCTTCAATTTGTCAGAAAACATTGACGCACATTGGAACTAATAAGATAGGGTTTGAAAACTGTAAATAGTAGTGTAAATGTTCCTAATGACGTAAATAGAATAAGGTATATTCAACATGATAATAATAATCACTTCCTGGAAACGTATGTTGAATAATCTAGCAAATTGGGACTTATTTGAGGTAAATGGGTATTGTAATTGAGCAGAGTTTATAATATATTCGATTGAGCAAGGTATTATAATTATTAAGTAAATATAAATAGTTGTGAACAGGGTTATGACAATTATACCTATGCGAAGGGCTTTGTAAAGTAAATGCTAGTTGCACGCAGGGCACCATTTCTCTATTAGGACGCTGGCCTAGATAATTACGCAGCACGTAAATATTTACAAGATTTGACTTTTGTAAACTGCAAGTAAACTATGCAAATGTATGTATAATCATGATCAGAAAATTACGGCGAGTTGAATGAGCCTAATTTTATATTAATACACCTAATAATAACATATTTGACCTTTTAACCTAAACATTCCACATAAACCTATCAATAACTTATAGAACACTTTCCTAATTGAATATTCTCCATGGATACGTAATAAGTGTAGGAAATACAATTTGCGGTAAATTAATATGGTGCATGAAATGTAAATTGGTGCAAATAGGTAAATAGATAAATATGAGCCTAATTATCAATTCTCTGTATTTCTTTATCCATCCATTTTGCCACGGTCAGCACAATACGTAATTGGCATTGTTATCTGGCGGGACGGCCCTTTGAAGTCTGGACTGACGCCAAGAGTATTTCGTGGGTAAAGAATCCTAATTTAGAGACTACCCCGCACGCCATGCTACACAAGTTCGCTTTAGCAATTACGCCGTACCAAATCACGTTCAAGCACTTGAGGGGAAAAAGCAACGAATTAGCAGATGCATTATCTAGAAGACAAGACGCGCCAGTGGTATTCGACGAGAAAAAGGACCTGGATGAGGCTTTTGAGCAGTTTGCACAAGTTACGTGCCGTGAAATCGCTATCCCGCACGATAAGCAGGTTACGGTAGCTGCGGCGAGCAGGGCAGCGTACCAGCCAATCAGCGAACGAAGTGGCTTAAACGAGGAGGCGGAGTTACTGTGACCAATCAGCGACCGGACGCGCGGGCGAAAAGAGGCGGAGTCACCTGGGCTGCGAGAGCGGCAGCAGAATGCGGAAGCGCCTGGAACTGGAACAATGGCTGGTGGTTCAGGAGCCGGAAATGAACGTGTTCCGGGTTTAACGAGTGTAACCAAGCGCAGTACAATCATGGCGCTACCTCCCATGACTTCGGTTGATAAGTTGAAGCGACTACAAGCAGAAGAACCGTACATAGCCACAACTATAGAAGTGTGTCGCGCAGATAATTTTTACAGCGCCGCGCCGTATTTTATTGATCAATACGGTTTATTACGTCGCCAAGCGGGAACGTCCCAGATACCAGGTATACAGCTATACGACCCAGTGTGTATCCCGTCGGAATTAGTTCCATTCGTGTTAGAATTAGCTCACAATCACCCCACGGCGGGCCATTTAGGAATAATAAAAACATTTGAAAGGTTGCAGGAATTCGCGTGGTTTCCAGGAATGCGGCCAGAAAGTGCGCGCTGGGTTGCTACTTGCCCTTCGTGCAACGCCAAGAAAGGTCTCAGAGCGGCAATGCGAACTCAAATGGTGTGCCGCCAGGTAGCCAAAAGGCCAGGTGATGTGATAGCAGTAGACGCAATAGGACCTTTACTAACCACGAAACGCAGAAACCGACATGTGTTAGTATTTGTTGATCAGTGCACACGTTTTGGGATTGCCGTGCCCGTTCCCGACATAAAACAAGACACAGTATCATTTGCATTTTTGTTGCACATTTTGCCTATATTTAGTGTGCCGGCCATTATACTCAGTGATAACGCCCCTAGCTTTACTGAGGGCACTTTTGCCAAGCTTTTACAATATTTGAACGCGACTCAACACACGTCTTTTGCGTACACCCCCAAGAGTAATGGAATGGTGGAACGTAGGAATGGTGTTCTGATGGAAATAGTATCCCACTATGTAAATCGTACACATGACGATTGGGACATACATTTAGGCGCCGCTGTACATGCGTACAATACATCGAAACACCCTTCTTTGCAAACCACCCCCTATGCGTTGCTATTTGGCAAGCCTGCTGCGTCCATGTGGGAGCGTATGATCGAGCCTCCCCCTGACACCGAGGCATTGCCCTCATTGCCGCATAAGCGCGCTCTTATAAATGAATTAGGCGCGCGTCTGACCACAGCGCGAGAAGCAGCGCACACCGCTTTAGCAAAGGCGCAGCAAAAGGAGCAATTTTACGCCAATTGCCGTGCGCGCCGATTGAATGTGCAACGCGGGCAAGCGGTACGCGTGTACACGCCGCGTATTACTCAGTTGACGGGCCCTAGTAAGAAATTCGCGCCTCGCTTTATCGGTCCGTATGAGTGCATTGATTATGCCCACCCATTAGTGACTTTGTTCAACAATATTAATAAGAAAATATATGTAGTTCATGCAGATCGTTGCAAAGCAACCAGTGAATATTTAATTCCCCCTTCTTACAGTGAATTATACGGCGACGACTAAAATGGATTAATTAGCTGATTAATTAGCCGTTATGACCATCGCCGTCGCATCGAGCAACACGGAACCAGGTATAACAGGTGTGATGTGTGTGTGAAAGTGTGCGTGTGTTTTTTAGGAAGCTTGTGCACCCCTTTTGCCCACGGGCAACTGGACCGCACGAGTTTTTATTGCTTTCCCCGTTCATAAAAACCTTCGCAATTAATTATCTTATCACATTGTTATAATTATAATGGCTTCGGCTTCTCGCAAACGCCCATTTGAAGGTGCAGACGCCCCGCCCATAAAGTCCAAGGAGACAAATACGCATGGTGCCTGCGGCGGTGGAACCATTCCCCCGCGACAACTTTACCGCGCGCAGCAGATGCAAAACGGACCGGAAATCTACCCCAGCAGAGGGAAATTCGAAGGTTGGGTAGATAGAGTGTATATTGACACGGGCGCCGACGGGCATGTTGAGTATCAGTGCCATGTGAGAATTTCTGAGCAAACGATGGCGATACTCAGCGAAAATGAGCAGTGGGTGAATGCGGATGAGGCCTATCCGTATTTTTATTATTCAAATAAGCGGGCCAAAGCGGCCAGGGACAAACGGACCACCCAGCTGGTGGATTTGTGCGCAAGAATTCAGAAACAACACCCCTCGATGTTTCTGCCCCTGGTGCGCCATGGAATGCGTTTCTCGGCGACCGCGATCGCACAGAAAATAGAAAATCCAAGGTACTGGGAGTTCACCGGCATCGCGATATGGGGTAATCAGACAAAGTGCCCCTTAAACGTTGCCGCCCCAGTGGTAGTGAGTACGCAGGGCACGCGGCGCATCACTCAAGCGGCACGTACATTGACGCGCGGCGACACTTCCGGCTACCAGCCCTATACGAGCGACTGGAAAACGGCGCGGCTGCGAGCGGCCTTCACGCCGTCGAATTACAAGAATTTGGAACCGCTGGGCGCGGCGGAGCGGGGCGATGCCGGGCCGGAAAAGTTGGTCATTTTGCACAGAGAGTATGTGAGTGACAGCAGAGTGGAAAATTTGAGTGCTGGACAGTTGGGGCTGGCCCACGTCGAATATCACGACCTGAACGATTTGGACGTGTTCGGCGACGAATTTTACGGCCATGCGTACGGGCTGCAGGTCGCCACGGCCGAGGACATCAGTAATTCGGGCATCCAGCCAGATACAGAGAATCGAGACAGCATGGACATATTTCTCAGGTACAAATTGAGCATTTTAGCAGCGGCCCACTGCTACAACGAGTCATTTTTGCGGTTTCGGGAGAAACGCGCAACGGATGTGTGCGCACATGTGTTCTGGGAACACACGCCGCAGGGCACTGCATGCGACATTATGGTGCGCCGCCCCGACCCAGAGGAATTACAAGCTGACACTTTTGAGGGACCAGAAGAGCAGCGCGTTTGTTTGCTGGAGCAGGTGAATACGCAGACACAGCTGCTGAACCAGGCGACGCCCATGTCCGTGTTGAGTCTGGTGCAGGCCCGACAAGATGAAGACAAACCAGCGGCGGGCAGCCCCAATTTGTCAGTGAGAATTACCAGTGTGGAATCAGAACCAACTACTACAATGCTGCATGCAAAATTGGACATGGCGGCATCGCAGTCAGCACTGCCCCGTACCCTGGAGAGTGGAAGGTACATGGTGCGCGGCTCAAACGACTCGCCCAATTATGACCAAACCATGCGGTCACTGCAAGCCGCCCTGAACAAAGCGCCGGTCGGCTGGGTGCCAAAAGTGGTTCAGGGGTCAAAAGTACTCACCCTGGAGGCGCAAATCCAATTAGCTGTGATATTGAATTTGCGTCTGCTGGATGACGAAACTGACTGGGCGCTAATTAGCCACGAGGCTAATGAGTTGTACGAATCATTGTTCAGGGGAAAAAACGAACAAATGATTCAGGCCAAATTAGGTGAGTTTCTGCCGCAGCAAGGCCAGGTAGAAGTTTTAGGAGCTGTAATCACGGCCGTGCAAATGCGCAAACCCCTTTTGATTATGTGTGACTCGCCTTTCGGGTCCGGGAAGACGACCACACAAAATCAACTGGCGTATGTGTGTTCACGCGGCTATAATTACTATAACTCGAGACCCAGGGTGCGCGCGGGCTCTGACTTGCCATCAGACAAGCAGCCGAACGCCAAATACCATTCGACGCTCATCACGTGCACGGTCAACTCGGCGGCTGACGAAGGAGCGCGCAGGGCCCTGACCAACCTGAATAAATTAGGGCAGCAGGATATTTTTGGGGCTTTGGAAGTTTTGTTGCGGGAACGTGCGAAATGGACCGCTATGGCTGATACGCCATTTTCTGAAATGCAAAAACTGGAGGGTTTTGAAGAATTTTTGAAATTAAGAGCGGCATTTCCGGTGCGTGTTTTGAGCCCCATGTGGGAAAGTGACCCCTCTTATAGCACCACCCCCGCGACCCAATTACCAACCCTGCACACCCTAGCACAGCGAACCGGCCACAACATTGTCCGCCTCAGCCCCAAATGGACGGCAGCGCTGGAAAAGTACGACGGCGCCAAGAAAGACTACGAACTGGTGGACAAAATTATCAACAACTGCACGGACGACGCCGTTATACGCGCGCAGCTGACCGAACAGGTGCCATTTCTCACCGCCGAAGATGGAGACAAACAGCCATTCGATGACTTCGAGGCAGGCGTGGCGGGCGCCCGGGCTGGAGAGGCTAGCTTAGCTGACCAGGGATTCTGGGGTAAGGTGCTGCGTAGGGCGCTGTCTAAATATGTCAGGTCTACGGTCAGGCTGCACCGGGTGTTCTTGGAGGTGGTGCAGCCCGGTCAAATCCATGTCACTTTAGACTCCGCCAACGACGCCCGTATAAAAAGTGTGACGGCGTGTGCGGTAATTGTTGATGAAGCGTCTTTGGCGTCTGACGCTGCCGTAATTAGCGTGGTTCAGGCGGCTCAGCTCCCAGTGAACGGCATGCTACTTCTATTTGGAGACAGTAAACAATTGACGCGTATGATTCGCGTGCAAGACTGGGTGGAGCCCGTCCTGAAACCCGACCCCACCCTCATTGATAGGCTCACACAATATCAACTATGTCCCGTGGTTCACTTGGAAACAGTGTTCCGCGGGCATCGCCAGCTCATTCAGGCTAACTCGGTGGCGGCGTACAATGGACTGCTACGCGCCTACAACGACACAGCAGTGCACGGCGCCACCATGTTGCCTTCGCCTGGCGACTTCGAGGACGGCGTCATGCTGTCATCGACGTTGGTGCACCAGGGCTGCGAATCGAAAGAGGGCATGTCTATTATCAACAAGAAGGAACTGCGCATCATCCTGCACCTGTACGATTACCTCGTGGCCACGGTGAAAGAAGATCCCACCCTACCCTGGGCAGATCTCACAGATCCCGCTAGTTTGCTAATTGTGTGCTTTTATGCGGCGCAGGCGCGCGCCCTAATCAGTTGACTAGTAGCCCATACAGAACACGACGCGGCCTACTGGGCCACCCGCGTAATTACTGCCGACAAAGCACAGGCCCGCGAAGCGGAAGTGGTCATCATTTCCTGCGTGCGCGGCAGCACGCCAACCGACTCTGCCCAGCTGGACGCCGATCCCAAGAAGGCGTACGGTAGAGTTGGATTTGTAGCAGAGTTGCCCCAGGGAAACGTAGCCACCTCCCGCGCCAAATGTGTGCGCATCGTGGTGGCCAATGCCGAGACCATGTTGTGGTCAACCTTTTTCCACCGGTTTCTGACGGTCGAGCACAAAGCCGACCGAATTTACTCTTACGAATCGGGCCAAATCTGGGGAAATGTGCTGGGATTTTGGCCACCGGAATGGCGCCCATGGGCTGACTTGAAAGAACTGATCGGACCGGATAGATACCCGGCCCTTGAAGAAGAACTGCAGGCGGAAGTTTTATCCGATATTGAAACCGCCTCCTCGGGCTCTGACTCCTCCGCAGACGCACGGGAGGAAGTTGTGCAGGTGGTGGAGGAGGTAGTGCCCGTTGTCGAGCCAGTTTACCGTCCTAATGAAGAATATTCCCCCATTAGCAACGACATGGCGGCCATGGCACTGCAGAACGTAGCCGAGCCCCCCTCGCCGCCGCCCGAGCACCACGACGCGGTCGAGGCCATCCCACTGCCACCGGAGGAGGCTCCAGCGCAACAGGTAGAACACCACATGGAAAATGGTAATTGTGAAAATTGATACAAAACAATTTTTGTCAAAACCAGTCATAATAATGTTGAGGTGTAATAATTCATGCACAACTTTTTGTCATCAGGAGAAAACAGACAACTTTGTAACAAAAAACCAGTAATTAGAAACATACTTGTTAGTATTCCATGAAAACAATTAGAAAATCTTGTCGGCGATCAATTTTCACACGCACGGACTGCGACATGTCGGTCGAGCAGGTAATTTGAATGTTGACCCCAAACTGCCCGTCCAACAGTGGCACGAGGCTGTGAAGTAACACTAATTAGTAATCTACTTAATTAGTTTTCAAAAAAAAAAAAATTTTCAAAAAGAAAAAACTTCTCTCACATCGAGCCCTGTGCGGGAACCAAAATTTCGAAGTTTCGGGCACAAAAAGCTGGCACGGCAGAAAGCTGATGCCATAATTCGAATGAAGACGAGCCATATTTGCATCCCCAGGGCATGTGACTGCCACGGCCGTCCACCGAAAAATGCAGAGAAGGCATGATTTTTGAATAATCAAAAAACAGTGCAAAACACTTTTTCTGAACATGTCGTTTTTAGCCCGGAGGTAAAAATTAATGGCTGGTGGGATTGTAGGTGGAAATATGGCTAGCCAATCATGCGTAAAAACGTAACGACAATTTTGTGCAGACACTCCGACGACTCAAGGACGACCATGTGTGACTGAATGACGGCCCGCGGTGCACAGGGAAGTCACAGTGAACGTGCGGTTTGCTGTGCACTGCAAATCCGCCAACGAAGCCGCAGCCCCAGGACGGTACCCCTGAATGGACACTACTGCGGCCATGATTTTATTAAATATTTTCCTTTCCGTTAATTACGTAATTACTTCCCGTGTGATGTTAATTTTTCATTCCATGTTTTATTAATTAAGCTAATTAGGTTACCCGCATTTTAAGTTAATTAAGTGAGTATTTTCGTTTTTTAAATGCATTTCCCAATATGTACTTTCGAATGTTATAATTTTTAGGTTTTTATCAAGTTTACATTTTTGGTCAAAAGGGTGCAGTGTCTGGGAATGGGTTAGAAAGGCTTTAATGTTTCTAGTTAAGCTAAAGGGTGTTGACTCTGTTAAACGCTTAGACGCCCCGATAGATAACATTCAGAAAATTCCCCGACCAAGTGCATTTTTATTTAGGACTAGGTAATGGGTGGAAAAGTGGCAAACGGCAATTATTGTCGGCATGCGACTGCAAGACACATGCAGAGCACAGTTTACAGTGAAGAGCACAGCTGTGCCAACTAATTATTCCCATCACCCAGGGTGATTGGTGAACTCGCAAGTGCTAGTGTCTTGTGGCGTGTGTTCAGGCCCGAAGTTCCAACCCTTACCCGGCAATGCAATAACCTTGAACAACCCCCGCAAATGAGCGTTCTTTCTGTGGCCTTGGTCGGGCGCGCTATAAAATATTTTCACCTAAAGGGGCGCAGGTTGATAACACGTGTCACACCACCTGCTCTAGACTGTACCGTAACCTCTGAATAGAAACCCAGTTCCTGACACTCACCTACGAGATAATTAGTATTTTAATTACGTCATTGATAATCACAGTTACTTCACGCTTGGTTTAATTCACGTTTGCAACCGTTTATTTAATTAGTTATTTTTTCCCGCGTTTCATTAAATTACTTGTGCCTTGTACGCTACGTTAACAGTTTTTCAGTGATCATTGATTCGCCTTATAATTCGCTCATTACGGTTAATTGTTGTGTCTCAGATTTAGTATTCATTTCTTTTATGGTAGATTTTTGGTGATTATAAAACGCGCTGATTTTACATTTTTTCACCCACTAGAGGCTATACGACTCACTTGAGCTATTGTGAAATTGACTCTGATTATATTGCTAAATAAAGTTCCCGTGAATCCAACTTGGTCCCCCTGAAGCATACTAACTGCTTGAATTTTAACTTGAATTTTATTAATTACGGCTTTATTTTATTTACGGCTTATTAACAAGTAATCGAAGTAATCCGCCGGCTGCAATTACGAAAGGGAATTGGTAAGTTGCCATGTCCGTCCTCAGGAACTGTCAGGACCAGGCTGTCCGGGAGGGGCACATACAAACTGGGGTACACGGGGCACATACAAATTTGCATGTGCCCAAACTTGGAAACATACATTTCTTTTTCAGTTTGTATGTGCCCAAACTACCGGGCACATGCATGTTTGTATGTGCCCGCGGCCGGGCACATGCACGCGCGCGCGCGTGTGTATGTTTCCAAAACGCGGGCACATACATTTTTTTAGAACTCTGTATGTTCCCGTTACTGGGCACATACATGATTCCGAGGTGATTGTATGTTCCCCAGCGCGGGCACATACAAATTTTGTACAATTTTTTTTGATAAGTATAGTCGCAGACATGATATTACACAGGTTTGGTCCACTTATGTTTCCCTTCGCTGAGCGTCAATGAAATTCAACATCTTACTGAACAGCGAAGTGCGATACATCTTAAATACGGTAGAAAAACGGTGCACAGTGGGTCGTGAATATGTCAATATGTATAGTCGACGGACATATCATTCTACAAAATTGGAAAGTTATATTTTGTTCTTGTAGAGCGAACGAGAAAGGAATTGAGTAAAAAAGAAAATACAAAGATAGTAAGAAGGAAAATAAAAATGTGCTGTTCTTTACTCGTTTACTCCAATTTTTGTGCCGATAGGTACTGCAAATTTTTGATTATACGTTTACCTACGTTTAATCTAATTCATATTTAGAAAAGTTACACGCTATCGATTCATTTTGACAAAAACTTGTTACGTTCAAAATTTTGAATTCAGAAAACGTTCCCGCTTTGTATTTATTCAGATCCAGACGACGCTTGGATGGCATCATGCCAAAAAACTCAACTACACTTTGACGGGGGTTCGAATTGCGCGGGCACAATTGAATAGTTTCATTCCGTATATGCGTCAGCAAGTATTCCTTCAAGTATTCAAGATCCAATGAGTATCGCCACACGGAATGATGCTTAATAAAGACTGGTCAGTATGCCCTGTACAATTTTGGCTGACATTTGAAGAAAATGTCTGAAAAGATGATGACAAAAATAGACGGGCAATCTTCAATAGAAGGGAGGGTAAAAAAGTTGTTGAAAAAATAGAAGGGCTCGTTCTATTAGACGAAATACGGTATTTAGTGGCGTGCTTGTAAAGTGGTATACTCTGGCATGAAAAGTGACACATAAATTTGACATGTGAAAACATGTCTGGGGCTTGAAAACGGCACGCTTCAGCAAGTAAAATGGAGCATTTTAGATGAAAAACGTGAGCATGTAAACCATAAGGGATGAAAAACGGAATACACTCTTAGAAAAGCGGTCTCAAATACATACGCAAAGTGCTGGAACGCCTGGTTATTTTGTCCTTGTTTTTTTTTGTGCCTTGGCTGGAACTCTTCTAACCTTCTAACTCTTCAATTACTTCAACCCATTCTAATGTTTTGTCAAGTGCAAAGATACAAAACGTACCCAGTGCGCGGCCAGCTGGTAATTTTTCCCCTCCATATTTCTAGGCTTGTGAGACCGCCCCTCAGGCAAAAATATGCTTTATTTATTGGTCCCCCAGGGCCGCGTAAAAATTTTACCACAGCTGTCCAGTTTATGCGCTCAAAAACCACACTCCCCCAAATGTACCGCAAGCAAGACTGCGCAATTGCGCGTCTAGTGCAAAGTGCAAAAAATGCCTCCCCCCCACAATTATCAAGCATTTTTTTGGCTGTTCGGTAAGTGTTGGCTAGGGGAAATGGGGGGTGGCGCACTTCAAATGAAAAAAAACTGCCGGGCAAAAGTTAAGTTTGGGGCCGCGCCATAGGTTGCGTGCAGGTGGGCGCGGGGGGGGCGGCTGTTTGCAATAAAAAAACTGCCCGCAAAAGTTACGTTTGGCGTGGTGCAGTAGGTTGCGTGGGCGCGGGGGGGGGGCGTTTGAAATAAAAAACCGCGACATGTGCAAGTGTGCTTTGGCTGGCAGGAAATGGGGATAATCCCCAAAAGTTTGGTCGCGTTGCGTTGGTTGGAATGGGCGGCGCCCTTTGAAATAAAAAAACGCGACATGCGCAAGTGCACTTTGGCAGGAAATGGGGATAATCCCCAAAAGTTTGGTCGCGTTGCGTTGGTCGGAATGGGCGGCCCCCTTTGAAATCAAAAAACGCGACATGCGCAAGTGCGCTTTGGCTGGCAGGAAATGGGGATAATCCCCAAAAGTTTGGTGGGTTGCGTGGGAATGGGCGGGGCCCTCTGAAAAAAAACTGCGCAAGTGCGCTTTCGCTGGCAGGAAATGGGGATAATCCCCAAAAGTTTGGTCGCGTGGGGAATGGCGCGTGGGGAATGGGCGGCGCCCTTTGAAAAAAAACTGCCCACAAGCGGCTTGGCTGGCAGCCACGTTTGATTTTTCTGATTGATTTGATTTGGTTACCTGAAGTCAGGAACATTGACTATAAGGCGATATAGGAACATATCCACAAAAAATGGATATTTTTGACACAAATCACCACTTATAATGCTATCCCATGGCTCAACAGCCATTATATGGTCATATATAACATCACAGAGTATTGCCACTGTCTGATATACCTATATATGTTGACACAAGGTCATATCTGGGAGCTTTTTAAAAAAAACGTTTTTTATTCAAATGTTGCTTGTTTTTTAAAAAACGTTGTTTAAAAAAAAAAACATTGAGTTAAAAAACAACATTTTTTTCCAACCCTAGGCAGGAAAGCATTGTTAAGACACGATAATAAAAAAACAATACGCGTCTGCATCATTGCCCGGCCTACGCTGGAAGCAGGGGTCTTGTAGATTTGGATAGATAGTAAATCAGATAAATAGTAAATAGGGTTCAGATAAATAGTAAATAGGGTTCAGATAGATAGTAAATAAAAAACTATAAAATGGTATGAAAATTAGGGATTTTGATCAAAAATTGCAACAAAATTTCTCAAAAATTGCTCCAGATAGGTAGGTAGCTGAGCAATTTGGGGGGGGGCAACCCCCCCCCCCAGCCCCCCCCCCCTAGGAGACCCCTGGGCTACTATACCCTAACCCCCCCCCAAATTGGCCAGCTATCTATCCATCTGATGCGATTTTTCAGAAACTATACCCCAACTATACCCCACCCCAACTTAGCCATTTTTCACCTACTTTTAGCGATTTTTCTCCCTTTCTTTTCTTCTACCCCTATATATTGAACCCCTGAACCCCCCCCCAGAAAAATTTTCAGCTATCTATCCCTCAGAGAAGCGATTTGCTATCCATCAACCCTGGGAGGATCAAAATCTAGAATACCCCTGATTGTTGGTGTAGTTGATGTCATTTTTTGTGACTGACCAAAAAAAGACATAGTGAGCCTTGAGTGTGCCTACTCCGCAGTCACCAACCAAGTCACGCTAAACCAGAAGAGGTCATCAGAAATGACTGGCTGATGAATTACGCGTAGTTTCTGATGGCACAACTAGACCCACTATGGACTGGAATGAAAATCTAAACAGGGACACCAACTACACCAGAAGAAAATGACGCCTCACAATTACACACACATACTTTTAAATTGGAAAAAATCATTCCCCATTGCGTGATTTTCACCCTAAAAAATCCCCCCAAAAAAACTTTGCTGTAATTCCAAACTTTTTTGGCATCGATACCCATACCCGAACCCAGAATTTTGAAATTCCCAACCCTAGCAAAAGCAATGACACTGAGCTTTTATGGCCCTACACAGCTAGTTGACAAGGACACTAAACTGGTCTACTGGTTCCCACAAAATAGTAAATAAGCTAAAGTTGACATGCGATTACTCAGATCAGGGGTCTCCTAGGGGGGGGGGGGGGGGCTGGGGGGGGGGCTACCCCCCCCCCCAAATCCGCCAGCTATCTATCTATCCCAGAGGCCGCTCAGCTATCTATCTATCCTGAGGCAAAATTTTTGGCTACTACCCCCAAAGACCCCCCCCCCCAAATCGCTCACCTATCTATCTATCTAGAGCGGTTTTTGAGAAATTTTCCCCAAATTTTCACTCAAAGTATGTCATTAAAAAAGCCTCATTGAACTTTTGAAAGTGCGTCGATATTTAACCTAAAGTGTATCGTTAAAAAAGCCATTGTGTCGTTTCGTAAGCCAAAATACAATAATATAAATATAAATAGGTACAACCCATGCACACGTCTGATATACCTATACATGTTGACACAAGGTCATATAAAAAAAACGTTTTTTATTTAAAAAACGTGTTTTTTTTAAACAACGTTTTTTTGTAAAAAAACATCGAGTTTAAAAAAAACGTTTTTTTTCCAACCCTAGATAAATATCTGGGCGGTTTGGGGGGTAACCCCCCCCCCCCTTTCCTACCCCTGACTTAAATACCTATACTTTACTACAACCTTGCATGAAATAATAACCCCCCCGCTCGAAACTCCCCCCTGTAAAAATAAACCCAATTTCAAGGAAATATGGTAGATACATGTGAAATACAAATTGACACTTCACTCTTGTTATGAAACAATTACAAAAATACAAATACAAATGCAAATACAGTAGTAAATAAGCTAAAGTTGACATGCGATTACTCAGATCAGGGGTCTCCTAGGGGGGGGGGGGGGGGGCTGGGGGGGGGGCTGCCCCCCCCCAAATCCGCCAGCTATCTATCTATCCCGGAGGCCGCTCAGCTATCTATCTATCCTGAGGCAAAATTTTTGGCTACTACCCCCAAAGACCCCCCCCCCCCAAATCGCTCAGCTATCTATCTATCTGGAGCTGTTTTTGAGAAATTTTCCCCAAATTTTCACTCAAAATCAATAATTATCGCACCTTTTTATAGTTTTTCATCTTCAAAATTGTGCTCTCCAGCTATATGCATGGTTATATGCCTGTGTTTAGCCATTTTAAACCTACTTTTAGCCACTTTTAACCAATTACTAGCGAATTTTCCCCTTTCCGCCTTCTATGCACTGAAAAAGCCTATAAATTTTGCCCCCGCGAGCCCCCCCCCCCAGAAAATTTTTTCAGCTATCTATCCCTGGGAGGAGCGATTTGCTATCTATCCAGCCCCCGCGAGGGCCAAAATCTTGGAGACCCCTGACTCAGATGGAATACAGTAGATTTCATTGTGAAGCGTGCGGTCTAGGGAAAGCTTAATGCGCCTTGTGTGCGCGGCGCGGGCACCTATGTGTACACCACTGATCACTAACATCCAACCATGAGCGATTTTTTTTAAAAGTTCGCCACCCCCAATCTAGGACTTATCGGTTGGGTGTGTTCCATGAAAAATAAAGTTTAAACATTTGTCTAAAAAAGTATATGGGCACTAGGGTGTCAACAAAAACTTTTTGGCGGAAAACGGAAACGGAAACGGAAAATTTTTTGCACATCCCGGAAAACGGAAACGGAAACGGAAAATTTTTTGCACTTGCCGGAAAACGGAAAACGGAAAAATGGAAGGCCGGAAAACGGAAACGGAAACGGAAAAATTTGCTGAAATTATGCCGGAAACGGAAAAAATTTGATGAAATTTTGCCGGAAATGGCAAAAAATTTGCAGAAATTTATCCTGAATTTAAAAAATTTGCAGAAATCTCACTAGAAATAGGAAAAATTCACTTCATTAAGAACCTGCATGCATTTTTACCAGTTTGGCTGAAACAGAAAACAGAAAATTGAGCTGGAAAGTGGAAAAAAGTTGGAAAAACAGACAATTGAACCGGAAAATAATAAAGGCGGAAAAACTGAAAAAAATTGCCGGAAAACGGAAAATGAGCCGGAAAAACGGAAACGGAAACGGAAAAAAAATTTAGCAGCCAGAAAACGGGAACGGAAACGGAAAAATATTTGCCTGCGGAAAGCGGAAACGGAAAACGGAAAACGGAAAGTTGACACCCTAATGGGCACCCCCCGCTGAAACCCCCCGTGGGCCGTGTAAACGGCCCACACTTTTTTTATACAATTTTTCGCTGATCACTCAAGTCCAATCGCGAGTTATAATTCACTGAAATCATGTCTTTCATAGCCGTTTTTTGGCCTGAAAAACAGAACAGGCTCATGGCGAAGTGCCAAAAGCCATTTCAATGGCATTTTTACCTTTCAAAATAAGATAATGATATTTTAATTTTGTATTGCTTTGTACCGCGGAATGCATGCTGTCGTCATTCTTATCGCAGAACTTTCTTGTGCTGCGAAACGTGATTGGAAAAAAACTTCCACATGAAAGAGGAAGCCAAAGGCATTGTTTTAAAACTTACTGCGCGGAAATACACCCTCCCAAATTTTTGAGAATATGCGAGGCAAAATTTAAAACACCTTGCTACATTTTCATCTCTACTAATTTTCTTCCCGGATTGAAATTTAGTGTCTTCTTAAAACTTCGCCTCGCATATTCTCAAAAATTTGGGAGGGTGTATTTCCGCGCGGTAAGTTTTTAAAGAATGCCTTCGTCTTCCTCTCTCATGTGGAAGTTTTTTTCCAATCAAGTTTCGCAGCGCTAGAAAGTTCTGCGATAAGAATGACGACCGCGTGCATTCCGCGGTACAACGCAATACAAAATAAAAATATCATTATCTTATTTTGATAGGTAAAAATGCCGTTGAAATGGCTTTTGGTACTTCGCCATGAGCCTGTTCTGTTTTTCAGGCCAAAAAACGGCCTCGAAAGACAGGATTTTAGTGAATTGTAACTCACGATTGGAGTTGTGTGATCAGCAAAAAATTGTATGAAAAAAGTGTGGGCCGTTTACACGACCCACGGGGGTTTCAAGCGGGGGGTGCCCATATACTTTTTTAGGCAAATGTTTAAACTTCATTTTTCATGGAACACATCCAACCAATACGTCCTAGATCGGGGGTGGCTAACTTTTTAAAAAAAAATCGCTCGTGGTTGGATGTTAGTGATCAGTGGTGTACATTAAAAAACGACCAAAAACGCCAAACGACCCCCGCCAAACGACCCCGCAACTCAAACAGAACCCCATCCCCCAGACAGACCTGCCGCGGCGGAATAAACGCGCAGTGGGTGGCGACGGCAAGCGGCCCACGGCGCCGCATTCAAACTGCAACACGAGTCGGACTGCGGCGCGGCGCTGGTCGAAACGGGCGGTGGAAATGAACCCGCGGCAAGAAATGCCCACGTCCGAGCTACTGCACTGTGAGCGCGGCTGAATATAGAAATCTGTGTGGGGGGATGGGCATTTTAAATTTTGTAATGTTTAAATGCTTTGGAGATAAGTTGGAAATGAGTGGAGGGAAATGCCGCGCGACAGTGCGATTGCCGAGATAAAATGGCCTAGAAATAAAAAAAGAGAATGGGTGGGTAAAAAAAATGAGAATGCGCGGGTAAGTATTTAAGAATACGGAATGAAACTATTCAATTGTGCCCGCACAATTCAAACCCCCGTCACAGTGTAGTTGAGTTTTTTGGCATGATGCCATCCAAGCGTCGCCTGGATCTGAATAAATACAAAGCCGAATGTTTTCTGAATTCAAAATTTTGAACTTAACAAGTTTTCGTCAAAATGAATCGATAGCGTGTAACTTTTCTAAATATGAATTAGATTAAACGTAGGTAAACGTATAATCAAAAATTTGCAGCACCTATCGGCACAAAAATTGGAGTAAACGTGTGCGTAAAGAACAGCACATTTTTATTTTCCTTCTTACTATCTTTATATTTTCTTTTTTACTAAATTTGTTTCTCGTTCGCTCTACAAGAACAAAATATAACTTTCCAATTTTGTAGAATGATTTGTCTGTCGACTATACCACCGCCACAAACACTAAATTTATTTTATGTATGTGCCCAAATGTGGAAACATGCATCATTATTTTTCCGTGTATGTTTCCAAAGGCGGGCACATACAATTTTTTAAAAGCATGTATGTTTCCAAAGCTGGGCACATACATGTTTTTCTGAAATGTATGTGCCCCAAATCATGGGGAACATACACGCGTGTATGTTTCCAAGCGGGGGCACATGCATAGTTTTCAAAAGTTGTATGTGCCCCAAGCGGGGCACATACATTCTTTTTATCGCGTGCATGTGCCCAAATATGGGGAACATACATAGCGGGCACATGCAGGGGCACATACGTATGTGCCCCTCCCGGACAGCCTGGTCAGGACCCCAAGGGGTACTGGCGCCGTTCCTGATTTGCGTGTAAAATCCCCGTACCATAAAAACAACCATTCATTTAATTACGCACGCAATTAAAAGCGCAAAGGGACCGGAATTTACAATTCTCCGCCGCGGCAAATTCGACGAGTGGCGTATTTTTGTGGAAAAAACGGAAACTAGTAAAATTAGTAAAAACGTAAAATATCTGACAATATGTGTATTTTTCCAGGCATACCTCATACTGGACACTTCAAACAGGAGTGTTTCCCAATGTGTGATCTTATGTGTGGTGTGTCAAATTTATGACAGGCACATGTTTATTTTGCATATACCAATCATGTCAGGCATGTTCGTACACTTTGTGTGTTCCCACCCCCATCATGAAAAAATTCACAATCTGAAATAACCAGCATTTGCCTGCCAACAAAAAACAACAAAAATTGTTTTGTTAATCAAACCAATAAAATTTCATAATCTAGAACCAGCGCTTCTAATGATTAAAACATTAAAGCAGTGTATGTGGTGTGACATTAACATATTGGCATACATTTGGCACAACACACACAACATGCCAAAACTAGGGAAACACTCCAGGGGCCAGTTCCGCAAGTAGAAAAGTTAAGAGTTAAAACTTAAGAGTTGAGTAAAATGACAAATGACAAGTTATGAGTGAATTTAAGAGTTAAGAGTTGAGTAAAACGACAAATGATTTTACTCAACTCTTAACTTTTAACTTAACTCTTCACTTATCATTTACCATTTTACTCAACTCTTAAGTTCTAACTCTTAACTTTTCCACTTGCGGAACCGGCATCAGATCAACAAAGATGTAAAACCAAAAGCAGCTGCCATAGCTAACAGCCACACAGTTCCCGAACAATGTGCCTATGATTGCCACAAGAGGCTGGAATGCACTGCATTTTCCCACAATATTGACACAAATCAGTGTCAGCTGTATGACATCAATGTGCACATTGTCAATTTTACAGAGCAGATTAATACTTCAAGTTATTCCAAATATGGTTATGATCCAGGTAAAAGTGCCATTTTCAATTAGATTGTAAAATTACAACAAAAATATCTACAACTCCACCAACACAGTGAGTTGCAAACTGCTGAACTTTGGAAATGCAAATGTCACCTACAATGGTTACAATTCCCTGCATCTACTTTTTGTCGCACCTGATACAATTGCTACTATACAGTGTACAAATAAGACAGCATGGTTTCAAGATCAGCAAAAAGTAAGCCTGCAAAAATGGACAACAAATTTACACATGTACATTTTAATTACTGTATTTCCTCGAAATACCCCGCTCGAAATACCCCCCGCAAAATGGGCACTATGAATTAATAGACCCCCCTTGAAATACCCCCTCAAATTTAGTGTAAACAGATCGTAGATGACAAAAGCTGCCGTTTGTTATCCAGGCAATACAGAACACACGTTAAAACAATGACTGTGTTACATTAGAACATGGTTTATCCAATTTACCTATATATTTCTTATCCAATCTATAGACTTCTTCTACATGGTGGTTTTTGTTGCATTTTTCTACGTCTGTATAAGGCTGTCCGGGAGGGGCACATACAAACTGGGGTACACGGGGCACATACAAATTTGCATGTGCCCAAACTTGGATACATACATTTCTTTTTCAGTTTGTATGTGCCCGAACTACCGGGCACATGCATGTTTGTATGTGCCCGCGGCCGGGCACATGCACGCGCGCGTGCGTGTGTATGTTTCCAAAACGCGGGCACATACATTTTTTTAGAACTCTGTATGTTCCCGTTACTGGGCACATACATGATTCCGAGGTGATTGTATGTTCCCCAGCGCGGGCACATACAAATTTTGTAAAATTTTTTTGATAAGTATAGTCGGCAGACATGATATTACGCAGGTTTGGTCCACTTATGTTTCCCCTTCGCTGAGCGTCAATGAAATTCAACATCTTACTGAACAGCGAAGTGTGATACATCTTAAATACGGTAGAAAAACGGTGCACAGTGGGTCGTGAATATGTCAATATGTATAGTCGACGGACATATCATTCTACAAAATTGGAAAGTTATATTTTGTTCTTGTAGAGCGAACGAGAAAGGAATTTAGTAAAAAAGAAAATATAAAGATAGTAAGAAGGAAAATAAAAATGTGCTGTTCTTTATGCACTCGTTTACTCCAATTTTTGTGCCGATAGGTACTGCAAATTTTTGATTATACGTTTACCTACGTTTAATCTAATTCATATTTAGAAAAGTTACACGCTATCGATTCATTTTGACGAAAACTTGTTACGTTCAAAATTTTGAATTCAGAAAACGTTCCCGCTTTGTATTTATTCAGATCCAGACGACGCTTGGATGGCATCATGCCAAAAAGCTCAACTACACTTTGACGGGGGTTTGAATTGTGCGGGTACAATTGAATAGTTTCATTCAGTATATGCGTCAGCAAGTATTCCTTCAAGTATTCAAGATCCAATGAGTATCGCCACACCGAGCACAGATTCCCTTGCTCAAGTGGTGGCCCTGAAGAGGGCCGTTGGTTAGGTGGAGATCGCGGGATCAGTGCGGGTGGCCGCCGCAGCGCCACTCAAGCGCGCTCTCCGCGGATGCGCCTGGCGAGCTGGATGTCCTTGGGCATGATGGTGACGCGCTTGGCGTGGATGGCGCTCAGGTTCGCGTCCTCGAACAGCCCCACCAGGTACGCCTCGCTCGCCTCCTGCAGCGCCGTCACGGCCGACCACTGGAATGACTGGAAGCGGCACTCAACGGGAAGCAGCTCAGTCTCCGAGTCAGGCTGTCCGTTGGTGAAACGCGTTGCCTTCCCAGCGCGTTTCATTCAATGCGTTTCACATGAAAATATCATACACGCTAGCTGAAATGCCATGCGTTTTCACAGGGGCCGTGAACCGCGCTAGCGAGCGCTAGCGCGTTTCACGCCTGATTGTTAACCGCGCTGATGCATGTGCTGCGCGGTTCAAGTTATTTATGTGTGAACCGCGCTGTCATTTTGACCTGCGCAGTCACTCGCACTGACAGTTGAAACTACCGAGCTGCGGCAGATTTCATCGGCTGCATTCATAAGTATTTACGTAGTTGAAATATATTTAATCAATATCAATGCAAATCTATTTACTACATCATGGTCACAGATAAGTTATGTAGCATGTCGGCAAACACAGAGATGCCACTGCGCTGCGGCGCCGCATTGCTCTGTGAACATGCCGCGGCCACCGCAGTCCGCACACCCGTGCATCAACGCAGCTGCAGTAGTGGCGGCATGTTCACAGAGCAGTGCGGCACCACAGCACAGCGGCACCTTTGTGTTTGCGACATGCTACTAAACTTCTCTTTCAACTTCCGCCGCGGCCGGCAGCATCGATTAGATGTGTGTCACTCAATCCTATATAGTCACTCAATAGTCCGACACATCCCACGGATGACATTGCTCTCAACCTGTATATCGCGGCGTATATTTATAGGCTTATGTCATCCATGAGTTGTGTCGATGATAACATAAATATGTTTACTGTTTGTTGCAGAAGAGTGAGTGAAATTATATTTTACCCATTGTGTGATATGTTGGCAAATTATATGAAGAAGAAATAAATGGAAAATTGAAGAAAAAAATAAAACTGAAAATTTCAAATAATTTTTATAAACATTAGAATTTTTGTAAAATTGTAGTTAAATCAAGTGTCATAAGTGTTAACAGTGACATAAGACGCCTTAAGTGTTAGCAGTAAACACACGGTAAATTCCGTTCACAGCTGATTTATGAGCACCCAAATGTAGTTTACTTGTACTTTTACCTTACAGAAGTGAACTAGCGTGTGCAGCGCCATTCTAACAAAATTCTGACATTTTTGGATTTAGATGTTTGAAATAGATGTTCGAAATGTTTGAAAATAACAATGTTTAGTCACCCTGTAATCAATCAGAATTACAGTAGAGAGAGCACCAACAGTCAATAAATGTACCTGCGCAGTGCGCACACTAGTTTTCACACGAAATTTCAAAAACTGACAAATTAGCTTAGAATGCATGTGAATTTTCTACAATGAGGTAGCCGTCAACTACAGTTGACAGAGATTTAAAATGACACATTCTGGAAAACACAAACACGTTCAAAGCTCATTTATGTGTTTTCAAAATTTCATGGGAAAACTAGTCTGCACAGGTCCAATAGAAATGTTGCATTGGCTCATTGAAAACCCATGAAAATCAATTTTACATGGTGGCCCATTTTTGGCGCAAAATCGCATGGACATTATTTGCGATTTTTTGCGTAAAACAGAGTTATATGTGAAAAATACTTAGAAATGTATTTTAGGGCTCATAAAAAGTATTTATTTTATTTGCAATTATTTGTCCTTTGAGACACCCTGTATGTCCACTATACGTTGACTCACTTCAATCCTAATCCATACTTCAAGTGCCTGTGCCTAAATATCAGTTCACACATAAATACAGGGTGGACATTCCACTTTGTACGGAAGCCTACCATAACCATCTGAATAATCAACCAAAAATGTTGCACTTTTTCATCATAATATTTTGTCTTCACTATGGCATCATTAATTACGAAATTTATCACAAAATTTTTTTATTAAATTATGGCAGGATTGTGCGCATACTTTGCGGTCCACTGAGTATACAAGTTATTAGGTAGCAGAGGCGGGGAGAAAATTCAAAAATTAAATCACACAGATAAATGAATGCATGAAAATTTACTACTGATAATTACTGCATAATTTTCATGAAACAATTAGGTAATGTAAATTCAAATGGGAATTTGTGAGTCAACAAAATGCAGAAAAAAGCTATGAAAAACAATTTCACATAGGTCCATTTGAAGCAGCAGAAACAAAGGATGTGCAAATATTGCTGCGGTAACAGTTCAGAAAGCTGTAAAACTTACATATGTCATAAAAATTCTGAAAAAATTCAAAAATAATTTAGTAGGAAAAAATTTGAAAAGTACTCAAAAAGATTCAAAAGTTTAAAAATTATTTTAAAAAAAATTCTAAAATTCAGAAAATTATTTTCAGAACAAATTCAATAATCATTTTAGAAAAAACACTTAAAAAGTTAGATACTTTTTGAGAGGGTTTGCCATCGTTAGTTGCTACACACACCCTGGGCCTTGTGCATGCATGGTGGTTAAAATTGTGGCTTGCAGAGTTGACCACAGTTAATTTTTTTCATGATTTCAC
>OZ038454.1:4790742-4890742 GCA_964036195.1 Sphaerolaimus hirsutus | reverse complement strand
TTTTTTTAAAACGTTTTTTAAAAAACAACGTTTTTTATAGAACAAAACATGACGTCCGAAATGTTTTTTTTTAAAAAAACATCGACCGAATGGAAGCATACCCGCTCCGAAGGTAAGCCCGGCCCGAAGGTAACTGATGCTACCTTCGGGCCGGGCTTACCTTCGGAGCGGGTATACATTTGGAGCGGGTATTCATTCGGGCCGGGTTGGAGATAAGCGGAAGGGGGGGGGGGGCACGACTGGCGGCGTGTGTGCACCCATCGGCGCGGTGCGGCAAACACAAAGGGCAAATAACAATACAAAACGATACCCGAAATGAGTTGAAATTCAATTTCGGGTATCATTTTCATCTGCTAGTTTTCAACATTTTTGTGACAACAACATGAAACTAGCAGTTGAAATTTATTACAAAATTTCAATTTCGGGTTTCAATTTCAACTGCTAGTTTCATGTTGTTTTCACAAAAATGTTGAAAACTAGCAGTTGAACATGATACCCGAAATTGAATTTCAACTCATTTCGGGTATCATTTTCATCTGCTAGTTTTCATCATTTTTGTGAAAACAACATGGAACTAGCAGTTGAAATTGAAATTTTGTACCAGATTTCAATTTCAGGGTTTTTATTTCAGCTGCTAGTTTCATGTCGTTTTCACGAATACGTTGAAAACTAGCAGATGGAAATTATACCCGAAATGAGGAGTAAAGATACCCCAAAATGTCGGCAGATCGTTTTCCAAGATGTCATTTTCTGTTCGATTAAATGTCGGCAGATCATGTTGCACAAATGTTGCTAGAAAAGACACCGAATCGCATGCCGAACCGGGGGGGGGGTCACTCATCAAACATCAAACATCGGTTGCGGTCTTGGCGGCAAAATATAAAGAGCCATGCATTGTTTGGCCTCATTTGTATTGTTATTTGCCCTTTGTGTTTGCCGCACCGCGCCGATGGGTGCACATGCGCCGCCAGTCGTGCCCCCCCCACTAATCTCCAACCCGGCCCGAATGAATACCCGCTCCGAATGTATACCTGCTCCGAAGGTAAGCCCGGCCCGAAGGTAGCATCAGTTACCTTCGGGCCGGGCTTACCTTCGGAGCGGGTATGCTTCCATTCGGTGCGGGTATACATTCGGGGCGGGTTTACATTCGGAATGAGCCTTGGTCATCACTAACATCCAACCATGAGCGATTTTTTTTTTAAAAGTTCGCCACCCCCAATCTAGGACTTATCGGTTGGGTGTGTTCCATGAAAAATAAAGTTTAAACATTTGTCTAAAAAAGTATATGGGCACCCCCCGCTGAAACCCCCCGTGGGCCGTGTAAACGGCCCACACTTTTTTTATACAATTTTTCGCTGATCACTCAAGTCCAATCGCGAGTTATAATTCACTGAAATCATGTCTTTCATAGCCGTTTTTTGGCCTGAAAAACAGAACAGGCTCATGGCGAAGTGCCAAAAGCCATTTCAATGGCATTTTTACCTTTCAAAATAAGATAATGATATTTTAATTTTGTATTGCTTTGTACCGCGGAATGCATGCTGTCGTCATTCTTATCGCAGAACTTTCTTGTGCTGCGAAACGTGATTGGAAAAAAACTTCCACATGAAAGAGGAAGCCAAAGGCATTGTTTTAAAACTTACTGCGCGGAAATACACCCTCCCAAATTTTTGAGAATATGCGAGGCGAAATTTAAAACACCTTGCTACATTTTCATCTCTACTAATTTTCTTCCCGGATTGAAATTTAGTGTCTTCTTAAAACTTCGCCTCGCATATTCTCAAAAATTTGGGAGGGTGTATTTCCGCGCGGTAAGTTTTTAAAGAATGCCTTCGTCTTCCTCTCTCATGTGGAAGTTTTTTTCCAATGAAGTTTCGCAGCGCTAGAAAGTTCTGCGATAAGAATGACGACCGCGTGCATTCCGCGGTACAACGCAATACAAAATAAAAATATCATTATCTTATTTTAATAGGTAAAAATGCCGTTGAAATGGCTTTTGGTACCTCGCCATGAGCCTGTTCTGTTTTTCAGGCCAAAAAACGGCCTCGAAAGACAGGATTTTAGTGAATTGTAACTCACGATTGGAGTTGTGTGATCAGCAAAAAATTGTATGAAAAAAGTGTGGGCCGTTTACACGGCCCACGGGGGGTTTCAAGCGGGGGGTGCCCATATACTTTTTTAGGCAAATGTTTAAACTTCATTTTTCATGGAACACATCCAACCGATACGTCCTAGATCGGGGGTGGCTAACTTTTTAAAAAAAAATCGCTCGTGGTTGGATGTTAGTGATCAGTGGTGTACATTAAAAAACATGATTGATCGCCAAACGACCCCCGCCAAACGACCCCGCAACTCAAACAGAACCCCATCCCCCAGACAGACCTGCCGCGGCGGAATAAACGCGCAGTGGGTGGCGACGGCAAGCGGCCCACGGCGCCGCATTCAAACTGCAACACGAGTCGGACTGCCGCGCGGCGCTGGTCGAAACGGGCGGTGGAAATGAACCCGCGGCAAGAAATGCCCGCGTCCGAGCTACTGCACTGTGAGCGCGGCTGAATATAGAAATCTGTGTGGGGGGATGGGCATTTTAAATTTTGTAATGTTTAAACGCTTTGGAGATAAGTTGGAAATGAGTGGAGGGAAATGCCGCGCGACAGTGCGATTGCGGAGATAAAATGGCCTAGAAATAAAAAAAGAGAATGGGCAGGTAAAAAAAATGAGAATGCGCGGATAAGTATTGAGGAATACGGAATGAAACTATTCAATTGTGCCCGCAGAATTCAAACCCCCGTCAAAGTGTAGTTGAGTTTTTTGGCATGATGCCATCCAAGCGTCGCCTGGATCTGAATAAATACAAAGCGGAACGTTTTCTGAATTCAAAATTTTGAACGTAACAAGTTTTCGTCAAAATGAATCGATAGCGTGTAACTTTTCTAAATATGAATTAGATTAAACGTAGGTTTACGTATAATCAAAAATTTGCAGCACCTATCGGCACAAAAATTGGAGTAAACGTGTGCGTAAAGAACAGCACATTTTTATTTTCCTTCTTACTATCTTTATATTTTCTTTTTTACTAAATTCGTTTCTCGTTCGCTCTACAAGAACAAAATATAACTTTCCAATTTTGTAGAATGATTTGTCTGTCGACTAGACCACCGCCACAAACACTAAATTTATTTTATGTATGTGCCCAAATGTGGAAACATGCATCATTATTTTTCCGTGTATGTTTCCAAAGGCGGGCACATACAATTTTTAAAAAGCATGTATGTTTCCAAAGCTGGGCACATACATGTTTTTCTGAAATGTATGTGCCCCAAATCATGGGGAACATACACGCGTGTATGTTTCCAAGCGGGGGCACATGCATAGTTTTCAAAAGTTGTATGTGCCCCAAGCGGGGCACATACATTCTTTTTATCGCGTGCATGTGCCCAAATATGGGGAACATACATAGCGGGCACATGCAGGGGCACATACGTATGTGCCCCTCCCGGACAGCCTGGTCTGTATACATTACAAACAACAAATTAGTACTGGTTCAAAAAAATTCTGGCGAAATAATACCCTCTCGAATTACCCCCCCCCCTCTCGAAATACCCCCTCAAAATTCCCACTCTAAAAAAATAAAACCCCAGTGGGTATTTCGAGGAAATACGATATATTTTGTTATTATAAGGGCATTGTCATCGCGGAATATAGGTAAGCCCCTATGCTGGTGCAAAACGTTGGTTCTACTGATAAGGTAGCTCAGTTGGTTAGAACATTCACATGCATCGTGAAAGGTCGCGGGTTCGAGTTCCAGCCATGTCAAAAACATTTTTGCACAATTTCACAATCACCGCACAAGTTGTATTTGAGGGTCGAGGAATTTTGATATGTTCTCCCAGCTTCTGCTCTCACACAGCTAAATTGGAATATACATGGAATGGAAGTGGCTTCACAGAAAGGACGTCACAAAATCAAATACCCTTCTGAATACCGTATATCCTCGAATGAGTCCCCCGAATGATTTTTTCGTCAGAAGTTTTTGAGGCGGGACTTATTCGAGGGGAGGTCATTTGAGGGGAGGAATTATTCTTTCATCAGAATATTTTGTACAATTCATTATCAATACCTATATTGTATGTATCAGCCTACATTAGTTACATAAACCGTTGTTTCATAACTTAAAACGTTTTTACATGTAATGTGTTTCCCACCCGTCAGAGAGGGGGGGGGGGTTTCGAGGGGGAGTTATTCGAGGGGACGAACTTATTCAAGGATTTACATACCTTTGCAGACATCCTATGAGAGTGTGTGCAAGAAAGACGGCAAATGGAGCACTGGCACAGAGTCACAATGTGTTTCTTGTGAGTACTGACGTAAAACGGGTGTTCAAACGCAACAAAAATGTTTAATAAATAGTTTCTTGCAGTTTGTGAAATGCTACCGATCACACTACTACTGCCAGAGAATAATATGGACTATTCCATCGCAAAAGTGCCCACCGCTTACAATGGAGATTCTTCGGGCTACATGGAGGGCACAGTAATAACCCTCACCTGTAAAACTGGTGCCAATCTCAGACCCTGTATAAATGCCCTGTAAAATGTAAAATGTCATTCAAAGTGTCAAAAGTTACGTAAAATGCCATTCAAAATGGCAGCCGAGTTGCCATTTTGCAGGGCATTTTACGTTACTTTGCGACACTTTGCATGACATTTGACATTTTACAGGGCTTTTTACAGGGTCTGGGACTGCCCCCAGATGACCTCACTGGTGGGCTGCCTGCCAAAAGTGTGAATGTTACATGCTTGAGCGATGGGACATGGAGTCAGATACCAAGTGATGTTTGTGTAACTGGCACTGTTTGATTTGGATAACTGAATGTTGTGATGAGTAACGATGGCAAACCTCCCAGAAAAAAGTATTTAAATTTTTAAGTGTTTTTTCTAAAATGAATTTTCGAATTTTTTCCCAAATTAATTTTCGAATTTCGAATTTAATTTTCGAATTTTCGAATTTTCAAATCTTTTTTGGCAATTTTCGAATTTTTTTCAGAAAAAGATTGAATTTGAAGCTTAAAACACAGTATTTGGACTGTTTTCATGTTTGGAGCCCCTTTTAACCTTAATTTCACTGTAAGTGAAGCATGACATGACAATTTCATATCACTTTAACATGACAAATGGTAGAAACACTTATGTGGATCAGTTTGCACCATTTTCACTGGGGCAGAATGCCTTCCAAAAATGTTTGTGTGACTGCCCCTCGAAAGACCCGAGAGCGATTTTTTTGATGGACCGGAGTCTCTATCCGCGGGAGTAAAGCGCCGCGGTTCTAATTGTTTGGGCGGCTCCCTGCATTCCTAAATAGATGTCATAAATAGATGGAGTCTGCCGCTGCCCCCGCGGATGCCATTTCAATGTTTTTTAATGTTTGTTTTTCGTTACATGAGACTTTTTCAGACCCACCGCATATCAATTGTCGCTTTATTTAGCACGCTGAACTTAAGATCGCTTTTTGTCACCTTGAATTCCCTGAAAAATTCGAAAACTATTTTCGAATTTTCGAATTTTCGAATGTTTTAAAAAATAAATCGATTTTTAAGTGTTTTTTCCAGGGGTGGAATAAAAATTCGAAAATTATGAAAAAATTCGAAAATTCGAAAATATTTTCGAATTTTCGAATCTTTTTTTGCCATCGTTAGTGATGAGACACTTTTGAGATAATTCCTATAGCGTTCCTCCTATTAAATATACCGTATTTCCTCGAAATAACCCCTGGGGGGTGATTGTTTCATATAGTGGTCCTGAGAGGGGGGGGGTTAAACGAGGGGGGGGGGGTGTTAGTATTTCACAAGAAAATTTTTGAAAACCAAGTACGAAATTGTCGTCTGAAACGTACGCAGACGTCGAAAAATGCAACAAAAACTACCATTTATAAGGTTCTGTAGACTAATATTAGTATGTAGATGGTATGTACACTGTTCTAACGTGACACCGACATTGTTTTAACGTGTGTTCTGCAGTACACAGAACACAAACTACAGTTATTGTCATGTACGTTCCCTTTACACTCAATTTGGGGGGGGGGGTATTTCGAGGGGGGTGATTGTTTCATAGTGGTCCCGAGAGGGGGGGGTCAAACGAGGGGGGGGTATTGCAAGGGGGGGGGGTATTTCGAGGAAATACGGTAACATTTTGGAATATTTTTTTTGTTGGCGACGCAGTCCATAGGTATTTTTCATAGACTTTATTTTCTCTTTTTGTTTTGCATTTCTTAGAGGAATTTTGTTCCGCCAAGCACCATGGCGTTTTTACATTACTATTCATTATGCTGCGATTACAGCTCGGGCGTAAAATTGACCGGGCGTGAAATTGATTTTGGGTGTAAAATTAATTACAGATGAATGGATAAAGATACCACATTGTTATTTCAGTCAAAGAAAGCTTAGATGCAGACGTTTCTTGTGTCCAAAGCTCATGAGTTTATTTTAATCGTACTGTGAGTTATGAATTTTAGCACAATTTTTTCAATTATGCGCTGTAAGTGGCGTAAAATTAGGGTGTAAAATTAAAAAAATTTGCACCAAAATTCATAACTTCTAGTGCAATTAAAATAAACTGATGAGCTTTGGACACAAGCAACACCTGCATGTGTGCTTTCTTTGACTGAAATTACAATGCCATATCTTTATCCATTCACCCAAAAATCAATTTTACGCTGGTCAATTTTACGCCCAAGCTGTAATCGCAGCATTACATATAATTGAGGGGTCTAATTTTAAAAGTCCATAAGTCCACAAAATGCGATTTTGAGTAAATCGCATTTTAACTTTCATTTCCAATTCCAGGTCCGTGGTGCGTGTCCAATGGGGCTCTCTCATGCTCAACATTATGTTCTAAATGTTAACAAAAAAGTGTCGAATTTTAGCCCCTGCTCTCAACGTATATGTGAAAAATTGTGTGTTTGTAGAATTCTACTCGGACAGAACAAAACGGTTTTGGGGAGGGAAATGGACTTGTCCACTTCTTGCACTCGAGAACATTTTTGTTCCCGCCGGCGTTGCGCTTGCCTTATGGGAAATTTATGGACTTGTCGACTTTTAGAAGTCGGTGTCCATGATGGACTTATCACATTTCTTGCGTTTTTTTCCATAAAAAAAGGGCGCAGAGGATGGACTTGTCGACTTTTAGCCCAAAACTAAGTGGACTTGTCGACTTCTTGCCCAAATTTTTGGCATTTTTCCCAAAAATGTAAAATTTGGCACTTTGCCATATGGGCATTTGATGTCAAAAAATTTGTGGAAAGTTATGAAAAATGTGCGGGAGTAGTCCCAGATGACGTTTCCGGGCCTAACTCAAAATTGTCATATTTTGGACTTGTCAACTTATAGAATTGGACGCCTCAATTACATTTACCGCGCGAACAGAATGATGTGCGCGAAGTACTTCTAAAAAAATACCGTTCTAAATAATGAATAAATCTTCGAATCAAACACCAGTGAAGTTATTTTTTTGAGGGTGTATTCAATGGGGGTTATTCGAAGGGGTGCATTTTTTCATCAGAAAACTTTATACGTTGTATGCACGTGCTTTTCCATATACTTGTAGTTCACCATTACAAATGAATTTAAATCCCCATCACAATCACATCACTCTCCTAAATACTATGGTCATCGTTTGCATTCTTGTCACCAGTTTTACTAGCATTCTGTGGGCGCTTGGCGCGGGGGCTTCGCATGGGCTTCTTCGAGTCACTTTTACTGACCTCCAGTGGTTTTTTCAGATGTTTTTGTGGTGCCAAAAGCTTTCCACTCGAATGTAACATCTGAGTGTTTGACATCTGAGAGTCAACTACAGAAGTTACAGTTGGCAAGACGCCAAATTTACGTAACTACACATGCAACTTATATATTTACACAAATTAACCTCTGCATCTGGTGTCATTGGCCTATTTCCATTATCTTTTTGCATCCCAGGTGACTTAGACTGATGTGTAGTCCTTGAAAATCTTTTCCATTCCCCTTGGTAAAGATTCAACAGTGTTTTTGGATCTCTATCTGCATTCCAGGGCTCAATTCCAATTGGGGAGGAGTAAAAAACTTATTCAATGTGACTCACTGAATGTTGAATGTGCCTGGTCAAAAAGCAGTTTTATTGCTATGGCATCACCAAATTCTGTGTTTACTTTTTCAGAGAATGACACATTAACATACAATGTCATTGGTACGAGCTTGTACTTGATCTGAAAATATGGGATGGTTAAAATATTGATGAGGCAAGATATCCCTGGCAAGAATGGCTGACGTTTTTTAACTGATTTTAACGTTATTCAATAATTTTTATGGCTGCTCGCTCAGCACTAGTGATGAAAAAGCGACAGGGAAAATGGCGCCAGGGGTAGTGATGGAAAAGCGCCATGGCGCTGGCGCCTGGCGCTAGCGCCAAAGCAAAAAGCGCCATGGCGCGTTTGGCGTTTGGCGCCATTTTGCTGTGGCGCCATTGGCGCCTGGCGCTGAGGTTCGGAAAAGCGCCATTGCGCTTTTGGCGCTTGGCGCTTTTTTGCCTGGCGCCAGGAACAAAATGCCTGGCGCTGGCGCTTGGCGCTAGCGCCAAAGCAAAAAGCGAGATGGCGCTTTTGGCGCTTGGCGCCATTAAGCTCTGGCGCCATTGGCGCTTGGCGCTGGGATTCGGAAAAGCGGCATGGCGCTTTCGGCGCTTGGCGCCAAAGTCCTGGCGCTTTTTCCATCACTAGACAGGGGCCAATGGCGCAATGGCGCCAGAGAAAAGGGCGCCAGCGCCATGACGCCATTCCATCACTACGTCAGCACTCACTCATTAGGTATTTTATTTTGAAATTTCTGTTATAAAGTGTATACATCCAGATGAACGTTGGAGTTTGTTTCATTTTTTATATCTATTTTCAGTGGCAAACATTCCATTTCATTATGAAACGTTATTAAAATAATCTGTGAAGGACTGTGAATTGATTACCGTATTTCTTCTAATAGAACGGCATACCTCCAATAGAACGGCATCTCCAGTAGAACGGCAGGTTTTGGCACTTTTTTGCACTCGCGAAATAAATAGAACGGCAGCCTCCAATAGAACGGCACCTACAATAGACCGGCATGTAGAAATTACATTGGAAGAGTGCCAGAACACAAAAATAATAGAAAAATGGGTTGTGAGCAGGGTTGGTGGTAGTAAAATTCGTTTTACTGAAATTGTATTTTATTTTTATTAAAATTGTATTGTATTTTTATTTTATTCTTCAATTTTTCATTTTATTTTATTTTTATTTTTTATTTTAGTTCGTGATCAGGATTGATTTAAGTAAAATTCGTTTTACTAACATTGTATTTTATTTTTATTAAAATTGTATTTTATTTTTATTTTATTCTTCAATTTTACATTTTATTGTTATTTTATTCTTCAATTTTCTATTTTATTTTTATTTTATTTTTATTTTTTTCTGAGATTTTGCCAACCCTGGTTGTGAGAACATTAAAGGTGTTCATAACTATGATTTAGGGTTATTTTCACATTTGGTTTTGTTTGAATTGATGCTCGGTTAGTAATATGTTGTTCATTTTTCATTTAAAACACTATGTTCAAATGAAAAATGTCTGCAAAATACTGGTGAAAAAAATAGAACGGCAGCCTCCAATAGAACGGCACCTCCAATAGAACGGCAGGTAAAAAAGTTGACGAAAAAAATAGAACGGCGCTCTTCTATTAGAAGAAATACGGTATATGATATTTAGATCTGTTCACGTTCATGTTTCAGAAAAAATACAGGTGTTTAAATGAAAAATGTCTGAAAAAGAGCGAATGGCAGCCTCCAATAGAATGACACCTCCAAATGAATGGCAGGTAAAAAAGTGGACAAAAAAAGCAGGTGAATGACACGCTTCTATTAGAAGAAATACAGTATATTTCTGTATCCAGACAATGTGCCTCCACATAATTCTGAGATATGAAACAGCATGTGTCAATTTTGTTATATACTTCACTTTATGAAAATTACGTTATGGAAATTCAACAAAAAGTGATATACATGATAAGCCAACAAAAATGGATATTTTTGGCAGAAATCATCTTTGGCTTATGTTGCTTTGAATATAAAAAAAAACAATAAAAAATGAAATGAAAGTGCAAAACCAATCCAACTGGTTTCATTTGGCAATCATGCCTTGAGGCTATCCTGACAAAACCAAAACTCGCATGCATCACTTTTGGCAAATTGTAAGCCATTAGATTTTCTTTTATTGGGATAATGTTTGCATGGGCGTAATGTGATGTCACTGCAATTTCTGCATGTTGTAATTGAACATGGAAATAATCAAGGAGTAGTACTTCTTTTAAAGGCAGATTTTCACAGAACTGCTTTAATTGCACCTGTATGTAAAAAAATATAGATTACATATAACAATTGTTGGAAGAATTAATATAATTTTTTACCTGTTTTGTCATAGCACTTTCATATTTGATGCAGTCTAGTGGAAATATTCTGATGTATTTCTCACTAATCACTGGTTCTTTAATAGCTAGAGATTGGTCAATATTGTTCAACAATGTTTGAAGGCCTAAAACAAGAACTGTCACGAAAAAAATTTACACTTGCATACCGTATTTCCTCGAAATACCCCCCCCCCCCTCGAAATACCCCCACCTCAAAATGGGCACTATGGATTTGTGGTCCGGGAAATGCATAACAGACGTTCAAAACACTTACTGTGTTACGTAAGAACATCGTTGATACCATCTACATCCTTATATAAGGCTGTAAAAACTTAAAAATGGTGGTTATTGTTGCATTTTTCACGTTTTTCTCTCAAAATTCTCACTATGAAACAATAAACCCCCAGGGGGTATTACGAGGAAATATGGTAAATACTTGATTTTATATACATTTCAAAACTTGCCTAATTCTATATCATCATCAATTTTGTAGTCTCTTTCAAAGCCACTGTCCTGTTCCTTTATCAAATTGTTCACCATATGATCAATGTCTAACTTCTGTATTTCTTCATTTGGTACACCCCAGCATTCACCGGCTGCATTTACTAAGGCGCCCACTCTGAGCCTGGGTAGAGTTTTTGTTTCCATTGATGAAATGTGTGCCAAAATTGAACCGTGCATGTGACCACCCCCTACTTTTTGAGAGTACTTGAGTACAGTCGAGTAATTTTTGTGAGTACAGAAAGAGTATTGTATCCATTTGAGACCCCTGCTTTTTGTAAAGAATACTTAATAATAGAAAGAAAACACTTTTTTGTTGTTCAGGGTAAACATGCATAATGCTCCTTCCTACATTACCAAGTAAAAAAAAATAATTTTACTCGCTTTTATGCTTTCCTGAAAGAAAAAATACTTGAATTTACACTTTTTGTATAAAAAGTATTTTACTCTCATAGTCTCATTCACTCGTTAGTAAAAGTAAAAAATTACTCTACGCTTTCTGTACTTACTTCAGGGTGAGTAAATAAAAATACTTTATGCATACACATACTTTGACAAAAGTTTGGTAGTATTAACAATGCTGATTTTGAGTAACACTTGTATCTCGTGCTGAGATGAAGAGATGACCAAAAATATAAAATTGGAATGAGTGAAATCTAACCACACTTTAATCTGAGGAAACCCACAAACAAGTTTCACCTTTTACTGCCAAACCAGACCCTCACAGTGCCAGCACGTTTAAGCTTTTTTCCATAATAATGCAGCTGTCTCAACTTGACTGTGCCAAGCTCTATTGCCACAGTGGAAAAAGCCACTCCAATGGACACATAGACAATCATTGGTGGGAAATAGAGTATGCTGTAGGGAGTTTTGGTAAGTTGTAACTATAGTAATTATTGGATGTGAGATTTATTTATTGACCACTTCATATAAAGCATAAAACATCTAAATTTGAAATCAAATCAACAAGGTGTATTGCAAGTAGGGTGTCAAATTTCTGTTTTCCGTTTTCGTTTTCCGCAGGCAAATTTTTTCCGTTTTCCGGCTGCTGAAATTTTTTTTGCGTTTTCCGTTCTGTTTTCCAGCCACTTTTTTCCGTTTCCGTTTTTCCGGCTCATTTTCCATTTTTCGGCCAAATTTTCAGTTTTTCCGCCTTTTTTCCGTTTTCCCCCTCAATTTTCCATTTTTCTGCCTCATTTTACCTTTTTCTGGCTGAACTTTCTGTTTTCTGTTCCAGCCAAACTGGTAGACATTCATGCAGATTGTCAATTATGTACATTTTTTATGTTTTTCCGGCCCATTTTAACGTTTTCCAGCTGAAAAATTTTTACCTTTCCGTTTCCGTTTTACCAGGCCATTTTTCCATATTCTGGCTCGATTTTCAGTTTTCTGGCATTTTTTCATTGTTTTTCCAATCTGTATTTATCTTTTCCACTACGCTGTTTTTAACTACAAGGTTCTTCTGTCATTCATAATTTTTATCTGTATCCAAATCTGTAAAAAACACAAAGTAATTTTGGACACATACTTTGCAGTCCGTTGAGTATACTTTTTATTGTTCAGTTACATCAAAGTTCACTTTTGCTAAATTATTTTTGTTGTTGTAGTGTATTTTTGCTACCTTTTGATGATTTTTTGTTGGTTCAGTTAAGCTTGAACTACAAGTGAAGTTACTGGCATGACCCATAGTTGCAGAATGTACAGCTACCACAATCAAAGCCAAACAGGCAAACCTGCATGCAGGTTTTCCTTCTGCAAATTTGTCTATTACCATGCAAATTTCACTTTATTTTTTCCGTTTCCGTGAAAATTTTGCTTTCCGTTTTCCGTTTTCCGGCATTTCATTTTTCTGTTTTCTGTTTTCCGGCTAACATTTTTTTTTACCTTTCCATTTTCCGTTTTCCGCTGAGTGAAATTTTTTTACCTTTCCATTTTCCGTTTTCTGGCATAAATTTGTTTTTTACCTTTCCGTTTTCCGCAAAGTGAAAAAATTTTACCTTTCCGTTTTCCATTTTCCGTAAAAAGATTTTTTTGACACCCTAGTAACTATGCAATGCAACCAGATGCTAACTGACTGATCTGATGCCATGGCTGTTGCAGTTTGCAAACAGCACCATCAATAATCAGAGAGCTTAACAGCACACTCCAAAATTGATGTAATGTAATACCTATATTGTAATGCAATGTAATGTAATGCTTGGTATTGTAATGCATTGTATTGTATTGTCATGTTATGTACAGTTGTTTGCTAACAGAAATAAACTCAAGCTGCATGCTCACAAATCAGCTTTGATGAATGTAAATATTTGAGTTTATATACATTTGAGTTATTTTAAATCTTCAATGACTATAGTTGACATACACCACCTGGTAGTAAACTCAAATGACTGATAATTCAAAACTGATTTATGAGTTTAACAAATCCAAGTTCATTGGCATAAACCAGTGTGCACACATTCAATATGTCAAAATATGTGAAACACAAAGACAAACTTGGTTGGGACAAAATCCTTGAAGTCCAATGTGAGTGCACTAAAGCTATGGTAAACACCATTCAATGTGGAACCGCCATAGATCCCTTGATAAGCAATTGCACCCAAGATCAAATGTAATGAATATGCTGTTATGAACAATGAAACAGGCATATCCTGCAGGCACTCCCAGACCCTGTAAAGTGTCCTGTATAATGGAAAATGTTATGCAAAGTGCCTAAAGTCATTGAAAATGCCCTGCAAAATGGCAAATACGTTTGCTTTTACTTGGCATTTCACATGACTTTAGACACTTTGCATGATATTTTATATTTTACAGTGCATTTTACAGGGTCTGGGAATGAAACCTGGTTCTTGGGATGTGCTGTTTCTGCATCTTGATTTCTTGGAAAACTGGGAGCCTGGAGCTGTGCCACTTGAATACTTCAAACATGATCACTCTTTATGATAGCACATATGGCTTGTCAAATTTTTCTGTGCACTGGAAATTTTGCAGTGCATATTTTTGTTTGTATTTAGGTGGTACTTGATGTAATATTTGTATACAGTGATGGTAATGTTCCAGAAAAAGGAACCAATCACTAAGGTGATCATTGTGCCATTTCATTTATCTTAGTATTGCCAATTTCACATTTTGCACAGTAAACTACCATATCTCATCTGAATAGTAAACCCAATATTTAAAGTTTTTCTCAGCATAATCAACTAGAGGATCAATGAACACAAAGTTTTTACATTCCTTTCTTCATCAAATTATGGTAACATTCTGTGCAAAATCTTGAAACTGGTCATTAAACTCAATACAATTTTTGATAGTTGTAGGTGTATCCAAGTGGCACAGTTGCTGGCATCCTGGTTTGAGGTGACCTGCATGTAATTTTTAACATTAAGCCGGATTTACAGCATAACGATAAATAGAAGGTGACACGACAAATAAAATGTCACCGATAAATCCATTATTTTCATGTTTCCAAGTTTTTTTATTGAAAATCAACGTTCAATACTCAAATTAGAATGAAAAAATTTTCATATGGGAGATGTTAAATTCAAATTTGAATGAAAAATGTTCAATGAAAAATGGTCCGCAGACAAATCAATTACACGGTGATGCCCAAAAATCAATTTGTCAATGGCCATTTCATTCAATGTCCACCAACAAAGTGATTTTATGGCATCACCGTGAAATTGATTCCATTTTTCATGAACGTTTTTCATTCAAATCTCCCATATGAAAAATTTTTTCATTCTAATTCGACTATTGAACATTTATTTTCAATAAAAAAGTTGAAAACATGAGTCCCAATATGCACAATATACCCAAAATACCCTAAATACCCAAAATACCCTAAATACCACCATTACCCAAAATACCCAAAATACCCAAAATACCAACAATATTCAAAATACAGAAAATATCGAAAATACACAGAATAACCAAATTACTGAAAATACCCTATATACCCAAAATACCCAAAATACCCAAATTACCCAAAATACTCAAAATACCCAAAATACCCAAAATACTCAAAATACTCAAAATACTCAAAATACTCAAAATACCCAAAATACCAGAAAAATTCTAATAAAACCCAAAATACCCAAAATATCAAAAAATACCCACAATACAAAATTTTCCCAAAATACTAAAAGTTACCAACATTTTGCAAATTTGCTTATATACACTATTAAACTATTTATTGTATTCCAAATTATCTATACTGTTATTGATATGTTTCCAATGATAATCCGTCCTACCATAGAAAAGTACTATACTGTTGAACCCTACCAGACCAGTGACTATTTCTTCACAATGCTAATCACGGGTGACAGTACCAGTGTGAATCTGCCGATTGAACTAAATAGACAAGGAACTGCTCAATCGCTGAATCTTAGAATTCACACAACTTCCACTGTCTTCTCAGGGCAACGATTGCCCTGTATCGGGGCGCTATTGAAAAGTGTTGAAATTTCTAAAACATTTGACCTGGTGCTTGTGAGGGCGGTACTGGATGTAGCAGATTTAGAGCACAGCCTTGCTCTAAACAGGGAGGGTGTATCGATTCGCAACAATCTACTACAGCCTGTCTTTGAAATTCTGCTAAAAATTCTGAGATCTGGAAAATTGAAAATGCAGCCATATGGGTGAATTGTGCTGAGTCTCATAGGGCCAACTTTGCCAGATTACAATGCATCTGTATGGTGTGAATAATTGGTGTCTGAAGTCTTCCAATTTCTGCTGAATGTAGAGCAAGACTTGAAAGAATTTTTGGAAATCAGGGCAAGCAAGGTGGTAGTTCTACCACTAATGGAGTTCTGCCTCAATGAATATGAACGAATGGATGTATCATCGCCTGTACAAGCGATGGTACATCAAATTTCTCGAGATGGCCTCCATACATCTAGATCGGGCGAGAAGTTGATAGTGCACTTGACGTTGCAGATATTATGCACCATGTGGGATCATACACCTGCAATGTGCTGTATATCATCTAAATATGGAAATCTCTGCAGTGCAAAGGTATCTATCGTTGAATTCAGCCAAACGGTGCTTGGATATCTAGATGATATACGGCATGTTGCATCAAGGTACTTATATCAGCCCTTCAACAAACAACACAAACTCTCAGGCTGCAGCAATGCGCAAGCGCCAAAAGGAACGCCGTCGCGCCCAACCAACCAACCAAAGATCCATAACATCGTTCATGGGGGATCGCTGTCCGAAGTGAATTATTGCACCGCCGCCTCACTATCTAGCTTTACCATGTCCGGCGACACAATCAGTAGCTTTACCATGTCTGTCAACACAATCTGTCAGGATTATCACTATATATGGTATTCTGACAATATCAATAACGAAATAAAAGCTAAAGAAAAGTTTTTGATAATCCTTACAGACATACCATTGTATGAAGATCCGCTAGGCCAGTGTAGCAGCCATAAATATGACTACGGAGTGAAAAATCAACTGTACGTCAACAATGATTCAATGTCAAAGGAAGATACGTTACTGCCTGCAGAATATTTATGGATGTTACCTGAAATACTTATATATATTGTGTACGGAATGTTTACGTTCGGCTGGGTGATACATTGGTGTATGGTATTCTTCAGGTTATTGGTGTATTCAAACTATTGTAGATGTGAAATTATGAGTTGGCCAGATAGATTCAGATACAGGCCGGAGGAAAGGCCGTGGTACTATTGTTTGGAAGGCATATTGTTGGGGCTGTGTACATATAGAAACAAATTCTTGATATTATTGATACAAACAAACAGAAAAGTTTGTCTCAAATGGGAAAAAATCTCTCCTGTCACTGAAATTTCAAAACCTGCTTCAAATGCACTCACTAATGAATATATAGACTATGGGGCACAAGGAGCCTGGTCTACAGTACAAATACTCATACAATATTGCCTAGACATTTACACTTTTTCTACCTCGCTTACTAATCATGACTTTAAATACGCGTTACATTTCCACTTTGGTGTTCCGAGGATTTTCGCGGCACTGTTGTTTGAGTGCATGTGATTTCGCCTGTACGTTAATTGCACTTTCAAATAAAAACCATCGTTGGTGTATGATTGGAATACTATTTTATCTCATCACTCCAGTCTCAGCTACCAGCACTAGCACCGGGGTGCTAGATTCCGTAACATCAACTATCTCATTACTTTCCTTGTGTGTGTTGTATCAAAATACTAGATGCTTAAGAGGGAATCTTCAGGCATTACTAGACACAATTCAAATCACGGGGGCTGAGATTTTGTGTTTTACAGAAACACAGTTTAGAAATGCAGCTGAATGCTGCAGTATAGGGGGTTACACAGCCACACACATATTCAAAACAGGTTCTGAGACAGGTGGGATTTCAATCTACCTCAGAAAGGGGTTAAAATACTCGGTAACTAAGGTATCGGACACGGTATCCAATAATATACTTGTTGTGAAAGTTTCTAATCATCCAATACTAGACAGTATAGATTCGAGTCCTAACAAACTGGGACGCAAATTGAACCTTGTGGTGGTATATATGGAAAATAATAGTAAGGTAACAAAGTCAGGCGAACACAGACGGCTCAATGCTAATATCATAGCAGAGCTGGAGATGATTGTTAGAAAAGGAAGATCTCAAAACGAGGAAACATTAATTATGGGTGATTTTAATGGACATATTGGCAATGACGAGCTGGGGATAGACGGCAACACTAGTGACATCAACACAAATGGCGTACTTGTACGTGAATTCATGACACACACAGGTCTTGGAGCGCTAAACAATCAACTAGTCAGACTGTGGACATATGAAAGAAAGAACGCTAAATCGGCAATAGATCTATGTTTTGCAGATGGTTCCATGTCACTAACAAAAGGTGTCATTGATGCTTGTAGCGACTACAGCAGCATACAATCTGACCATAATGCAATCATTATGACATTTGACTATATGATGCCGTGTATGATTGAAAAGACAAAACTGTTAAGACCAAAGACAGATGTGGAAGAACTTGAATTTCAGAATGCAATACGAGGTACAACATGTAGGTCGTACACAGATATGATAGCAACCATCACCAAAGCAGCTACTGTCCCTGTGTCGGTGGGCAAGCCGAGAAAGCCAGTGATAGATATGCAATTGCAAGGAAAGAAAATAGCTAAATTAAGGCGGAAAATCAAGAGATGCAGTGATAACATGGAGGCACAACATTTAGCTGCGGAATTGAAATCAGAAAGAAAACAGTTGAGCAAAATGAAAAGTTTAGATTCAAGAAGGTCAAAAGAACGTGAGATATCACAACTGACGAAAAACACTTCTGTGACACTAAATGAACTATATAAGAAAGTAAATGCAATCAGAAATGGAGGGAAGAATATCGTACACACGATAAAGGACGATATGTGTGATGAAGCCACCGAAGTCAGCGTCTTCTACCACCGAATCCGGCAACTCCAAGACCGTAGTGAGAAACGGCCTTTAGAGTGGTTGATTTCCCGTTGTAGCCGAACGTCCACTTGTCGACAGCCAAGTTGAGTTTATTTCGTAGTTGTGTGTTGAAAAGGGGGTTCGAATTGTTTCAGGTACTTTATTTTGATCAGATACAGCGTGTTACAAAAGCGCAAAGCCTAGCGAGCTTCCTAGTCGAAGTTTCTATCGCTAGCTTATTTTCGTTCAGTAGCTTGGGTCCGCAGACTGAAGTAAAAACTTCCAAAGTAGCTAAGACACGGAAATCACGTATAGAAAAACAGCTACAGTAATTTCCTAATACAAATGCACAAATAAGTCATAAATGCAACAAATAAACACATCTAGCCGAAACAGTTGCCTTATACTGCGCGTGCATACATTCAAACAATTATGGTAAAGAAATACCAAGTACAAATTGGGTTAATAGAAAAACTATTAATCTTACGAGGCGCGAAGTCGGCAAACTCGGCCGATTTACTAATTTGGTTCAATTTGTCAGAAAACATTGACGCACATTGGAACTAATATGATAGGGTTTGGAAATTGCAAATAGTGGTGTAAATGTTCCTAATGACGTAAATAGAATAAGGTATATTCAATATAATAATAATCACTTCCTGGAAACGTATATTTCATAATGGATAAATTGGGACTTATTCAAGTAAATGGGTATAATAATTGAGCAGGGTTTGTAATATATTCAGCTTGAGCAGGGTATTATAAATAATATCAAAGTAAATATAATATAACTTATGAGCAGGGTTATAACAATTATGCCTACGCGAAGGGCTTCGTAAATACGTACAGTAAATGCTAGTTGCACACAGGGCACTATTTCTCTATTAGGACGCTGGCCTAAGTAAATATGTAGCACATAAATATTTTACAAGATTTGACTTTCTCAAACTACAAGTAAACCATGTAAATATATACATAATAATGATCGGAAAATTACGGCGAGTTGAATGAGCCTAATTTCATATTAATACACCTAATAATAACTTATTTGACCTTTTAACCTAAATATTCCACATAAGCATATCAATAACTTATAGAACACTTTCCTAATCGAATATTCTTCATGGGTAAATAATATAGTGCAGGAAATATAATTTGATATTTGCGTGGTAAATAAATATAGTGCATGAAATGTAAAATAGTGCAAATAAGTAAATGTGCGAATATGAACCTAATTATCAATTCTCTGTATTTCTTTATCCATCCATTTTGCCACGGTCAGCACACTCCGGGCGGAAGAGTTGCTGCACCCCGTTGTTGCAGCAACGTCACATGCTGGTAGTGGTGGGCGCCAAAGTGATGAGTGGCGTTTCCACAGTCGCCTCGGTGGTGAACGTGGTCGTGCGCGAAGTCGTGGGCGTGCGTGAAGTTGCAGGTCCGGTTGCTGGTGATGCCAACGCCGACCTAGCCTGATGATGAAGCAGGTAGTTGCCCGTATCGCTTCCTGCGCATTCGCGTGCGGTGAATTTGCGGATATCAGGCATGTGAACACTGTCTCTGTTCCTGGCTCTGACTTGTCCTTCATCAGCTGAACTTTCATCTGGCTGAACGTATGCTGATAGTGACTTTGCCATTCTGTCCTCTGTTTCTGCTCTCCTGGCAAATCTGACGGACTGTGTTGAGTTGGATCTGGCTCTCCTCTTGATTGCTGGTCTCAACTCTGTCTTGTGTACTTTCCTTTGTGGATAATTGGTCTCCTTCTGAGTTGATTTCTTGATAGTGTATCTAACGGCTCTGAAGCATAACCATATGCATTTGAACGGGCACACTATGCATTTCCATATGCATGTGTATACGCATGGTGGAATCACTGGCTTCCCTGTGGCAATTCTCCAATTGTACCACAGGTATCCTGCAGCTACGATTCCAGCTATCAGGATTGTGATTCCTAGCAGCATTGCGATTGTGTTGATGATCACTTGAAAGGGTCCTTTCAGCATTCCTCCCATAAAGTTAGTGTACCCTTTTGATACTCCAGATATATAGTGACCATATGCCTTGCCGATTCCTGCTGCTGTCTGTCCAATTCCAGCTCCAATGCCTTCTATTGAATTTCTGATCACTCTGGGATCCAATGACATGTCTGCTGTGTAATCAATCAACTGATTCTGCACATGCTCTAAATTCTGTAGTCTCTGAATCTGGCCTCTGACATCCATGAAATTGGTCGCTCTGTTGACAATGTTGGTGAACAGGTGAGGCGCGTCAAACGTGAAGGCCTGCCACTGTCCTTTCCATGTCATTTCAATCGGTGTCTCTGTGACATGCACCATTCCATGTGCGGACTTCCACTGTCCATGTTCATTTCTGTACAGGTGCGGTGTAGTGTGGCTGCAGTCCTCTTCTGGTGATTTCTCCACCAAGTCTCTGCTGCCTGGGCTCTTGAACCACAAGGGCCCGTCTTTGTCCAATCTCATTGGTGTGTATTTGTAGCATGTCGCTCCCACTTTTCCTGTCTGATAAATTATGTATGGCTGCACTTCCTTGCATTCCCAAAACATAATTGCTTCTCCAGCCCATTCTGCATGAACATCCTGTCTTCCCAGCATGGCTCGAATCCCCAGTGTTGGATCGATGCGGAAAAGCTGAGTCAACATGTCCAGCTGGTTCTTGCGAAGTTGACATAGCTGATGCCATACAATTGCAAATTGTGCCTGAGTCATCTCTCTGACCACATGTTGCAGGAACTGAAACTTGGAGTTTCTGTCGTCCAATCTGTCGTCCACTATCTTTCCTGGCATTGCCCATTCCACAGGCACATCTTCTCTTCTGTCAAACTGGATGAATACACCTCCTTGATCGGTGTAGTATGTGTCTCCCGGAACACATTCTGAACCAATTGGTCTCTTTGTCTTGTTGCTGTGGGAGTATGCTGCTTGTAATTTTGACACAATAATTGTCTGGCCAGATATTTCTGATTTGAATCTGCCAATTCTCTCATATGCACATTGATGCTTGAAATTCTCCGTATCCCACACTGTGATTCCATAATTGTGGTCTCTGCAATGTCCCATCATGGCTCTGCACTGGCTGAAATCTTGCAAGTCGCTGATTACAGTCTTTCCATCGAGTGAAGCCACGGTTCCTTCTTCCATGTAGAAGTTACTGACGACATTCTCTTTGTCATGGCAACACCATGAATATTCCACATTCAAGGTTTGATTGGTTGTCCACACTCTGGGCTCCATTTCCACCAAAGGTGTTCCTCTGAACATCTTGTGAATTCTTGCATAGTTACAGGCTACCACGCCAACTTGCTGGTATTTTTCAAAATTGCCTGTAATGCCTTTTGCTCCCCAGAAACTGGTGTGTGTGATGATCTCTTTGATTCTGATGTAGCATCTGTATGCTTTCTCTTTCTGTGGAATCTGTCTCTGTGCGTAAAGTGTAACTTTCATTGCCTTGACAAAATTCCTTGGTGGGATATGGCACTGCACTTCTTCAGGAACTGTAAGTGCATGTCCATGCCTCCCACTGGTACAAATTTGGTACTTCTGGCTTTGTGAACTGATCACCTGTTCCACAGGATGATCCTTAATTGCATCCTTGAATCTCTCATAAGTTTGCATTTCTCTGACAGATTTTGGTGGCCATTCTGAAGGCAAAGGCGGCAATCCATGATGCGCTGCCAATGATGGTGGCCTTACTGTCGAGGTTTCTAGAACGTATGTTCTGGAAAATACTTCGCTGTAAGCTTTGCCAGCTTTTCTCAGCATTGCTGACTCTGACATGCCTGTCAGCATCAATACCATGCACAGTATTCCAATCACCAGACTGCTGGTGGTTGCTGTAGCTTTCCCTGTCGCACTCCTCAGGACTCTATCTGATGCTGAGTTCTTCTGAGCAGGGTCTGGTACAGGATTTCTGTTTGAATTCTGATTTCTGACATGTTTCTTGACAATTGCTAGGTCCAGTAAATCCACTTTGACTGTCACTGCTGTCTCTGGGATATCCATTGTCTTTGAATTGATTTCCAGCGGATACAATTGATTGAGTGGTCTGCTAACCACATTTCTGTTGGCAGTTCTGACTTTTGCTGAGCGAATCTTTGCTGGGCTCTAACTGCTCGATGCGACCCATCCTCCATGCACCTCTGGGCATGTTCTCTTCATAAATCAGCACAACTTCGTTCACTTTGGGTTCTTGAGTCGCTGTCAATCTGCCATGTTTGTGTGTCACCTGAGTCCTTTCCCTCAAGCTTGGGATATACTCTTGATGCCACAAGTCCCAGAACTTATCCAAAGTTTGCTGGGTTGTCTCCCAATATTTCTGCAATTTTGCTGCGTTATCCATTCTGGGTACAAATTCTCCATCTTTGTCTGCATCAAACTGTGGTGCTCCAATCTGACCTTCCCCTGTCAGGAAGTCTTTCGGTGTCAGCACTCTGAGGCTCTTCACATCACCATAGATGTAAGAGGTTGGCCTGCTGTTGATCACTGCCTCGACTTCTGGCAGAAGTGTCAACAATTCTTGCAGGGTTAACATTCTGTGCCCCACAGCTGCTTTGAAATGTTTCTTGGTGATGCCCACCATTCTCTCATAGACTCCTCCCTGCCATGGTGCCATAGGAGTAGTCATGTTCCACTGGATTTGTTGCTGTGAGCAGTATGTCTGTACTGCTCCACTTTTGACCATTTCTGACCATTCTTTCCCAGTGTTAATGGCCTTGTCAATGCTTGTGCTGAGCACTTTCTCTGTCAATTTGAATTGCGTTGCATTGTCTGAAATCACTGCCTCAGGCTTTCCACGCCTGGCGATGAATCTCCTGACTGCATTCAGGAATTCCTGTGCTGTCATGTCCAGCACACTTTCCAGGTGAACTGCACGTGTCACCATACATGTGAACAAACAGATCCACATTTTCCTGTGATCTTTGTCCACTTTGTACCAAACTGGTCCCAAATAATCCAAGCCCGTGTACTGGAACGGTCTGGCTCTCTGAACTCTGGTTTCTGGTAAACCTGGCATTGGTGGAAGCTGGTTTGGCTTCGCTCCCAATTTCTTACAGGTTGGGCAGGTTCTGGTCACATTGTAAATCACCCGTCTGCCCTGTGTAATCCAATATTTTTGTCTGATCGCTGCCAATGTGTGTTGCACTCCTGCGTGCATCAACTTTTCATGCTGGTCTCTGACGATCAGCTGAGTCACTGTAGCCGTTGCTGGCAACAGTATGAGTGGCACTGTGACCTCCTGTGGGTCTGTATGCTCCATTCTGCCGTGGCACTTCAGGATTCCATCCTGATGCATTTGCACATTGAGCCATTTGATCAACTGCTGGTCTGCAGCTGTTTTCTTGCCATTCTGACTGCCTTTGCTGTGGCCTGTTGCCAGAATCTCTGCCACTCCTTTGTAATGATTCTGTTGCGTCACTTTGATCCAGTATTTCAACGCAATCTCTCTCTCTTCAATTCTGATAATTCCCTGTGGTTTTATTGTACCACAGATACTTTTCATGATTTCTGACAATCCATTCTGACTGTCATTTTTGCTGCGCTTTTTGTGCATCTGTCGCACAAATCTCATCACGTATACTGTTGCATCCAGTAACTTTGTCAGTGACGAGAATCTCTGAATCTCAATTCCCAATGGGTTGCTTTGCTTGCTTTCATCAGCTTGCTCATTGCTGGCATCTGGGTCACTGGCCACTTGCTGTGTGGCGCCCAGGTAAATTGGACTGGCTTTTGGGAACTTGAGCTCTTCTTTCTTGATTTCTGCCATTACTTCTGGCGTAACTGGCTCCACTTTCGGCTCTGGCCATTCTCCAGTCATTAGCCATTCTGGCCCCTTCCACCACAGGTTACTGCCTTCCAACTCTGACATATTCATGCCTCTTGTGGCTATGTCAGCTGGGTTCTCCAGTCCTGCGATGTGTCTGATGTGCATGTTTTCTGTCTCACTCTGAATTTTCTTGATTTCATCCAATCTGTTCTTGACAAAACATGCCAGTGGCTTCGCGGTTGTCAGCCACTTCAGACAACAGGTTGAATCTGACCATACAACTGTCTGACTGAATTTGACGTCCTTGAGCTCCTTGTGAATGAATTTCGACATTCTGCTGCCGATCAACATTGCTAACAATTCCAGCCGTGGAATTGTCACTTCTGGTTTCTTTCGAGCGAGTCTCAATCTGGAGTACAGCAGGCTTGACATGCCGCTGTCATTTTCTGTTCTCTGGCATATGTATGCCGCTGCGCTGTATGCCATTGCTGAGGCATCAACGAAAATGTGCAGTTGTGCGTCTGCACCACTCTGATAATTCAAATTTCTGTTGAACTTGATCTGTCCAACTTTGAGCAATTCTGTCTCCAATTGCTGCCAAATTGCTGTCTGTTCCTCAGACAGGGGTGTGTCCCATTCTTTGGCACTTGGTCCTGAATGCCATAACGTTTGCAAAAATCTCTTTGCTGGCAGTAGGACAGGACTGACTAGTCCCATTGGATCAAAACATCCCGCAGTCACCTTTGCAACTGTCCTTTTTGTGGGAAGTTTGATTTTCTGGTCAGTTTCTGATAATTGTGATTGCTGAACTGTCTTTGGCGTTTTCAGCCACATCTGGTCGCTTTCTGTGTCCCATTTCATTCCTAGGACTGTTGTGACAATTTCCTTGGCCACATCTGACTCTGCCAATTGCCAAGTAAAGCTCTTATTGTTGCTGTTCCATTCTCTCAGATTCATCTGTGCCTCTGTGAACAGCACTTTGGATTCCTGGTACAATTCGATTGCTTTCTGCTCCGTGTCCACACTGAGGATCAAATTATCCACGTACAGATTTTCATTGATCAATTTTGCATTTTCTGTGCCAGCTTGATTCAGGTGGTATCTGACTGTCAGCGCCAGCAGTGCTGGGCTGCAAATTATTCCAAATGGCACTCTGGCAAATCTGTAAATCTGAATGTTGTCCTCCATGGATGGTTTCGTGGGATCCTTGTACCACAGAAATCTTGTCACATCTCTGTCACTGTCCTGCAGACTAATCTGCAGAAACGCTTTCTCTATGTCTGCGACCAGGGCGATTCCATGCAACCGGAATCGCATCAGCATCCCTACCAGCTGTGGTAGTATCACTGGACCGCGGTACATGCACTCATTCAAGCTTGGCATGCCTGGCGGTTTTGCTGAGGCATCATAAACCTCTCTGACCTTTGTGGTAGTTTTCTCTGGCGTTATCACTGGTTGATGAGGCAATATATGGAATTTTCTGCCATCCATAATATCCTCTTGAACTTTCTCTATCACTCCTTGCTCCTCTTGTGCTTTCATGATTGCCTGAATTTTCTCCAGTAATTCTGGGTCTCTCTTGAGCCTGTTGGTGAGGTACCTGAACCTCTTGAACGCCATTGCTTTGTTGTCTGGAAGTTCATGCAAATTTGGCTTGTACATGAACTTTACAGAGTACCGTCCATCTGGGTTTCTCTGTACACTCTCATTGAATTGCTTGATGGCCTCATCGTCCTCGACGAGGTCTGGCTGGTCCATTATGCCAATGGTATCCAGTCTGTCCATGTCTTTGACATTTGGTACAGGAGCAATTGACAACGGTGCTTCCTCGTACCACTTTTCTCTCTGAATTTGATGTACAATTGTGTTGACCACCACCGGATATGCGCCATCCGTGGTCCATTGATTTCTGTTACTTGTCAGCTGCCCACCTCCCATCAGCAATCCCAATTCTGATGGAATGACATACAATCCTGATGGAAGTCTGGTGGTGCTGGTGTTTCTGGACATCAAGTCCCAGAAATAATTCAAGCCCACTATAATGTCTGGCTTGAACTTGCATTCTGTTCCTTTTTCCTTGGGAACTCTGTCTGCAAAGTAACTCTCATCTGGGAAATACTTCTGCAGGTACTTTTCGTCCTGTTCTGACACAGGCACTTTGACTTGTTCTGTGGTCAATGTCGGGACCACATCAGCCACCATATCAACTTTCTGGCCATTTCTGAGCCGCATTCTGAATTCCACTTGCTGTACTACTTTATAGTGCGGCTTTTCATTTCCAAATGTGTACACCTGAATGTGGTGTTCACCTGTACTCTTCAAATTGAGTTTCTTGGCCACTTTCTCTGACATGTACGTTCCCTGGGATCCTGTGTCCAAGAACGCTTGAATCTGTAGTGGTGGCTGTTCAGGCTCCATCTCTGTATCCATTTCTGAAGCCTCAATCACGGTTCTGGCTGTCATCAGCATTGACATATTCCTGTTTACTGACAGGTTCACTGACGTATTCTGTTGCTTTGTATTTGGTTCTGTAACCACTGTGCTGGATATGGTTTCTGTCTCTACCACTTCTGGTCCAGCTTCTTCCACAGTGACACAATTCACTGTGGCCTTTCTCTGTTGGCTCTGTGCTGGTCGACCTGCCATCGGCACAGACTTTCTGCCATTGTTTGCTGATTGCTGGCCACTCTGTTGACCATTTGCTTTGAATGCTGGAATTTGCCGTCCAGCGTTTCCATTGCTATTGTCTCCAAATTTCTCTGGGCACACCGCAGTGTGGTGCCTATTGGACTTGCAATAGAAACAATTTCTCGTAAATTGACATTGATTCATGTAATGCCCTTTCTGCAGGCATCTCAGGCATCGCTCTGCCTTTGACAAAATCACTCTCCTTTCTCTGGCAGTTTTGAACTTTGGACACTTATCATTAAAGTGTAATTGCTGTGTGTCATTGCAGAACACACACGGCCTCCCAGGATTCATGAATCCAGCCTGTGGTGCACTCTGACCATTCTGGATCACAGACATGCTCCCTGTGCTGGTCCTTGGGTTCTCTGGCCCTCTGAATCGATTCCCATTGCCTTGGAATCGATTATTGAATTGCTGTGCGCGTGGATTATTCCCGAATCCTTGGCGCGATTGCTGAACTGGTGCCTCAGTTTGCTGTGCATGCTGTACAGCCTCACTGAGCGCTAGCTGCTTGCCAAACAGCTTTCTAAATATCTCCACCGTCAAGGCTTCCTCAGTTCCCTGTTCCTTCTGGATTTCTCTGAGAACCTCGGGTGGTACTTTCTGTTGCAGCTGGCTCAACAGCATTGGATGTTCCACTGATTCACCCAGTGACTCCAACTGCTGGAGCAGCCTTTCAATTGCATCAAACAAAATTCTCATATCCTGACAGGTATTCCTGGCCTGTCGCAGCTTCATGATATTACTCATCAGCGTGTTTCTGACCACAACTGGCTGGTCATATCTCTTCTTGAGCATTGCAATTGCGGGTGCATAATTTTCTGCGGTCACACTCAATCCACTGATCATGCCAAATGCTGAGCCTTTCAGCAAGCTCCTCAAGTATGAGAACTTGGAAATGTCCTCCAAATCTGTTCGATTGTGGATGTGGGATTCGAACATTTGCCACCATGATCGAAATTTGACAATTTCCCCAGTAAACTGTTCCACTTCCAGTTTCTGTAATTTGACGCTCTTTGCTGTGGTTGCATTGGTTGAACTGGCCCCCGGAGCAGCTCCCTGAGCTGTCAGAGCCATCTGGGCAGCCATCTGCTGTATGAATGCTGTATTGACTTCATACATGGTATTTCCGCTCAGTTGCTGGATCATGTCTTGCAATTCTTCAATGTACACATTCATGGCTGCAATTTTCTGTGTCACCAAGTCTGACATGTTTGCATATTCCTCATATGAGTCTTGGTATATCTTTTGTTCTTGTTCCATCTGGTCGGGTTCGTCAATGTCCTTGACGACATCCCTCCATGCGTCAAATTGAGTTCTCACTGCAGTCATTGCACTTTCCAATTTTGCACCCTCCTGTTTGACAGATGCAATCACTCTTCTCATTTCTGTTCTCTTTTCTTCCTTTGTTGCTCCCGCAAATAACTCTGGGTCATATTTGGCATATTCTCTTGCCAATCTGTTGTCTACCCTGTGCTTTGCTGGCCCCAGGGTCTTTCTGATGTGACCCGTTGGCGAAACCATTTTGCTGACGAATTTTCCTTCACTGTTTCTCTTTATAGTGCGTCTCCTGTGACGCTTGGGACGCTTCTCTGCGTCTTTCTGTGCAGTGCTCTGTGCACCACGGATTTGTTGTGCCACGCACAATACCAATGCAGTCCTACAGGCCCCTGACGTGTTCTCACGCGTTGACCTTTACTGCACTGGCACCAGGTGTGTTCCTAAAGCCCCTGACGTGATTGTTTACACGTGTTGACTTCAACACACCGGTCAAATCCACCTGGACAATAAACAATTTATTTGCCCAGCAGTGTGCGCCCAAAGAGGGTCCGTACACACTCTTTCTGAGCGCTCTGGCGCTCTTTCTGGCACGCCTGTGTGCCTTGTGACCACGCCGGCCACTTGCTTTCCTGAGCGGCTCCTGTGCCGCTGTGCGCAGTGCTGCGCTTGCCGTGTCGCCTGTGACACGTTTCTGTGCACTCTGGTGCACTTTCTGATTCTGGGCAGTGTTTCTGTACACTGCTCTGCAATTGCGCCTGTGCAATGCAGTATTCTGGCACTTTTGTGCTGTCTGATCTGATGGTACCGAGCAGGCACAGCGTGTATATTTGATGGGAGCTCCGCAAAGCCCCTACACGCTACCAAGTATCCTAATACTTGGTTTTCAAATCCACTCTCTGTCAGCTACAGCCCTCTGTCAGCTACAGCCCTTTGTACACTGATACCCCTACTTTTGCACTTCCGAGGTATGAGTCCACTCTTACCCAGTGGAGCGAGGGACCTCCGCGAATGCCCAAAAAACAGCCCTTTGACTAGCGTGGCTCTGTGGCGATCCTGTCTCCGTCAGGTCACCCTCCCTTGGCATAGGAAGGACGTGCGAGCGGTCACTGGCGTCTGGATGTCCAGGAGCGTCCAGCGAAAGTTTGACCACCGTCCGACAATGACTCCTTGCCAAATGCCGGTGCCGCCCAGCGTCTAGCACCTTGCCAGAACACTGGTGAAAGCTGCCTGAAATCCTGACAGGCTTGTCAGAACTCCAGTGTCCTCCGCGCGTGAGCGTAGAACCGCTCCCAAGATGTAGACAGGAGTGCCGTGACTTTGGCACAGTGCTGTCTGCAAATCAACCGCCAACGCTCAGCCAAGGCCAATTGATGTTCAGCAGGACTTTTGAAGTTCTGCCAACTGCCACACAATGTCCGTTCCGGCTTGGTGATAGCACAATGTCATGCAATCACCCTGCTCGCTGCGCCATGTGATGAAGCCACCGAAGTCAGCGTCTTCTACCACCGAATCCGGCAACTCCAAGACCGTAGTGAGAAACGGCCTTTAGAGTGGTTGATTTCCCGTTGTAGCCGAACGTCCACTTGTCGACAGCCAAGTTGAGTTTATTTCGTAGTTGTGTGTTGAAAAGGGGGTTCAAATTGTTTCAGGTACTTTATTTTGATCAGATACAGTGTGTTACAAAAGCGCAAAGCCTAGCGAGCTTCCTAGTCGAAGTTTCTATCGCTAGCTTATTTTCGTTCAGTAGCTTGGGTCCGCAGACTGAAGTAAAAACTTCCAAAGTAGCTAAGACACGGAAATCACGTATAGAAAAACAGCTACAGTAATTTCCTAATACAAATGCACAAATAAGTCATAAATGCAACAAATAAACACATCTAGCCGAAACAGTTGCCTTATACTGCGCGTGCATACATTCAAACAATTATGGTAAAGAAATACCAAGTACAAATTGGGTTAATAGAAAAACTATTAATCTTACGAGGCGCGAAGTCGGCAAACTCGGCCGATTTACTAATTTGGTTCAATTTGTCAGAAAACATTGACGCACATTGGAACTAATATGATAGGGTTTGGAAATTGCAAATAGTGGTGTAAATGTTCCTAATGACGTAAATAGAATAAGGTATATTCAATATAATAATAATCACTTCCTGGAAACGTATATTTCATAATGGATAAATTGGGACTTATTCAAGTAAATGGGTATAATAATTGAGCAGGGTTTGTAATATATTCAGCTTGAGCAGGGTATTATAAATAATATCAAAGTAAATATAATATAACTTATGAGCAGGGTTATAACAATTATGCCTACGCGAAGGGCTTCGTAAATACGTACAGTAAATGCTAGTTGCACACAGGGCACTATTTCTCTATTAGGACGCTGGCCTAAGTAAATATGTAGCACATAAATATTTTACAAGATTTGACTTTCTCAAACTACAAGTAAACCATGTAAATATATATATAATAATGATCGGAAAATTACGGCGAGTTGAATGAGCCTAATTTCATATTAATACACCTAATAATAACTTATTTGACCTTTTAACCTAAATATTCCACATAAGCATATCAATAACTTATAGAACACTTTCCTAATCGAATATTCTTCATGGGTAAATAATATAGTGCAGGAAATATAATTTGATATTTGCGTGGTAAATAAATATAGTGCATGAAATGTAAAATAGTGCAAATAAGTAAATGTGCGAATATGAACCTAATTATCAATTCTCTGTATTTCTTTATCCATCCATTTTGCCACGGTCAGCACAATATGGGTAAAGAAGTTACGACAAAAGATACCATGAAGAAAGAATTGGAAAAAGCATGGGATGTGGTAATTACCCCAAATCCGGGTGCAGACCTTGCAGATACACATACAGTTCAACAGGTGAATAGCACCAGCAAATATTAGATAAGTTGACCTGTAGAATCTCTCTAATTGAGGTTGAGAAGGCAATAATAAAACTAAAAAATAACAAATCATCCGGGACAACCTCAGTTTACCACGAGCATCTAAAACTTCTGGAAGAAAATCACCAAATGACACTCATGAACATCTTCAACAGCTGGCTCGAGGGTGCGGAGATACCAGATGACGCTGCCATGTGTAAAATGATACTTCTACACAAAAAGGGTAATAAAATTGATCTGCGTAACTATCGGACATTAGGGCTGTCATGCAATATAAAAAAGGTATATATGTCAATACTTAACCAACGTTTAATTAGATCGCTTGAAGATACTAATGCCCTGACAGAAATGCAGGGTGGATTCAGACCAAATAGAAGGACACTGGACAACGTCCAAATACTAAAAACATGCTACAACTATGTGTGTGTCAACGGCAACGCGTTTGTGACATGTTTTGTGGATGCTGTAAAGGCCTTTGACAGAGTGGATCGCGACAAACTGTGGTACAAGATGCGCAGCATGGGTGTCCCTGACATTCTGGTAGGAGCTATATCGAATGTCTATTTAAAAACACGGGCGATAATGACTTATGGGGGGTACGAGAGCGATGTACTGCACTACCCCATTGGAGTGGCTCAGGGATGTGCACTTAGCCTGACCTTATACGCTATATATCTACACGACCTAGCGGATACATTACTCCGCACGGGTATGGGAGCTAAATGTGGCTGGCAACAAGACAAAATTCCAGTATTATTCTTTGCTGACAATATAGTTCTATTAGCTAGCAAAGACTCAGAACTACAAATTCTGCTCGATATATTTAGTCAATGGGCCTGGACGTGGAGTGTCTCAATCAATGCTAGTAAAAGTGAGGTGCTCAGATGGGGTGAAAACACTATACCAAGAAAAAAGTGGTATATTGGATCGGGGGACCCGGCATTGAAGAACAAAGCAGTCCTCAATGAAACCGACTCGCTGAGATATCTGGGAGTCAGGATTAACAGAGGACGCGATCCATTTAAAGATCATAAAAGAGCATGTGTGACCAAAATGAAACAACTAAGCTCACTAGCCATTTCCGCGGCGAGGAATACGATATCTCCGTTATATAATGGTAAAATGACATGGAAGTCCTATGTCAAACCAGGTAGTATGTATGGGGTAGAAGTAACAGGACTGGATAAGAAGGATCTCATAGAAATGGACAAGATGTATATGCAAACGATGAAAAAAAAAATGTCGCTGCCAAACAGTGCAAGTAATGCGGCGCTAACACGTGATCTAGATGGGATTCGTCCATCAGACAAATACAGGCAGTTAGTGCTAACAAACGATCACTACATGCATCATATAGATAAGAGGAGGTGGCTGGCAAGAGCAATAGAGGAAGATAAAAAGCTGCACGATAATCCAAGATTATTAATAAATAACACCAATAGCGGATTAGTAATACAATGCAAAAACTCCATGAATTGGCAAATTGATACGACGCAACTGAGAACTTCCTTGATTAAAAAAAAAGGTTTACATACACAGAAGAGCTGCTATTATACAAGCAATGAAGAGCCAAAGTGCACTCAAAAATAGAGCTGATGATGACATCGAATTAAAAGGAATTCATTACAACGAAAGAATGTGGTTTGCAGCACGACAAAACAGTTTGCGACTATGGATGGTAAGAAAAAGAAGATGTGCAAACATTGCACTACAAAATATGTGAAAATACCATTAAATATGTTACACGTCATGTATATTTGTAAGGGGAATGAGAGTGACAGAACAATGCTGACCACCACACAGTGCACAGTCCCATGTGGATGGAAACAGGAACTTTTACAGTCAGATGTATGTCATGCACATCACATACAGTGTGATAAAATGATACGTAAATGTTTATACGGTGAGCTTATGCAGAATCGATGACAATAACTACCGGTAATAACAAATAGGTGTATACTGGGAGAGGAGCGTAACCTTGCAAGAGGTAGGGCTCCAGATCTCATTCTTTCTTCATTCATTCACTTTGCATGAAAATAATGGATTTATCGGTGACGTTTTATTTGTCGTATCACCTTCTAGTTATCGTTATGCTGTAACTCTGGCTTTAAGGATGTGTGCGAAATGTTATTTTGTACTCTGAAATGTGACTTTTTGCTAACATATTTTGTACTGGTGCACTACAAATACTAAAATGATTGAAATTTCATTCAATGTATTACATAATTTATATTATTCATTCCCAAATATCTTGAATGATGGTGTGTGTGTACTTTTTGGACTGTTTCACCCTGGAGAGTTGGATAGCAAAAAGTCACTAATTTCTTAACATGAATAACTGACATCATGGCACTGTAAACCACGGCTTACAAAACATACCACATGTCTCTATTCAATTTATACTGCTTCCATTTTTTCACTGCAAAGTTATAACAAGAGATGACCAAATTTCTGATGTATTGACCAATATTTGCCAGTACAATCATTGTGAATGGAATGCCACAGCAGACAAAGAGAACATAGAATAGCTTGCCACTGTCTGTGATCACTGAAAGTTGGTTGTAGCCTGTTGAGAATTGGGTACTTTTATTTGACACAAAAGTCTGCATGTGAGAGGGTGAGTGAAGGATTGAAGTGATGGATTGAAGTGAGGGTTGAAAATTTCAAAGTTTCTGGTCTGGGACTCTGGGTCACAGGGAAGGGAATAGTACCTTACTGACAACTCGCTGCCAGCTAGGAGACAACAAGCTGACAAGCATTTGTTTACACTTGGCAGCGAGTTGTCAGCGTGCGGCAGCGAGCAGACAGCTAGCCGTAAAAGGCTGCCGTGTAGTTGGCAGCGAGCTGTCAGCTTGCTGAAAGCACATACTTTATAAACACATTACAGGATTAAAAGAACGTGTCAGCAAGCTGGCAGTGAGGTGCAAAAAAATTGTCAGCGAGCTAGGCCCGATTTTTGCTGCTTGGCAAGCGAACTGGCAGGGTGTTGTCAGCAAGGTACTTTGCCCTGTGGGTATCGGGTTTTGGGTATCAGTTTCGGATAATGAAATAAGGTTTTGGATTGGTAAAAACCTGATTTATAGTTGGCTTTTTGTAATTACAGTACTAAAGGTTTCTAATTGATGGGAGTCTACCATATTTTCTCTAAAAATTACCCATCTTGAAAAACTCCCCTCTTGAACAGATCCCCATGTTAGATAAGTGAATAAAAACATTCCCCCTTTAACTGACCAATAGTTGTGCAAGAAGAGAATGCATAAAGCCAGGCCCTGGAAAGTGTCCAGTCCGGGGCGGGGATGTGTGATTTCACACAAGCTGAAACCACATCGTGTCCAAATGTATCCAGCCAACCTTTAAGGTTTTGTGGGAGGTTGTGATAAATTGTGTCATCTTAGACTTATATACCGTATTTCCTCGAAATACCCCCCCCCCCCTCGAAATACCCCCCTCAAAATGAGCACTATGAATTTGTGGTCCGGGAAATGCATAACAGACGTTCAAAACACTTACCGTGTTACGTTAGAACATCGTTTATACCATCTACATCCTTATATAAGGCTGTAAAAAGTTATAAATGGTGGTTATTGTTGCATTTTTCACGTTTTTCGCTCAAAATTTTCACTCTGAAAATATAAACCCCCGGGGGGTAATTCGAGGAAATACGGTATTACCTGAAAATAGTTTTGCAATGGTATTTTTCAGTACGAAAGTATTGCCAGGAGACAAAGTATGAGGAGTAATACATGTATTAATTACAGATCTGTGTAAGTGATTGATAGATAATTGATGTCTTTAAAAAACGTCAATTATTATGTGTGAAAGTGTAGAATATTGTGAAACTGAACCGAAGGTCCCGAAAATACTGCTAGTGTGTACTAAAAAGTTGAATAAAACATGGTGTACATTAATAAAAAAGTAGGTTGATCATCATTCGTAATGGTTCATAATTTATCCATAAGTTTATCAGTGCATCTTCTGTACTTTTTCAACATTGCTGACCTGGTTTTGTACAGTCAACACTGGTCATGTGCTATCAATCACCTAACAACTTTTTATGGTGTTTTTGAGTCCCTGGCATTTTATGTCATTTTGTTTGGCACTTTTCCATCACTATGAACCTAACCATTCCCCACAGCAGTGTTGCAAAAACGTATTTACGTTTACCCGAAATACCCGGGTATTTTGGTATTTATCCTTACGTTTACGTTTACGTTTTTTTGCAAAATACCGTTACGTTTTGTTGCGTATTCCTGACCGAAATACCCGGCCCGGGTACCAGCGAAAACGTAAAAAGCTTCAAATTAAGTTGCACGAACCCGAGATTCTATCAAATTTGTGACATGGAAGCTTTGAATTTGTTTACAATGAATAAAAAAATGTAAAGTTGTATGTTTTGCACCAATTGACTCAGCGGAGGTCATAATTTTGTAACTTTAAGCTGAGGAAACTTATTCATTTTCATAATGTTTGAAGATTTGTATCGTCTATTTATAGGTGTGCTGTAACATCTACATACCGTATTTCCTCGGATTACCCACCCCCCAACCCCCTGAATTAACCCCCCCCCTCGAAATACCATTGTCTGGAAACAGGTACATCATGTATATAAGGTACATGATGAATTTATTGATGTAAATTTGCATCGCAGAGACACATAGACTAGTGTATGTGTACTAGTGATGGAAAAGCGCCAGGAAAAATGGCGCCAGGCGCCAATGGCGCCATGGCGCCATTCCAAAAATTGGCGCCGGGCGCCAAAGGGCGCCAGAGAAAATGGCGCCAGGCGCCAATGGCGCCACGGCGCCATCTGAAAAAATGGCGCCGGGCGCCAAAGGGCGCCAGAAACAATGGCGCCAGGCGCCAAAATGGTGCCAACAAAAAAATCCCATATTTCGGTCTGTATATCATTAAGGAAGCATTTATAGAGGAGTAACGTACGATACCATTTTTCTGATGGTGACTCAAGCCACAAAACTCATTGTACATAAAATATTCATAATAAGATATGTCCTGGAAATACCCCAAGGGGGGTAATTATTTTGTCAGTCAGTTTTGAGGGGTCTATTGAATGTGCTTTTTCGACTGGGGTGAATTTTTTTGCATGAACTTTTATGAAATTATGTTATCTATTCATTGCTTTGCTTTTAACTAAAGACAGTCAGATGCAAAAACGTTCAACCATAACAGAGATGAAAAAGAGTCTATGGACAAAATGTATTTGCTTGAATAGTTCCCCCTTCAGTAATTCGGCTATTTACACAGGTCAAATTATAGCTCCGGGCAGTTACCGGTTTTCATTTTATTCATACTTTAATTTTTTTCGATCACTGTATTTTTGTATACTGATCGAAATCCTGCCAGGGCCCGGCCCCTGGCAATGTCTAAATGGCCCCGACCGGGGTCAAATGTCCCCGGTGAGAAAACTTTTTTTTTCAGTAAACAAAGAATTTCGGTCCCCGACCGGGGACGTTTGTCCCCAGTAGGGGACAAATTTTTAGTCCCCTGCCGGGGACGAACGTCCCCGGTTGGGGACAAAACTTCTTTGTTTACTGAAAAAAAAATTTTTTCACCGGGGACGTTTGACCCCGGTCGGGGCCATTTCGACATTTCCGGGGACCGGGCCCCGGCAGGATTTCGATCACTATACAAAAATACAGTTATCGAAAAAAATTAAAATATGAATAAAATAAAAACCTGTCACCGCCCGGAGCTAAAATTTGGCATGCATACTCACTAAACGAAGGAGTACACGCATGCCAAATTTGAGACTACCGTATATCCTTGAATAAGACCCCAGGGGCGTTATTATTTCGTCAGAGATTTTGGAGGGGGGAGTTATTCAAGGGGGGTACTATTCAAGGGGGGGAGTTATTTTTTCCTCAGAACTTCCAGGAAAACTTTCACTTTATTCATTGTTTGTATGCATTCCGTCAACACATCTAATGCAGAAAATGACCAGTTCAACAAGAACAAAAACAACGTATCCATCCTAAAATTTGTGTTCATCGGCGTCTGAATCATTCAAATACACATTGTCGTTTTACCCAGAGGGGGGACTTATTCAAGAGGGGGGAGTTATTCAAGGGGGGGCGTTATTTTTTCCTCACCTGGCCAACAGGGGGGTGTTATTCAAGGGGGGTATTATTCAAGGGGGGGGTCTTATTCAAGGATATACGGTAATCGGAATAATTTTACACACCCACCCAAAGAATATGCATCGGCCGGGAATAACCGTCTTGCAAAAATTTTGTGCATGCTAATTTGGTGATAATTCACCTTATTAACATGCAAATGACCCATACACACCAATTATTCACTTTTGAAAAAAATCATTTTTTGCCGGGTCCCGGTCCCCGGCCGGGACCTGTGTAAATAGCCCAGTAATTCCCCTCAAAAAGGTTTGACAAAAATCAATTCCCGATGGGAATTATACAATCAAATAGGTCCGAATATAGGTATGTAGGTATGTGAACCACCCTGGGCCTCTCCCTTCCTAATGCTACTAGGTAGTAAATATGTTTCCTTGGATCAACCTCCACTGAAAATACCCCCAGGTTTGAAATAAACCAAACCCCACGTGGGTATTTCGTGGAAACACAGTACATTGTAAGAGGTAATAAATGATGTAAGGGCTGGGAAAAATCATTTTAGATTGATGTACTATTTCCAATTGTGGGTCATATGTGAAGATTTGCAGTTTGCTTATGGTAAAAAAACAAACAAAATGTACCCAAACTTGCAATGCTAGCAAAAATTCCAAAAGTGAATGTGTCAAATATCACCTAAATGATATCAGTCTGCAGAAATGACAGTTGAATATGGAAAAATGTAGCCGCTCATCCCGGAATTTTGGCGCCATTTCTGGCGCCATTCAAAACAATGGCGCCAGGCGCCAAATTGGCGCCAGCGAAAATGGCGCCAAGCGCCAAGGGCGCCATGGCGCCATTCGAAATAATGGCGCCAGGTGCCACATGGCGCCACAGAAAAGGGCGCCAAGCGTCAATGGCGCCATGGCGCTGGCGCCCTTCGGCGCCAATAAAGGGCGCCAGCGCCATGGCGCCATTCCATCACTAATGTGTACCTACCGTATTTCCTCGAAATACCCCCCACCTCGTTTGACCCCCCCCCTCTCGAGACCACTATGAAACAATCACCCCCCCCCTCGAAATACCCCCCCAGATTGAGTGTAAAGAGAACGTACATGCCAAATACTGCAGTTTGTGTTCTGCGTAGTGCAGAACACACGTTAAAACAATGTCGGCATCACGTTAGAACAGTGTTTTTACCATCTACGTACTAATATTAGTCTACAGAACCTTATAAATGGCGGTTTTTGTTGCATTTTTCGACGTCTGCGTACGTTTCAGACGACAATTTCGTACTTGGTTTTCAAAAATTTTCTTGTGAAATAATAACCCCCCCCCCCTCGAAATACCCCCCCCCTCGTTTAGCCCCCCCCCCCTCTCGGGACCACTATGAAACAATCACCCCCCGGGGGGTATTTCGAGGAAATACGGTATCTATGTTGATATGTATGGAAATAACTTGTGAAGTCACCTTTATCACTGTTTTGGGTACGTCAAAGCCCATTCTTTACTACCACCCTTTACGAAAATTTCTGGCGAAATAATAACCCCCCCCCCTCGAATAAGCCCCCTTCCTCGAAATACCCCCCTCAAAATGTCCACTCTGAAAAAATAAACCCCCTGGGGGTATTTCGAGGAAATACGGTAGGTAATTATTTAACTCCCAAATCAAATGACCATCGTCAGCTCCTGAATATAAACACATTTATATCCTGAATCTTGACTCCCATCAAAATTTCCCAACAAATTTTAGAATAGATTCCCTAAAACCAACTATTGTGAATTATTTGTTTCGAAATGTAGGTATACTCGGCGGACCGCACGCTATGCATTTTTCTAAAGGAAACACTCCATCATGACGTCATCGTTAATAAAAAAAAATTGTTCCAGCAAAAAAAGAAAAACCATTTCAGGAAAAAACATTCGTCGCTTTTAAGCGACTCCACCTTTTTCTTTTTAATTTTTTTTTTTGTGAAATGGCATACATCAAGTAACGTACTCTCCCGTTTTAGACTAATACATAAATAATTTCGGACGCATTCTTTGCGGTCCGTCGAGTATATGCAGAAAATGTAGTTGGAGATCAGAGGGATATGCATAACATTGTAAAAAACATGGTTTTTCAATTGCTCTGATAGTAGGAACACTTAATAATAATTTTAACGTTTACGTTTTATTTTACGTATTCCCAGGTATTTTAAAAATACATTGCGTTTTAGTATTTATACTTTAAGTTTGGAAAAGGTATTTACGTTTACGTTTACGTTTTCCAAAAAAAAACAGTATTTGAACAACACTGCCCCACAGTAATATGCAAATAGGTAAACATCAAAAATGCTCAGTTTTGTGAAAAAAATGGACTCACCTTTGTGAAACCTTCTCTTACTTAGGTAATCTCTTGTACAAAGTTCCACATTTTTCAGCAATTCTTTATGTCTCATCATTTGTTCATCTTGCTCAATAAACTTCATTATAACACCACCAAAAAGTGCATATATTGCAACCATGCTTAAAAGAAACATATCAATGAATATAGGCTTTCTCAGAGTTTTTTGTTGACCCATCTAGATTGAATTTAAGTAGTTCAATTTTAATGTTTCAAAGAGAAATGGTTCCTATTCTGTATATTTATATTTGTCGTTAAATATAAACCCATTGTTGTAAGGTGAATCCTAAACAACTGGATTAACTTAGATTAAATTACAGATGTCAAATTATTTGAAAATGGTGTTGTGGCTAGGGTTGGGAATTTCAAAATTTGTGGGTTGGGTAATTGGGTATCGGGTCCTCAAAATTTCGGGTCGGGTATTGGGTATCGGTTCCAAAAATGTTGCGGGTATCGGGTTCGGGTTCGGGTATTCCAGTCGGGTATCGGGTTGGGTTTTCAGGTCAAAATGTCGGGATTCGGGTAATAGAATTGTTGGGTATTGGGTAATAAAATCATCTGGTATTGGATTGAACAACAAAAATACACCATAGTGTAGTGTATCTGTCACAAGGTGTATAACTAAGTGCAAATACACATGGAGATGCAGCAGTTTTTCAAAAAAATCATCTTGCTTAAGTAAAAAGCATGATCATTGAATTGTGTTACAAAACATGGCTCCAGTTGTTGTGGGGAACCATCACACCGAGGTGGCTGAGTCCCCCAAAAATAGTGAAACAATGGTGGATTCAGATTGGCCAACAGTGTTACTCAACATGCTTGAGTAATCACTGCTGAAGGCAATGCACTGTGAACCTAGCAGACATATGTTTCAATGATTCTTAGTAATCAGTTCCAGTTGTACCAATTGAGGCCTCTACTTCTAAAAGTTGACAAGTCCACAAAATGTGATTTTGAATAAATCACATTTTAAGTTTCAGACCCAACTCCAGGCCCGTGGTGCATGCCCAATTTGGCTCTCTCATGCTTTCCATTAAGTTCCATATGTTAAAAATAAAGTGTCAAATTTCCAGCCCCTGCTCTCAACCTGTATGTGAAAAGTTGGGTGTCCATAAATTTCCATTCGGTCAGAGCAAAACTGTTTTTGGGAGGGAATTGGACTTGTCAGCTTCTTGCACTAGAGAAACTTTTTTGTTCCCGGGGAGGCCGAGGCTGCCTTATGGGCAATTTATGCACTTGTTGACTTTTAGAAGTCGTTGTCCATACTGGACATATCACATTTCTTGCTATTTTTCCCATAAAAAAGGAAGCGGAGGGATGGACTGTCAACTTCTTGCACTAAACTAGGTGGACTTGTCGACTTCTTGCCCGAAATTTTTGCATTTTTCCCAAAAAAAATCAAATTTGGCACTTTGCCATATGGGCATGTGAGGTAAAATTTTTTATGGAAAATGATAGTAAAATGTGTGGAAGTAGCCCCAGATGACGTCTCGGCGCCTAACTCGAAATTTTCATATTTTGGACTTGTCGACTTTTAGAAGTAGACGCCTCAATTGAGCTTAATGGTTCTGTTATTTTGGATAGTGTCATGCGATGGCTGCTGAGGCCCCAAGCACTGTGTAACATATTTTTTGCAGGTTTCATTTTGGCCCACAGTTTCTACCTAAGTATATTTGGGCAAAAATCAATGGCAAACTAGAATACCTATATATAGGTTCGGGTTCGGGTAGTAGAGTCGGGTCGGGTCGGGTTCCCAACCCTAGTTGTGGCTATGAGTTTATGGTATACTTGGCGGACATGATGCTCTGCCCTCGCACTCATTTATGTCTCACGTTGGAAGCGTGCCAATGGTGATAAAGCATGCGATTTTTGTATTATACTAGCAGGATTCTCTCCGACCTTTGGTCGGGTTTTGTGGTTCTCTACAATTAATACCATTGGAGAAAATATGATACTTTAGTTAAGTTTGCCCACATGCTAGGCATGTGTTTTGAAATGCAGTATGTAATGTACCAACAATAACAAGACCAATACCAAAGATGCAATGTTTTGGAATGGATTTTTGTAAACTTGGTTGGTAAAATGTAAAACTGTTAACTGTAAAATGGTTGGGCATGAAACTCGGTAGTAAAATGTGGACAGTTTGCGATTTGGTATGATGGTGTGCAGTGTGCATTCTGTGTGGTATAGGTTTTGTGATATGATAGTGTGGTTTTTGCAAGGTGTCAAACTTTGTTGTAATCTTCAATTGGTTACATTTGTGCTTTGCTGTTCTTTTTGTGTTTGTAAATCCTTGTGGTATTAATTGTAGAGAACCACAAAACCCAACTGAAGGTTGGAGAGAATCCTGCTATAGGTACCCACTACTCAGAGGCTTGCAAAAACTGACACCCCAATGGGGACCCCCCTCCAAATGGCACCCCCCGGGGAACCCCCCAAAAGTGGCACCCCCTGGGAACCGCCCAAAAATGAGACCCCCTAGGGCCCCACAAATATGGCACCCCCTGAGGACCACCGAAAAATGGCACCCCTTAGGGACCCCCCAAAAATGGCACCCCCTTGGGACCCCCCAAAATAGCACCTCCTGGGGACCCCCCAAACATGGCACCCCCTAGGAACCCCCACAAAAATGGCACCCCCTGGGGACCCACCCAAAGTTGGCTCCCCCTGGGGACTCTCCAAAAATGGCACCCCCTGGGGACCACCCCAAAATGGCACCCCCTTAGGACCCCCCTGCAAAAAAAAATATAGCACCCCCCTGAGGACCACCAAAAAATGGCACCCCTGGGGACCACCCAAAAAATGGCACCCTATGTGGACCCCCTTGAAATGGCACCCCCATATGTACCTCCAGAAAATGGCACCCCCTGGAGACCCCCCAAAAATGGCACCCCATGGGGACCCCCTCTAAATCCTGTAAACACAGCCCCTAGTTTGGAAACTCCTGTAAACTCAGCCCCTAATTTGGAAACTCCTATAAACTCAGCCCCTAACTTGCAAACTCTCGTAAACTCAGCCCCTAACTTGCAAACTCCCATAAACTCAGCCACTTATTTGTAAGCTCCCATAAACTCAGCCTCTAATTTGAAAACTCCCATAAACTCAGCCCCCAATTTTGGAAACTCCTGTAAACTCAACCCATAATTTGGAAACTGCTGTAAACTCAGCCCTAATTTGGATACTCCAATAAACTCAGCCCCTAATTTAGAAACTCCCATAAACTCAGCCCCTAATTTGGAAACTCCCTTAAAATCAGCCCCTAATTTGGAAACTCCCATAAACTCAGCCCCTAATTTGGAAACTCCCGTAAACTCATTTTCAGGTTTATGGTAATTAGGGTGTCAAAAAAATTTTTTTACGGAAAACGGAAAACGGAAAGGTAAAATTTTTTCACTTTATGGAATACGGAAAACGGAAAGGTAAAAAAAAATTGTCGGCCGGAAAACGGAAAACGGAAAGGTAAAAAAATTTCACTCAGCGGAAAACGGAAAACGGAAAGGTAAAAAAAAATTGTCGGCCGGAAAACGGAAAACGGAAAAATGAAATGCCGGAAAACGGAAAACGGAAAGCAAAATTTTCACGGAAACGGAAAAAATAAAGTGAAATTAGCACGGTAATAGACAAATTTGCAGAAGGAAAACCTGCATGCAGGTTTGCCTGTTTGGCTTTGATTGTGGTAGCTGTACATTCTGCAACTATGGATCATGCCTGTAACTTCACTTGTAGTTCAAGCTTAACTGAACCAACAAAAAATCATCAAAAAGTAGCCATAGTGGCCATAGGAAAGGAAACACTACGACAATTTCACAGTCTAGAAGCAGTGGGAATCACTGATGACTCCTATGCAATTGATGACAACATTGCAGAGGAGATGATAATAAATAGCATAAAATTCAACGACAACAACAAACAATACTATATTGACTGGCCATATAAAGAGAGTATCAGTGATCTGCCCACGGGAAAAGCAGAAGCCTTGGTGCGGTTTAAATCACTGATAAGAAGATTCAACAAAGATCCAAACTTATTCGAACAATACTGGAAAGTTTTGGACAACCAACTAGAAAAGGGAATAATTGAGATCTGTGATGACAAAACAGAATGAAGGGGAAGGAAACCAGTTGGCGATGATAATAAACAACATTTACGTCGATAACTTCATCATGAGTGTCACAAATGAAGTTGAAGCTTTAGAACTATATTACAATGTCAAAGCTTTATTTAACCAATGTTCTATGAACATGAGGGAATGGCTGTCAAACTCCAGATCAGTCATGAATGAAATAGCTAAAAACGACAGGAGTCCAAAGGTGAATAAAATTGTCACAGTAATGGGCATGAAATAAAATCACCGAATGGACATGCTGGCAATATCAACACCAAAAATGCAAATTGACAGCATCACAACACCAACCAGACGAAACTTGAATAAATTATTGGTGTATGTATATGACCCAATTGGGTTCACAGCACCTGTTTCACTGACCCTGAAATCCCAGTTGTCAATGCTGCTCCAAGAGACAAAAACAACACAATGGGATGAGCCAATTGAAGATAAATACAGATTGGAAAAACAATGGAAAAATGCCAGAAAACTGAAAATCGAGCCAGAAAATGGAAAAATGGCCTGGTAAAACGGAAACGGAAAGGTAAAAATTTTTCAGCCGGAAAACGGAAAAATGGGCCGGAAAAACGGAAACGGAAAGGTAAAAAATTTTCAGCTGCCGGAAAACGGAAAGGTAAAAATTTTTCGGCTGCCGGAAAACGGAAAACGGAAAGGTACAAATTTTTCGGCTGCCGGAAAACGGAAAGGTAAAAAATTTTCCTGCGGAAAGGCGGAAACGGAAAACGGAAACGGAAATTTGACACCCTAATGGTAATGTAGTGTGAAAATGGTATGAATATTTCAAAAAATCACTATCATCAATCCACAAATGCATCAATTCACAATTTTCAATTTTTTAGCCCCAAGGGTTAGACTTAAAAGGTTATGGTAATGTAGAGTAGAAATGGAGTGCACATCTCAAATCACTGCAATAAAAAACCCACAAACGCATCATTTCACAAATTGAAAGTTTTTGTGCCCAGGGGTTCATTATCAGGGTTTTAGTAATGTGGTGTCAAAATGGAGTGCATATTTGAAATCGCTACAATCAGAAACCCACAAACACATCATTTTATGATTTGAAAATTTTTGGCCCTGGGGGTTCATTTTCAGGGTTATGGTAATGTAGTGTCAAAATGAAGTGCATATTTCAAATCAAGGCAATCAAAAAGCCACAAATGCATCATTTCACAATTTCTAATTTATTAGCCCCATGGGTTCAATTTAAGGCTTACAGTAATGTAGAGTTGAAATTGAGTCATTTCAAATCAGTGCAATAAGAAACCTGCAAAATGCATCATTTTACAAATAGAAATGTTTGGGTCTAGGGGTTCAATTTCAGAGTTTTAGTAATGTAGTGTCAAAATGGAGTGCATATTTGAAATCGCTACAATCAGAAACCCACAAATGCATCATTTTATGATTTGAAAGTTTTTGGCTTAGGGGGTTCATTTTTATGGTTATGGTAATGTAGTGTCAAAATGAAGTGCATATTTCAAATGAGTGCAATCAGAAACCTGAAAATGAATGATTTCACAAATTGAAAGTTTTTGGCTCCAGAGGTTCATTTTCAGGGTTATGGTTATGTAGTTTTCAGGGTTATGTGTGTGTTTTTCAGGGTTTCAGGGTAATCAGTGCAATTAGAAACCCACATCGAATCATTTCACAATTTCTAATTTTTTAAGCCCTGGGCATATTCGAAATAGCTACACTCTGAAACCCACAAATCCATCATTTTATGGTTTGAAAGTTTTTGGCCCAGGGGGTTCATTTTTGGGGTTATGGTAATGTAGTGTCAAAATGAAGTGCATATTTCAAATGAGTGCTATCAGAAACCTGAAAATGCATCATTTCTCAAATTGAAAGTATTTGGCCCCATGGGTTCATTTTTAGGGTTATGGTAATGTAGTGTCAAAATGGAGTGCATATATCAAATTGGTGCAATCATAGACCCAAATTTGAAATCAGTGCAATCAGAAACCCAAAAATGAATGATTTCACAAATTGAAAGTTTTTGGCTCCAGAGGTTCATTTTCAGGGTTATGGTTATGTAGTTTTCAGGGTTATGTAGTGTCAAAACGGAGTGCATATTTCAAATCAGTGCAATTAGAAACCCACATTGAATCATTTCACAATTTCTAATTTTTTAAGCCCTGGGCATATTTGAAATCACTACACTCAGAAACTCACAAATCCATCATTTTATGATTTGAAAGTTTTTGGCCCAGGGGGTTCATTTTAGGGTTATGGTAATGTAGTGTCAAAATGAAGTGCATATTTCAGATGAGTGCAATCAGAAACCCGAAAATGCATCATTTCTCAAATTGAAAGTATTTAACCCCATGGGTCCATTTTGAGGGTTATGGTAATGTAGTGTCAAAATGGAGTGCATATATCAAATCAGTGCAATCAGAAACCCAAATTTGAAATCAGTGCAATCAGAAACCCAAAAATGCATCATTTCACAAATTGAAATTTTTTGGCCCCAGTGGTTCATTTTCAGGGTTATGGTAATGTAGTGTCAAAATGAAGTGCATATTTCAAATGAGTGCAATCAGAAACCTGAAAATGCATCATTTCTCAAATTGAAAGTATTTGGCCCCATGGGTTCATTTTTCGGGTTATGGTAATGTAGTGTCAATGGAGTGCATATATCAAATCAGTGCAATCAGAAACCTAAATTTGAAATCAGTGCAATCAGAAACCCAAAAATGCATCATTTCACAAATTGAAATTTTTTGGCCCCAGTGGTTCATTTTCAGGGTGATGGTAATGTAGTGTCAAAATGAAGTGCATATTTCAAATGAGTGCAATCAGAAACCTGAAAATGCATCATTTCTCAAATTGAAAGTATTTGGCCCCATGGGTTCATTTTTCGGGTTATGGTAATGTAGTGTCAATGGAGTGCATATATCAAATCAGTGCAATCAGAAACCTAAATTTGAAATCAGTGCAACCAGAAACCCAAAAATGCATCATTTCACAAATTGAAAGTTTTTGGCCCCAGTGGTTCATTTTCAGGGTTATGGTAATGTAGTGTCAAAATGAAGTGCATTATATATCAAATCAGTGCAATTAGAAACCCACAATGCATCATTTCACAATTTGAAAATTTTGGCCCCATTTTGGGTTCAATTTCAGGGTTATCGTAATGTACTGTCAGAATGGAGTGCATATTTCAAATCATTGTAATCAGTAACCCACAAATGCATTATATCACAATTTATATTTTTTAGCCCCGGGGGCCTCACTTAAGGATCATGGTAATGTTATTGTTAACTCCCATAAACTCAGCCCCTAATTTGGCAAACACCCATCAACTCAACTCCCATAAACTCAGCCTCTAATTTTTAAACTTGTGTCAACATCCCCTTATCTTTAAACTTCTGTCAACTCAACCCTAATTTATCAACACCCATCAACTCAACCCTGAATTGTAAACTCAGCCCCTAAAAACTCAAGTCAACCCCCTATACATGTGCAATTGCATTCTTGAGAAGCAACTTTGCCATCTACTAACCCTGTTTGTCAAGATTGTGGATCGTGTTTGTAAAGGGCATTTGTACTAATAAATAGTGACTGCATTGTGTGCAAAAACACACACGAATCGGGCACAATGAGGCCTGTGATTGTGCCTCCTATCTTTTGCATTGAAGCATCCTTAGCGTGCAGTTCTCTCGAAATTGTATAGGTGGAGATAAAAGATGAAACAATCATTGTTGTGAATAAGTGAGCGTATAGCGTCATAACAGAGATCGCTTCTTTCAACTTTTTTTAGAAAATCGCATGAGTAAAAATTATTTTGGCACGCTTCCAGCGGGAACCACACGTGCAGGGTGTAAGGTGACTGTAGTGATGGAATGGCGCCATGGCGCTGGCGCCATTTGAGGGCGCCAAAGGGCGCCGCGCCATGGCAAAGCGCCCTTTTTCTGTGGCGCCCTTGGCGCCTGGCGCCCACATTCTGAAAGGCGCCATGGCGCCCTTGGCGCTTGGCGCCCTTTTTCCGTGGCGCCCTTGGCGCCTGGCGCCCTGCTTAAGAACGGCGCCAAAAAGGCGCCAGCAGGGTTTCACGGTGAGTGCTGTGTAAACGAAAAAAAATGAAAAACGCATCCGTGGATGATCTAAATTCGCCAGAAAAATAGACGGAGTGGTGTGGGTGGGTGGAAATCTTTCGTCCAACGTTTCATCAGATGTGTCTGACGGATCAGAAGACAAGAATGATGGACCGTCTAACTTGCAAAATCATAAATAAACGGATTTAAATCGTTGCAATTAGGAAACATTGTTTGGAAAGGTCTATTTGTAATTAATGGATTGTTGTCAAATGACAATTTCCATTGTGTTTGAATTCGTCATGTGGATTTTATTCAAAAAAATTTTTGTTGCTAACCTTGTTTTTGTTCATTACATCCTGGAGAACGCGAATTAAGAAGTGAATGTGCGTACAATGGTGCTGTAGAAACATTTTTAGCATGGTGTTGTAGGCACTTTTTTATCCTGGCGCCCTTGGCGCCTGGCGCTAGGGCTCGAAACTCGATTTTTTTCAAACTCGAGTTCGAGTCTCAACCCCAAAAATTTTCCGGTTGAGTCGGCGAGTCGAGTCAGGCGAGTCAGTGAAAAGTTGAGTCGAGTCAGGCAAAAATCTCGAGTCTCGAGTCGAGTCGGATGCGTTACTTTTTCACATGAATCTTGCAGAAATTTCAGATACTGGTTCTTCAACCAATGTTTTCACACACTCTAATGCCAATGGTGGATTTTAATATCAAGATAAAGCAAAAATATAACTACTGTATTTCCTTGAATTACCCCCTGGGGGGTTTATTTTTTCAGAGTGGAAATTTTGAGGGGGGGTATTTCGAGGGGGGGGTATTATTTCACCAGAAATTTTTCGAAATCCCAGTACTAAATTGTTGTTTGCAACTTATACAAACGTTGAAAAATGCAACAAAAACTGCCATTTAAAACACTCAGTGAACTTATATATGTATGCAGACGGTATATTACCGGTTCTAACATAACACAGTCATTGTTTTTAACATGTGTTCTGTGTTTCCCAGATGACAAACCACATTACGTTCTCTATACAGTAAATTGGGGGGGGGGGGGTTTTAAAGGTTCATAGTGCCCGTTTTGAGGAGGGGGTATTTCAAGATGAGGGGTAATTCGATGGGGGGTGGTATTTTGAGGAAATACGGTACATTACATCTTTTTGGGTCAGTGCCAACATTGTGGAATGTATTTGACGTGGTGTGTGTGTTTCATTCCGTAGAATTGTATCGCAACTTGAGTTGAGAAACTTGACTTTAGACATCATTGAACAGATATGACAAGCAATTATATATGCTGCATGCGGTGCGGAAATGCGCACTTGCGCGCAAAATTTTTGAAAAATATGTTCAAAAGTCATATTAAAATTGATATTTTTAATATGATTCAATGGGAAACCCCGACTCAAAATTTGCTGAATTTTCGAGTCGAGTCGGGCAAAAACCTCGAGTCTCGAGTCAGGGCCATATTTTTCCGGTCGAGTCAGTCGAGTCGAATCGGCACCCCATTTTACCCTCGAGTCACGAGTCGAGTCGAGTCGAGTCGAGTCGAGTTCGAGCCCTACCTGGCGCCCTTTTTCTGTGGCGCCCTTGGCGCCTGGCGCCATTGTTTCTGGCGCTTTTTCATCACTAGGTGACTGGAGTATACCAGATATTCATAACTAGCTCAGCACTACGTTTTTACTAAATATCTAAAGCCAACTATTCATTCACTGCAAAGTCGTATTTAGCTGCACTATATATCTATGAGCATCACATACATTTAATTTGCCATATTTATTTCGCCAAATTGGAAGATTTGAGCCCAGTTGCACTACCACTTGGTAATCACATAGTAATTACTTCATGTTGAGTTCTCTACAAAGCTCTTGTGATATTGGTTTATCTAAACCAGGGTTGGCAAAATCTCAGAAAAAAATAAAAATAAAATAAAAATAAAATGGAAAATTTAAGAATAAAATAAAATAAAATAAAATGGAAAATTTCAAAATAAAAATAAAAATTGTATAAAAATTCGAATTTTTGTAAAAATTTTGTAAAATTGTATACAAATTCATATTTTTGTAAAAATTGTATAAAAATTCATATTTTTTGTAAAATTTTTATCTTGTTGTTTATTGTTCAACATGTTCATTCGCGGAGCTGGCGCAGTCCCAAGCCCTGTAAAGTGTCAAAATGTCATATGAAATGAAATACAAAGTGTCAATTGTCATGACAAGTGGTAAGTAAAGTGCCAATTGTCATGGCAAATATATATATAAGTGGAAACTGTATAGCAAATTGTATCCGTATCTTATCCTTTGTATTCAAATCTGAAAATATTAACATTTGGATAGAAAATTTTTTGATTTGGATACCTAAACATAAGGTTTGGATACAAAAACATAAGATTCAGATACACAATTGACACTTTGCATGACATTTTACAAACGCGCCCAGCACACTCCAGTAATCCTTCTACTGAAAATGCAAACCAGTATTATCAATAATTGTAACTTGACACTCGCAACCACCTAACAATACCTACTGCATGCAACTTTTGCAAAGTAATGGAAAAATTTGTCACACATTTTTCATTTTTAGGTCTAATTATCACATTTTTCTGGCCTTGCATGCAAGATTATGATTTTTTGTAAAATTTCTGTAAAATTTTTGTAAAATGGTCCATTTTATTATTTTATTAACATTTTGGAATAAAATAAAATAAAATAAAATGAAATAAGAATAAAATTAAAATAAAATACATTTTTATACAATTTTTATACAATTTGTATACAAATGATTTTTATAAAACCAACCCTGATCTAAACACACAGTTCTGCATTGCATGCTGCATGGCACAACAGTTATTTACCATATTTCGCCGAGTAAAAGGCCAGGCACTATACAAATTTGAGGTCTTTTTCAAACACTTTCCAAGTGCTGCGCGTAGTGCCCGGGCACTATGCAATTCACTTAACGACGTGCATACCGTATTTCCTCGAAATACCCCCCTAGAAATACCACCGTCTTGAAATACCCCCCCCTTTAAAATGGCGACTATGAGATAATTACCCACCCCCTGGAAATACCCCCTCCCCAAATTGCGTGTACAGAGAATGTACATGCCAAAACTGCGTTTTGTGATCTGGCAATGCGGAATATATTTTTTAAACAATGACTGTGTCACGTCAGAACAGGGTTTACACCATCTACATACTAAAATAAGTGTATAGACCCTTATACATGGTGCTTATTGTCGCATTTTTTGATGTCTGCGTACGTTACAACCAACATTTTAGTACTGGGGGTTCAAAAAATTTCTGGCGAAAAATAAGCCCCCCCCCCCTAGTTTTTTTCCAAAAAAATTGAGTTTACCCCGAAAAAATTTCGATTTACAGCATTTCGCCCGGGAAACAGTGGTTTTCTTAAAAAATATTGGTTTTACACATGTTTTAACCCCACATAACATCTGTGTATTCATTCAAGTGTCAAAAAGTCCATAAAAATGTCCACAATGAGGACATCAACATCACAACACCAGCAACAAAATGCCCAGAAACAACAATTCACGCAGTACTCCAAAATTCTTCAATGAATGTGCACAGTATGGAAGACTGTGGAATTGATTTGAACTACAACTACCATTTACCTCGAAATACCCCCATGGGGGTTTATTATTTCATCAGAAAGTTTTGTAAGGATCATCGAAAATAGTAGGCATTTATGTAACCAAAACAGGTTATAAATGTGTACAAACAGGATATATTTGAAATAAACATGTAGATAGCTACACAACCTAGTACAGTCTATGTGTAGCTGCGATGCAAATTAGCAGTAATAAATACATCATGTACATTGGATACATGTAGGGTTCAAACGGGATCCCGATCCCGATCCCGGATCCCGTGAAATTCCGGGATTTAGCAGTCCCGATCCCGATCCCGATCCCGAAAATTTTCAAATCCCGATCCCGATCCCGAGAAACTCCAAAGTCCGGGATCCCGATCCCGGAAAAATTAGTGGAAATAATAAAAAGTGAAAAAATGACATTTTTGCATGCAAAAATGTGAACACAACCCCCCAGCGTCTATTTTATGCCTTTTTTCTGGCATCCAACAGTGTTTTGAGAACTTTATGAACAACTGTGGATGCCAGAACATTGGCCAAAATGTCTATCCCAAGACCCCAATCCCGATCCCAAAAAAATGCCAATCCCGATCCCGATCCCGATCCCGTGACCCCAATCCCGGCCAATCCCGATCCCGATCCCGATCCCGAAATCTCGAAAAACCAATCCCGATCCCGATCCCGATCCCGAAAAGTCAATCCCGTTTGAACCCTAGATACATGATGTACATCATCCCGGAGGGGGCTATTTTGAGGGGGGGCTTATTATTTCACCAGTCCATTTTGAGGGGGGTTTATTCAAGAGGGAGTTAATTCGAGGTAGTAAGGTATACTTAAATGTCAAAACTTAAATTGTCAAATCCACCCTGATATGTGCATGCCATCTTGAATTTATTTTTTGTACCATTATAAAATATGAATACATTATGTACATATTTACATACTATACATGCTTATCTTATCTTGTTTAGTATAACTGAATTAATGTGCATTCAACCGCTTCGCTGAAAAAAACACACAAAAACTCAAAAAAAACTTTTCTGTGTTTCCGTGTTTCTGTGTTCTCCAAAAAAAACTCATTTGAGTTTTGAGTTTTTCAAAATTTATGAGTTTCCGTGTTTCTGTGTAAAACAAAAACACAGAAACTCAATGAGTTTCTGTGTTCAATTTCTGTGTTTTTTCCATCGTTGGCTGTAGCATGTGGATACACATTGGTTTGATATTGTATAGTACAATACAGAGGTATTCAGGATTAAGGACCTCCCGGTGATTGGATAGATAGCAAATTTCTCCTTTAGTGATTGCTGAAATAAATTTTATCCATGGGGTTCATGGGAGTATTGATATTTCAGCTTTTTAAGGTGCAGAAGTATGAAATCTTTTGAAAAATTTGTAAAAATAAGGGAAATAAAGCTAAAAATAAGTACACAGGTAAATATTTATATAGGCAAAATAGCTGAAAATAAACAATAAGGCACTAACTAGTGATTTTGGACACGGACAAATAGGGAAAAAGTCATGAAAATTGTGATTTTGAGCTAAAATTGGGGCGAAATTTGCTAAATGTTAAAACCAATTAAAAGAACCGTCAATGTCTGTGTCTGAAATTGTACACGCTCAATCACAAAGTGATAATAATGGATATGCCACACCGCTAACTGCTACTGCATCTCAAGAGAGCGAAATAACTTTGGCGCTGGCACCATTGGCGCCTGGCGCCGTGGTCAAGAAAAGCGCCATGGAGCTTTTGGCGCTTGGCGCTAAAACGCCCTGGCGCCATTGGCGCTTGGCGCCGAGGTCCGGAAAAGAGCCATGGCGCGCCAAAGTCCTGGCGCTTTTTCCATCACTAGTGATGACTTTTTCAACTTTTTATGAAAATCGCATGCGTAATAAAATCGTTGGCACGCTTCCAGCGGGAACCACGCGTGCAAGGTGTGAAGTGACTGGAGTATACAAGGGTGCAACGATACCATGGATTGATCGATCTATTGGTTGAATCAGAGTGGAATCATCGACTGCCTTCCTGAATTTGTCAAAATTGTCCAAATTTATCGGAAAATGTCAAATTTTATTTTTCAAGGCACACTCGATAATTGTACCCTACACATATTTAGTCAAAATGAATGGAAAAGGTCAAAAACAAGGTAGTATGATGTCTAGATATTGTTGTCCGCTCTAGTGAATTTTGCCTTATCGACCCGACAATTATCGAATTTTAGAAATGAGAGCATCATATAGGGTTCAAACGGGATTGAGTTTTCGGGATCGGGATCGGGATTGGTTTTTTGAGATTTCGGGATCGGAATCGGGATCGGGATTGGCCGGGATTGGGGTCACGGGATCGGGATCGAGATCGGGATTGGCATTTTTTCGGGATCGGGATTGGCATTTTTTTGGGATCGGGATTGGGGTATTGAAATAGACCTTTTGGCCAATGTTCTGGTGTTCACAGTTGTTCATAAAGGTCTCAAAACACTGTTGGATGCCAGAAAAGTGGCATAAAATGAACGCTGGGGGTTTGCGTTCACATTTTTGCATGCAAAAACGTCATTTTTTCACTTTTGATAATTTCCACTAATTTTTCCGGGATCGGGATCCCGGACTTTGGAGTTTCTCGGGATCGGGATCGGGATTTGAAAGTTTTCGGGATCGGGATCGTGATCGGGACTGCTAAATCCCGGAATTTCACGGGATCCGGGATCGGGATCGGGATCCCGCTTGAACCCTAGCATCACATAAGCCGGAGTTACAGCACAAGGACAAATATAGGAGCAGAAACGACAAATTCAGCGTCGACAAATTACAAATACTCAAGGACGCTTAGAGAAATCCATCCCCAAATAGACATGTTGAAAGCACTGACCGATATTTACATTGTGTCCGAAAATTATCCAAGAAGCTTTAGTGGTTCTAAAGTTAAATCAAAATTAAAAAATTTCGCTATTTGTCGGCAACATTTCGATGGAATTGCCGACAAAAAGCGAAAAAAAAATTAAATTTATATTTCTAAAACTAGGTACTTTGGATAATCTTCTAAAACTACTACTAAATTTTTGGATAATGTTTGGACACGATGTAGATATCGGTTAGTGCTTTCAACATCTCAATTCGGGGATGGATATCTCTAAGCGTTCTCAAATCTCAAGTACTTGTAATTTGTCGACACTGAATTTGTCGCTTCAGCTCCTATTTGTCATTGTGCTGTAACTCCGGCTTAACAATGCTGAAAAATGCACAGACAGATAATTAGGCGTGAGGAATGCATTAAAATGTAAAAATTGCATAAAGACACGTCAGCATTTTGATTTCCATAAACTCGAGTGACCTATTGCTATACAATTGAGAGTATTTAGATTTGAATACTTAAACTTAAATTGAAATTTTATTCCGTTCATAGTTATTTTTTCATTCCGAACTTTTAAAGTGGACATGGATAAAGCTGATTCCTTTGGATCAGTGCCAACTTAATGTTTTGTGCGCTTGTTGAACTGTTTTTTTCCAGAAAATTGTATATTTAGCAGAAAGTCACACGAGTTTTTTTAAATACAGACATATTTACATTGTGTAGATAAAATATTTATATACTCTGCGGAACGCATGCAATGCATTTTTCCGAATGAAACACTCCGTCATGACGTCACTGTGCAACCAAAATTATTCCAAAAGAATGTTTCAGGCAAAAAAAACATGCGTTGCTTGTACGTGACTCCACTTTTTCTAATATTTTTTGTGAAGGTGCATGCATAAATTGCATTGGCACATAGGACATAAGTATTTATGTGTTGCTGTCCGCAGAGTATAATACATAATTAATATAATTGGCGATATAGCCTAGAATTTCCAATGAACAATCTCTAGCACAGAAGACAAGACAGGACACCAAAAGAAACAAACTTGGATCCCAACCAAAAAATATAATACCTGTCATAGAGCATTATTTACACTGGCACTTTTTAATTGAGGCACTGACAAAATAACTTATACTCCACTGACTGCATGCTATGCATTTTTCTGAAGAAAACAAACCATCATTATATGATGTCATAAATAAATAAAAAATTGTTCCAAAAAATATATCAGGCATGAAACATAAGCTGGTATACTTAACTGACACAACCGAATAAAACATAATTATTCATGTGCAGATGCATACTATGCTGTCCACAGAGTATATTAATTTCTCCTTTCATTAGACCCAATAACATCATTTCTTCGGTCATTATCACTTGTTCTTCTCCCATTGTTGCCTTGCGATCTATTATTTTCTGCTTTCCACCTATCTGGCATCTTGCCAGCTTTTCTCTGATCCAATTTCATTTTTAGCACACAACTTCTGTCATTGCAGACTTTTTTAGGACAATTTGAACACGATTTCAACTTGTCCAGGAATTCGTCAGAATAGTCAGGCAGTTTGAGGTAATTGTCCACTTTGATCAACAGGGAACCAGTGCTGTCGCCAGTGATGGCATTCAATTCCTGAAGTTAAGTTGTATGTAGTACACTAGAATCATCATAGTTGATATTTGTAGTTTATGCACAGCAAAAAAATGTGTCTGTAAAGTTTATGGAAGTGGGGTGGATGCGCGTGAAGCGGTCTCTGTGAAGACGCTTCAACACACTTCACGAGATTTTCAGTGAAGCGTCTTTCACACACTTCACCTATCATCATGACATTTTGTGAAAAGCGCTTCCTGGTGCTGACGCTTCCAATACATCAAACCGATGCCCAGGGGCCAGATTAAATTCTCGCATAATGTGCCCTACATGCCTAACAAAATACAGTGTGCTAAACAAACGTTTTTGGTGCAGATTTTATGGATTTAGATACAAAATTTCTAGAAAATGTTGAATCGCAATGTCTTTTATAACATATAATTTTTTTTGGGGGGGGGGGGAGGGTGAGGTTGTACTTGCATAACTCGCGATTTTGTATGCATGCATTTTATTTACACAGCCCTCAGGTTGTAGGGCTGAAAAATTCAGATGTGCGCACTTGACCATACAAAGTCTCGAGTTATGCGAGTAATGTGCGTGACAAAATCCAAAAAAGAAAAGTTTGGCAGATTGCCAGGGAGCTTTCCGACAGCAATATGGGACATAAAATGAATGAACCCGATACCGCAATGTTATAAAAGATATTTCTTTGCTCTGCGAGTTTTACCTCAGTATCAACTCCAACTCCAACTCCAATAGCGATTATGGTAATGCCATCCTGGCGCATTTTCTCAGCCACTTTTCCCGGCTGTTCAGAACGAGTGTTGTGTTTTCCATTTGTGATTAAAAGACACACCTGAGAGAAAATTTTCTGTTAGTGTTCCAAAAATCAGTAATCTTTGGAAAATAATGAAAATCCGTGAAAATCTCCCAAAAATTAAATAGAATAATAATAAAATGAACGAAAATGTAGTACGTCACGAGTGTGTGAAATGTAACAAACACCACAAAAATTTACCCATAAAATCAAACATCAATTTTCAAAATTCAAAAATTCAAAAACTAAACTAGCCTGCCTGACTTCGGGGTCTGCAGCCCTGGGACTAGCTTTCAGTAATTTCCAGCATTCATTCAAAGCGATAGTCAAATCAGTCGCTGGGCCGCCGCTGTATTTTAAACGTGCTATCGCTGCCTGCGAATTTTTTTGGTGATTAATTATATCGTGATGTGCTGCGCACACTAGTTTACAGACACCAGTAAACTCAAAATTGAGTACTTGTAACAGGGACGTATCCAGGCTCAGCCCCCCCCCCCCTAAAATTTTAGCTACATAGTGGCGGAATGGCGCCATTGGCATTGGCATCAGCGCCATGGAATGCTGTATATGTATGTAAATATACATACAAAACAGCAAAAACACAACATTGAGTGTACTTACAATGATTTGCGGCCACATGGAGCGAATCGAATGATAATAGCGTATTTCTGGTGAAGAATGCGCACTTGCGCGCAAAATTTTTTACGCTGACGTTGAACAAGTCGGATTTTCCGGTCACTTTCTGGTCTCGCCCCGGGAGGGGGGGGGGCTGCAGCCTGGCCGCCCCCTGGATACGACCTTGACTTGTAAATATTAACTTTAAATGAATTTTAGTTGAATTTTTCGTTTGGTTTTTTATTTTCCGTCAACTGGGGGTAAAAACAAAACTCAAGGTTCAACTCAAATAAATACGTTCGCAGCTGATTTATCAGTAGGTGTTTACGCAGTTTTTAGTTTACTGGTGTTAGTAAGCTAGCGTTTGCAGCGACAATGCCTTGAGTTATGATGGCATGGCTGCCCAGTGGAAGTGTTGTTCTACCTAAATAACTTGACGAATTTTTTCCAATAATGTTTTACACTTTTAGTTTTTAAATAATAATAATAATTTTTAGATAATAATTATTTTGCATTTACTTTTGCGTGAGTTTATTCTTCAAGAAAATTTGAATACATTTAATATTTTCATTGAATACCGTATTTCCTCGAATTACCCCCCCCCCCCTCAAAGTACCCCCCCCCCCTCTCGAATTGCCCCCCCCCCCCTCAATTTACCCTCTCGTTTAACCCCCTCAAAATTCTCACTCTGAAACAATAACCCCCCCTCAATTTCCCCCTCGTTTAACCCCCTCAAAATTCTCACTCTGAAACAATAGCCCCGCCCCCCAAGTGGGGGAGGGGGTATTTCGAGGAAATACAGCACATAAAACACCTATACTAGATTAATATAACCAACCGTCAGTGCGCTAGCTTGTTGCTGAGCATCAAATCCAAATGAGTCGTATATTTTGTTGGCATAGCTGGCAGCGGCAAATGTCAAACCATCCCTTCCAATTGGCAGACCACTTTTCACCACTGACATCAGGAAACGCTTGCTGCTGCCTGCGAATTATATTTGTCAACGCAAAATCGTTTTGATCGAAGTTGACAGTTGACAAAAACAACTGACTAAAATTTATCTCCCCCTGCGGGTCGGTCTGTCTCTTTCTTCGTGTCTGTTCCACAGAACCTGAATTATCGAGTGCAGTTGCCAAATCCACCGTAACTCCAGTGTTCCCTGCATGGGTCAGATACCGACCATATTTTTTCAAAAAGAATGGCATACATCTGATAGAAGGGCACCTCCAATACAACGGTAGGTGTTAGCTTTCTTACCCATAAAAATAGAATGGCAGCCTTCAATAGAAAGGCTAGTGGAAATTACATTGGAAGAGTGCCAAAACAAAAAAAAAAAGAAGAAAAATCTGGATGGCGAAATGTTTGAAGCATTCAAATGTTACATTTCCGATCGGTCCTCAACCCTGATATAAAATTATTGTTTAATTTTAACGAAAAATAAAACCGCTATGTTCAAATGAAAAAATGTGAGATAAAATGACGAAAAAACATATAGTGGCAGCTTCCAAAAGAACGGCACCGCACCTCCAATAGAGCAATAAAATAGAACGGCGCTCTATATTCACGAATAGGAAAAAACCTGGTTGCAAACTCGCGCGTAAAAAAAGAATCCACCTTGAATAGTCCCCCCTGTAAAAAAATGACAAAATTAATACCCCAAGCCCCAGATTTAATTGGGCATGCCTGGCAATTCGAGATTTAAATAGGCAGGTCTGCCCGCACTGCCCTCCCGTCATGCCAGGCGAATGACAGCCACCACCCAAATGCCAGGCAGATTGAGATTTAATTGCATGCCAGGCGGCAGCTGTCAGGCGCCTGTCATGACGGGCGTGTAGATGAGCAAGTAAAAAAAGCAGAATACCAGAGTTCTACAATGTATCCTAATCTAATTTTTTGTATTCGAATCTAATTTTTTGTATCCAAATCTTATTTTTGTGTGTACAATTTGTTTTGTATCCAAGGATTGTTTTTTTTGGTATCCAAAATTTGTTCTATCCAAATATTTTTTGTATCCAAATATGATTTTTTCTATCCAAATATTTTTTCATATCTAAATATTATTTTTGCATCCAAATATTTTTATATCCAAATATTTTTTGTATCCAAAGATTATTATTTTGTATCCAAATATTTTTTCATATCCAAACATTAATTTTGTATCCAAATATTTTTTCTGTCCAAATCTTATTTTTTTGTATTCAAATCTAATGTTTTCTATATTTATATATTCTATATTTTATAGCTTTATTGTTGGCTTGAACCCAGCTGACAGACTCGCGCGTCGACTCGATGGAACTGGGGGAACTTGGGTGGATTGGAAAGGTGCCAAGAATGGAAAGGGCGGTTTTGGGAGGCGGGATAAATACCAATGATTACCTGATACCTATTTGTAGATACCTGATACCTTATACCTGATACCTCACACTTTTGTACATATTACTTTAACGTAAGATTTGGATTTTCCTTACTAAAAATATCAAAAATTACCTGCCCTGCACCTCTGAGGCTGCAGGGCACATTTTTCACATCCTTTTAAATTTTGCCAGGCATACCCTGACAATTAAATCTCATTTTACAATTTTCAGGCAAGTCTGGCACTCATGAGGGCGTGCCTGGCAGGCACGCTGGGCATGTCAGGCGCCTGGCAGGCTGGGTGCAATTAAATCTCACCTGACGAGATTTTGCCTGGTGTGCAGGCAGGACATGTCAGGTGCCTGGCAGAGAGGGCAGAAATCTGTCTGCCCAATTAAATCTGGGGCCAAGAGTTAATCAAGGACAAGGAGCATAAAATGCCAAATAAAAACTGACAAACAAACAAACAAACCTGACCAGAAGCAGCAACATTGCGTACTTGCTGGGTTGCAGAATACTTCAATCAGGGTGTTAGCCAATTGCGGCACATAGTTTGTACATTTGCTTTCGCACCAACCGTGTGTGCATTGGCCCACGCCGAAACAATGTTCATACGCGTCGCATACTGCAATGATTTTTGTGATGAGATATTGTAATTGCTCCCGCACACACTAGTTGACATCGCAAAGTCGTGTCAACTAAATGTCAACTAAATAGCACAAAAAAAATTGAAAGGGGCCATGCTTAACCGACATATAAACCCATCCCACATCTAGACCGACTGCACATCTAATTCTACCCATCGCACATCTAAGCCCATCGCACATCTATACCCCCCATAGATGTGGGATGGGCTTAGATGTGTGATGGGGTTAAATGTGTGATGGGCTGGGGATTTGCGCATTATTTCATGGGTATTTAGCATTTAGTAAAGTGATTTAGGTGGCAACGGAATATTTATGATCAGGGTTGGCAAAATCTCAGAAAAAAATAAAAATAAAATAAAAATAAAATGGAAAATTAGAGAATAAAATAAAATAAAATAAAATGGAAAATTAATAAAATAAAATACAATTTTAGTAAAAAGAATTTTACTAAAACCAACCATGTTTATGATTAAAACTGGGAAGACTGTGGGGGGGGGGGGGCAAGTAGTTTCAGGGGATGTAAATGTTTCAGGGTAGAGATGGAAATGTTTCAAGGGAACAGCTAAACAAATAATTCACGGGAGAAAAGCTCAGGAAAAAAAACATTGAAATCAATGTGATAAAATGTCATTTATGACTAAATACCGGTGATATTTGCTACGCACCAGCCAGCGGAGTGCCGACACAGCAGCGTCACGCATGTGACATCTACATGGGTCTGCCGCTCGACGCAAACTCGCGCGGAGCACTTCGCGGGGGGGGGGGTACTCTGTGTTTACCGACACGCGCCCATCACACATCTATGGGGGGTTTAGATGTGCAATGGACCCAGATATGCGATGGGTAGAATTAGATGTGCGGTCGGTGTAGATGTGGGATGGGTTTAGATGTCGGATGGCACGGGCTCATTGAACGCATCACACTTAATATGATAGAAACAATGGAAATCATTTGTCACGGTGTGAAATTGTAACTACATTCTCACAGGAATGTTGAAATCACATAATAATTTAGTTGAATTTAGTTGACATGAACTTTGGTGTCAACTAGTGTGTGTAGGCCTATGTCTATTGCGATGAATTTTCTCTAGAGAAAAATAAGATTAAGGTTTTTGTAATTTACATTTTATAGTGACTGACTTTTGTATATTTACAGCAAATGTTGCCATATTCTGGTATGAAAGATTGATGTACAGTATGTAGTGATGTGAAAGCGCCATGGCGCTGGCGCCTGGCGCTAGCGCCAAAGCAAAAAGCGCCATGGCGCTTTTGGCGCTTGGCGCCATTTTGCTGTGGCGCCATTGCCGCTTGGCGCTGGACTTTTGAAGAGCGCCATGGCGCGTTTGGCGCTTGGCGCTATAGTGCCCTGGCGCCATTGGCGCTTGGCGCTAGTGTTTTTCAAAGCGCCAAAAAAGCGCCACATAGTTGACAATTTTCTGCATTTATTGATGCAGAAAGATGTGTGTAAAATGCAATTTTTCAAAACATTTACATGCTAAAATCTACATTCTGCATTCCCACTTCTAATTATTTATAGTGATTGGTATTTTCACTGCTTGCTTTGTATAAAGAATGTTACAACAATGTGATGTGATAAATTATGCATCTTATGACAGATAGTGATGAGATATAAAATTGTCTTGTTTTGTTATTGATGCGGTATATTGGATATCACAGTAGGGTGTGCTCACTTTTCTCATGGAAGAGCAGGCATGCAGGGTCTCCAATTGGGGGGGGGGGGCTGGGCTGGTATTACCACCCCAATCTGCCAGCTATCTAACCCAGACCGGCTAAGCTATCCATCTATCTTGAGGCGAATTTTTTTCAGCTACTGTGACCTGGTGCACAAGTTTTTGACACACGCCAACACAAGTTATCGAAATTGAAGAAAATGGTAGGTAAATACTGTGTGTCTCACCTGTACCATTAAAAGCAAAATCATTTTGGCGCTGGCGCCAGTGGCGTTTGGCGCCATGGGCTCTTGGCGCCTTTGGCGCTTGGCGCTAACGTTCGGGAAAGCGCCATGTCGCTTTTGGCGCTTGGCGCCAATTTGCTGTGGCGCTTTTGGCGCTTGACGCTAAAGTTTGAAGAGCGCCATGGCGATTTTGGCGCTTGGCGCCAAAAGTCTGGCGCTTTTCGCATCACTAACAGTATGATACCGTATTTCCTCGATATACCCCCGTCTCGAACCCCGTCACCCCCGTGTAACACTGAACCGTGTGAAAAGCTTTTTTACGCTTTTAGTACGCGGATATTTTGCCCGGGAAAGCGTAAAAAAGCGTACGGGTATTTTATGAAAACGTAAGCGTAAGCTTATGTATAAATACCCATTTACCCGGGCATTTCGGGTAAGCGTAAATACGCTTTCCCAACTCTGATTAAAATATGGTAACACTCTTTGTAAAGCGTTTAGTCCGATAAGTATACCTATTGTGGGATGCAAGAACGCCTAAATATTGCAAAGTTTTGCAAATAATGTATAAAAAAAATCCTGAATTAATTCGCCGTGAAATTCATTTTCCTATTCTCAACCGTGAAAAGGTGTGGCCGCAGCCCCCTCCACACACATATAGGTACCTATACAGACCTTGGTTTTGTTTTCATGCAACCTTAATCATCAAACTACGATAGCACTCATCGTAATTTGAATAGCATCGACCTTTATCAATCGACTTTTATCGACCCAAATCGACGTGGCATGCCTAATACGCACATCTGCCCGTTACGCACATTTGCCCGTTTTTTCACTTGACACTTTTTCAAGTGATTTTCAGATATGAGTGAAGTGGAAAAAAGTTGCGCAATGACATCAGTGAACTTTTTTCACTTCACTCATGTCTAAAAATCACTTGAAAAGGTGTCAAGTGAAAAAAATGGCCAAATGTGCGTAACGGGCAGACGTGCGTATTGGTGCACCCTCAAATCGACGCACGTACCAGTGGGCGCGACATATTCGCAACAGCACATGACCGGATCGCCGACGCAACTGGAATCGCTCACTGGGAAGCCGCTCGAGCCTCTGCACTTGTCGTCGCAAATGCCGTTGGTGCACTGGCCCACGCCGTAGCACTTGTAGTTGGTGTTGTCCAGTTCGCACACTGCGCGGTGCCGAGATGTTGGAAAGTACCGGGCCGGGAAAAGTGAGTGTTGTTGGGAAATTTGTGCAAAATTTCAGTCAAAATCACTAATTGTTGTACCTATTTTCAACTTCAAATTCATAGGTTTGATTTTTTGCCTATCTTCAGATACTTTTTAGCTACTATTTACTAATGTGCCTATAAACACGTTTCTGTCTATTTTTCCCTATTTTTAACCTTTTTCTCTCTGGTTTTCCCTGTTATGCCTATAAAGCTAATATAAAAGCCTACCTGAAATACGTTTTATGTACTTAAGCGCTTTCGATAAAAATAGTACCATAGTAGTACCACGGTACCAAATAGTACCAGCGACAAAAATAGGGGTCAAGCCTATTCCAATTTTTTTAGCAACTTTCCCCTTAACACCCCCCCTGATCGTGCTATCTGGAGCACTTTTGAGTAATTTTACCATAATTTTAACAGAAATCACCAATTTTCATACTTCTTATAGATTTTCACCTTCAAAATCATCAAGTCATGTGTTTTATTGCCTATTTCAGCATGCCGCGTATAATTAAATGTGTTCCGGGTCAACATGCGGGAAGGGTTTACATGTGCAATAGTGCAGGCCCAAAAAAAATTAACAAGTTTCAAGAACCATTTTGCTTTGTAGTTGGTGTCAGACGCCAGTACCATTCTGCTTTTACAGCAGTATTTTTAGTATTGATGTAAAGCACTGTGGTGCTGGTGGCAGGCACTGGTGATCAGAATAATGTTCCATGGTGCTTTTGGTGCTTAATGACATTCTAAACATTTCAAAGTTGTGGCACATTCTAAACATTTCCCCATCAACCATTCTGCTCCCATCCAAAACTGACCTGTGATAGTAGTTGTGGTTGTTGTAGTTGTTGTTGTAGTTGTTGTTGTTGTAGTAGTTGTTGTTGTTGTTGTAGTAGTTGTTGTTGTAGTAGTTATCGTTGTAGTAGTTGTTGTTGTAGTTGTAGTTGTAGTTGTTGTAGTTGTAGTTGTAGTTGTAGTTGTAGTTGTAGTTGTAGTTGTAGTTGTAGTTGTTGTTGTAGTTGTAGTTGTAGTTGTTGTCGTCGTGGTGGGTGTAGTGGTTGTAGTAGTTGTCGTTGGTGTGGTTGTCGTTGTCTGCAGATGGACTAAAATTCATATCTGGTTCATCAGAGTTGTGTTTTGCACTCTGCAAAATGCCAGATAAATCATGGATTTTGCCAAACTTGACAAATCTGTCTGGCATAACATGCGCCAGAAGCTGAAACATGGGGTAGATATTGGCGCAACCCCCTCTACTTTGCATAAATTGGAGGGGTCGCGGCGATCCCCAATAGGGCCAAATTTTTGTGGTGTTTTTAGTGTCCCACACAGGTCCAGCCCCCACTGATTTCTTACACTGCGGGTGCCGTACCTCCAGCTGTGGGGGGGTATAAATTTTGGGGATGTGTCGCCAACACCCCTCCCCTACTATACACTGGCCAGGCGGTTTTTGGCAACTCACCACAGTGTGGGTTGCAACGTTCAAAATTTATTAAAATGTTACTGTACCACACAAGTCCAGCATCCAATTGAATTTCTAAAAATGGACACTTCTGTCTTGTTTTAACACTAATGTGGTTGACAATGTGAAATAAGCATGAAATATCCTCTAAAAATATATTGTTTGACCTAAAATCGCCCACCACATGAACCCCTCCCCCAAGTGGGTGACAAAAAATCACTTTTTGCAACTTTTTTGTTAGACACTTGAACTGCTGGTTTACAATAATTTATAGGCAGGGGTTAAAGGTTTCAAATTGCATAAAAAACCTTACCTCCAAAATGCCTTCATAAGCAAATTTGCTGGGGTAAATTAAAAATTGTAAATTTTGCTTATTTTTGTTCCTGCAATGATGTCATTTTTACAATTTGAAATTCACCCCCAGAAAATTTTCTTATGAAGGCAGTTTTGAGGTAAGATTTTTTACACAACTTGAGACCTTTAACCCGCCCCTATAAATTATTGTAAACCAGTCATTCAAGTGTCTTATAAAAAAGTTGTAAAAAGTGATTTTTTGTCAGCCACCTGGGGGGAGGGGTTCATGTGGTGGGTGGTTTTGGGTGGAATAAGATATTTTATGAGGATATTTCGTGTTTATGTCACATTATCAAACACTTAAGTGTTAAAAGAACACAAAAGCGTTCATTTTTTGAAATGCGCCCCAGGTGCTGGACTTGTGTGGGACCGTAATGTTTGAACAAACTTTTAGCGCTGCGCCCCACTGGTGAGTTGCCAAAAACCGCCTAGCCAGTGTTAAGTAAGGGGGGGGGTGTTGGCGACACATCCCCACAATTTGAGATTTATACCCCTCACACAGCTGGAGGTACGGCACCCACAGTGTAAGAAATCAAGTGGGGGCCGGACCTGTGCGGGACAGTGAAAACGCTGCAAATTTTTTTCACATATATGGCGACCCCCTCTATAGTGAGTCGTCGCTGCCCCATTTATTCATGAGGGGTAGTGTGGGGTTGTGCCTATATACCACCCAAGTTTTAGTTTTCTACCCCTCCCACAACCGGAGATATAGCCTGCGAAGTGAAAAAAAAATTAGCGGCCTGACTTGATCGGGTAGGTGTTTATAACATCACAGAGTATTGCCACTTGTCTGATATACCTATATATGTTGACACAGGGCCATATGTGGGGGTTTAAAAAAAAACTTTTTTATAAGAAACTTATTTTATTTAAAAAAACGTTCTTTTTATAAAAAAACATGGAGTTAGAAAAAACGTTTTTTTCAACCCTACATGCATAAGGGTTAAGTTAAATGACATTGTCATGGCTAGAAACTGATTATTATGCCCAGCGTGATTTCATCAGGATTTGAAATGGAAATGCACCCCCAAAAATTAGCATGTGATTGGCCCTACACACACCAGTTTTCACCATGACTGATGTGAAAACTGAAATGGTGACATGGCGACATCCAGCCTACTCTTTTTGTATGCTATATGTGTTTTAGTCATCAAATTTGCAAATTTTAACTTTCATCAATTTAAATTCAAATTTAAATCAAATCAAATCATTCAACAGTGTTGATTTATTTCCATTTTAAAAAATTTCAGTTTTCACACAACATGAAGTCACAGTGAAAACTAGTGTGTGTAGGCACAATCCATCAACTATTGAAATACCAAAGGCATAAACACCCACTGTTGTAGTTGTTGTTGTTGTTGTTGGTGTGGTTGTCGGTGTTGTTGTCGGTGTTGTTGTCGGTGTGGTTGTCGGCGTGGTTGTCGGTGTGGTTGTCGGCGTGGTTGTCGGCATTGTTGTCGGCGTGGTTGTCGGCGTGGTTGTCGGCGTGGTTGTCGGCGTGGTTGTCGGCGTGGTTGTCGGCGTGGTTGTCGGCGTGGTTGTCGGCGTGGTTGTCGGCGTGGTTGTCGGCGTTGTTGTCGGCGTGGTTGTCGGCGTGGTTGTTGGCGTTGTTGTCGGCGTGGTTGTCGGCGTGGTTGTCGGTGTGGTTGTTGGTGTGGTTGTCGGTGTTGTTGTTTGTGTGGTTGCGGTTGTTTCACTGCATTTTTAGTACCCCACATGTGTTTTTTTCAAAGAGCTATTACAATGATATTTAAATATACTTTTTCATAAATGATTTTTTACAAAATTTCTGAGAACGCATAGTTGTCAGATTTTTCAGTCCAGGTCAGATTTTGCTGTCGATGGTTCGTCCTTGATTTATGGAATTTACAATAGCCGTGACTTGACGAACGACGCGTGAAATTGACAGACTAGTGATATAAAAAGCGCCGTTGCACTTTTTCGACCCCCAGTGCCAACCGCCAACGGCACCAGGCGAAAATGGCGTTAAGTGCCAGCGCCAGGCATTTTGTTCCTGGCGCCACGAAACAATAGCGCCAAGTGCTTTTTGCCTTGGCGCTAGCGCCATGGCGCGTTTACATCACTATGTGACACCAAACTAACGTGGCAGTTTCTACCTCATTCACACAACGGGACTCGCCATGGACCGCAATATACCAGGGAATCATGCCGCAGAAATAGCACGGAAACACGCAGTGTGCACCGTCTGTTGCGTTTATGCGGCACACGTTGTAAGTCACTCGGAGTTCGCTGCGCGTGTGTGAGTTGACAGTTGAGTTTACGTGGTAAGTTCAAATAGATTTACGTATCCAGATACCTACATTATTATGGGCCCAATTTTCACATTAACAATCACTGTCGCTTACATGTACGTATTTCTGTATTCTAGAATCGCCGCATAATCAATAGATTTTGCATGACATTTGAGATGTTTGTAATTTGTATGAAATTATGCATGAAATTTGATACTTTACAGAATGTGGGACTGGTTCATGGTTTGGTTTGATAATTTAAGTTTAACCATGGATTGCAAGTGAAAACTCACTTTTCCACATATTCCCGCTTTATATCCTTGATAATCTGGCCATCTTTCAAACGAGTTCTCTCCTTTTCTTTGCCTGTTTTCGGATCCTTGTATTTTTCCTTCCTTCGTGGTTATTTTATATTTATTTTAACGTTCATCTGCTTATTGGCGATGCGCGCACTAGTTTACTTTCAGTAAACTAGAAATTTCCTAAACCCATAAACCCCTGAATAAATAAGCATTTGAGTTGACGAGAATAAGCTGTCTGTCAACTACAGTTCACGGAGATAAAAAATAACTAATTCTGGTGAGTGGTGAAACGAAATCCATTTAAAGCAGATTTATAGGTTTACCTACCAAATTTTCTAAATTTCGTTAGTAAACTAGTCTGCGCAGTACTAATGATGGAAACGGCACCGGGAAATATTTATGGCACCTCTGCCACTCTTCAGAAATGGCACCTGGAACCCTGAGCACCGGCAAAAGATAGCACCACACCGCACCGGCACCGGTGTCATTTTAAAAAACAAGCACCGGCACCCTGGGGCACCGGCAGTAGGGTGTCAAATTTCCGTTTCCGTTTTCCGTTTCCGCCTTTCCGCAGGAAAATTTTTTACCTTTCCGTTTTCCGTTTTCCGGCAGCCGAAAAATTTTTACCTTTCCGTTTTCCGTTTTCCGGCAGCCGAAAAATTTTTACCTTTCCGTTTTCCGTTTTCCGGCAGCTGAAAATTTTTTACCTTTCCGTTTCCGTTTTTCCGGCCCATTTTTCCGTTTTCCGGCTGAAAAATTTTTACCTTTCCGTTTCCGTTTTACCAGGCCATTTTTCCATTTTCTGGCTTGATTTTCAGTTTTCTGGCATTTTTCCATTGTTTTTTCAATCTGTATTTATCTTCAATTGGCTCATCCCATTGTGTTGTTTTTGTCTCTTGGAGCAGCATTGACAACTGGGATTTCAGGGTCAGTGAAACAGGTGCTGTGAACCCAATTGGGTCATGCTGACACAGATAATTTATTCAAGTTTCGTCTTGTTGGTGTTGTGATGCTGTCAATTTGCAATTTTGGTGTTGATATTGCCAGCATGTCTGTTTGGTGATTTTATTTCATGCCCATTACTGTGACAGTTTTATTCACCTTTGGACTCCTGTCGTTTTCTGCTATTTCATTCATGACTGATCTGGAGTTTGACAGCCATTCCCTCATGTTCATAGAACATTGGTTAAATAAAGCCTTGACTTTGAAATATAGTTCTAAAGCTTCAACTTCATTCGTGACACTCATGATGAAGTTATTGATGTAAATGTTGTTTATTATCATCGCCAACTGGTTTCGTTCCCCTTCATTTTCTTCATATTCATTCATGTTGTTTATTGTCACATTTAAATGGTATTTTATGACTGCTCCCAAAATTGCTGGGCTGCAGACAAGTCCAAACAGTATGCGTTTAAAACGAAGTACTATTAAGTTATTTTCAATTACTGGTTTTGAGGCATCTTTCAGCCAGAAAATTCATGTGTAGTCTCTAGCTTGGTCATGCAATCCTATTTGCAAAAATGCCTTTTCAATATCGGCAATTAATGCTAGATTGCCTGCCCTGAACCTCAGGAGTAGGCCCAGTGCTAATGGTGTTGTAATTGGTCCTCTAAAAAGGCACTCGTTGAAACTGGGCTTACCTGCCAACCCATTGTACACGATTCTGCATGATGTTGATTTGCCAGGCGTGATTACTGGCTGGTGTGGCAGGTAATGAATCCCCTTGTTGTCTGTTTTGTTGTCACAGATCTCAATTATTCCCTTTTCTAGTTGGTTGTCCAAAACTTTATTATCATCTCCTCTGCAATGTGCTCATCAATTGCATAGGGGTCATCAGTGATTCCCACTGCTTCTAGACTGTGAAATTGTCATAGTGTTTCCTTTCCTATGGCCACTATGGCTACTTTTTGATGATTTTTTGTTGGTTCGGTTAAGCTTGAACTACAAGTGAAGTTACAGGCATGATCCATAGTTGCAGAATGTACAGCTACCACAATCAAAGCCAAACAGGCAAACCTGCATGCAGGTTTTCCTTCTGCAAATTTGTCTATTACCGTGCTAATTTCACTTTATTTTTTTCCGTTTCCGTGAAAATTTTGCTTTCCGTTTTCCGTTTTCCGGCATTTCATTTTTTTGTTTTCCGTTTTCCGGCCGACAATTTTTTTTTACCTTTCCGTTTTCCGTTTTCCGCTGAGTGAAATTTTTTTACCTTTCCGTTTTCCGTTTTCCGGCAGAAATTTTTTTTTTACCTTTTCGTTTTCCGTTTTCCGTAAAGTGAAAAAATTTTACCTTTCCGTTTTCCGTTTTCTGTAAAAAAAATTTTTTGACACCCTAACCGGCAGGCTGCCGGTGCCAGCACCGAAAGGCACCGCACTGGGCTGGATGTTCCGACGTATTTATCAGGTATTTTCTTCCAGGCCGCACCTTCGGAACTACCGTATTTCCTCGAAATACCCCCGGGGGGTTTATTGTTTCAGAGTGAGAATTTTGAGGGGGGGTTAAACGAGGGGGGGGTATTTCGAGGGTGGGTTATTATTTCGCCAGAAATTTTTTGAAAACCAAGTACTAAATTGTCGTCTGAAACGTACGCAGACGTCGAAAATGCAACAAAAATCGCCATTTATAAGACTCTAAAGACTTGTATAAGTGTGTAGACGTATAATCACTGTTCTCACATAACAAAGTCATCGTTTTTAACGTGTGTTTTGCATTACCCAGATGACAAACTGCAGCCTTTGTCATTTACGTTCTCTATACACTAAATTTGGGGGGGGGTATTTCGAGGGGGGGGGTTTATAAGTTCATAGTGTCCATTTTGAGGGGGGTATTTCGAGGGGGGGTATTTCGAGGGGGGGTATTTCGAGGGGGGGTATTTCGAGGAAATACGGTACATATTTTCATGAATTCTCCACCGATTTTGAGCACCAAAAGTGCTCCCTCAAAAGGCACCTTCGAAACAGGGCACCGCACCGCACCAGCACCGGTACTGGTGCCTTTCGGTAGTTCGGTGCCTCGGTGCTTTTACATCACTAGCAGTGACAATAAAATGGAGAGAGGAAAACTTACGCATATCTAGGTCTGTCCAAAACCAATCCAATGTTCTTGTCGCCATAAACTTGCGTCTCGTTGCACTGCGTCGCATTGATTGCCGATATAAAACAGCAGAGTAGTTCGAAACTGAAATGAATAAACTCAATTTACATTTAGGGTAGTGGATGGAAATTGTAAACTGCACAAAAAATTACTGGTTGAAAAGTTTGGTTTAAAATTTGGTTTAACAAATGTTTAGTTATAGTACCTATTTCTACGGTAATCATCGAAATACTCCCCAGGGGCCAGATTTAATTCTCCCTACAGATTTGTAGGGTTGGGCGTGAGCCCGACAGAGTTTTTTAAGTTCAGCCACGTCGACGCACATGCACCGAGAGCAAGGCAGTTCATAAAATAAACAAAAGTATGCTTAAACGTCGCCGATATCGCAATATCATGTATTTTACTGAGATTTTGACCCGGAAATTACGATTACGTCATTTTTTGGCCGTCGGCCAACTCTTTTTTCGATTTTGTCGGGCACATTACTCGCATAACTCGCGATTTTGTTCTGTATTAAAAAAAAACTGCAGAAATCTCACTAGAAATAGGAAAAATTCACTTCATTGAGAACCTGCATGCATTTTTACCAGTTTGGCTGAAACAGAAAACAGAAAATTGAGCTGGAAAGTGGAATAAAGTTGGAAAAACAGATAATTGAACCGGAAAACGGAAAAAAGCGGAATAACTGAAAAAATTTGCCAGAAAACGGAAAATGAGCCGAAAATGGAAATGGAAAAAAAATTTAGCAGCCGGAAAATGGAAATGGAAATAGAAAAAGATTTGCCTGCGGAAAGCTGAAACGGAAAACGGAAAGTTTACACCCTACCGCCGACTTTACGTCATATTCCAATATCAGCAACCTTAAGGCATACTTTCGTGTATTTTACGAAATGCCTTGCTCTCAGTGCATGTGCGTCGACCTGGCTGATAGTTGAAAATCAATCGGGCGTATGCCCTACCCTACACAAAGCTGTAGGGTGAATTAAATCTGGCCTCAGGGGGTTTAACAGTTTGAGTGAATTACTAGTTTTTTTTCAAAATTTTCATGAAAATTCGACATTCCTGAACCTTGGAATTCTCGAATTTTATTGAGACAAAAATTTATTTATAACTGTTTTTATCCAGTGGTGGAATTGGGAATTTCGAACACTCGCCACACCCAAAATTGAAAATTCAAAAACATTTTTAAATTGTTGTCTTCCCATAAGTGATAGAAAAGTGCCATGGCGCTGGCGCCTGGCTCGAGCGCCAAAACAACAAGCGAAATGGTGGTTTTGGCGCTTGGTGCTATATTGCTGTTACGCCATTGGGGCTTGGCGCCACACTCATTAAAAGCGTCATGACGCTTTTAGCGCTTGACACTTTTAGCGCTTGACACTATTTTTGCGTGGCGCCAGGACCAAAACGCCTGGCGCTGGCGCAAAAGCAAAGAGCGTCATCATGGCGTTTATGGCGCTCGGCGCCATTTTGCGCTGGCGCCGTCGGCGCTTGGCGCTGGGGTTCGGAAAAGCGCCATGGCGCTTTTTCCATCACTACTTCCAAAGCGAGTGAATCGAAACAAACCACTGACCGACGTTCACTTTTGTCCTCTTCCCACCAGCTGCGGATACCAGATACCGTCCACGTGGCTTTTTCACCATCGTCCAATGTGCAATTCTCGCGCCATGAGCAGTGCTGAATGGAAATGGTAATACCGTATTTCCTCGAAATAACCAACCCCCCTCGAGATACCCCCTCAAAATGGACATTATGAATTTATAACCCCCCCCCCCCTCGAAACCCCCCCCCCCTTAAATATAGTGCATAGAGAACGTAAATGACAAAATCTACAGTTTTCACATTGAGATACTCCCAAAAAATGCACCTCCAGGCGATGTAAAATGCCCTGTAAAAGGGAAAATACCATCCCCTTTTGCAGGGTAATTTTTACAGGGGGGGGGGGCGGTAAATTAAATGTAATGTAAAATGGCCGGTAAATGTCAAATCTAATTAAAATGTTTCACTTTCTCTTGACACTTTACATTTCACACATATAGCACTTCAGTGTCCGATAAAAAAGTAGCAGTAGCATCAGATCCGAAGAAAAACCTACCCCCCAAAAACAACCCCCCCAACCCACGCAAGCACTAGACAACTTAGCACACTGGGCCACCACTTTGTAATCATGGGGTCTATTTCTCTGCTTGGGGACCAATTTGAACTTGTACAGTCTTCTGATGAAATGTCCGTTGGAGCACACGTGCGACTGGTTGCCGTACATGGACTCGTTGGTGGTCGACATTGAATTGTCCGCTGCGATTTTTTTTTTTTGGGGGGGGGGGGGTTAAGGAGTATATATTATATTATCCTGAATACTCCCCCCTTTGAAAAATTTTCCCCCCCTAGAGTAATCCACCCCGCCTGTTTAATGAGTGAGGAAAAAATAATACCTGCAGGGATTATTATCTCTTTAGGCATATGACCTATTTGTTATTGTGTCCAATTTCGGTCCCCGACCGGGGACGTGCGTCCCCGGCAGGGGACAAATTTTTAGTCCCCTGCCGGGGACGAACGTCCCCGGTCGGGGACAAAAATTCTTCTTTTACTGAAACAAAATTTTTCTCACCGGGGACATTTGACCCCGGTTGGGGCCATTTCGACATTGCCGGGGACCGGGCCCCGGCAGGATTTCGATCACTTTACAAAAATACAGTGATCGAAAAAAATTAAAGTATAAATAAAATAAAAACCAGTAACCGCCCGGAGCTAAAATTTGGCATGCGTACTCACTAAACAAAGGAGTACACGCATGCCAAATTTGAGACTAATCGGAATAATTTTACACACCCGCCCAAAGAATATGCATCGGCGGGTGTAACCGTCTTGCAAAACTTTTGTGCATGCTAATTTGGTGATAATTCACCTTATTAACATGCAAATAACCCATACACACCAATTATTCACTTTTGACTAAAAATTATTTTTTGCCGGGTCCCGGTCCCCGGCCGGGACCTGTGTAAATAGCCCATCCTGCCATATCCCCAGTATAATGAAACAGAATATTGAAAACCCAAAATTCCCAAAATTATAGAAATTAGCTAAAAATATAACTCAAAAACTCACAATTCACTCTGTAGCTCTCCCTATACTTTTCACTGCCATCATTCCAGTTCCTACCCCTCCCCTTGCCAGTGTCATTTTTCCAGTCCTGGGGCATTCCCAGACCCTGTAAAATGCCCTCTAAAATGTCAAATATCATGCAAAGTGTTAGTGTGAAAAGTCATGAAAAATGTCCTCTAAAATGGCAAGATCGTTTGCTATTCTACAGGGCATTTCATATGACTTTTAACACTTTGCATGACGTTTGACATTTTACAGGGCATTTTACAGGGTCTGGGAGTGGCACCTGTTCAAAAACATCATAAGGTTTTTTATTACTGCCAAAATTGCACATCCCTAATTGGTCACCCCTAGCACAAGAGCCATAACTTGTGCAGTCAGATTTGGGACAATCACAGTCTTTTGAAGTGTAGCGCCGGTTTGAAATATCCTCTGCACTGCAGTAGCGTAGAGACTTGTCTGGGTTGGATTTTTTAGAGATTGATTAGTGGTGGAAAAATCTCTGCATTTTATTTGGAAATATCTAAAAATATCTAAAAAATTATAAGTTTTTCATTATTTATTTTTTCCTGGATTTCCCAGAATTTTTAGAGTTTCAGACATTCCATTCCTTCAAAAACGTTTTCAAGTCATAAATGTAATTGCTAAATTTTCTAATTGTTTTTTAAAAAATATTCACAAAAATCTAAAGACTCAAACCAGATTTTCTTTTCTCCCTTCTTCTGCCATACTTTAATCTGATGTCATCCCTTCTCCTGTTGAAACTTTTCCTTCTACTTTCACTACTCGAAGATTCTTTGTGTTTCCTTGATTTGGAAACAAGATATTCAGTGTCCCAGAAACACAGGCGTGCGTTTCCATAACCCTGCCTGTGCGAGGTGAAATGAGGTAGCATGATGTTGTGTGTAATTACCTATATCCAGACGGACAGTGTATAAAAAGTACTCAAATTGAGAGAACCTTTGAAAACTACTACCCTGCATTTAGTCCTCCTGTTGGCTTACCTAGGGCAAAAAACTACTCACCTTGAAAACCTTGCTAGTCAGCAAATCTGATGAATATCCCTCAACAGAAAAGTAAAAAATGGAAAAGTAAAAAAATTCAGCAATCAGAAATCAAACTTGTCAAAAAAAATCCAATCCCCAGAAAACGGAAGCATAACAATTTTTCCATTGCCGGGAAAAGGTAAAAACTTTCAAATTCCATCCCAAACCCCCACGCACTCAAAAGACATGGAATGAACCAATGGGCCCCTGGCGTTGAACCCCTGGAAGTCGGTCATAGCCTCGGCGGCGAAGAGCACCTCGCCGGGCGCGCGCACGTACTGCACGCCCGCGTAGCCGCACTGGGGCACGTCAATGTACATGCCCGGCGTCTCGCAGCAGTGTTGCCGGATGCTGTTTAGGGGAGCTTTTAGAACTACCTGGTACCAGTTTCAGATACTGTAAAGTGTAAAAGACCCTGTTTAATTTCAGGTGTCATGTAAAAGGCCTGTAAAGTGTCAGGTGTATCCTAAATTTATTATATTGTATCCCAGTCTTTAAAACATTTAAAAATGTTTTTGTGTCCAAATGTTACCATTTGTCATATGATTTAGATACAAAAATCATAATTCTGAGTGCAAATTGAATGTAATTGTATATGTAAAGAACTGTATAACTATATCTATATATAGAATTAGAAATAAAACTTAAAAAATCCTGTTCTAAGGTCAAAAATGCCATACAAATATATATGAATGTATGAAATGCATTTAAATGAAAATGCAATTTGAGTTTGCATTTTCAATGTGGGCCACCCTTTCTTTTGACCCCTTTCTCTTGACTGCTATGTAACATGAGATAACAGATGCATTTGCACAAGCAATGAAATTATAGCAGTATTATTCACACAGTGTTGTGAATTCACACATGTTTTATGTGAATTTTTTTCGGCTGTGAAACAGCCCAAAAATTTCACACGCTCCCAAATTCCCACACTTTTTCACACACCGAAAACGGGAGCTGCAAGCCTGCATGACATTATCTCAGTGTCTTTTGCACTTTACAGGGTCCTTCACAGGGTCTGGGACTGCCCCCTGCCAGCTATAATCGTTTTTCAATTGCATTTAAGTTTCAAAAACTTACATTCTGGTATACTGTTTGTCTTTACTTTGCACAATCTCCGTCTGCAAGCCGGCCAGGAATTCATTGCACATACATCCGAATTTCTCTTCGTCAAAATCGACAGTCGATGTGGGCAGGTAAAAGGGCATCTTGTTCTTGCATTTTGACTCGAACTGCGGTTGAGGGAAGTGTAGTTTTTGTGTGTATTTACTTTTATTATTTAGTGATTTAAATGAGTGCCTGTTTTGGTAATGTGCCAACAAAAAATTCCAAGCCTATATTACACATTAAAAATATTATTGAAAACACTTTAAACAAAGTGAAGTTCGCAGGTGACATCTTATATAGGTACTGTAAAATGTCATGCAGAATTGAAATTGCATGTTTTCTGAAGTGCTGAGTACTCAAAATGATTAGATAGAAAATTAGACATTTCACATGACCTCTTACCTACATGACATTTTTACTGGTTCTGGGATTCGCGCACCCCCAGAAAATATCCCTACAGTCTGTACATTTCATTGAAAGGTGTTCCATTTTCGACAGTCTGTTTTTGTAGGAAAGGAAATGATTGACAGTTTGAAACTAATCTGAACTCAAAAAATGTAGGAAAAGTGATTTTGCAGAGCGACTATACAATATTTATTTCAACTACCCCATTCCCTCGAATAAACCCCAACATCGTGCACTGTGCACTGGGCAACACAACGCACCCTGTATTTCCTGGCGCGCAGCTGCAGAATGGGCGTTTCCCTGCATGTCACCTCGATCTGCTGTGCTCTGGGGTCCAGGTTGAAATCGCTCTGAAATGAATGTCAATGCAACTTTTTTTGAAGTTTTTAAAGTTTCAAATTTTTTATGGGAAAAAGTGTTGTCTAAAAAGTTCCATGGTGCCCTTCCCAATCCATAAAATAAGACAAAACCAATTCCATTTCATCCAAGAAAAACCAGTAGAAAGGCACATCCGATAAAATGGCCCATAAATCAGCCTTTAACGCATCTTAGTTTACTGGAATAAGTTATTTCACGCTCCATCAATCGTAGTTGACAAAATAACTAGTTCATTATCCTCAAATGCTATTTTAAGTTAATTTTACAACTTATTTAGCTGACAGGCAGTCAACCGGTGTGTGCAGCGCAATAGCTAATGACAAAAATGTGAACCTGTTTGAATGTGACACTGGATACCGCGTAGTTTTCCGGACAAAATAACTGCGACTCGAATGGACCCCCTCCAAGCAAAACTTTCGTTTTTGGAAGTGCGCTAACTGGGAGCAGTTCCAGACACTGTAAAATGCGCTGGAAAATGTCAAATGTGATGCGAAGTGTCAAGAGTTATGTCAAATGCCCTGAGAAATGACAAACGTAAGTTAACCATTTTTCAGGGCATTTTACATTACTTTAGACACTTTGCATGACATTTGACATTTTACAGGGCACTTAACAGGATTTGGGATTGGCACCCGGATGCCAAAAAATCAGCGAAATTGCACAAATAAATATAAGCTTTAATAGGCCATTTTTCAGTCGATATGACGGCATTTTTATAGTGATAAGTGGGTTAAGTTCGCATTTTTAAATATTTAAAATGGCGATATTGTTTGACATTCGATAACGATCAGATAACATGATTTACGATCACAGCAACGTGTTGACGTTTATTTTATGACGCGTAAATACGTGAGTGCCTGCGTCATAAAAACGCTGTTAATTCTAATTCATTATTCATATTAATGAGATAGTAAACAACAAAAAGATACATAGATGCACAGAGAAAATTGAAATGGGTGTTTGGATGCGCAGTGGGTGTCTAGTCAATGTCGCTCCACAAATCACTTCACGAAGTTAGGCTATTTAAAAAGCCCTACTGTACCAGAGTTGTTAAATTACTGAACGTTTTCAATGTATATGTAAATGTGTTGTATTTCTTTTTACTCACACCTGAGTACAGAAAACGTAAAAGAAGAGAAGACTGAAGAAGAAGAGATGAAGAAGAATGTAAATGTGAGTGGAATACTTTTCCCTAGAAAACGTTAAAGGTAATTTTGCCCCAATTTTCACTCAAAATCACTAAGTTAAATATATTTTTGCTCAAATTTATTGGTCAGGGTGCTTGTTTGCCTATTTTCAGCCAGGTATTTTTGGATTTATAGTACTCATATACTTTTGGCAATTTGTTACAGTTTGTAGCTGCTTCTTCATTTTTTTCATTTCTATGCATTGAAAAAGCCCATCCTATCTAAATATGTTGCTGCACTCGATGACTTTCAAAAAGTGAGTTCAGGTACTTTCTTCAGAGGAAACGAAAACGTATTTACTCAGTACTCAAGAATACGTAAATACATTCGAGTAACGTAAACATGTTTTAACAACTATGCACTGAACACCATGAGTTGTTTGGTGATTACACCTCACGCGCTTTTTTATGGCACACCAAACAAAATAAGGATAACTATGTTGGTTATAGCAATTAGTGGAACTTCCAGAGTTTTTCAATTTGTGGTAGTTTTGAAACACAGCATAAACGCAAATCGAAGTAGTGTTTTCAAAGTTTGAGTATTTGTACTAAAATGTAAATAATTTCTAAAATATTAACTGGTACTACTGGCATTTGGCACCATACCCATGAAAAGTGCCATGAGGCCTGTAGCAGTTACCACAATTTCATATTTTGTGGTGAACAAAACATTTGATCCCTGTAAAATATCAAACAGCATTCAAAGTGTAAAAGATCGTGTACACAACGATGGGTAAGTTCTCCAAAAAAAACACTTTCTGTGTTTTGAGTTTTTCAAAAATGAATACCTGTGTTTTGAGTTTTTTTATCAAAAAAAACTTGAGTAACTCTGTTTTTATTTCTGTGTTTTTTGTTAAAACTCGAGTTTTTTTAGTTTTTTCCAAAAAACTCGAGTTCCGCCCAAAAAAAATCTGATTTACAGCATTTTGATGTGGAAACAGCGGTTTTCATATAAAATATTGGTTTTGCACATGTTTTAACCCCACATAACATATGTGTATTCATTCAAGTGTCAAAAAAGTCCATAAAAATGTCCTCAATGAGGACATCCACCCACATCGCTACACCAGCATCAACAAAATGCTCACAAAAGGACAATTTACGCAGTACTACAAAATTCTTCAATGGATGTGCACTGTATGGAAGACTACAGAATTGATTTGAACTACAACTATATTTAAACATGTCCACCAGGAGATTTGCATGCCATCCTTAAATTATTTTTTGTTCCATCATAAAATTTGAATACATTATGTACATATTTACATGCTATACATGCATATCTTATCTTGTTTAGTTTAACTGAATTCATGTGCGTTCTGAAATTGTGTTCAACCACTTCGCTGAAAAAGACTCAAAAACTCAAAAAACTTTTCTGTGTTTCCGTGTTTCTGTGTTTCTGTGTTCTCCAAAAAAAAACTTATTTGAGTTTTGAGTTTTTCAAAATTTGTGAGTTTCCGTGTTTCTGTGTAGAACAAAAACACAGAAACTCAATGAGTTTCTGTGTTCAATTTCTGTGTTTTTTCCATCGTTGCGTGTACAATGCCCTGCAAAATGTCAAATTCTGTTTTGTTTTCCTTACCAGTCGTTTGACATTTTAGTACTTTACATGACTTTTGACACTTTGCATGACATTTGGGCATTTTACAGGGTGTGAGAGAGGCCTCTGCATCACAACAAAGCCTCTGTTGTATCGCTAGAATTACAACAACATTACACTTTTTTATGCTTGGCATGGAATTTGACGCTGGGGGAAGGAAAGGTGACAAAAATGCCATTGCTCTATAGATTTCGAAAAAATGGTAAAATCGGATATCGGATAAAATCTTAAGTGCAAAAACTGTGTACTAAAATTGAGACCCATAAAACGTCACTTACTGTTACAATCAGCATATCGGAATGTAAACAGTCTGGAAAATCAAATGGCCAATTGCAACGACAAATGGTAGTTTATTCTAGTAATAATATCTACCGTATTTTTACCAATAAAAGGGCACTTTTTGACTTTTTGAAACACGGAAAAAATGAAATGGTGGAGTACAATAAAAGGGTCAAATTGGAATTGTGCCAATGCTTAAAATGCTTAAAAATAAAATAAAAATTCGGCTGTTATCGTATTTCTTCTAATAGAAGAGCGCCGTTCTATTTTTTTCATCAACTTTTTTACCTGCCGTTCTATTAGAGGTGCCGTTCTATTGGAGGCTGCTGTTCTATTTTTTCACCAATATTTTTCAGGCATTTTTCATTTGAACATTTTGGTGTTTTTAATGAGAAATGAATAACATTTTACTATGAAAGCATCAATTCAAACAAAATCAAGTGTGAAAATAACCCTAAATCATAGTTCTGAACACCTTGGATGTTCTCACCACCCATTTTTCTAATATTTGTGTGTTCTGGCACTCTTCCAACGTAATTTCTACCTGTCGTTCTATTGTAGGTGCCGTTCTATTGGAGGCTGCCGTTCTATTAAGTTCGTGATTGCATAAAAGTGTCAAAACCTGCCATTCTATTGGAGGTGCCGTTCTATTGGAGGTATGCCGTTCTATTAGAAGAAATACGGTATATGCTGTTATTTAGTGATTCTGGTTAATGAATTTTTTGGGTTTGTTCAAGATATAATGTTGAATGAATTCTATGAATGTTGTTTGTAACGTGTTGAAACGTAATGATACGTTGTTTTTAATGATTTTCAATGAAACAGTGGAATAACAGTTCGCAAAGAATTGGCTGAAAAAATGGCGCAAAAAAATAGAAGGGCGGGTAAAAAAGTTGACGAAAAAATCTTTTGACGAAATTCGGTAATACATTCAAGAGGTATTTAGTTATTTATTTAAAATGTGACTAGTAAATTACGAGACGTTTGATTTATGTACATGGTGGTATTGTTCCATTTTTCTGAAGTCTGCGTAAGTTTCAAACGCCAAATTAGTACTGGGAGTTCACGTTCAAAAAGAAGAAGTTCAAATTAGTACTGGCGAAAGACTGACCCCCCCCCCCCCCCCCCGAAAAAAATTCCACTATTGAAAAAAACCCACAGCGGTGTATATAACGGTAAATATAAAGCCGAGATTCATATAAAGTCGAGAAAACACGGTAAATATAAAGCCTGATTTACACCATAACCATAGGCGGCGTAAGTGCTTGTGCGCTTGTGAATGTCACAAGCGGGATTTTTGGTGTCACAAGCAGAAATTTCACTGTCACATTGGCCCTACACACACTAGTTTTCACCGTGACATGTGTGAAAACTGAAATGGCGACATGGCGACATTCAGCCTACTCTTATTGTATGCTACAGGGCCGTATCCAGGGGGGGCGGGGGGGGGGGGGCTGCAGCCCCCCCCCCTCCCGGGGTGAAACCAGAAAGTGGCCGGAAAATGCCACTTTTTCAACGTCAGCGTAAAAAATTTTTGCGAGCAATCGCGCATGTTTCACCAGATGTCAGATATTTTACGTTTTTACTAATTTTACTAATTTCCGTTTTTACCACACATATACGCCACTCGTTGAGTTACCGCGGCAGAGAATTGTAAATTCCGGTCCCTTTGCGCTTTTAATTGCGTGCGTAATTAAACAAATGTTTGTTTTTATGGTACGGGGATTTTACACGCAAATCAGGAACAGCGCCAGTACCCCTTGGGGTCCTGACAAGTTCCCGAGGACGGACACGGCAACTTACCAATCCCTTTCGTAACTGCAGCCGGCGGTTTACTTCGATTAGTTGTTAATAAGCCGTAAATAAAATAAAGCCGTAATTAATAAAAATTCAAATTAAAATTCAAGCAGTTAGTATGCTTCAGGGGGACCAAGTTGGATTCACGGGAACTTTATTTAGTAATATAGTCAGAGTCAATTTCACAATAGCACAAGTGAGTCGTAAAACCTCTAGTGGGTGAAAAAATGTAAAATCGGCGCGTTTTATAATCACAAAAAGCCTACCATAATAGTAATGAATACTAAATCTGAGACACAACAATTAACCGTAATTAGAAGATTACAAGGCAAAATCAATGATCACTGGAAAACAATTAACATAGCGTACAAGGCACGGGCAAATTAATTGAATGCGGGAAAAGTAATAAAAAAAATGCAAACGTGAATTAAACCAAACGTGAGGTAACTGTAATTAAAATGACGCAATTAAAATACAAATTATCTCAGAGATGAGTGTCATAAACTGGGTTTTTATTCAGAGGTTACGGTACAATTTAGAGCAGGTGGTGTGACACGTGTTATCAACCTGCGCCCCTTTAGGTGAAAAATATTTTATAGCGCGCCCGACCAAGGCCACAGAAAGAGCGCTCATTTGCGGGGGTTTGTTCAAGGTTATTGCATTGCCGGGTAAGGGTTGGAACTTTGGGCATGAACACACGCTACAAAGACACTAGCACCTATGAGTTCACCAATCACCCTGGGTGATGGGAATAATTAATCAGCACTGCTGTGCTCTTCACTGTAAATTGTGCTCTGCATGTGTCTTGCAGTCGCATGTCGACAATAATTGCCGTTTTGCCACTTTTCCACCCATTACCTAGTCCTAAATAAAAATGCACTTGGTCGGGGAATTTTCTGAATGTTATCTATAGGGGCGCCAAGGTGTTTAACAGAGTCGACACCTTTTAGCTTAACAGGAAACTTCAAAGCTTTTCTAACCCATTCCCAGACACTGCACCCTTTTGGCCAACTATGTAAACTTAATGGAAACCTTAAAATTAAAATTCGAAATTTCATATCAGAAAATGCATTCAAAAAACGAGAGTAATCACTTAATTAATTCAAAATGCGGGTAACTTAATTAGCTTAATTAAATAAAACAGGAAACGACACAATTGAAATCACATGGAAATAATTACGTAATTAACGGAAAAGAAAAATTACTTAATAAATCTCATGGCCGCAGTAGTGTCCATTCAGGCGTACCGTCCTGGGGCTGCGGCCTCGTTGGCGGATTTGCAGTGCACAGCGAACCTCGCGTTCACTGTGACTTCCCTGTGCACCGCGGGCCGTCATTCGGTCACACATGGTCGTTTTCGAGTCGTCGGAGTGTCTGCACAAAATGGTCATTACATTTTTACGCATGATTAGCTAGCCATATTTCCACCTACAATCCCACCAGCCATTAATTTTTTACCTCCGGGCTAAAAATGACATGTTCAGAAAAAGTGTTTTGCACCGTTTTTCGGTTATTCAAAAATCATGTCTTCTCTGCATTTTTCGGTGGATGGCCGTGGCAGTCACATGCCCTGGGGGTGCAAATATGGCTCATCTTCATTCGAACTATGGCATCAGCTTTCTGCTGTGCCAGCTTTTTGTGCCCGAAACTTCGAAATTTTGGTTCCCGCACAGGGCTCGATGTGAGAAAAAGTTTTTTCTTTTTGATTTTTCAAAAACTAATTAAGTAGAGTTCTAATTTGTGTTACTTCGCAGCATCGTGCCACTGCTGGACGGGCAGTTTGGGATCAACATTCAAATTACCTGCTCGACCGACATGGCGCAGTCCGTGCATGTGAAAATTGATCGTCAACAAGATTTTCTAATTGTTTTCATGGAATATTAACAAGTATGTTTCCAATTACTCATTTTGTGTTACAAAGTTGTCTGTTTTCCTTGAAGACCAAAGTTTTGCATAAAATGTCGCACTTTGAAACTTTACATTGTATTCTAAAAGTACTGTTTTCTATCAATTTTCACAATTACCATTTTCCATGAAATGTTCTACCTGCTGCGCTGGAGCGTCCTCCGGTGGCAGCGGGATGGCGTCGACCGCGATGTTGTGCTCGGGCGGCGGCGAGGGGGGCTCGGCCACGCTCTGCAGTGCCATGGCCGCCATGTCGTTGCTAATGGGGGAATATTCTTCATTAGGGCGGTAAACTGGCTCAACAACGGGCACTACTTCCTCCACCACCGGCACAACCTCCTCCCGCGCGTCCGCGGAGGAGTCAGAGCCCGAGGAGGCAGTTTCAATATCAGATTGAACTTCCGCCAACAGTTCTTCTTCAAGTGCCGGGTATCTATCCGGTCCGACTAGTTCTTTCAAGTCGGCCCGCTTGCGCCACTCCGGTGGCCAGAATCCCAGCACATTTCCCCAGATCTGGCCCGATTCGTAAGTATAAATTCTCTCGGCCATGTGTTCGACCGTCAGAAACCGGTGGAAAAAGGTTGACCACAACATGGTCTCGGCATTGGCCACCACCACGCGTACACTTTTGGCGCGGGAGGTAGCTACGTTTCCCTGGGGCAACTCCGCCACAAATCCAACTCTACCGTACGCCTTCCTGGGGTCCGCGTCCAGCTGGGCGGAGTCGGTTGGCGGACTGCCGCGCACGCAGGAAATGATGACCACTTCTGCTTCACGGGCCTGGGCTTTGTCGGCAGTAATTACGCAGGTGGCCCAGTAGGCCGCGTCGTGTTCTGTATGGGCTACTAGGCGACTAATTAGGGTGCGCGCCTGCGCCGCATAAAAGCACACAATTAGCAAACTAGCGGGGTCCGTGAGATCCGCCCATGGTAGAGTGGGATCCTCTTTTACTGTGGCCACGAAATAGTCATACAGGTGCAGGATGATGCGCAGTTCTTTCTTGTTGATAATTGACATGCCCTCTTTCGATTTGCAGCCTTGATGCACCAAAGTCGACGACAGCATGACGCCGTCCTCAAAGTCGCCAGGCAAGGGCAACATGGTGGCGCCGTGCACTGCCTTGTCGTTGTAGGCGCGCAGCAGTCCATTGTACGCCGCCACAGAGTTTGCCTGAATGAGCTGGCGATGCCCGCGGAACACTGTTTCCAAGTGAACCACTGGGCATAGTTGGTACTGTGTGAGCCTATCAATGAGGGTGGGTTCGGGTTTCAGGACGGGCTCCACCCAGTCTTGCACGCGAATCATACGCGTCAATTGTTTACTGTCTCCAAATAGAAGTAGCATGCCGTTCACTGGGAGCTGGGCCACCTGAACCACGCTAATTACTGCAGCGTCAGACGCCAATGACGCTTTGTCAATAATTACCGCACACGCAGTCACACTTTTTATACAGGCGTCGTGGGCGGAGTCTAAAGTGACATGGATTTGACCGGGCTGCACCACTTCCAAAAACACATGGTGCAGCCTGACCGTAGCCCTGACATATTTAGACAGCGCCCTACGCAGCACCTTACCCCAGAACCCTTGGTCAGCTAAACTAGCCGCTCCAGCCCGGGCGCCCGCCACGCCTTCCTTGAAGTCGTCAAATGGTTGTTCGTCCCCATCCTCGGCGGTGAGAAAGGGCACTTGTTCGGTCAGCTGCGCATGGATAACGGCATCGTCCATGCAGTTGTTAATGATCTCGTCCACCAGTTCGTAGTCCTTTTTGGCGCCGTCGTACTTTTCCAGCGCTGCCGTCCATTCGGGGCTGAGGCGGACAATGTTGTGGCCGGTTCGCTGCGCTAGGGTATGCAGAGTTGGTAATTTGGTCGCGGGAGTGGTGCTATAAGTAGCATCACTTTCCCACATGGGGCTCAAAACGCGCACCGGAAATGCCGCCCTCAATTTCAAAAAGTCTTCAAAACCCTCCAATTTTTGCATTTCAGAAAATGGCGTATCAGCCATGGCGGTCCATTTCGCGCGTTCCCGCAACAAAACTTTCAAAGCCCCAAAAATGTCCCGCTGCCCTAATTTATTCAGGTTGGTCAGGGCCCTGCGCGCTCCTTCGTCGGCCGCCGAGTTGACAGTGCACGTGATGAGCGTCGAGTGGTATTTGGCGTTCGGCTGCTTGTCAGACGGCAAGTCGGAGCCCGCGCGTACCCTGGGTCTCGGGTTGTAATAATTATAGCCGCGTGAACACACATATGCCAGTTGATTTTGTGTGGTCGTCTTCCCAGACCCGAAAGGCGAGTCACACATAATCAAAAGGGGTTTGCGCATGCGCACGGCTGTGATCACAGCTCCTAAAACTTCTACCTGTCCTTGTTGTGGCAGAAACTCACCCAATTTGACCTGAATCATTTGTTCATTTCTTCCCCTGAACAATGATTCGTACAGCTCATTAGCCTCGCGGCTAATTACCGCCCAGTCAGTTTCGTCATTCAGCAGACGCAAATTCAATATCACAGCTAATTGAATTTGCGCCTCCAGGGTGAGTACTTTTGACCCCTGAACCACTTTTGGCACCCAGCTGACCGGCGCTTTGTTCAGGGCAGCCTGCAGTGACCGCATGGTTCGGTCATAATTGGGTGAGTCGTTTGAGCCGCGCACCATGTACCTTCCATCCTCCAGGGTACGGGGCAGTGCTGATTGCGACGCCGTCATGTCCAATTTCGCACGCAACATTCTGCAGTGGTTGGCTCTGATTCCACACTGGTAATTCTCACTGACAAATTGGGGCTGCCCGCCGCTGGTTTGTCTTCTTCAGGTCGGGCCTGCACCAAGCTCAGAACTGACATGGGCGTCGCCTGGTTCAGCAGCTGTGTCTGGGTGTTCACCTGCTCTAATAAATGAACGCGCTGCTCTTCGGGTCCCTCAAAAGTGTCCGCTTGCAATTCTTCTGGGTCCGGGCGACGCACCATAATGTCGCATGCAGTGCCCTGCGGCGTGTGTTCCCAGAACACATTTGCGCACACGTCCGTTGCGCGTTTCGCCTGAAACCGCAGAAATGACTCGTTGTAGCAATGGGCCGCTGCTAAAATACTCATTTTGTACCTCAGAAATACGTCCATGTTGTCTCTGTTCTCTGTGTCCGGCTGAACGCCCGTTGTGCTGATGTCCTCGGCCGTGGCGATCTGCAGCCCGTATGCATGGCCGTAGAATTCGTCACCAAACACATCCAAGTCGTTCAGGTCATGATACTCGACATGGGCCAGCCCCAACTGCCCAGCACTCAAAGTTTCCACTCTGGGGTCACTCACATATTTGCGGTGCAAAATGACCAACTTTTCCGGCCCGGCATCGCCTTGCTCCGCCGCGCCCAGCGGTTCCAGGTTCTTGTAATTCGAAGGCGTGAAGGCCGCTCGCAGCCGCGCTGTTTTCCAGTCGCTTGTGTACGGCTGGTAACCGGAAGTGTCACCGCGTGTCAACGTGCGCGCCGCTTGAGTGATGCGCCTCGTGCCCTGCGTACTCACTACGATCGGGGCGGCAATATTCAAAGGGCATTTTGTCTGGTTACCCCAGATTGCAACACCGGTGAACTCCCAGTATCGCGGGTTTTCTATTTTCTGTGCAATCGCGGTCGCCGAAAAACGCATGCCGTGACGCACCAGGGGCAGAAACATCGAGGGGTGCTGTTTCTGAATTCTTGCACACAGATCCACCAGCTGGGTGGTCCGTTTATCTCTGGCCGCTTTTGCCCGCTTCGTCGAGTAATAAAAGTACGGGTATGCCTCATCCGCGTTCAACCATTGCTCATTTTCGCTGAGTATCGCCATAGTCTGTTCCGAAATTCTCACATGGCACTGATACTCAACATGCCCATCGGTACCCGTATCAATGTACACTCGGTCTACCCAACCTTCAAATTTCCCTCTGCTGGGGTAGATTTCCGGTCCATTTTGCATCTGCTGCGCGCGGTAAAGTTGTCGCGGGGGAATGGTTCCACCGCCGCAGGCACCATGTGTATTTGTCTCCTTGGATTTGATGGGCGGGGCGTCTGCACCTTCAAGTGGGCGTTTGCGAGAGGCCGAAGCCATTATAAATATATCAATGTGATAAAATAATTAATTGCGAAAGTTTAATGAACAGGGAAAGCAATAAAAACTCATGCGGTCCAGTTGCCCGTGGGCAAAAGGGGTGCACGAGCTTCCTAAAAAACACACACACTTTCACACACACATCACACCTTTTATACCTTGTCCTGTGTTGCGCAACGTGACGGCGGTGGTCGTAACGGCTAATTAATCGGGTAATTTATCAATTTTAGTCGTCGCCGTATAATTCACTGTAAGAAGGGGGGATTAAATATTCACTGGTGGCCTTGCAACGATCTGCATGAACTACATATATTTCCTATTAATATTGTTGAATAAAGTCACTAATGGATGGGCATAATCAATACACTCATATGGACCAATAAAGCGAGGCGCGAATTTCTTACTAGGGCCCATCAACTGTGTAATACGCGGCGTGTACACGCGTACAGCTTGCCCGCGTTGCACATTTAATCGACGTGCACGGCGATTGGCGTAAAATTGTTCCTTTTGCTGCACCCTTGCTAAAGCGGTGTGCGCGGCTTCGCGTGCTGTCGTCAGACGCGCACCTAACTCATTTATAAGGGCGCGCTTATGCGGCAATGAGGGCAATGCCTCAGTGTCGGGGGGAGGCTCGATCATACGCTCCCACATGGACGCAGCAGGCTTGCCAAATAGCAACGCATAGGGGGTGGTTTGCAAAGACGGGTGTTTCAATGTATTGTACGCATGTACAGCGGCGCCTAAATGTATGTCCCAATTGTCATGTGTACGATTTACGTAGTGGGATACTATTTCCATCAGAACGTCATTCCTACATTCCACCATTCCATTACTCTTGGGGGTGTACGCAAAGGACGTGTGTTGGGTCGCATTCAAATATTGTAAAAGCTTGGCAAATGTGCCCTCAGTAAAGCTAGGGGCATTATCACTAAGTATAATAGCCGGCACACTAAATATGGGCAAAATGTGAAACAAAAATGCAAATGATACTGTGTCTTGTTTTATGTCGGGAACAGGCACAGCAATTCCAAAACGCGTACACTGATCAACAAACACTAACACATGTCGGTTTCTGCGTTTCGTGGTTAGTAAAGGTCCTATTGCGTCTACTGCTATCACATCACCTGGCCTTTTGGCTACCTGGTGGCACACCATTTGAGTTCGCATTGCTGCTCTGAGACCTTTCTTGGCGTTGCACGAAGGGCAAGTAGCAACCCAGCGCGCACTTTCTGGCCGCATTCCTGGGAACCACGCAAACTCCTGTAATCTTTCAAATGTTTTTATTATTCCTAAATGGCCCGCCGTGGGGTGATTGTGAGCTAATTCTAATACAAATGGAACTAATTCCGACGGAATACACACGGGGTCGTATAACTGAATACCTGGTATCTGGGACGTTCCCGCCTGGCAACGTAGTAGACCGTATTGATCAATAAAATACGGTGCGGCACTGTAAAAATTATCTGCGCGACACACTTCTATAGTTGCAGCTATATACGGTTCTTCCGCTTGCAATTGTTTCAACTTATCAACTGGAGTCATGGTAGGTAGCGCCATTATTGTACTGCGCTTGGTTACACTCGTTAAACCCGGAGCAACTTCATTTCCGGCTCCTGAACCACCAGCCATTGTTCCAGTTCCAGGCGCTTCCGCATTCCGCTGCCGCTCTCGCAGCCCAGGAGACTCCGCCTCTTTTCGCCCGCGCGTCCGGTCGCTGATTGGTCGCAGTAACTCCGCCTCCTCGTTTACGCCGCCTCGCTCGCTGATTAGCTGGTACGCTGCTCTGCTCGCCGCAGCTACCGTAACCTGCTTGTCGTGCGGGATAGCGATTTCACGGCACGTAACTTGTGCAAACTGCTCAAAGGTCTCATCCAGGTCCTTTTTCTCGTCGAATACCACTGGCGCGTCCTGTCTTCTAGATAACGCATCCGCTAATTCATTGCTTTTTCCCCTCAAATGCTTGAACGTGATTTGATATGGCGTAATTGCTAAGGCAAACTTGTGTAACATGGCGTGCGGGGTGGTCTCTAAATTAGGATTCTTTACCCATGAAATACTCTTGGCGTCAGTCCAGACTTCAAAGGGCCGTCCCGCCAGATAACAATGCCAATTACGTATACTTTCGTAGATTGCACATGCTTCCAATGAAATTGCCGGATACTTGCTTTGCGTTGCGCCCAACTTCCGGCTGTAAAATGCACATGCATGCAGTGTTTTCTCATTTTCCGCTCGTTGCGCTAATACACCTGCAACGGCAATTTTAGAGGCGTCCGTGATAATTATAAACATGCGCTTGGGATCGGGAAATTGCAAACACGGGCTTCCTAACAATGCTTCCTTGAGCTTATGAAAAGCTTCCAATGCCTTGGGTTTCGTCGTCAGATCTACTGGAGTGTCACTGTTGTAATTTTCCCTGGGTCCCGTACGCGTGAGATTTGACAAAGGTACGGCTAACTCTGCGCATCTGTGAATCATGCGTCTGAAAAAACCTATAGCTCCTAGAAAACCCTTAACCTCTTTTACGGTAGTGGGCACCGGCCAGTCCTGAATTATGTGCCGTTGATCATCCGGTACGCACACGCCATCACGTCCAATCATAAATCCCAAAAAACGTACAGCTGTGACGCGTGCGAAAAAACACTTTTTTGGACTAATTTTGAAATTATTTCTAATTAACCTTTCCAACACCTGCCCTATGTCGTATAAATGTGTTTCCCAGGTTGCACTATAAATCAGTAAATCGTCGATGTATAATAGCACATTTCGATGTATTAGACCGGCCATAGCTAATTCGAAACAACGTTGCGCTAAACTAGGGGAGCATTTTTATCCCATTGGTAAACGTTTCAGTTGAAATTGTCCAAAAACATTCCTAAATGACGTAATGTGTCGATCATCTGGATGCAAAGCAATGTTATAGAAAGCCTGATTTATGTCGGCACTGCTAAAAATACTTGCAGCTGCATAAAGATTCGACTGTTTCGTCTAAGCGGGGTAACGGGAATTGGGGAGCATGCAAAACAGCGTTCAGGCGCCTGTAATCAATTACCATCCGCTTTGACCCATCCGGTTTGGATACCACCAGCGTGGGGGCACAATACGGGCTCGTACTGGGTTCCACGATGTCGTGCTCAATGAGGCATCTCAAATGATTTTCTAAGTATTGCTGATCATCCAGACTCAATCGGTACATTCTGCAGGCAATTGGTTTTTTGTCCACTAGTTGTGCAAGGGGTGCACGAGCTTCCTAAAAAACACACACACTTTCACACACACATCACACCTTTTATACCTTGTCCTGTGTTGCGCAACGTGACGGCGGTGGTCGTAACGGCTAATTAATCGGGTAATTTATCAATTTTAGTCGTCGCCGTATAATTCACTGTAAGAAGGGGGGATTAAATATTCACTGGTGGCCTTGCAACGATCTGCATGAACTACATATATTTCCTATTAATATTGTTGAATAAAGTCACTAATGGATGGGCATAATCAATACACTCATATGGACCAATAAAGCGAGGCGCGAATTTCTTACTAGGGCCCATCAACTGTGTAATACGCGGCGTGTACACGCGTACAGCTTGCCCGCGTTGCACATTTAATCGACGTGCACGGCGATTGGCGTAAAATTGTTCCTTTTGCTGCACCCTTGCTAAAGCGGTGTGCGCGGCTTCGCGTGCTGTCGTCAGACGCGCACCTAACTCATTTATAAGGGCGCGCTTATGCGGCAATGAGGGCAATGCCTCAGTGTCGGGGGGAGGCTCGATCATACGCTCCCACATGGACGCAGCAGGCTTGCCAAATAGCAACGCATAGGGGGTGGTTTGCAAAGACGGGTGTTTCAATGTATTGTACGCATGTACAGCGGCGCCTAAATGTATGTCCCAATTGTCAGACTTCAAAGGGCCGTCCCGCCAGATAACAATGCCAATTACGTATACTTTCGTAGATTGCACATGCTTCCAATGAAATTGCCGGATACTTGCTTTGCGTTGCGCCCAACTTCCGGCTGTAAAATGCACATGCATGCAGTGTTTTCTCATTTTCCGCTCGTTGCGCTAATACACCTGCAACGGCAATTTTAGAGGCGTCCGTGATAATTATAAACATGCGCTTGGGATCGGGAAATTGCAAACACGGGCTTCCTAACAATGCTTCCTTGAGCTTATGAAAAGCTTCCAATGCCTTGGGTTTCGTCGTCAGATCTACTGGAGTGTCACTGTTGTAATTTTCCCTGGGTCCCGTACGCGTGAGATTTGACAAAGGTACGGCTAACTCTGCGCATCTGTGAATCATGCGTCTGAAAAAACCTATAGCTCCTAGAAAACCCTTAACCTCTTTTACGGTAGTGGGCACCGGCCAGTCCTGAATTATGTGCCGTTGATCATCCGGTACGCACACGCCATCACGTCCAATCATAAATCCCAAAAAACGTACAGCTGTGACGCGTGCGAAAAAACACTTTTTTGGACTAATTTTGAAATTATTTCTAATTAACCTTTCCAACACCTGCCCTATGTCGTATAAATGTGTTTCCCAGGTTGCACTATAAATCAGTAAATCGTCGATGTATAATAGCACATTTCGATGTATTAGACCGGCCATAGCTAATTCGAAACAACGTTGCGCTAAACTAGGGGAGCATTTTTATCCCATTGGTAAACGTTTCAGTTGAAATTGTCCAAAAACATTCCTAAATGACGTAATGTGTCGATCATCTGGATGCAAAGCAATGTTATAGAAAGCCTGATTTATGTCGGCACTGCTAAAAATACTTGCAGCTGCATAAAGATTCGACTGTTTCGTCTAAGCGGGGTAACGGGAATTGGGGAGCATGCAAAACAGCGTTCAGGCGCCTGTAATCAATTACCATCCGCTTTGACCCATCCGGTTTGGATACCACCAGCGTGGGGGCACAATACGGGCTCGTACTGGGTTCCACGATGTCGTGCTCAATGAGGCATCTCAAATGATTTTCTAAGTATTGCTGATCATCCAGACTCAATCGGTACATTCTGCAGGCAATTGGTTTTTTGTCCACTAGTTGCAACCGGTAGTCCACTAATTCGCTGTAGCCGATGTCATACTTGTGTCGAGCAAAAGCTTCTTTATATTGCAAAATCACCTTTTTCAGTTCCTCTCTTCGTTCGTCCGTCAAAGTTTCTGGTACTGTAAATTCCATTACGTGTCCGTCTGGGCACACAACTTGTAGTGGGGCCCCTAATTTGCCGTCAGCTACTTTGGGGGGAGGTTCAGTCGCTTGAACTTGCCGACACACATCTCTGTCATAACACTGCTTCACCCATTCAGCGGGGGGGTCTCCAGGTTTCACCTTCAGCACACAGTCCACTGGCTCGACCACGGCAATGCGCTGTCCTACCTGTAACACTACGGGCTGATTTTGCACATTTGCACATCTCACCTGAAACACAGGGGCACTGGTTTCATAGGCCGCTGAAGCAGCCATAACTCCACAGCGTTCGCCTACCGTATCCAATCCCATGACAGTGAATAACGTTTCATCCATAGGAGCAGATAATTTCACCGTCACTAGTGCTTCATGTCTAGCCAGAATTTCTATCTTTTCATTCACAATAGCGTAAATTCTGCGCTGCTGCACTTCTGGGTCTGGGTTATCAAATGGGATTATCGCGTTAGCCATGGGGATCCGTAGTTCCCTTGCAGGTAGATCCACTACCATATGCCGCAATACATCTGCGCCAATTAGAATCTCACCAGCTAATCCATTCACCGCCTGAAACACAATCCCGAAGGTGTGGTTTTCCATTGTTACCGGTATTTCCATCTGTCCCAATACCAAAAGTTTCGAGTCTGCTGCACACCTGAGGGCTCCAATAGGCGAAACCTCATCATGCTTGGTAGCCTTTTCCTTGTGTCGCATCAGCACGTCTCTGTTGCACAATGAACGCATGGCGCCGCTGTCCAGTAGGCACCTTCGATATTCCCTCCCATCTATGGTTATGGTAATGGATGGGCTGTAGTACACATGCACAATTTCTTCCCGTCGATTGGCCACTTGGTGTATGTTGTCCCTCTCTTCCGGTGAGAATGTAATCATGCACACAGATTCTTCCTCCAAATCGCATTTTCTGTTGATGCTGTATTGTATAGCGGGAAAACAACGCGCGCCCGTGAGTGCGGGCATGCCACTTGGCATTCCCACGCACGGGTTAATTACTGTTCGTACCTTTACCTGTTCGCTAGGGCGATCCTCAGCCAGTTCGACGATCATATTTGACTTTTCTTCTTTCTTTGGTCGTTTTTTGATTGTTTCCTTTGCCCGGTTCACCAAGGTCACGGCCATTTCCGGCGCTGCAGCCATGAGCGCGGCTAGTAAATATTGCATGGTGACTAGCGCACATATCAGGTAAATCCATACTTGTAACCAGGTGCGCCAGGTGTCAAAATCCCACCATCCCAGCGCCAATACCGATTTCGCCAAGGTTCAATGCCTTTGCATGTGTGATTCCACCTTCGGCTCCGCCCCCTGCGTAATTTGCCGCACAATTGAATATGCATGCCATACGTCATTTAGGGTGGTTGTCGGTAATAATTCTGACAAATTGTACATGGTCGTGGCGGCAAAAATCTGATGATGCACATCCTTAACCTTTTCCTGTTGCCATTTCTGCGGGAAACTGTGTGTGTTATACATGGGTAAATGCTCCAAACCGCCCACCTTCGGCAGGTATTTGTACCATTGTCCATTTAGCATTACCACACGATTGTGCGCATTGGTGCATGACCCTGGGATCGCTTGAAAATGCAAAATGTTCGTCAATCTGTTCATGTGCAACGTCACATTCTGCCCATGTGTCAGATATTTTACGTTTTTACTAATTTTACTAGTTTCCGTTTTTTACCACAAAAATACGCCACCCGTCGAATTTGCCGCGGCGGAGAATTGTAAATTCCGGTCCCTTTGCGCTTCTAATTGCGTGCGTAATTAAATAAATGTTTGTTTTTATGGTACGGGGATTTTACACGCAAATCAGGAACGGCGCCAGTACCCCTTGGGGTCCTGACAGTTCCTGAGGACGGACACGGCAACTTACCAATCCCTTTCGTAACTGCAGCCGGCGGTTTACTTCGATTATTTGTTAATAAGCCGTAATTAAAAATAAAGCCGTAGTTAATAAAATTCAAATTAAAATTCAAGCAGTTAGTATGCTTCAGGGGGACCAAGTTGGATTCACGGGAACTTTATTTAGCAATATAATCAGAGTCAATTTCACAATAGCTCAAGTGAGTCGTATAGCCTCTAGTGGGTGAAAAAATGTAAACTCAGCGCGTTTTATAATCACCAAAAATCTACCATAAGAGGAATGAATACTAAATCTGAGACACAACAATTAACCGTAATGAGCGAATTATAAGGCGAAATCAATGATCACTGGAAAACTGTTAACATAGCGTACAAGGCACAAGTAATTTAATTAAATGCGGGAAAAATAACTAATTAAATAAAAGGGTGCAAACGTGAATTAAACCAAGCCAGAAGTAACTGTGATTATCAATGACGTAATTAAAATACAAATTATCTCATAGGTGAGTGTCATGAACTGGGTTTCTATTCAGAGGTTACGGTACAATCTAGAGCAGGTGGTGTGACACGTGTTATCAACCTGCGCCCCTTTAGGTGAAAATATTTTATAGCGCGCCCGACCAAGGCCACAGAAAGAATGCTCATTTGCGGGGGTTGTTCAAGGTTATTGCATTGCCGGGTAAGGGTTGGAACTTCGGGCATGAACACACGCCACAAGACACTAGCACATGCGAGTTCACCAATCACCCTGGGTGATGGGAATAATTAATTGGCACTGCTGTGCTCTTCACTGTAAACTGTGCTCTGCATGTGTCCTGCAGTCGCATGCCGACAATAATTGCCGTTTGCCACTTTTCCACCCATTACCTAGTCCTAAATAAAAATGCACTTGGTCGGGGAATTTTCTGAATGTTATCTATCGGGGCGTCTAGGCGTTTAACAGAGTCAACACCTTTTAGCTTAACAAGAAACATTAAAGCCTTTCTAACCCATTCCCAGACACTGCACCCTTTTGACCAAAAATGTAAACTTGATAAAAACCTAAAAATTTTAACATTCAAAGTACATATCGGAAAATGCATTTAGAAAAACGAGAGTAATCACTTAATTAACTTAAAATGCGGGTAACCTAATTAGCTTAATTAATAAAACATGAAATGAAAGATTAACATCACACGGGAAGTAATTACGTAATTTACGGAAAGGAAAATATTTAATAAAATCATGGCCGCAGTAGTGTCCATTCGGGCGTACCGTCCTGGGGCTGCGGCTTCGTTGGCGGATTTGCAGTGCACAGCGAACCGCACATTCACTGTGACTTCCCAGTGCACTGCGGGCCGTCATTCAGTCGCACATGGTCGTCCTCGAGTCGTCGGAGTGTCTGCACAAAATTGTCGTTACGTTTTTACGCATGATTGGCTAGCCATATTTCCACCTACACATGCACACGCACTTGTACAGGTACCGTTTCGTAACATTCTGGGGACTTTTCCTCTTTCATTATCTCGTATGTCTTGACCGCGAAACATTTGTGAACCAAAAACCCATCCGGCGTGGGTTTAGCAATTATTTCATTATCGTTCATGTACCAACGGGCCGTCGTGGTTGCATGTTCATTCATAGCCAGCCTGCACAAATTCTTGAAAGTGCTGCACGTTCTTGCAGGTGGCCACAGCCTGTGCGCGCATGGTTTGTTCTGCTGTTTCATATACCGCCTGCATGCTGGCTGCTAATTGTCCTGCGCTCACTATCCCCAGCGTGGGTCGACCTTGCGCTCTTTTTTGTCTGACACTTCGAATCACTACCTTTTCAAATGGTGCCACTACGATATCCTGATCTGATTTCCATAATTTAATGCCGCATGACTCAACCTCTTCATGTGCTCTGAAAGACAGTGATAGCGTGTGATCATCGGCCAGCCAGATGTCCATGCATTTCACGCCATTTTTCGTATGGACACTCCACCTTCGGGTTTGGTTTCCATGTTAATTGGCTACCGTCCTCCAGCGTGCATGCACCCATTTCATAATTGCACTTGCTAACCTCACCCAGCGTACTCTACATGGTACTAGCTCCATATCTCATTCGTACTTCCCCTCGAAATAGCCCACAGTGTGGCGTCGTTTCAATTACCCATTTGCAACAATACAGTCCATGTCCTGAATAACTAACATTGGTGGGGTATTGAGTATCCCATGCGTTGTCCAGGTCATTCACAGGGGTCATGGGCCCATCATTGCATTTGTGATACTTAATCATGCCTTCGCATTCGGCGGCGCCCACAGATCGGGGGTTGGAATCAAACTTCTCCAGCGTGATGTCGCCCCAGAAGTTCTGATACGTCCTTGCAGTTCTGGTAGAGGCCACACACCTGTGCGCTGCCTCACGATATTCTACCATATTTCGCTTGTAAATTGTCAATGTCAATTTCCGTGGCCGTTGTAATGATGCCATTGTGTCTACAATAGCTGTGCAATTTGGCAGGGGGGGGTACGTGTATAGGTTGTAGTGGTCCGTCAAGTCGCTACATAACAAAGGGAACGAGGGCATGGTAGCCGCGCCCGCGCCGGGTAATAAAGCTAATCCCATTATAATCAACCCAACTGCCAATACAAAAAACAGTGACTGTGCGACCTGGGGCATATATGGGGGTTCTGAGTATGCGCGCGGCGCGGGGCGCACCCCTTCCTCAGTGGACAAAAAACCCATATACCTATCTATTTGGTTGCTGGATCCAGTGCACGGCGGCAGCGCGGCCGGCGTGGCATATAAAAAGGGGTCCAGACTGATATTCATGAGCACGTCCAAAGGCACCTCAGTCAGCGTGTCCGAGTGATCATCTGCAGGGCAATTGGGCCACAACGTACAGTCCGTTTCCCTCAAGTCATGCATTCCGATCCTGCGTAAAAAGGCCAACCAGGTAGTTCGAAACAAATAACCTTTTTCGGTTCGCATGTATGCCCAGGGTTTGATCCAAAATTCACGCTCTTGTGCGAGCACATGCATTCCCGCAGTGCGCTGCGGTTCTTCGGGTGGCTCTGGGACCAGTTCATCAGGTTCCTCTGATTCTCATTCCAAGCCTTGCATCACGGGGATTAGTTTATTAACGGGACGTATCATCATGCAGCGGTCATCTTCGCGCACCCACATGGTTATTCCAGTCGTACTGGTCACTCGCGTGGGGTTCAGTGACTCTACGTGAGGGTTACTTACCTGTACCGGTTGCATGTTGTATTGTTGCATGCGCCCATCCGGTCCCATAGCCATCCAGGCCGGCGGCGCTTGATATGCCATCATCTGCGGTTGCATGGGCATGTCACCAGCCCTCTGTATCGTCTGCGTTGGCTGCACAGGCATCGGCTGAGCTGGTTGCCACTGTGGATATGCATATTGCATGGGCATCATACCTGGCTGCATCGCTTGGGCTTGGTCATTCCTCTGATAGCCACCACGTTGTCCTCCGCCGCGCCCGCGTCCATTTCCTCTGGATGCTCCGCCGCCGCAACCACATCCTGTTTTGATTTTTCTCCCTTAATCTGGCTCTGTTCTGCTTCCAAAAAGCTCTCCTGCGCATGCGCGTTGTCAACCATTTCTTTCCATGTGATAGAAGCCGTGACAGGTACATTGCGTCGGATTTCATTCCTCAGTCCTCCATGGAATTTTATCATGCATGTGTCACCTCGTTTTTCATGACCCATGCCTGGATAGGCGCGTTTTATCAATTTTTCCAAATGTACCGCCCATTCCAGTACCGACTCATCTGCACCCTGTCGCGTCTCAAAAATCTCTCTCTGCGCATGATGCTTATCATTTGGATTTTCATAGAACTTCTCCAATGCTTGCATCATATCCTTGTAGTTCAGGTCGCGCAATTCTCTGTATCGAGTGTTGAAAATGGCTCTGGCACTGCCTTTCAAAAACAATTTTACCAGCGGCTTCCGTTCCTGTAATTTTATGCGCAGCGCGTCACATACCGTGTCCCAGCTCCTTCTCCACTCCCTGAAACCCTCATTTGGTTTGCCGCGAAAATATCCACATTGTTGTGCTAGGGCTGTAATGACCGCTGCATTGCTTTGTTCTAATTGCCAATTTTGTCCCGGGTCCGTGGGCATTGCCACTTCAGATGCAGCTGATGAGCTCCTTGAGGACGCCGGCGAGCGGGAACGAGCGCGTCGCTGTGTAACAGTTCTCACCTGATTTGTTCCAGCTGCCGACGGAGGCGCCGCTGGTGCCGTCGATGATTGCAAAGGTGCTGCTTGACCATTGGTCAGCACTATTGCCTGCTGACCACTGGCCGGTGAATTTCCTCCCAGCATTGCATTCTGATTTTGTAGGGCTTGATTATACTGTTGGTATGCTGTCGCCAGATCAGCTACATCGTCGCTATGTAAACTATGGTGCGCTTCAAATTCCCTCAAATAATGTTCCACCCTCGGTACCTCGGTCGCTGGGTCACTTCCCCATAAATTCATAGCAATTTTAATTAGTGCCACCATGCGCAAGTCCCCTGCTTCACCATTCTGTGAAAATGCACCAACTGGTCTCGCCTGACTCATCATGTTTGCCCATTTCTTTGCAGCTTCACATGCTTTTTTGGGTGTCCATTGTGCACAGGACGGCATTACTTGCACCGGGTCAAGATCCATTATGGTAGCTTGGTAAATTAAATCCGCATTAGTGACATTTGCATATCTATCTTCCAACGCCGATCCCGCCGTCTGGTTCGTTCCATTGTTTGCCATTCTGCCTGCGGGACTGCTAATAATTATCACGGGGGGATTACTTGAGGTTTCGGCCTTAATTAACTGGCGTCTAGCCCTTGCAGTTGCGCTCTGCGATCTCGACTGGTCTCTCAATAAGTTCCGACTGCTGTTGCCTGACACGTCTCTCGGCATCGAAGTACTCTTCGGTGGGCTTAACTGCAGTGCCGGAGAAGTGTCTCCACTCTGCGCCGCTGTCTCCAGTAGTTCCGCTATGGTATTTTCAATCACGGGAAATTGATCTGCAGTAGCTCCAAGCTCAGCTGCAATCAAGGGATAATCACGTTGGATCGACGGCTGCCCTAGAGGCTCGCTGTCACCAACGTATCCGTCTGAACCGGCTTCAGAACCTGATCGCACTCCAGGCGATATGGATGAGCTGCCCGCGCTCCAACCCAATGTCCTTCGAAGCTTAGACCACTTACCTGTCTTTCCTGCTTCCTTTCCTGCAGCTCGTCCGCTTGTCCCAGGCGCTTCTTCTGCTTCTGCGCTGGACGTTAGCTGCCGTGCCGCTGCCGGTACAGCTGGCGTCTTCCACTGACTGAAACTGTCTGGCGCGGGC